>OY757922.1:25934271-25959271 GCA_963585895.1 Sepioteuthis lessoniana
ACTAAAATCACACTAAAAGAGCACTAACTAGAATTGCACAATAAGGTGCGCTACCAATAGTTACTCTAAAAGTACACTAAAAGAGCACTACCTAAAATTACACTAAAAGAGCCCTACCAAAAATTACACTAAAATTGCACTAAAAGAACACTAACTTAAATTATACTAGAAGAGCACTACCAAGATTACACTGAAATTATACTAAAAGAGCACTAACAAAAAATACACTAAAAGAGCACTTGCTATAATTACACTAAAATTGCACTAAAAGAAAACTAAAATTGCACTAGAAGAGCACTACCTAAAATTACACTAAAATTACACTGAAAGAACACTACCTAAAATCACACTAGAATTACACTAAAAGAACCCTCCCTGAAATTACTCTAAAATTGCACTAAAAGAACACTAACTGAAATTACACTAAAAGAGCGCTACCTAAAATTACACTAATAGTGCACTACTTAAAATTGATATGTCTGCCACCTTCTACAGCTTTTCAGTTCTCTGGCAAGGTCCAATAATTTGTTAATCTTTTTTTTTTCAATTATGTTTTGAGTAAATATTATGGAGTTGGTTTGGTAGAAGTGATTGGTGTCAAATTTTAGCACCGGGTAGTGAACGATTGCTATAAATTTCTTACGTGTCGGTGGGGGGGGTGAATCAAAGAAGACGGACGATGTTTTTATTTATTTTATTTAGATAGACATTTTAAAACCAAAAAGAAAGAAAGTAAGAAAGAGTGTCTTATACGTCATTTAATATGCCACATTTGAAGTCTTAGGACTGTTTATAAATTTTTATACTGTTTAGTCAGTAAATATATATTTTTTCCTTTTAAAATTGATACTCATCAAGTTACAGTTACCTAAAATAGTCATTCTGGTATAATTAACCTTATTAAATTGATTACTTCACTGTTTTCTTTCTTTCTTTCTTTCTTTCTTTCTTTCTTTCTTTCTTTCCATATTATGCCTTTTCCTTTATCTTGACTACATCTTTCCAAGGTTTTCGTTTTTCTACATTTTTACTTCCTTTTTTTTTACCCTTTTTTTTTTTACAGTATCAGTAATTTTGCCCGCAATAAAGTTGTATTGTGCAATCCTGAACAAGTCCTGGCAGCAACACCCCACAAGACACCAACTGTACGGCCACCTGCCCCCTATCACGAAAACTATTCAAGTTAGGCGAACCAGACATGCAGGACATTGCTGGAGAAGCAGAGATGAACTCATAAGAGATGTACTCTTATGGATCCCCACACATGGCCGCGCAAAAGCAGGACGACCAGCACGAACGTACATTCAGCAGCTATGTGAGGATACAGGTTGTTGTCCTGAAGACCTGCCTAGGGCGATGAACGATAGGGAGGAGTGGCGAGAGAGGGTCAGGGATATCCGTGCTGCCAGCACGATATGATGATGATGATGATGATGAATAATTGGCCGAGTTAAGATGTGATTATATGTTAAGTTTTCCGAAAATCATGTCCAATTTTAGAAGAAACTTTCAATTTTGAAATAATAAATTTCAGTCAGTCAAAATATGATCCCTGGACATCTATTCATTTCTGCCATCTATTTATAAGGTTATTATGATTTTACGATCAAAAATATTTCCATACAGTTTTTACTTCTTATGAACGGAATGCTTTTTGGTGTGAAAATGTGTCCCGATGCTTGAAAAAATGGTAATCAATGTGTGAGATATCAGAAAGAATTTGGTGGGTGTGACATAGTCTCATATCTTAAGTCAGTGAGTTTTTGCAATGCCATCTTGGCACCATGTGGCCAAGCATTATCATCAAGCAAAATTGGACTTCATCAATTCACCAGTACTGGTTGCGTTTTGCTTAATTGAACATACATTTTATCTTGTTGCTGACAGAAAATCTCCGCAGTGATGCTTTGGTTAGATTCCAGAAAGCTGTAATGGACAATACCAATGGCAGATCTCTAGGCAGTCACTATAATCTTCTGTTCATGCAATTTCAGTTTTGGGAAGTGTTAAGGTGCTTTGTTATGATCAAGCCATTGAGCCAATTTTTTATGATTGGGATGAAGAATTCATTTTTCATTACAAGTTACGATTTGATTATGGAATAGATTATTCAAGTCCTGCAGTAACAACATAAAACACACTTAAAAACATTTGATTTTCACTGAGTTTATCTATCAAGTTTCTTTACCTTGCCAGTTTTTTTTTTAGATGATCTGATATTGTTGAAATGCTGACTCCCATTTCTCAAGACATTTCTCTGACACTTCAACGTGGGTTTTCTTCAAGTGTTTTCTGATGTTGGTCATCAATTGCAGATGGACATCCTCAACCCTCTTGATCTTCAAGATTTGTATCCTCCCTAATGAACTTTTGAAATCAACATTGTACTCTTCAATCATAAGAAGTGTTAGGGTGCTTTGTTATGATCAAGCCATTGAACCAATTTTTTATGATTGGGATGAAGAATCCATTTTTCACTGTTCGATTAAAAATTCGCTTTAAAATGTCGAGCTCTTTGATCTTCACTGAGTGCAGATGGAAGCCATTAATCGAGTTTCTTCACCCTGCTAATTTTCTTGAGATAATCCAATATTGTTGAAATGCTGACTCCCATTGCTTGAAACATTTTCTCTGACACTGAGTTTTTTTTTTTTCAACAAATGGTTCCAAATGTTGGCTATCAATTGCGAATGGATGTCGTCTAACCTCTTAATCTTCAAGATTGGTATTGCCACTACAAAACTTCAGAAAACCAGCACTGTCCGGTCCGATTAAAAGTGGGTCCTTTACCTCATATTCCGTTGATATCTAGAATTGTTTGAGTGACATTCTGACCAAGCTTGAACTCATGCCCCCCCCCAAAAAAAACCATCACTTATTTTTTCATGCTCATGATTAATGACATATGACGTTCAACATCAAATTCTGAAAGAATTGATCAAAAATTACCAATTACTCATTAAAAATGTGCATCTTTTTTTTAATACAACTACTATTAAACTAAAAAGTTGCAAGAGAATTTATACAGTTTATATATGTATATGACACTAAACATCTGATGGTGAGGCTTCCGTCATAGAACTTTGGGAAATGTGTAGAACTACTTGGTTCATTCTGGCCTGGAGAGGTAGCACCTGTTATGTTCCTATCTGTCTGCCAAATGGAACTGCTCTATCTTTTACTCGGGTTGCATATCGACCTTTGATAGAGCCGTCAATCTGAGATCACATCTGTGTAAACCGGCGGTAGCAGTTCACATGAGTCGACAACCGGAAATGTTTAAGCTTTGTGAAATCATATATGCAGGCACCCACAGCAGTAATGGTCAGTCGGCAGTCAGAAGAGATTCAGGTAGATTAGAGGTCCGGAAAGCGCTTACTGGGTGAGTACTTCTCGTCGCGAAAAGTTGTGAGAGTTATATTTTTATAACCAAGTATTATGGTAATTTATTCCTTCATCTTGCCCTGTTGGCTGGGGCTGTAATAATACACCGACTGCTTCTCGGCACAGGAGTAAGAACCCCTAACAAGTGTCCTAGATATGGCACTAAACAATCTGATTGTGAACTTCCAGTGATGCTGGAGCTTTGTGGAATGCAGAGTACTCCTTCATTAGCATCGCTCCCAGGTCCACTCTGGCCCTGATAAGGGTCCTATCTATGGGTCAAATAGAACTAAACCATGATTTCTAGAGTTTACTGTAATTGTATTAAAACTGCGTATTTGTGCTAAACTGAACTGTTTAAAATAGAACTGTTTTGCCACTTAAACTGCCTACTAAAGCTAAACTAAATTACTTGATATAGAACGTTTTTTAACATTGAAACTCTACTTACGCTAAACTGAATTATTTGAATTAGAACTATTTGACTAAACTGAATAGCTTGAAATAGAAATGATTTTGACAATTAAACTGTGTATTCATGCTAAATTGAATTGATTGAAATAGAGCTGTCTATTTGCATAAAATAGGTTTGGCATTAAATAACCTACAAGGGTTGATATGCCATAAAACCCAACCAAGACACCAACATCATTCCTTCACCAGGTATATAACACTAGGAATTAATATCAAATAGAATTATTAAAGTTAAATAGCAATAAGTAAAAAGTAAAGTTGTCTCCCTTTAGTCGAGAGTGACCCGAAGGCTCCCTTTTCGATAGCTACAGCGACCGTAGTCGAGGGCGACGTGAAGGCTCCCTTTTCAATAGCTACTACACCAAGGTGTAGGGAGGGCGCTACTCTTTTCCCTGGATTGCTCCACTTTACCCTCGATACGTACCTGATATTGCTGAGTGTTAAGTAAGGAGGTATCAAGTACCATTTTTAAAGTCTTTGGTATGACTCGACCTGGGATTGAGCCCAGGCCTCCCGGACCATTGGCGAACACTCTAACTACTTGACCAATGTCCGGTTAAATAGCAATACTTGAAACCATTTAATCGTGTGCGAACAATTGATTAAGATTGTTAGATAGCAATAGTTGAAACTATTTATGTGTGTGCAAAAAAAATGATTAATATTAAATAGAATTAAGGTTACCGACAAATTATTCATTTAATATATATAGGGGGGGGGGGCTTTTATATAGTTCTTTACTAAGTTAAGTTTAAATGTAGCACACGTCCAGAAGTATGAGGTGCCCAATGAGAATGGCCCTAATGACGGTCTGCCTATCTACCTTGCTAATCATAATATGACGTGAGATGCCCATGTTTATATATATATATATATATATATATATGATTTGTAAAGATATTTTGTTAATAATGTTTTTAAACGAACCTAAGCTCATACTTTTCCACACAGATAAATGGTTTCAAGTATTGTTATCTATTACTAACAATTTAATTAAACATCAGTCAGTGTTTACACAGTTAAATGATCAAACGATTCTATTTCTAACTACTCAATTTAGCATGAGTCATTTGTTTGCTCACAGTTTAAATGTCAAACAGTTTTATTTGACCCATACATCAGACCCTATCAGGTGCTACCAGAGTGAACCTTGGGGTAGTGACAATGAAGGAGTATTTTGCATTCCTCAAACCTCCAGCATTATTGAAGTCCTACCCTTTGATTATTTGGTGTCATATCTAGGACACTCGTCAGGAAGTGTCTTACCCCTCGCTTATTGACTAATACTCGTGGGAAAGGTAACAACGCCAAATCCCCTTGAGTGGGTTGAATAGTACCTCTACACTCCGTCTACAAGGACAGATTAGATATTAAATAACCCATGAAGGTTAATATGCCGTTAAAGAAAAAAAATGGACTAATAGACAGAAAGAATAATAAAATTCGTCTCTGTGTACACGACCAGGCGCTGGGAACTCGATTATAGTGGCACACGGCATGGCACAAAGATATTCGAATATCAGCGCACCCATTACTGAAAGGGTTAAATCTCACGTTGCTAACGTCGTCTGGATCTCGGATCTAGGTTTATGGGACAAGACTTAATCTCAATGGAAAGGAAAATAAAAAGCTACAAGACAAATGATACTCCACCTACATGAATTTTTTTATCAATTAACAATGAAACCAGTCGTCTCTTCTCTCTCTTTCTTTCTCTCTCTCTCTCTCTCTCTCTCTCTCTACCCGCTCCCCACCGGCTACATCGGACCCCCGAGCCTCTCTTGTTTTATGCTGCGACCCCTACCGGTGAGGAGGAGATGGATAGTTTGTGGTATGTAAATGGATCTGTGGACATGGCAGGCCATAATGCCACTGACAGCGGTTTGAAATTACGTTGATACTTTGGCTGATACACTAACGATCGTTGGCTTAGAGACACAGCTGAAACAGTACCGTCCGCTTCAGGATATTGAGACGACGCCACCCGACAAGTTGGGCATTAAAACTGACCCATTTGTCCTCGAAATATGATTCACGCTTATGCAAAAAAGACACTGACCAATACATGTTCTTTGTTTCGTCCATACATTTTGCACATATTTCTTGTACTCTTTCTTTTTTCTATACGTTTCACATTCTTTCTTTTGTTTTCAGTCTATTTCTTTGTTTTTTTTTCTTTTGTTTGTCGATACCTTTCACATTCTTTCTTTCTTTCTTTCTTTTTTTCTTTCTTTCTTTCTTTCTTTCTTTCTTTCTTTTATTTTCAGTCTATTTCTTTGTTTTTCTTTCTTTTGTTTGTCGATACCTTTCACATTCTTTCTTTCTTTCTTTTTTTTCTTTCTTTTTTTCTTTCTTTCTTTTATTTTCAGTCTATTTCTTTGTTTTTCTTTCTTTTGTTTGTCGATACCTTTCACATTCTTTCTTTCTTTCTTTCTTTTTTTCTTTCTTTTTTTCTTTCTTTCTTTTATTTTCAGTCTATTTCTTTGTTTTTCTTTCTTTTGTTTGTCGATACCTTTCACATTCTTTCTTTCTTTCTTTCTTTCTTTCTTTCTTTCTTCTCAAAACATTTCTTTCTTTCTTTTCATTTCACTTTCTTTCTTTCTTCCTTCCTTTCTTTCTTTCTTTCTTTCTTTCTTTTGTCTAAACCTTTCTTTCTTTCTTTTTTCCTTTCTTTCTTTCTTTTGTTTGTCTACACGTTTCATGCATCTTTCTTTCTTTCTTTCTTTCTTTCTTTCTTTCTTTCTTTCTTTTGTTTGTCTACACGTTTCATCCATCTTTCTTTCTTTCTTTCTTTCTTTCTTTCTTTCTTTCTTTCTTTCTTTCTTTCTAGTCCCCGTGGTCTAATGGTTAAAGTGTTCCATGTTTGTCTACACGTTTCATCCATCTTTCTTTCTTTCTTTCTTTCTTTCTTTCTTTCTTTTGTTTGTCTACACGTTTCATCCATCTTTCTTTCTTTCTTTCTTTCTTTCTTTCTTTTGTTTGTCTACATGTTTCATCCATCTTTCTTTCTTTCTTTCTTTCTTTCTAGTCCCCGTGGTCTAATGGTTAAAGTGTTCCATGTTTGTCTACACGTTTCATCCATCTTTCTTTCTTTCTTTCTTTCTTTCTTTCTTTCTTTTGTTTGTCTACACGTTTCATCCATCTTTCTTTCTTTCTTTCTTTCTTTCTTTCTTTTGTTTGTCTACATGTTTCATCCATCTTTCTTTCTTTCTTTCTTTCTTTCTAGTTCCTGTGGTCTAATGGTTAAAGTGTCGCATGGCGACATCGTAGTAAGCAAGTCTGAATTTCCTTCGCGCAATTATTTTAACCTTCAGATAAATATTCTTGGGAAAGGTATGAACCCCTTTTATCCTCCCCGTTATGGCTTGAACCGCACCCTTACTGGTCTTCTAGAACGATTGGCTTTGGCATTAAATAATCCACGAAGATTTATATGTACAGATACTTTACCTTTCTTTCGTCAATATGTTTCGTTCATATCACGAGGTGCCCGTGGTGTAATGGTTATCGTCGTAGGAAATGAACACGGCGACACGAGTTCAAATCCTTGCATTTCACATTGAAATAATACTCTTGGGAAAGGTATGAATCCAATTATTCTTCCTCCAGCTATGGGTAAATAGTAGGACAGACTGGGTTCTTCAGCCTTGGTGAGGCAACTAGTCTAGGAGAAGGAAAACTCTGAATTCAAACCTGTTAAACTCCGATTAAAAATTGACCTTGTGTCATATCCTGCCCGAGCGGAGGGGTTGGGTAAATAGGATCACTTTATTTTCTTTTGTCTTTTGTCAATTTTTTAGGACTAAGACATGGTTGTAAGTGGGTTCAATCTCTAGTCGTGCTATAATATTTACAAGCTTTCTTTCTTCGGTTATCTCCCAGCTATTGGTTAAATATTACCACCTCTGTCCTTGTACACGGATACCTTTAACATTAAATAACCCATGAAAGTTGATATACCATTAAGAAAGTGAAATCTTATCATCTCTTTTTCTTATTAGAATACGTACAAAATCTTATATATATATTTAAAGGGTCAAATTGATAAGAAAGTAAAAAAAAAACAAAAACAAAAAAAAACAAAACAGGAGAATATTTCACATCTTCGTACGCAAGTATTTCTGGCTGTTATCAGTTGTTTTTTTGTTTTTTTTGCGGGAGGGGGGTACTGTTACCGTCAACATTTGCCCGATTTCTTTTTTGCTTTTGTTTTTCGTCATTTGTTGCTTTCTCCAAATGTTTCTCTCCGTCATGTTTCCTATCTTATCTTTTGTAGGTTCTTATTTCATTCTATTTTTTATCTCTAATTCTATTTCGCTGTTGCTTAACGTTGGAAGACATTGTTAAACATAGTTTTGCTGACGACCGCTCATCTTCCATCTGCTTTTTCTCTTCCTCATTGCAAAGAGAATAAAAATGGCATCGAAAAAGGAATCAAATTTTTTTCTAATTCCTTTAGAGAAATTCTTGTATTTTATGCATGTCTGTTATATATATATATATATATATATATATTCCGTTCTCCGGATAGAGACACTGACTACTTCGACATTGTAGCAGGTGTATAGCAAGGAGACACATTAGCCCCATACCTCTTCATCATCTGTCTAGACTACGTGCTTTGAACATCTATTGATAAAATCAAAGAAAAAGGTTTCTTGCTGACAAAAGAAAGAAGCAGAAGCTACTCCGCAAAAACAATTACCGACGCCGACTACGCCGATGATATAGCGCTCCTGGCAAATGCACTCGCCCAAGTTGAAATCCTGCTACATAGTCTGGAACGAGCGGCTGCAGGCAACGGCATCCGCGTCAATGCACACAAGACGGAATATATGTGCTTTAATCAAACAGGCAACATCTCCACGCTAAAAGGTAGCTCTCTGAAACTAGTTGACAAGTTCACCTACCTAGGAAGGAGACATCGATACGCGACTAGCAAAGGCATGGACAGCTATCGACAGACTATCGGTCATATGGAAGTCAGGCCAGACCGATAAAATGAAGCGCGATTTCTTCCAAGCAGCAGTCGTGTGGATACTGCTATATGGATGCACTACATGGATACTAACTAAACGTATAGAGAAAAAGCTTGACGGCACCTACACAAGAATGCTGCGAGTAATATTGAACAAGTATTGGAGACAGCACCCCACAAAACAGCAGCTGTACAGCCACCTACCACCCAGCATGAAAACTATCAAAAATAGATAAACCAGACATGCGGGACACTGCTGGAGAAGTAGGGACGAGCTCATAAGTGATTTACTTCTGTAGACCCCTTCACATGGACGAGCGAAGGCAGGACGACCAGCCCGAACCTACATACAGCAGCTTTGTGCCGATACGGGATGTAACCCTGAGGACCTGTCGGAAGTAATAGACGATAGGGAGGTGTGACGAGAGAGGGTCAGAGATATCCGTGTTGATGGCGTGACATGATATATATATATATATGTAGAACAAAACTTCCACTTAAAAGGTCACGATTTTAAAAGTGATGTAAAATTCCTTATCACAGAAAAAATTGAAAACATATTTACATAAAATCTAAAATTTAAAAAATATTGTAAAATACATATACAAAATATCAATTATTGAACAAAAAAGGCAAAAATATATAACGTCTACCAACATATGTGACATTTTGAATTAATATGACATCCTATAAACCTGCCTTGAAATAAAATATGTCAATCACAAATTTTTATTCAACACAAATAAACCAGCCGATCAGACACAGCTAATTTGAAAGTGCCCCTTTCAAACCTACATCTCTACAGAGGGGTAAGACTCCCCCAAAGAGTGTCCTGCGGCCCAGTCGGATGGTACTGTAGAATACAACAACTGCTTCTCAGCAGAGGGGTAAGACACCTCGTCCAACGAGTGACCTGGATATGGCACAAAACAATCTGATGGCGAGGCTACAGTAATGCTGGAGCTTTGGGGAATGCGGAGTACCTTTTCATTGCCCTTGCACCCAATTCCACTCTGGCTCGGAGTGGTAGCACCTGATAGGGTCATATCTATGTGACAAATAGAACTGTTTAACATTTAAACTTTGTACTTTGACATTTAAACTGACTGCAAACTGAATTGCTTGAAACAGAACTGGTTTATTATTTATTTGAGTTTAAACAAATGATTGATGTTTAATTGAATTGTTACTGATACATAGCAATACTTGGAACAATTTAACTTTGTTGGGTTATGCCAAACTGAAGTGTCTGAAATAGAATTGTTTGATCATTTAACTGTGAGTAAACAAATGACTGATGTTTCATCGAGTTGTTATAGTTAAATAGCAGTACTTGAAAACATTAAACTGTGTGCTAACAAATGATTAATAGTAAATAGAATTACTCTAGATAGAAATAAATGAAACCATTTAACTCTGTGCAAAAATATAAGTTCACATAGAGACGATATCACTAGCTGCCTATTCTAGTCTTTGCAGCAGAGATTCGGCTTGGTCAGGTGTATTTGCGAGAAGTATAAGATCATCTGCGTAGTCTACACCAGTAATAGGTTCCGTGTGATATCGTCTCTTTTTTGCCTTTTTCAGTGTGAAATAACTTTCGTTTATTAGATATTTGGTTTCTGTTTATTTTTGTTTAATGGCATACCAACAATCATGGGATATTTAATGCCAAAGCCATTCATGAAGAAAGAAAGAAATGGGGCTATATAAACCATAGCTAACAGGGATGAGGGAGATCATGCCTTTCCCGAGTGAACGTAATGCTGCGACTGAGATTCGAACTTACTATGATTTCGCAGTCCTACACTTTAGTCCTTTCGTCACACGGATCACCCCACCCTATTGACATTCGTAGTACATTATCTAAACAAATTAAGAATAGAAAAAATACAAATGCGTCTTCTTGATACATATTATATATTCATTTACTATATTAGATATATGTTATATATATATATATATATATATATATATATATATATATATTACTTTAAGAAAAAACAACGAAACCAATCACAAAGGATTATAAATTTATTTCCATCCTGTTACGCATTTTTGAAATTTCCAAAAACACGAAAAAAAAATTAACAGGACTTCTTCAGATCTTTTTGATAAAAAAACTAGAATAGACACATAAGAGTGGGAGGGGATAGAAGAGTGGGAGGGGATAGAAGAGGGGTGAAGAGTTACCTCTTCATTAAGCCCACTTCCGTTTTAAATTTAAATTTCGGTTAGCAATGTAGCAAATTTATTTAAAAAAAAAAATTTTTTTAAATTAATATTTAAAAAAAAAATTACATTTAGACTTAAATTACAGATATTTTTAATTAGATTTAAATTTTAAATAATAATCTCACGTAAAGATGCAGTAATAGATATATTAAAACAAAAACAAATATTTAATTTACTTAAATATTTTAAAATTTCGAAAATATTTAGAAGGCATTAATCAGTTACACTTTTTATGCGTAGTACATATGTATTATATGTTTTTTCACAATTTTCTATCTAACAATTTATTTATTTATTCTCAAAATTAACTCTAATTCTCAAAATAACTTAATGCTTTAAAAAAAAAAAAATTTTTTATTTATTTGTTTAATTATTTATAGTTTAAATTTGGCCCTATGTCTACACCTAGCTATTAGTTCATTTCTCTTATTTAATAATTCTTTTGGCTCAGGAAAAAGCAAAATGTGGATTTTTTCTTCAAGACATAGATTGCAGTTACTATCGAAAGATTTTGGGGTACTAGATCTTTTCAATATGGACCATTGAATGTCAGGGGTTAACCCTTTATTTTTTAATCCCCAATAATGTTTTGATAGAGCAGTTTGATTTTTTTGATGCTCATGGGAGAAGGAATATTTATGATTTCCGTACCTAATTTTAAAATTAGTAGATGAAACGCCAATATAATATTTCTTATCACTTATGTCATCTTTTGGATAAATAATAGCTTGATATACTACGTTATCTAAATTACACAAACCATCCATTGGACAATCACTTCGAGATTTACAATTACATTCTATTTTTTTTACTATTAATATTATTATCATTTACTCGGTTATGAAATTTATTAATTAATTCATTATTATGACTATTTATTATTTGAGAAATATTTTTAGTGCAAGAATAACTTATTTTCAAGGTTTTCCTATTAAATATTTTATGTAATATATTATCTTGTTTAAAATGTTTATCTATCAGTCTCAAAAAATATTTACCTACATCTATATTTGCTAGTTTACAAAAAGGGGGGTTAAACCATATAATTTTCCTTTTTCTATTTTTATTTTTTTGATCGTAATTATTATTATCTTTAGTAATTTCATTTGTTATATTTTCTTTTAAATACCTAAAATCCTCCTTAAAACCACTATTTTTAAGGGCATTTATATATCTTTTACTACTCTCTTTGAAAATCTTTTCATTTGCAGATAGCTTACCTATTCTTAAATTTACTGCTTTTGGGATATGCTTAATTATGTTTTTTGGGTGATTGGAATTAACATTAATGTACGATGGGTTCTAATATATATTTAATATAACAAATCTGTTTCTAATATGTATCTAATGTAACATATATATATATATATATATATATATATATATATATATTAGATACATATTAGAAACAGATTTGTTATATTAAACATATATTAGATATAGATGTGTTACATGTAAATTTGGTGACTGTAGTCGAGGACGACCCGGGGGCTCCCTTTTCAGTAACTACTACACTAAGGCGTAGTGGAGGGCTCTACTCTTTTCCTTGGATTGCTCTTTTTTTACCCTTGATCGTTGCCTTAAAATTCTGAGTGTTAAGCAAGGGGGCATCGAGCACCATTTTTTGAGTCTTTGGTATGACTCGACGTGCGAATGAATTACGGTTTCCTTACCATTGGTGAAACAACCTGTTCACTACTAGTTGTAACACATGTCCATGATGATATAGGTGCTTCTATTTAGGAAAGAGTGAAGCATTCCTATTTGTATTTTATTGTCATCTGTTGATAGCTATGAGGTATGTTATCAGGCTAACATGAAGTTAGCCGGGTTTCGTTCCCAGTTTGAAGTATCTTGCGTGTCTAGCCACACTGATGAGTTGTGATACAACGAAACAGTCTGTCTGTGGATGACAATATATATATATTGCAAGCAAGGGATAAAAATGGTAGAGTTGAATGGGCTCCCAAGCTTTTGTTGGGCGTCTGGTCTAGGAGAATAAAAAAATTTGAATTCAAAATACGAGAAGTATTGTTTAGAAGGATCTTTGGCATATTAATGGGTCATTATTTTGTTGTCAGCTTATCCTATAATTGTGGCTGGTTCTTAACGAACCTTTATAATAAAAAAATCAGTTGTGTCGGTAAGTCCAACATCTCATAACTTTAATCTAACTGTTGGGTCTTCATATGTTTAGTTCGGCGAAAGAGTCTATTACACACACACACACACACACACACACATTTATATATATATATATATATATATATGCATGTGTGTGGTTGAATAAATCTGACAATAATCGATCACATGAAACACAGCATCGGGAAATAATATTACTTTTTATTACATTTACTATTTTAGACAGAATTTGGCGTTGATATACCATAAAACCCAATCAACCAACCATTGGGATATTTGATGTACATTTTCAGTACATTAATTCATATTTACCAACCCCTCCGCTCGGGCAGGATATGACACAAGGTCAATTTCTAAGCGAAGTTTAACAGGTTTGAATTAAGAGTTTTCCTTCTCCTTGACTAGTTGCCTCACCAAGGCTGAAGAACCTAGTCTTCCCTACTATTTACACATAGCAGGAGGGAGAATAATTGGATTCATACATTTCCCAAGGGTATTAGTGCTATGTGAAATGCAATCAGTCTCGGTCAGGATTTGAACTCGTGTCACCGTGTCCATTTCCTATGACGATAACCATTACTCTATGGGCAACTCCATTAATACGACTTTTATGTATTGCGGGTTGTCATGTTTTTACTGATTTTACTGTCATTTTAGATATTATCTAATGGTGAGGTTGGTCAGTTAGTTGGTTGTTTTGATTTAAACTGTTTAGGGATCATTTAATTATATTTCTAACGATTTATTTTAGTCTCGGTATCGTTTTTGTTTATATACTTAGGCCAATAGCCCGGATTGGCTTAATGAGTTGAGTGTTCGTCAATGGTCTGGTAGGCTAGGATTCAATCACTGGTCGAGTCATACCAAAGACTCAAAAAATGGTACTTAATGCCGCCTTGCTTAACACTCAGAATTATAGAGTATGGATCAAGGGTAAAGTAGAGCAATCCAGGGAATGGAGTAGTGCCCTCTCATACGCCTCGATGTTGTAGCTATTGAAAAGGAAGCATTTGGCTCACCCTCGACGAAAGTCGACAACTTTAGTTACTTCATAGTTTTGTTTACGAACAGTTGAATATCAATACAGTTCTGTTTCAAACAATTCAGTTTAGCATAAGTACACAGTTTAGTTCTATACTCCGTATTCCCCAAAATGTCAGCATTACTGGAAGATCACCATCAGATTGTTAAGTGTCATATCCCTCTTACCCCTCTGCAGAGAAGCAGTCAGTGTATTCTTCAACCCAAGCCGACTGGCCAATTAATGGTGAGAGTCGTAATTTGAACTATATATATGTGTGTGCGTGAGTGTGTGCGTGTGTGTGCTTTTGTGTGTGTGTGTGTGGCTTTTATATAGTTCTTTACTAAGTTAAGTTTAAATGTAGCACACGTCTAGAAGTATGTGGTGCCCAATGAGAATCGCACTAATGATGGTCTGCCTATCCAGCTTGCTAATCATAACATGACGTATGAAGCCCACATCGATACTGCTATATGGATGCACTACATGGACGCTAACTAAACGGCTGGAGAAGAAACTAGACGGAAATTACACAAGAATATTGAGAGCAATATTGAACAAGTCCTGGCGACAACACCCCACGAGAAACCAACTATACGGCCACTTTCCCCCATCACAAAAACTATGCAAGTTAGACGAACCAGACACGCAGGACACAGCTGGAGAAGCAAGGACGAGCTCAAAATTGATGTACTCTTATGGACCCCCACATATGGCCAAGCAAAAGCAGGACGATCAGCTCGAACTTACATACAGCAGCTATGTGAGGACACAGGATGTAACCCTGAAGACCTGCCAGAGGCGATGAATGATAGTGAGAAGTGGCGAGAGAGGGTCAGGGATATCCGTGCTGGCGGCACGACATGATGATAATGATGATATGTATATATATATATATGATAAAAATAATTCTAAAAGTGGATAGAAGTTCTTCTGTTAATAAAAAACGAAATATTACCACTAAATCGGTTGTAAGAGTTTGATTTCTCAACTTTTCCAATTATTCTTGTTCGATTCACAAAAATCTACCATTCCTCCATATATATACATATATATATAGTAAATAACAAATTGTTATTTAAACTAATTTAGTGAAAGACCATGGAACCTTCATTGTTTAATGAAAAACAAAATACCAAAGACGATTAATGCATACGATCAAATGTACTTAGGAACAAAACTTATGGCAAATCCTCTATCAACAGAACTTGCAAAAAAGTTAGAGAAAAAGAAAATAATAAAACAATTCCGTCGTCGTCAACCGAAGCAGTCCAGCCGACTGGAGCTGTAGAAAACATTGATTACATCACTGCAGAGGGATAACACTCCCCCTAACGCATGTCCGAGATATGACACTAAACAATCTGATGGTGATGTTTCAGTAATACTGGAGCTTTGGGGAATGCGGAGTACCCCTTCATTGCCGTCGCTCTCTGGTCCTTCTGACCTGGAATGGTAGCACCTGATTGCGTCTTATCTATGGGTCAAATAGAACAAACTGCGTGCAAACAAATGACTGATATTAAATTGTCACTTATATATAGCAATAGTTGAAACCATTTAAACGTGTGCAAAAAAAAAAGGCCACAGGCTCGTTAGAAAATTTTACCATCAAATGTACATACAAAATCATATATCTAATACATATGTATAAATAGGATTTGGCATTAAATAACTTACAATGGTTGATATGCCATAAAACCCAACCAAACATGAACAAACAATATATATATATATATATATATATATATATATATAATATATATATATATATATATATACAAGCATTTGTATATGTGCGTGTGAGTGTATGTCTTTTGTATATACACACACACACACACACGCATATATATATATATATATATATATAAATGAGGGTGCGTGTTTTTCTGTGTATACAAAGCACACACACACACATTCATATATATATATATATATATATATATCGACATTTAAAGTTAGAGTACAGCGCTACAGGTCCTCTCCCAGTAGTGATGGACATGAAAAGTCACTCAATAATTGAGTGTGTGTCAGCCTTTGTCCTTCTGGCGGTCACCTGAGAAGCAATGAAGGGTATATTTGATTTCAAGATTTGCCTTGTTAAAACACTGATTGCTTTAGGAATAGCAGACTTAGCGAAAACGTCAATAAACTTTAGAGAAGGAACATAAACTCCATTTTGGTAAAAAAAAAAACATCCGGCAAAACTTGTTAGGCTTAAGTCTTTATATTTCTAGTCCCCCAGCCTGTGTTTCATGGGTCTCCAAAACAAAGCTGTGAAGAAGAAGAAGAAGAAGAAGAAGAAGAAGAAGAAGAAGAAGAAGAAGAAGAAGAAATTAGTGACCGAGACAAATAGCTAAAAGAAAGTCGCAAAGGTAACCGAAAAAAAAAGCAAAAGAAAAAGGGATACAAAAAAGAAAAGAAAAGGATAAAGATAGGGATAACCATGATGATAAAGATGACGAGGGTGAAGATTCCCCTCCCCAAATCCTTTGAATTGTTCGCCTGCTTCACTGCAGATATTCATTTAATGATTCAATTGAGACATTCTATTTTGGAATGGCTTGCATTCATATCCAAAAGAAAAAAAAATGGTCGAAATTTCTTAGAAGAAGGCATTAAAAAAGCAAGATGTTTCTCAAGATTTCCAAAAATCTTACTATGTATTTTTCTTTCTCTTGACATCGTATTTATTCTGCGAAATACGTCGGCGCAGTTATTTATACCGTGGCTATCACAACAATGTTCAGCATCAAACCAAAATGTGAATGCGTTCTTTTGGAGACTATAAGAAATTTGGTGTTCTCTTAAGTATATCAGCGCACTACATCGGATTTCTAATGAAACTTCGGTATACTCACTTGATTTGTACCACGTTTAAATTTAGGTTATATATATATATATATATATATATATATATATATATATATATATATATATATATATATCCTAACGTACATAAGAAATTGTTTAATCTAACTGTCGGGTCCTCATATGTCTAGTTTGACGGAAGAGTCCATCACACACACACACACACACACGCACACACTTATATATATATATATATATATATATATATATATATATATATATATATATATATATATATGCATGTGTGTGGTTGAATAAATCTGACAATAATCGATCACATAAAACTCAGCATCGGGAGATAATTGTAGTGCCCTCTCATACGCCTCGATGTTGTAGCTATTGAAAAGGAAGCATTTGGCTCACCCTCGACGAAAGTCGACAACTTTAGTTACTTTATAGTTTTGTTTACGAACAGTTGAATATCAACACAGTTCTGTTTCAAACAATTCAGTTTAGCATAAGTACACAGTTTAGTTCTATACTCCGTATTCCCCAAAATGTCAGCATTACTGGAAGATCACCATCAGATTGTTAAGTGTCATATCCAAGACACTCGTTGGGGGGGGGCACCTCGGGTGGTGTAATGGTTAGCAAGGTAGACTAGTAAACCTACACGAGTGAGTTCGATTCTCATTGGGTGCCCAATTCATGCGGCCTTGTGCTACATCTAAACAAAAAAGCTTAGTAAATTACCTTAGGCGCCTCTGGTGGTGTAATGGTTAGCAAGCTCGGCTAGCAAACCAACACGAGTGAGTTCGAGTCTCATTGGGTGCCCCTTTCATATGGCCTTGTGCCACATCTAAGCAAAAAGCTTACTAAATTTCCAAGACACTCGTTGGGGGGTGTCTTACCCCTCTGCAGAGAAGCAGTCGGTGTATTCTACAACCCTAGCCGACTGGCCAATTAATGGTGAGAGTCGTAATTTGAACTATATATATATATGTGTGTGCGTGAGTGTGTGCGTGTGTTTGTGTGAGTGTAAATTGTGTGGGCTTGTGCGTGTGTTTGTGGGGCTTTTATTTAGTTCTTTTCTAAGTTTAGTTTAAATGTGGCATCCGTCTAGAAGTACGAGATGCCCAATGAGAATCGCACTAATGATGGTCTGCCTATCTAGCTTGCTAATCATAACATGACGAAAGATGCCCACGTTTATATATATATATATATATATATATATATATATATGTGTGTGTGTGTGTTTGTGTGTGTGTATGTGTGTGTGTATATCCTAAAGTACATAAGAAGTTGTTTAAGAAGAGTCAGCTTTAAGGATGTGTCGCCAAACAAAACCGTTTTAATCACAAGATTATGCTGTGTGCCTTGAGAAATTATCTACAAGTTCATTTTAGGTGGTCAAGCCATCGATACTAACCAGCACAACAAACAGCTGGATAGGATGTATGCCAATTTATGGCAAAAATACCCGGCATTAGTGAATAGAAAGCAAACTCTTCTACAGCAAGGCAACGCAAGATCATGCGAACCACCCGAAATAAATTCCAGGGAATCGAACAATGCCAAGCATAAAGCCTAGACCGATCCCTAAAGGAATATTTCTTGTTTCGCAACGCTTCAACAACCAAGAGGGGTGGAAGTTTCAGTGAAGGAGTTCTTCGCCTCGAGAGACAGGAACAGTTATATGCGTGGGATAAAAAAAAAGAAAGAAAAAAAACGGTGGAAAGGTGACTTCGGATTATGAAATATAATGGTCTCTTGTTTGAATGCTCGACTGCTTTTGCCTAAATTTGAAGAATAAGGCGGATGAGCAACCGAAATATTGCAAAACTTTTGTCTCACGCGAGTATTTGAGGTTTCCAAGAACTACTTATATATATATATATATATAGGGTGGAACTATAAAATTGTCGTCCTAAAGAAAACAACACTACAGCTTTATTTTGAGTTGTACAGCGGCGCATCTCCGATCTCGCTCGTTGAACATTGTGTCACTTTCAGACATGATAGAAGGCTCTTATCGCTCTTGGGATTTGTACACAACTGGCCAACTCGTAGATGGTCTGCAAAAAAAAAAAAAAAAAAAAGTAAACCGGTTTTCATTAAACGGAATGGAATCAGGTCGTCTTTTCTAGGGAGACAATTTTATCGTTACACCCTGTATATATATATATATATATATATATTATATATTGTCTCTTCAAAGAAACTGTTACCACAGTAATGATGCAATGGTTCGCTCACCTGAGGGAGATACCGACTTCTTCGACATTGCTGCTGGAGTCTTACAAGAAGATATATTAGCTCCATATTTTTTATAATCAGCCAAGACTTCGTACTTCAAACTTCCATTGATCAAATAAAAAGTAAATGGTTTCACAGATACAAAATGAAGCAGACAATATCACAAAAAAAAAAAAAACTATGACAGACGCATACTACACTGAACTAGTAGACGGTCTGCAACAAGAAAAAAGAAAACCGGTTTTCATAAAACGGAAGTGGAATCATGTCGTCTTTTCCAGGGCGACAATTTTATCGTTCCACCCTGTACATATATATATATATATATTACAAGTTAGTATTTTGGATGATCGTAGTCAACAGTGACTGGAAGGCTCTCTTTTCAGTAGCTACTACACCGAAATGTAGGGGAGGGCAACTCTTCTTTCCCTGGATATCTCTAATTATCCTTGATCCTTACATTGTAATGCGTGAAGCAAGGAGGCATCAGGTAGCATTTTTGAGTCTTTGCTATGACTCGACCGGGGATTGAACCCTGGTCTCCCGGACCGTTGGCCAACAGTGAAAGCAGCAATTTTTCGTTAACATAAATTTTATTTAACGGAACAGACAAGCAAGAATATATAATTTAAGATGGATCGAGAAAATGCGAACTAACCTTGTTCGAATTCTAAAATAAGTTCTAAAAAATAAACTTTCCATTTTTTAAAGTGACTCAAAACGCAGATGTTCTTCCAATGAAGCTTCATGTAAAACACTTTAAGAGTTCATAATTCGAATATTTCAGGACATATATATATGTATATGTGTCAATTTATTTTCTGCAAGTACTGTTTTTATATTTCGTTTAAAAAAAACTAATCAAAATAAATGAAACGAAAACAAAGAGGTGTTGACTCCGTGTGATTCACAATGTATATATATATATATATATATATAAAGTAAAAGTAAAGTTGAACACCGTTGTCAAGGGCAAGCTTAAAGCTCCCTTTTCAATAGGTGAGGGTGAAACTCCATTCCCTGGATGGCTCCATTTTACCCTTGATCTGTACTTTATAATGCTGAGTGTTAAGCAAAGTGGCATCAAGTACCATTTTTTGAGTCGAAAGTTTTCTTTTCAAAACTACAACACCGAGGTGTAGGATAGGGCTATACTACTTACCCTTGATCCTTACCTTATAATGCTAACTGTTAAGCAAGGAGGCATCAAGTAACATTTTTGAGTGTTTGTTATGACTCGACCTGTGATTGAACACCGGTTTCCCGGACCCTTGGCGAACACTTTACTCACTACATGTATATATACATGTGTGTGTGTGTGTTAAAATGGCATTGCCTATGTATAGAAATAACGGTTATAAGTCAAATAAAACGGTGTGTACACTTATCAAAGGCTGTTGAAATATAGTAATTTACAAAGCTCTTTGCTTCGATGTGGCACAAGGCCGAATGAATGGGGCGCCCAATGAGACTCGAACTCACTCGTATAGGTTTGCTAGTCTAGCTTGCTAACCGTTACACCACCAGAGGTGCCCAAAGGCTGTTGAAATATAGGCATTTAAAAATAAACGTTTTTTTTTAAAATACATTTCATCTTCGTCCAGCGAACGTTTTCTTAGCATATTAGCATTATATCCTTATGTAGGCCATGTCAATTTTAACAAATTTACATCCGAAGAACACGTGAAACACACTTTTCAGTATAGGGATGAATGTGTGTGTGTGTGTGTGTGTGTGTGTGTTTGTGTACATATAGATATATATGTGTGTGCGTGTGAGCACGCGCGTATATATATATATATATATATATATATATGTAAATTCTTGTTAATCATTTCGTTACAGCTCTTTCTCATTCATCTTCTAGTCAATGTGTTAATCATCATCATCATGTCGCACCATCAGCACAGACATCCCCCATCCTCTCTCGTCACACCTCCCTATCGTCCATTGCTTCCGGCAGGTCCTAAGGGTTACATCCCGTATCGGCACAGAGCTGCTGTATGTAGGTTCGTGCTGGTCGTCCTGCCTTTGCTCGTCTATGTGAAGGTGTCTACAGAAGTATATCACTTATGAGCTTGTCCCTACTTCTCCAGCAGTATACTGCATGTCTGATTCATCTAATTTTGATAGTTTTCGTGATGGGTTGTAGGTGGCCGTACAGCTGCTGTTTTGTAGGGTGCTGTCTCCAGTACCTATTCAATATTTCTCGCAGGATTCTTGTGCAGTTGCCGTCAAGCTTTTTCTCCATACGTTTAGTAAGCGTCCATGTAGTGCATCCATATAGCAGTATTTACAAGACGGCTGCTTGGAAGAAACTACGAAAGATAACCATGATACCACACAATGTGTCAAACCTTATTGAAAAACCAAACATTGTGTCTGCAAAACCTTGAAAAGTTGCTTCAAACAGATTATTTTGATTGGTTTATTATGTTGACAAAAATAATTTGAATATTAGTCTTGTGTGAAACTTTCTTGGGTCCTTTCATTAACATTAAAACTAATGACGGATGAAATGTTTACATACAACAAGCAAAAATAGATTACGAAAAATCTCAAGTATGTTCTAAAAAGTATATGCAAGAACATGTTTAGGCTTGTGAAAAATTTTTCCTGGGCTTTCGGGTTTAAAAAACTCCTTTTCTGTGATGTATTTGGTTTCCAAGAAGGTGCTGGGAACTTGCAAGCACCTAATAGAAATCAATTAAATGCAAGAAAAGAATAAAAAAAGAAAAGAATAAATAAAATAATTAGATAGATAGATGGATAGATAAGGATTAGATAGATAGATAGATAGATAGATAGATAAGGATTTGATAGATATGAAAAGGATAGATAGATAGATAGATAGATAGATAGATAGACAAATAAATAAATAAATAAATAAAAAAAGAAAGAAAGAAAAAATGAAGAAAAGAAAAATTTAAAGAAAAACTGAAATAAGATAAAAGAAAGAAAAATGTCAAAAAAAAAAAAAGAAGTAAAAGAAATGGAAGAAAGAAGGAAAGAGTAAAAAACGAAAAGAAATAGAAAGAAGGAAAAAACATAAAAGAAAAATACAAAAAAAAAGAATAATAAATAAATAAATAAACAAAAGAACAATGCCAAAAAGGGAAAAAATGATAATAGAAAAATGTAAATAAAAATGAAAAAAAGAAAAAGTAAAGGAAAATAAAAAAGAAAGAAAAGAAAAAGAAAAAGAAAGAGAAAGAAAAATGTAAGAAAAAAGAAAAAAGAAAGAAAAAAATGAAAAAAGGGCCTTAACAAAACGAAAGAAAACGAATAAAGTGTAACCAAAAACCACAAAAATGAAAGAAAAATAAAAAAATAAATAAAAGGAAAAGAAAAAGAAAAAGAAAAAATATGCCAAGCAAAATGAAAAGAAAAAGAAAAAAGGAAAAGGAAATAAAAGAAAAAGGGAAAAGAAAGAATGATAAGTGACATAAAAATACCCACCGAAAATATAAAAGAAAATATAAAAGAAAAGAAATGAGACGAGAAAAGAAAAAAGAAATAGAAAATGTAACAAAAAGAAAAGGAAAAATACTGAAAAAAGAAAAGAAAAATTTAAAAAATTAAAAAAGAAACAGAGAAAAATAAAAGAAAATAGAAAAAAAAAAGAAAAATGCAAAAAAAAAACGATAAAAAAGAAAAGAAAAAATACTAAAAAATAAAACAAAAATAAAAATAAAAAAGGAAAGAAAGAGAAAATAGAGAAAAGAAATAAGAAAAAACGAAGAATAAAATAAAAAAAAGAAAAAGAAAACAAAATATCTCCCCTAAAAAAAAGAGAAAAAAATAAGAAAAAACACAAAAAAAAGGAAAAAGAAAGAATGCCAACAAAAAAAAGAGAACAAAAAAAAAAAAACAAGGTTAAAATAAAAAAAGAGGATGTCCATAACTTAGACTAGAATGTTGATGCACTATGTCGAATATCCCCTCTTGATTGTTACTACAGTGACGTTTCGGTTGTCGTATCCCTAATCTTCATCAGGTGTCTGTCGTATCCAGTAACTTGAGAATTTCGAACCGAAATATTTATTCAGTTCACGTGTATATTATTACTATTCCGAAGTCTGTACTTGAATATTTGTCTCTACATACGTTCGTAAGGGTAGAGGACTAATATTTTGTTCCCTCAGTCCTATCCCAGGCATCAAAAAGTAGCTCTGACCTTGCACTTCTAGGATACTGGGTCGCCTAAAAGTAGACATAATACCCTGGGGAAGGTGAAGAAACAGGAAACTCCTGTGTCAAGTAAGTACAATAGGTTATAAGAAAAATGGACGTTATATTTCAAAGGTGTATATCTTCGAAAATTAAATTCTTATTTGACTCTTAAAATTCGACCTCGGATGCAAACAGGTGAGGTGGGTGACTTCGTGGTGTTATGGTTAAAGCGCTGGACTGCGGAATCGTAGTAAGCGAGTTCGAACTCCAGCTGTGCTATTACGTTCACTTTCGAGCAAATACCCTTGGGAAAGGCATGAACCCCCTTATCCTCCCAGCTATGGGTTAAATAGTACCACTACTATTCTTCCAGGAGAATGGCATTGGCATTAAATAACTCACAAAGGTTGATATGCCATTAATCAAAGAAACCAAACCAAACAGGTGAATGGATTCCATACAGTCAACACCGAGCACCTGTGCATAAAAAATGAATTTGCAGATTACTGGGTGGTCAATTAATCTGTCTTACGTTAATCATTAGCATATTCGGCCAAATGTGTACGGTCGGCTGATCTCACGCGGGATAACAGGCAGGAAATAGAATTGAACAAACAACCACCTCGTTGAGAACATTTAGTGCAGGTTGAATTTTTTTTAAAAATTGGTTTGGCTAGTCTGACGGCATGTCAACCCTTGTTGCATTATTTTACGCTAAGGTCAGTCAATCTTTCTTTGTAATTATTTATTTTCAAAAATGTATTTATCCAACCCCTCTGCCAGATATGACACAAAGTCAGCTTTTAAGCGGTGTTTATCAGGTTTGATTTCAGCTTTTTCCTTCTCATAGACTGGTTGCTAAAACCAAGGCTAAAGAACTCAACCTGTCTAACTATTTACCCATAAGTGGGGAGAAAACAAACGGATTCTTGCCTTAGGTAATCAACGCAAAGTAATACTCAAAGTGCTTTGTCTGGGATTTGAACTCAATCGTCAATTCCATTTCACGCAGCGATAAACATCTCGCTAAGTTTCAAGGAACAGTTGTCATGATTGATTGATTTAAGATAACGCTATGTCAATCTGTCTGGGGTTATTTTATGCGTAAAGGTCATAGAACTGCATACATTGCAGTTTTATATATACATTTTTGTCTAGTTCCATGCACACGGTTATACGGTATCAAGTATTCTTATCCAATACAAATAATTTCAAAACAGATATATTTGTGTATTTTTTTTTTGCATAATGTTAGATATCAAGTATCCCTGTCCAATACAAATAATTTCCAAACTGATCTATTTGTGGGTGCGTTTTTCTTTGATCTTTTTCATACGGTTATGTTATATCAAGTAAGTAAAGTTGGTGACCGTAGTCGAGGACGACCCTAAAGCTGCTTTGTTAATAGCTACTTCACCGTGGAGTTGGGGAGGACGTTGCTCCTTTCCCTGGATTGCTCTACTTTACCCTTTTATATGTACCTTATAATGCTGACTGTTAATAATTTCAAAACAGATCTATTT
>OY757922.1:25964271-26089271 GCA_963585895.1 Sepioteuthis lessoniana
CTTATTTCAAATCAATTCAAAGATCCATAAAGATTTTAATTCTTCTTCTAGAATTCCTTAGAATTCTTCTTTTAGAATTCCTTAGAATTCTTCTTCTAGAATTACTCAGAATTCTTCTTTTAGAATCCCTTCGATTTCTTCTTTTAGAATTCCTTAGAATTCTTTTAGAATTCTTCTTCTAGAATTCCTCAGAATTCTTCTAGAAATCCTTAGAATTCTTCTTTTAGAATTCCTTAGAATTCTTCTTCTAGAATTCCTCAGAATTCTTCTTTTAGAATTCCTTAGATTTCTTCTTTTAGAATTCCTTAGAATTCTTCTAGAATTCCTTAGAATTCTTCTTCTAGAATTCCTCAGAATTCTTCTAGAAATCCTTAGAATTCTTCTTTTAGAATTCCTCAGAATTCTTCTTTTAGAATTCCTTAGATTTCTTCTTTTAGAATTCCTTAGAATTCTTCTAGAATTCCTTAGAATTCTTCTTTTAGAATTCCTTAGAATTCTTCTTCTAGAATTCCTCAGAATTCTTCTTTTAGAATTCCTTAGAATTCTTCTTCTAGAATTCCTCAGAATTCTTCTTCTAGAATTCATTCGGATTCTTCTTTTAGAATTCCTTAGAACTTTTCTTTTAGAATAGATTATCGAATTTCCTGATGAAAAAAAGTTGGCTAGTTGTGGTGGGTCTCACACTCCTTAGGGCAGCTAAAGACTTGTTTGCTCCCGGATAAAAAGAAGTATTACGTAGTGTACGGCTGATTACTGTGGGAAGAGAAAGAGGATTGTCTTATGATAAAGAGAATCAAATCGACATAAATATTGACAACAACTTTCCTTAAATAGTATTCTAAATGTTTATCATTTTTGAGACAGTTGCAGAGGTTAACGATTCAATGACAAATAAATTCTTGGAAACAAATCACAACTTCATTTCTGTTATCTTGATAAAAAAAGATATTATGACCTCAGGGAAAAAAAGGCATTATACTCATTTTTAATGATAGGAAGTGTGAGAAAGTGTGTTAATATACATTTTTTATACATTTTGAAGAGCTTATGGGAAAAAGTTGTAAGTCGTAGTGGTGTTTTCGACTTCAGATGATACTGTAAAGACAATCCTCATCACCATCATGTCGTGTCGCCAGCACAGATATCCCTGACCCACTCTCGACACTTCTCCCTATCGTTCATCGCCTCCGGCAGGTCTTCAGAGCTACATCCCGTATCCTCACATAGCTGCTGTATGTATGTTCGTGCTGGTCGTCCTGCTTTTGCTCGGCCATATGTGGGGTTCCATAGGACTACATCACTTATGAGCTCGTCCCTGCTTCTCCAACTGTGTCCTGCATGTCTGGTTCGTTTAGCTTGGATAGTTTTCGTGATGGAAGGTAGATGGCCGTATAGTTGGTGCCTTGTTGAGTGTTGCCGCCAGGACTTGTTCAATATTGCTCGCAACATTCTTGTGTAATTGCTGTCCAGCTTCTTCTCCAGCCGTTTAGTTAGCGTCCAAGTAGTGCATCCATACAGCAGTATCGACACGACCGCTACCTGGAAGAAACTGCGTTTCATTTTATCGGTCAGGTCAGATCTCCATATGATCGATAGTCTATCGATAGCTGTCCGTGCCTTCGTTAGCCGCGTGTCAGTTTCAGAGAGGTTTCGCCCAGTTTGGAAATGTCACCGTTTGATTATAGCACATATATTCAGTTTTGTGTGCATTGACATGGAGGCCAATGCCTGCTGCGGCTCGTTCCAGACTATGTAGTAGGGTTTCAGCCTGCTTGGGTGTATTCGCCAGTATCCGCATTAAGTAAATAAACGAATAAATAAAGTGATATTAAAATACTTGTTGTATCGTTGGTTCAATAGCGGTATTACACAGGTACAAGCCGAAGAGTTGGCAAGTCTTTCAGAGAGCGATTAACGCATTTTCTCTGCTGAAGTAGTCAGACACCGTCCATTTATATCTTTACCGGTGTCATACTAAAAAGAGTCACTGAGTGTATAGTTCCGGTATAACAATACTATAAAGCTAAATCCTCAATATTACTTATCCGTGGATGGAATAAAATAGAAGCAAAAAGGTCAGAAGAATTTAACAACCGAAAAAAATAAATAAATAAACAAAATACAGAATCTATCCAAAAAACGAGACCCATAAAATTCTCTTCGATTTTGAGATAAGAACAGATCCCCCAATCCAGACTAAAAGACAAAATATCGTGTTGATTAACAAGAAAAAAAACACTTGTCAACATAGATTTTGCTGTTCCAGAGAACCAATGAGTAAAAATAAAAGCAAACCAAAACATAGCCAACTGTATCGTGTCAAAAAGCTGTGGAAAATGAAGGTGACGGTGATACCAGTGGTAGTTGGAGTCTTTGGAACGGTCCCCGAAGGCCTGGAAAATAGACTGAGAGAAGAACGGAGAACATCTAGACCACAGCATTGTCAAAATCAGCTTAACAGATTTCAAAAAATCCAGAAGACTCGAAAAAACTTGCTATTATTCAGTTTTCAGCGACAAATCACAAATTAAAATTGGTTCCAAAAATTAGTCAGAAAGCTGAAAGTTTGCTTGTCGGTAAATACTTCTAAAAGCCCTTTGTTGTACTATCGAAGTAAAATTTTGTGGAAGATTTGGTTATTTGTAAAAGGTTATAAGAAAATCGAACTGTCAAGAATTTTTAGTTGAATCATTTCCCACCTCCCAACTGGAACTTTTTTTTTTTTACGTAAAAATCGGTTGATAGAATTTTTTTTTAAATGAAGGGGTTGGGAATATTACATTCAGTCGTCAACAATTATCGGTAATTGTTGAATACCGAAGAAATGGCTCGTGTCTAATCAACTATAAATTGTTATCAGTTATAAACCAATCGGCGAACAAAGAAGCAGTTTAAATAACGAATTAAAATTTAGACGCAAATAGTTTTAAAAAATGACTGTTTGATTTTTACATAGTTAAAACTTTGTAAATTTAAAATCGTAGTTTTTTATGTGGCTCGGTTAAGTGTTCTCTTTTTTGTAAAGCTACATTTGTAATAGGAGCACAGTTAATTATCAACCCCTGAATTTTGTGTAGCCACAATACACTAGCCATAAAATATGACACATTCAAATCTAAATCTACGTGAGACTTAGATGACAGATCAGAGTGTCATGATCGGCAGATGCTCCTTTGATCATGTTTACCAACCCCTCCGCTCGGGCAGGATATGACACAAGGTCAATTTTTAAGCGGAGTTTAACAGGTTTGAATTCAGGGTTTTCCTTCTCCTAGATTACTTGCCTCACCAAGGCTGAAGAACATAGTCTACCCTACTATTTACCCATAGCTGGAGGGAGAATATTTCCCGAGGGTATTGGTGCTATGGGAAATGCAATCTGTCAGGTCCAGGATTTGAACTCGTGTCGCCGTGTCCATTTCCAACGACGATAACCATTACACCACGGGCACCGCCTTTTTTTCCCGCTAGAGCAGGTTATTACACAAGGTCAATTTTTAAGTGGAGTTTAACAGGTTTGAATTCAGAGTTTTCCTTCTCCTAGACTAGTTGTCTCACTAAGGCTGAAGAACCTAGTCTGCCCTACTATTTACCCATAGCTGGAGGGAGAATAATTGGATTCATACCTTTCCCAAGGGTATTAGCGCTATGTGAAATGCAATCAGTCAGGTCCAGGATTTGAACTCGTGTCGCCGTGTCCATATCCTGGAAAAATTGATAAAAGAATCGATAAAAGCAATAGGATTCAAAAAAGGATTGAGGAAACGGATGATGGAGATTTGGACCAAATAGTTTAAATTTAGTACAAGTCAAAGATTTGCTAACAAAGCGATGTTGATTGTAAAGAAAAGTAGGTTTTCTGATCTTGAAATAATAGAAATATATGGACAGGAAATTAGCGAAGAATATACTCAAAGAGAGTCCCCTAAATGAGTTTAGACAGTAAATATTGAAAACCAATTACAGATCCCAGCACTGCAACATCAATCTTATCTTAAAAAGAGTGAGAAAATGTAAAATTGATAAAGACATTCTTAAGGGAACATAAGACTACATTATCATGTCTAAGGAACCAAGAGTGAAAAAACTCCAAGGTAGAGAGCGAAAAAGTAAATGAATTATTTAAATATATCCCAACGGACAACGTCATCTAACTGAACGAGCAAATCGATGCAGGAGAAAAACTAATTGGTGATAACATAACCATTCCCGGAAGGATGTAACATACCCATGATACGGATATGTGAAATAAACATAATATTCATAAAATGTTCATAAACATATATAGGAATCCGAAAACACGAAATTGGTTCAGGTAACGCACAAAGTCTTCTGGCCTCGCCCAGGTCTGAATCTTAACTCTCTCGTTCAGAGGCAGGAACTCAACTAACTGCTTTTTCTCAAATCTCAAAATCCTCAGCCCACGCTTTCGGTGCATGACGTCACTCACATCCCCTGGTCCCAATTCTTATCTGGGATTTTTATTTTGACATCTCTGAATGACACATCCTCTCCGCACGCGCGTGAACAATTGCGTTAATGTTGCACCTAACTAACCCATGCGCTAAGCGCAAGGTTCTCAGCCTAACTAAACCGAAAGGCAAGGTATATAAAACGAAATCCCTCGGCAATTATATTACAAGGGGTCCGAACGGAAATAAAAAACTGGCATGGGAAATGAGGTTAAAAAGATAATGAATAAGCAACGATCAATAGTGAAACTGCTTAGGAAGATAAAACGCAAAGAAACTTAACAAAATAAAAAGATCTCAAAAAGATAAACGTTCATAAGTCTGATAAAATAATTGGAAGAAATAAATTAAAAGTTATTGGCAAAAGAAACCTGGTTAGGGTCAAGCAATACAAACAAAACAGAATTTTCCAAAATAAAGAAAGAAATTCTGCTTATATGTTGGAGGAAAAATTAACCACCGGATACAAAACAAATAAAATAATTTTGGAAGAAAATATGGAAACAGAGAACATAACAGAAATGCTAAACGGATAAATAACATGAAAAAAGAATCGAATAAATTCGAATAAGGCTTTGAGGCGAATGTAGACAGGTTCCCTTTTATCATCTTTTTTTTTTTTTGTTGTAAATTATCAATGAGTCTAGTAGTCTATCCAGGATTAGGCAATCTGTTTTTATCTGAAAATCGCAGAGAATTTTGAGGGTCTGATTCTCTAGAACAGATTCGCATTTATGCTTATACCATGTAGTAGTTTGATCAAATTTCAATTTTTTGCACAATTCCCAGTGGATCACCTTCCCCACTGAGTCGTGTTTTCATTCCTATTGAGTTTTTTTTAGACCAGTTTTAATTGCTACTTCTTTTGTGTTGGTTTTCTGTTTTTAATTATTATTTGATTTATAGTTTCTTCTCTCGTCTCCACTCAACCTAAACTTGATTTTCTTTGGCGTTTCATCAATTTTTGCTTTGGTATAATTGGTCCTTAGGAGGTGGCTGTGGTGTAATGGTTATCGTCGTAGGAAATGGACACGGCGACACGAGTTCAAAACCTGGACCTGTCAGATTGCATTTCACATAGCACGAATACACTTGGGAAAGGTATGAATCCAAATATTCTCCCTCGAGCTATGGGTAAATAGTAGGGCAGACTGTGTTCTTCAGCCTTGGTGAGGCAACTAGTCTAGGAGAAGGAAAACTCTGAATTCAAACCTGTTAAACTCCGTTTAAAAATTGACCTTGTGTCATATCCTGCCCGGGCGGAGGGGTTGGGTAAATATGATAATTGGTCCTTACTGCATTATTTTGTGCTGCTATTAAAAGAGATTTAGTTTCTCTCTTGAGATTCCCCTTTCTTAACCATTTCCTAATCTGCTTGTAAGTAATCTGACCAGTTTGTCGCTTGAAGTATCCAAACAGTTTTTTTTTTTTTTTTTTTTTTTTTTTTTGCCATTTCTGATTTCTATTTTTTTTTTGTTTGAATGTGACTCTTTGTGTTGTCATTGCTATTACTAGAAGTAATTAATTTGTTCTTTTTAATGTATTCCTCGGATCCTTGAATTGTTGCATCTACACGATCCTCAATACAGGGTTATCCTCTTTCTTCTTATTTCCTTGACACATGTTGTTTATGTTATTTCTTAGGAGGCCTTGTATATTGTTACCAATTTCCTTATCCTTTGGTCGAGTTGTGTGAGTTCTTCCATCGTCCATTTTGAGAATGGTCCAGAGTTTCTTACAAGGGGGAACTGCCCAGATGTTTATTCTATTAGTGAAATTCCTGCTTCAGAGTTTGGTTTCAAGAAGTTTTCTTGTACTTCTATTTGCCGATGGTCCGGGAGACCTGGGTTCAATCCCAGATCGCGTCATAACAAAGCCTTTAAAAATGGTACTTGATACCTCCTTGCTTAACACTCAGCATTATAAAGTAACGGATCAAGGGTAAAGTGGAGCAATCCAGGGAAAAGAGTAACGCCTTCCCCTACACCTCGGTGTAGTAGCTATTGAAAAGGGAGCCTTCGGGTCGTCCTCTACTACGATCGCCAACTTTACTTACGTTACTTACTTCCAATATTCCCCACCTACTTGCAATTTTATTTTATTTTTTTTCAAGAATTCTGATGCTTTCCTGATTTGATAGTTCCATTCCTTCCGTTGTATCTCTTTTCCCTTTTTTCCTTTTGAGCATGGAACCTTTTTTCCATCCCAAATTCCATTCCTATATCCTGACTGTATATTCTTACTGTTTTTACTTGTGTTTAAATTTCTTTTTCACCTTTGGTAAATATCTTAATGTCAGTCAAATACATAAAATGATTTATCTTTTCCTGTGACTTTGTAAGTTTGTAGCCTCCAGTGCATTTCCTAAGTATATAATTAGAGAAAAAATAGGAACTGCGCTAGAATGCTACGAGCGATATTGAACAAATCCTAGAAGCAACAACCCGCGTAAAAAAGCCTAGCTGTACAGCCACTTACCTCACATCTCTAAAACCATCCAAGTAAGACGAGCAAGACATGTGAGACATTGCTGGAGAAGCAAGTACGAACTCATAAGTAGCGTTCTCTAATGGACCTCTTCATATGGACGTGCTAGTGTTTGTCGACCAACAAGAACTTACGTAGGTAAGCTCTGTGTTCTATACAGACAAAGGATGTAGTTTGGAGGCTCTGCCGGGAACGATGGATGATAGGGACAAATGAAAGAGAGAGAGAGAGAGAGAGAGAGAGAGAGAGAGAGAGAGAGCAGGAAATTTGTGCTAGCAGCTTGATTTGATAATGAGTGCTATTATAAATAGCTGTGGTGAGAGTGAGTCTACCCGGAAGATGTCTCTTTGTGTTTTATGGATTTTCGCCTAAAGATAAGTAAAAAGATGTTATTAGCACAACTAGTATCTAAAACAATAATAACCAAAATGGCAAATCTAAAGGTAAAGCCAAAGATAGGTTTGATTCTAGTTTCTGAGAACTAAAGGCTTTCGAGTTTTTGTTGGCAAAGCAGTTGATATGGATAAACAGACTTGCTCGAGGCAAAAAAAAAAAAGAAAAAAAAAGACAAGTCTCACCGATATTTTTCTTTTACGCTTCAAGTACGCTTTTCCTCTCTTTCGTTGAAAAAAAAGATAAGTATTAGAAGCGACACACACACACACACAGACACACACACACACTGAGTAAAAAGAAAAAAAGAAAAAAAAGAAAAAGAAAGGAAATTAAGATTTAATACTTGAAAAAAAAATACGAGTCAAAATTAATAAGGATAATGAAAAGAAACTTGTTGGAATGTTCTGCCTAAATGAGTTAAAATTCTTGTCTTAATTCAAAGTGCACCAAAAGACATCCTTTAACTAATTTGACTCTCTGAAATGAAGAAAACATCTGAAGTTTTGATTGTCTAATTGACAAAACTTTTTTATCAGGAAATACATTTCGATGAACTTTCATTTTAAAGGAACCAGAGACAGAGATTAAATTTAAACATGCATTTTGGAAAAAATATCAACAAAAAACACGTGGGAAATATGAATAGATAAATAATACATATTTTTTCTTTATTATTGACCCAACATTCTTTTGCCGTAGTAATGATGTTGGAATAATTAACTCTGGGCTGAATCAAAAATTTTGCAGAATTTTATTAACGCGACGCCAAATTCAGCCGCTCTGGGTGGTTTTGTCAAGGTCATGAAAATGTAAAGCCACACTGGACTGTGCGATACCAAGCTCGCCTGATAATCTCCGAGTGCTACACTCCGAATCCTACTCACCAAATTTACCTCTATGACTTGAAGTACGGCCTCGGAATCCACGTTTTTTTTAGGCCTAACTGACCTGCCCTGATCGTCGAACTTCTTACAACCCGAGTAAAATTTATTGAACCGTCTGATTACTGTTTTTATGATCAACTACATCTTCACTTTTTGTTCAACGAACATTTTTGGATACTTTTTCGCAGCGTGGAGGCCCAGTTCAACTATGTAAAGCATTAATTCCTGAATTAGATACCATTGAACTTTAATCTATGCGGTGTTCAAATCACAAACGGAGTGAAGCAATTCGCAACGTGTTAACGCACCAGCTACCATGATACTACAAACTACATCTATTACCGACCAAGGCTTGAACTGCAATAGTCACATGAAATACCTGTTGCAAACGGGCACGTACCAAAATAATACAAAACCTTTGATTCACTAATCATTTGTCTGAGGATTTTTCCTTACTTCCGGTTCTGCATCCCACCTTTGTTTTTATTAGTTTTGCGCATAACTTTCCAATATATAGTTGACTTTGTCATCCATTTTTATTCAACAAGCCCCTGTCTGTTGATAGTTTTCAATTCACGCATGAAACTTTTTGTTGCTAAACCGTGAGGAATAGTGAGGTAACAATTTTAGGCTTTATACTTCTGTGCTTGTCAGCATTTGAGCACTTTTTAATTATTCATTCAATTTCTTTTATCAAAACATTTGTTTTTCGTACATCTTTTTTCTTTTATTGTTTTAGATGTTTTGGTTCTTCTCCAATCTCCTGTTCACCTTCCAATCTTTGAACAAATAGACAACTTATAAATTCATCAAAACCATGCAGACCACAGCACTACTAAAATCGGCAAAGATAATAAGAAAGGTCCAAGAGTTCTAAGGACACTTGCTGTTGATCAAACTCCAGTTAAAGATTATCAGTTAAAGTTGGTGAGAAAAACTAGCTAATAATAAAAATAATGATGATAAAAAGTGGGCTATGTCGTCCCGGCGGACAGCGGAGTGAAAAATCAAAGGAAACGAAAAGAGAGACAAGAACATGGACCTTGCCAGAGAACTAAAACAGTAATGGAACATAAAGGTGACGATGATACCAACTGTAATTGATGGACTTAGAACGATCTCCAAAGGCTTGGTAAGGAGGATGGAACAGTCAGAATACTGGGAAGAGTCCTGGATACTTAAGGAGACTTGCTGTCACTCAGACTCCATGGAAAGAATATCAGCTAACACATGTGTGAAATACTCACAAGGAATTAAACAATAATAATAAATGTTGATAAGCTCTCTCTTCATAAATGTAGAAGTTTTTTTTTTAATTATAAATGTATTTGCATTCTAACGACGCTAAACCTCTTGCGAAATGATTCATTATAACAACATTTCAACCGGTTTAGTGTTATTTTGTACCTAGGGGTTAAAGAATTGCATTCATTGTACGTTTGTAATTGCATTTTTTCTATCTAGTTTTTTCTTTGGAGGCTTTTTTTGCATTCGAGCTTTTTGAATACGATTAATTTTTAAACATCTATTTTTAACCGATCACTGCGATTCTAACATATGCTACGACTCCAGGTAAGAGTGAATCGGTGAATAATATCAATGAAGAGGTATCCTGCGCTCCCTCGATCTTCAGAAGCGGAGCCTCACTATCAAATTCAGTTTCCTTTCATACCCAGAACACACCTTTTTTGGTTGGGGTGTCTTATATCTCTGCAGCAGATACAGTCAGTGTATTCTCAGCGCTGCCCACCAGGCGTCGTGTTAATATGATTTTCTAAACTGGCTTTTTCTTATCACACACACACACACACACACACATATATATATATATATATATATATATATATATATATATATATATATATATATATATATATTATACAAAGTTCAGAAGATACAATATCACATGTTAAAACGCCCTGATGAAAATTTAATGTACAACGTTTAACGTTCAACCATGAATAAAATTATCCTCTGAATACCTTGTCTTTTTATTTTTATTTTTACATGTACATACCGTCCGATCAATTTCCAGTTCATCTATCTAATCGACACGGTAAAACGAATTCAAAACCTGAACGAGGCTGATTGCATTTCGCATAGAACTAATTTGGAAAGATGTGAATCCTATTATTCTCCCTCAACCAATGGATAAATAGCAGGGCAGACAGAGTTCTTTAGCTTTCTCTTGGCAACCAGTCTCGGAGAAGGAAAACTCAGAAATTAAACCTGTTAAACTCCGCTTAAAAGTTAACCTTGTGTCACATCCTATCTCTGTGGTTGGTAAATGTACACACACACACATATATATAGTCATCCACAGACAGACTATTTATTATATCACAACTCTTCAGTGAGGCTAGACACGTAGGATGCTTGAAGCTGGGATCGAAACCTGCCCAATCTTACGTTAGACTTAGTATCATACCGCTCAGCCAACAAGCGAACTATAAGACATTAATTATAAGTGAATTATAAGACATTAAACAGTAGCTTTTGTTTTGTTTACATCTATACCTAACCGGATACCAGAGTGCTCAATTTGTTCGAAGAGCTTTGCATTATGCAAGTGTCAGCCGTAAATTCTTTCACTAGTGTGCTCAACCCCCGTCGTGGACGAGAGTCATTTGATAAATAAGGCGAATTGTGCCGAAAAGGTTGGCAATAGGAAACACTGTCTAACGTTGCATCTTTTTTCAAGAAAATTAATCGTGATGGGTCTTTTCATATTTCAGATCACTCATAACATTTTTTTTATTGATCATTCCGCTTAAATCTTTTTCTCTACCAGAAAGTAAATATCTTTCCATTCAACGAACTGTCTTTTTGACTCAGGCTCGTTGTGAGAAATCCATGTTTAGTCCATTAGTAAAGATCGTTTTAACTGAAACATTCTTCTCCGTCCACCTAACGCATTTTTCTGTAAATTTTACTCGGTTTGAACTTCTCCATTACCAACATTGACGGATCTCGATCCACACCGGGAGCATTCAGTCTACTTTGTCACCATTTTGAATCACCTCAAAACAAATATTATTGCGAGATTAAAAATAACTTTTGCTATAAACCAATTTTGAATAATTCAGAGTTTACATTTTTGGAAAAAAATTCTGAAAAAAAAGGAGTATTTTGTTATATTAAAAAATGCCCTTATTTATTGAATGGTCCTCGTATAGATGTGCGTCCGTGTGTGTTTGTGTATCTGCGTCAGTGCTTGTGTATGTTCTCGTGTGTTTGTGTGTATATGATTTGTTTATGTGTGTGTCTTTTTGTGTGTGTGTTTGTGTTTGTGTGCATCTGTGATTTGTTTATGCGCGCACATGTGTGTGTGTGTGTGTGTGTGTGTGTGTGTGTGTGTGTGTGTGTGTGTGTGTGAAGGCTGGTGTGTGTGCTAGGCTCATACGGCCCACATTGCACTAACTGGGCCGATGACCAGCATAGACAAGCAGAGCTCGAGCCTCGGCTCGTGCCCGGCCTTCCCCTCCCCTAATCCCCTCTATAATCGACCTTCAGGTCATTGACCTTGGGTCAAATCCTGTCTGGTGGGAGTCAGAGACAAATATCAGCTTATGTATGTGCTTGTGTGTTTGTGTATGTGTGTGTATCTGTGATCTGTGTATGTGTGTGTCTTAGTGTATGCGTGTGTGTGTTATTGTGTGTGTCTGTGTCAATGCTTGTGCATGTGCTTGTAAGTTTGTGTGTATAAGTTTGTGTGTATCAGTGATTTGTTAATTAATGTGTGTGTCTGTCTGTGTCAATGCTTGTGTGTGTATCTGTGATATGTGTGTGTGTGTGTGTGTGTGTATCTGTGATATGTGTGTGTGTGTGTGTATCTGTGATGTGTGTGTGTGTGTGTGTGTGTGTGTTTACATGAAAACAACTTATTTCTCAACAAAAGAATAAAAAAAGATTATTTGTTTAAAAAAACAACAAAAAATTTTATTTATTTAATGACCCTCATATTTATCTGTGTATGTGCCTGTTTCTGTTTTTATGTGCGTGTGTCTACATGGGTGAGTTTGTATGTAAGTATGTGTGCGTAAGCGTGTGCACATGTGAGTTTACATCTGTCTGTGTTTGTGCATGTATGTTTCTGTGTGTATGTGTATGTGTATGTCTGTGTGTGTATGCTCGTGCATGTGTGGATGTATGGCTGTGTGTATATGTATGCACATGAGTGTGTATGTCCAAGTGTACCTGTGTTTGTGTGTATTAGTTTCTGAGTGTTTATCAGAGTTTCTACTTGTGTGTGTATGTCTGTGTTGTGTATGTGTGTGCTCGTGTATGTGTGGATGTATGGCTGTGTGTATATGTACGCACATGAGTGTGTATGTCCAAGTGTACCTGTGTTTGTATGTATTAGTTTCTGAGTGTTTATCATAGTCTCTACTTGTGTGTGTATGTCTGTGTTGTGTATGTGTGTGCTCGTGTATGTGTGGATGTATGGCTGTGTGTATATGTATGCACATGAGTGTGTATGTCCAAGTGTACCTGTGTTTGTGTGTATTAGTTTCTGAGTGTTTATCAGAGTCTCTACTTGTGTGTGTATGTCTGTGTTGTGTATGTGTGTGCTCGTGTATGTGTGGATGTATGGCTGTGTGTATATGTATGCACATGAGTGTGTATGTCCAAGTGTACCTGTGTTTGTGTGTATTAGTTTCTGAGTGTTTATCAGAGTCTCTACTTGTGTGTGTGTTTGTGTGTGTGTCTTTTTCCTGGGCCTGGGTGTTTGCGCCTATATCAGAATTTGTGTATATATGTGTATGTGTATGTGTGTGTATGGATGTGCATCCTAATGCTTTTGTGTCTCTGTGTGTCTGTATTTCTGTATGTTTGTGAGTGTTTGTAAGTGTGTGCATATCTGTGTGTATACGTTTGGGCATCTGTGTTTGTGTATGTGAGTTTCTGGTTCTTTGTAAGCGACTGTATTTGCATGAGTATTTGTGTGTGTGTAGGCGCGCGCATATATCAGCATTTGTGTGTATGTACGTATGTATGTACGCACGTGTACATTCGTGTGTACCTGTCTGTACCTGTATTTTTGTGAGTGCGTATATATTTTTGAGTGTATGGGACATTGGCCTAGTGGGTAGAATGTTCGCTAATTTTCCGGGAGACCTGGGTTCAATCCCAGGTCCCGTAATACTAAAGACTTTAAAAATGGTACTTGATACCTCCTTACTTAACACTCAGCAATAAAAGGTACGTATCAAGAGTAAAGTGGAGCAATCCAGGGAAAGGAGTAGCGCCCTCCCCTACACCTAGCTATTGAAAAGGGAGCCTTCTGGTCGACTACGGTCGCCAACTTTTAGTGTATCTGTGTTTATGTATATGTTTGCGTCTGTGTTTATTTGGTTTCATTTCGTTTTATGGCATCTCAACCAGTGTAGGTTATTTAATGCCAAATCCTCTTTATACTTATATATTAAATTGATGTAAGATTTGTAAACAGATTTTGTAGATAACATTCTTAAACGAGCCTGGGCTCTTTTTTTGCACACAGTTAAAGGGTTTCAAGATTTGCTATATAAGAGTCGCAATTTAACATCAGTCATTTGTTTGCACACATTGTTTGTTCTATTTGACAAACAGATAAAACCTTTCAGGTACTACCACTCCTGGTCAGAGTGAACCTGGGAGCAATGACAATGAAGGGATACTTCACATTCACCATATCTCTGAGGCTTGAAACTCACCGTCACATTGTTTAGTGTTATATCCAAGACATTCGTTGGGAGGGGGTCTTACCCCTTTACAGAGATGCAGTCGGTGTATTCAACAGGGCTTCTATGTTTGTGTGCATGTGTTTGGGCTTGCGTGTACCCATATCCACCTTTATACGAGGATCATTAAATGAGTTTCCAGACATTTTTCGTATGGGCACTTTTATTGATAGTACATACATGAAAGTCTAGTCCCCTTCGAAGTAATCTCCTCCGGCTGCAAAGCACTTGTTGTACCGTTCCAACAACCTCTGAGCTTAGGGAATCAGCAAAAGTCACAGGGAGCAGGGTATGGACTAGAGGGAGGCTGACGAACTGTCTTGATGCCCATCTTGGTCAAATAGTCTGTGACAAGGATGGAATTGTCGACTGGTGCATTGTCCTGCTGGAAATGCCACTGAGCTGATTTGAAGAGTGCTGGCCTCTTCCGACGGAATCTCTTCCTGAAATCTCTTAAGACCTCAACATAGTAACCCTAACACTAATCCTTTGGCCAATAAACTCTGGTCTACTGACTTCCTTACTCCTCCCACACCTCTCATCATTCATCACAGACTCCCTACCTTCCTTGAATCTCTTATGCCACTCAAAAACTGATGCTCGATTCATGCAAGATGCTTCAAAAGCAGTCTGAAGCATTCCATACGTTTCCAAGTTTAAAACAGAATTTTATTGCATATCGTTCTTCTAAAATGTCCGATTGCATTTTTGAAATTCACCAGGTGTGACAATCAGGCTTTAGTAGGGTGTATTCGAATTCCTGCTGTAGCTGTTCATTTGAACCTGAAATCATAAAAATTGGTCCGTCATCTCATACGATGTATAGCAATAACATACTGAATTTTCAAGAGTCTACAATAACTTTAAATGCCTGTACAAAAATGTCAGGAAACTTATTGAATTCACCACGTATGTTAATGCTTGTGTGTGCGTAAGTGTGTGTGTGTGTATGTATATAAAACAGCTAATTTCAAAACACTCTTCTCAGTCCCCGCCACACCCTTAGTCAGCCATTAATCGTTTTTATCTGTACAAAACACTTGTGGACGTTGAAGACGAGGCTTTTTCTTCAACACAAAAAAGATCCTCGTGAAGAGACAGTGACATGTTAAATAAAACAGCGCCAACCTCGATATGGATGTGCAAATTAGTTGTCGTACAAAAGAAAAAGACGCAACATTGAAAGACTGTTAAATTGACAGCCTCGCTAACAGGTGTCCCGTAACATTCTTTGACGGGCAGAATCACGTACTGGTTGACCTCTGTCTCCTTGGGACACGCGGCGTGTTCTTTCGGTGGTGTTCGGCCAGAGTTTCTAGGTTGTCGGATACCGGAGGATCTGGGCAAAGGAAGGTGGCGGTGGATCTTATTAACGCGTGTCTGTTCATATGATATGGAAGCACGTATGCGATGGAAATTTAAGAGACGTCTAACCGACCATTGATCGTGACGTTGGAATTCATTAGAATCTTTTAAAAGATCTGTGTTTTCTTTTTGTTTGTTTGTTTGTTTTTCCTTTTTATGTCATTTAAATTTCATATACACTGTTATACAAATGATTATAACTTTATTGTCAGAAAATCTGTTGTCTCCTGATTAAAAACAAACTAACAAAGAAACATTTATTTTAAACAATATTATATTTTTCCATTTTACACATTGGCTTTTTTAATTCTGTAGAGAATTTAGTCGAACAGTAAAAGTTTAAGACAAAAGTTTAATTCCAAAGTACAAGGTTTATCAATTCATATTCAAACATGTATTTGATCGACTTGATATACTCTAACAAAACGGCTGGAGAAGAAGCTAGACGGCAATTACACAAGAATGCTGCTAGCAATCTTGAACAAGTCCTGGCGGCAACACCCCACAAGACACCAACTGTACGGCCACCTGCCTCCTATCACGAAAACTATTCAAGTTAGACGAACCAGACATGCAGGACACTGCTGGAGAAGTAGGGACGAACTCATAAGTGATTTAGTCCTATGGACCCCCACACATGGCCGTGCAAAAGCAGGACGACCAGCACGAACATACATTTAGCAACTATGTGAGGATACGGGATGTTGTCCAGAAGACCTGCCTGAGGCGATGAACGATAGGGAAAAGTGGCGAGAGAGGGTCAGGGATATCCGTGCTCCCAGCACGACATGATGATATATATATATATATATATAATGATTAAAAAAGGGTTTCTAACAGCAACGATTCTCTCGAGCCTCTTTCACCACCAGTTCCAATCGAACATAATTCTTGGTAAGTTCTATAGAAGGCATCTAGGATCTGCACTGTGCTGGTTAATGATCGGTCTACTCTGGTGTGGAGAAGTCTATATAAGAACGGCTAAACCCCGATCTCCCGGAAAATTCCCATACCAAAAGATCAAAAGAAGGTACTCTGCGCCCCCTTTGCTTAACAGTCAGCATTATAAGACAGGGATCAAGGACAAGTGGAGCAACCCAAGAAAATTAGTATCACCCTCCCCAAGACCTTGGTATAATTGCCATTGAAAAGGGAGCCTTTAGATTGCCCTCGACTTCGGTCGGCCAACTTACTTATACTCACACACACACACACACACACACACACACACACACACACACACACACACACACACACACATATATATATATAGTGTTGCCGCCTGGATTTGTTCAATATTGCTCGCAGTAATCTTGTATAATTGCCGTCAAGCTTTTTCTCCATACGTTTAGTTAACGTCCATGTAGTGCATCCATATAGCAGTATCAACACGACTACTGCTGGGAAAAAACTGCATGATTGAACAAGTCCTGGTGGTAACATCCCACAAAAAAGCAGCTGTACGACCACCTACCACCCATCACAAAAACTATCACAGTTAGACGAACCAGATATGTTGGACACGGCTGGAGAAGTAAGGACAAACTCATTAGCGATGCACTCCTGGGGACCCCCTTCACATGGACGAGCAAAGGCAGGACGACCAGCTAGAACCTATATACAACAGCTTTTGGGAGCGATGGACGATTGAGACGGGTGGCAAGAGAGGGTCAGGGAGATACACGCTGGTAGTGCAACATGACGCTGATGATATATATATATATATATATATATATATATATATATATATATATATAGGGGTGATTCTTGTTTAGTAGCGTTACACGTGGTCATATTTAAAAGAGAATTGCTCAATGAATAATTTAGAAGATTTGAACAACTCAAACGTCCAACAACATTTTTTTCTGTTTACAATTTATCAAATATGAAATTTATAAAAAAAAACAACTAAAGTATAAAAGTTATTAAGTTAATTTAATTATATTCAATAGTTTGAATCAGGATGTTGCGTCTAACCAAAGACAAGAACAAATGTTATGAGAGGACTTTTATTTCTTCGAAATAGACTTAAATTCACCGATGTAAGCCTAAAAACACTACCACCGGAATCACTACCGGCCCATTGGCCCAGTGGGTAGAGTGTTCGCCAATGGTCCGGGAGACCTGGGTTAAATCCCAGGTCGAGTCATACCAAAGACTTTAAAAATGGTACTTGATACCTCCTTGCTTAACACTCAGCAATATAAGGTACGTATCTAGGGTAAAGTAGATCAATCCAGGGAAAAGAATAGCGCCCTCCCCTATATCTCGGTGTAGTAGCTATTGAAAAGGGAGCCTTCTGCTTGCCCTCGACTACTGTCGCCAACTTTACTTTTACTTATATATATATATATATATATATATATATATATATATATATATACACGCGGAAACAATTACGTTTAATATAAGTAGTGTACCGGACCATTGACCTAATGAATAGAGTAGAGTGTTCGTCAATGGTCTGGGAGACCGGGGTTCAGTCCCAGGTCGAGTCATACCAAAGACTCAAAAAATGGTATTTGATGCTGCCTTGCTTAACACTCAGCATTATAAGGTACGGATTTATAGTAAAGTGGAGCAATCCAGGGAAAGGGGTAGCGCCCTTCCCTAACCTCGATGTATAATTTTCGTATATGTAATAAAAAAATAAAACACGGTCAAAGAGGAAAAGCCATTAATTCATTGAATGAGCCCCAAGAAAATAAAAATTGAAAGGAAAACGCCAATATCGTCACTTTTTAAGACAAACGAATTAAATTGTACACGTGCTGATGTGTACATGGTTGGGCAGTGGATACTTGAAACGAGCAACCTAATCACAATAACTCATAGCCCGAAAAAATGCCGTAAGAACTGGATGTCAGAGGAAGAATCGAGAACATTCAGAGCTCAGAAATTTTGAGATCACTAAGAAAAGTCTTGGGGAGTTGTGGAGACTTCTGTGAAAAACCACCAGTTAAAACTGATGCGAAAAATTCTCACTGTTAAAAATAATAAACTAACCACTCCAAGCACATTGATATCCATATATGTACGTGTTTACGTGCATGGTTAGCTGTGCATGATGTAGGGCCACAACTCACTATAAGGTAATTTACAAAGCTCTTTGCTTCGATGTGGCACAAGGCCGAATGAATAGGGCACCCTATGAGACTCGAACTCACTCGTGTAGGTTCGCTAGTCTAGCTTGCTAACCGTTACACCACCAGAGGTGCCCCTGCAACTCACTATAAGACCGGCTTTATAAACATTTTACTACGATATAATACATATGTATCTATGTATGTTGGGGTGTATAGGTATATGCGAAGGGTGTGTATATCATCTGCGAGCGTTTGTATGCATGTGCATACATGCCTATAATTGCATATATATATATATATATATATATATACGTGTATAAACTGAACCACTTCTTTTAACAAGCAATAAAGATATGTAATTATAGAAGTGTGCGTTTATTTTATGGTCAGGTGTATTTTCATATATTTGTTTACTAAGTATAAATCCAGTATAGTTTGTGTTGAGGTGTGTGGAATCACTCCCAAAGGAATGGACTGATCCAAGCCCATAAAGAACCAAACCGCGGCTAGCGGTATTTGTCATCCGTCTCACCAACCGGACGAGTATAGCACAAAGCCTTTTTTTAAGGTGGGTTCAAGCGCAGGGCCGTAGCCCACATGCACCCGGCATTCCTAAAAATGCCTCGAGCCCCGTCGGCATTACCCTAAAAGAGGTGCCTCGAACACCAGGCGATAAACTTAATCCCCCCAGGAAGGTTAAAGCCTGTGGGGACGGCCCCCTGTTGCCAGAATTATGTCCAGTGACGAGACACACCCGACCGGATCCGTGTCGATAACACCACAGCCGGCAGAAGTTCGTCTCATCAACTGGATTCCACTACCTTCGAGAAAACGTGGCTAGCAAGGGACAGAATAATCGGATACTTACTGTGTAACGTATTTCCTTACTTGTATATTTATTCCAATGTGTTTTTATCTCATGTGTATCGTTAATTATATTTTTAAGAGTTTGGTAATAAATAATATCTAATAAAATCCGTTTAGCTTGTAAAATTTCCACGAGAATATAAACTACTGGAAGCATCTTTTGTAGCTTAGGCTTATATGATGATTCGGTTTGGTTTGGTTTTATGGCCTATCAACAATTGTAGGTTATTTAATCATATTTACCCAACCCCTCAGCTCGGGCAGGATATGACACAAGGTCGATTTTTTTTTAAGCGGAGTTTAACAGGTTTGAATTCAGAGTTTTCTTTCTCCTAGAATAGTTGCCTCACCAAGGCTGAAGACTTCAGCCTACTATTTACCCATAGCTGAAGGGAGAATATTTGGATTCATACCTTTCCTAAGGATATTAGTGCTATGTGAAATGCAATCAGTCTCGTCCAGGATTTGAACTCGTGTTGCCGTGACCATTTCCTACGACGATAACCATTACACCACGGGCACCTCCTAAATTGTAGGTTATTTAATGTCAAATCCATTTTTATACATATAAACAGTGCTATTTCAAATATTTCTGTTTAGCATAAGCCCGCAGCTTATTTCTATTTGACCAATAAATAGGACCCTATCAGGTGCTACCACTCCTGGCAAGAGTGGACCTGGAAGCAATGGCAATAAAAGGGTACGACGCATTCCCCAAAGCTCAAGCGTTAATGGAACCTCACCATCAGATTGTTTAGTGTAATATACGGGACACTCGATGCGAGAGTCTTACGCCTCTGCAGAGATGCAATCGGTGTATTCTACATCCCCAGCCGACTGGGTGAGTTTCAAGAGGAACAATATGTGTTTATGTTTGTGGGGGTGTGTGTTTTGATTTGTATACGTATGTTTGTAAGTAACGTTGTGTATATGAATATGTGAATGTTTACTATAAGCAAACAGAAGCTTGTGTGTCAGACTAAGCTAAGCAGAATAATTTTACATTTTTATATACCAATGTACATCGATCAACACATACTGAAAAAGATAAAAACAAAATGGAAGTACCAAGGCATAGACTCGATGGACATACGATATGTTCCTGCAACTATGCAAAATGTTCAAAATCTCCGAAAAAATATATCCGACCTCAAGAGAGCTCTCTCTCTCTCTCTCTCTCTCTTTCGCTCTCTCTCTCTCTCTCTCTATCTATCTATATATACACACATTGCGCATATATATATATATATATATATATATATATATATATATATATATATATTATTTTGTCCAGTTAAACTGGAGAAATTCCATCAGGACAAGAAAACTATTCAAGAGTGAACATTTAAATTTTCCTGGTAAAGAGCTCAATGTAAAAAACATTACAGAGCAATAATTTCATTAAGAAAAAAACACAAACCAGTCACATTAGGATTATAAAATTATTTCCATCCTGTTATATGTTTTTGAAAAATCAAAAAACACGAAAAAAAAATTAACAGGTCTTCTTTAGATCTTATGGATAAAATAAATAAAGGATTTATTTTATTCATAAGATCTGAAGAAGTCCTATTAATTTTTTTCGTGTTTTTGATTTTTCAAAAACACATAAGGGATGGAAATAAATCTATAATCCTCATGTGACCGCTTTGTGTTTTTTCTTAATGATATATATATATATATATATATATATATATAAATATAAAGAAAACCTCTATAGTGGCACTAACAGCTGGAAGACAACATCTAGCAGAATTCAGTGGTGTAGTGGCAAACGTACTTGATTGAGACATCATAGTTAGCGAGTTCGAACTCTAGCCGAGCAATTACATTCACTTTTAGACTAATACCTTTGGAAAAGGAATAAACCCCTTTCCCCCACCCCAGCTATGGATTAAATAGTACCATGATAAGGCTTTCTGTGGTATTAAATAACCCACGAAAGTTGATATGCCATTAAACAAAAGAAATCAAACCTCGCAGAAGTTAAGATACATTTTCAATGAGAATTCATTGTCTTCACTATTATTCATCATAGCGATGGTACCGCTGAATTATATCCAAAGAAAATCCAAAATATTGCTTTGTCCCTTTGTTTTCTTAGTTTAATGGTATATCAACCTTCATGTGTTATGTCGAATCCATCCTTGAAGAAGAAACGTGTTGTATATTGACCTTCGACCCGGCCAAACATGCCATTCCAAGGTGATGCACCGGAAGGAAGTGGCACATTCCAATGGCAGTTATGGGAAGAAATCGCGTAGGCGGGCTTGGCTGACAAAATGGGACCAGGTAAAATCCTGCGATACAGTCATAGACTGATGCACCGGAAGAGAGTCACCTGTGAACTGCATGACAGCAATTTCCGCTTGATGACGATCAAACATGCCATTCCAGAGATATTGAGTGGACGATTGAACTATTATATAACTCGGTGAAGGCAGGAAGTTGGTTAGTTGGAGATCAGATGAGTTAGAGACAAGATGTGGTAGAGAAAGCCACCACCCGGCAGAAGGGGCCTTTGGGACCCTCAATTGAGTTTTGGAGACCAGACCCGTTGGTGACAAGATGTGGTACAGAAAGCCAGCACTCAGCAGAAAGCTGAGCCCCGGTTGAGCAGCCCTGGAGAACGAGAAAGACACAACGCTGATGGCCATAAGAGTGAGAGGTATATTTTTTTAAAGAAGTCTTCGCTCGTCTTTATTATTGCGTCAATATATATTCTGCATGTATATGTAGATGAATCTGCATATGACTATACAACAACAGCACTTTTTACCTTATTGCTGCTGGGGAATAAGTTTTGTTCTGTTTCTATCCTTAATGACATTATGCTGTCGCAGGGGTTGAGACAGCCAGGTCAACTGGTCCAAAAATGAAGACTTCGAAGACATCGTTAAACCAACTGGTATTTTTATTTAATGGAAAAAGTAAAAAACTGAAAAAGAAAATATGGCATGTTTTGGGAGAAGGAAAAACAATAATAACAATTGAGAGAAAAGGCGGTAATAAAGCTTAAAGTTAGAGTCCTGTTAAGCTAAGTGAAGAGGAGGGCTAAAGGAAACAAGGAATCAGTAAGGAGTTAAAGATATCAATGGAGATATAGACCGGGAAAGGAACAAGGTAACGAAGACATAAAATGTTACATTACAGGATAGACAATAATGTAAATAAAATGTCCAAAAGAAGAATGTAAAAGAAAATATACCGTTGATGCCAAAAATCACGGAGATAGAAGAATGAAATAAAGGCTGCTGTTGTATATTGACCTCTTACCCGGCCGGGCTGTCAAAATGGGAAATGCACCTATGTAAATAACAGTTGCATCCGGTCGAGGAATATCAGAATATAAACTTGACCGTGGAAGGTTTGAATGAATGCGATTTGTGACGTCCACAAGAAGAAGGTGGAAGTCGAACTATTATATAACTCGATGCACAGGAAGTTCAATCAGTTGGAGAGAGGATGCGGCAGAGAAAGCCAGCACCCAGCAGAGTGGGCCCTCAGACCCCCGATTGAGCAGTTGCAGTTGGAGATAAGATGCGGTAGAGAAAACCAGCACCCAGCAGAGTGGGCCCCCGGTTGAGCAGCCCAGGAGAACGGGAAAGAAACACTGTTAAGGCCATAAGAGTGGGGGTCAATATGTTACAGTTCTGTTCTGTCTCCAACTCCCTCTTACAGTAAAACCTTTAGTAACCCTTTCGAACCCTTTCAAATAAAATGAGAGGTATATTTTTTTAAAGAACTGTGTCGCTCGTTTTTATTGTGTCGTCGTTATGATTCTGCATGCATATGTATATGTGTTTGTATTGTGTACATGGCTATAGAACATTGCCCCGCGTGGCTACAGAGCGGAAGTCGAGATTCACCGGACAATGGTGTTTTACTAAAAAGGTCTCCCTTGAATTAAGGGTCAGTAAAGAGAGGTAAAAAGAGTCAAAGTTAGGACAGGACAGGCATATCAACCTACGTGGGTTATTTAATGCCATATCTATTCTTGTAGAAGAACAGATGTGGTACTAGTTAACTTATTACTGCTAGGGAATAAGGTTTGGTTTCTTTTCTTTTCCTAATGGCATATCAACCTACGTGGGTTCTTTAATGCCACATATATTCTTGTAGAAGAACAGAAGTACTAGTTAACTTGTAGCTGGTAGGTTGGTATGCGAGTTCATGCCTTTCCTAAAGGTATTGGCCTGAATGTGATTCCAATAGCGCGACTGGAATTTGAACTCGCTTGCTACTCTATCGTAGTTCAGCATGTTAGCCACTACATCACGGAGACACCCACCTCAAAGGATGATATACATTAAAAAAAAAACAAAAAACGACTCCTCTCCACCAAAAATAAAGCATATATATATATGGCTGATGTCAAATTTTTCGGCAAAAATAAAAACTTGAAACTTTTGGACAAAGGGTTAGAATCTTCAGCTTGAACATAGAGATGGAAATAGAAGTTGAGTCATGCGCAATGCTTATTACAAATCAAGAAAAAAGAGAAATAATATAAGTAATAGATCTACCCAATCAGGAAAGCAAAACGCTCGGAGAAAGAAACCTACAAATATTTGGGAACATTAGACGCAGACACAATCAGACAACAAAGAAATAAATGAAGGATAAAATAGAATTAAAAAAACAAACAAAAAAAAACAAAAAACAAACAAACAAAAAAAAAAAAACAAACGACATAGCGCCGAAAGATAAGAAAGTAACTGGAAACAAAACTCTGCTGCAGGAACTTAATCAAAGGAATAAATATCTGGGCTGTCAACCTGGTAAGTTACACCGGTCTTAGGTAAAACAGAAGACGAACTTAGAAACATGAACAAATTATCCAGAAAATTTATGACGGTGCACAAGGCCTAATGGAAAAGAGATGATGTGGACAAATTATAGTCCAGGCCTTTTTCTCTTATTCTTTTTACTCTTCTATCTTCTCGCCCAGTCAGTTTGGGCTATAGAAATATAGAAATATATTGAAATAAATAAACTTTATCTCCTAAAAGGAGCGAGATCCCTCCAACAAGGCTACCTGTTGGCCGTGAGTGGCGATCCGTAATGTTTAAAAACGCCATTGTGGTCGCTAAACAGTCCTTGATCTGGCTGCCAAAAAGGTCACATAACCTGCAACCCTCCATTGAGCTAGGAGCCGGATTTAATCAATTAGTCGTTCCTGTCAAACCCAAACACCTATATGACTGTCCTGACCATATTCTTCAAATTGCTCTTGAGATAAACAGTCGACACTTTTTATCTTAAAGGTGCTAGAAGGCAGTGGCCGAGACTCAATCACGTTGAGAAAGACACGACTTTAAGCATCCTCAATATGAAACTAAAATGTATTAAATGATGAGGCTCAAATCCGGGAGTTCAGAGAATGGAGAGTATCTCTTCATTAACTTTACTCCCAGGCCTATTCTGACTCGGAAGGGTAGTACCTGTGAGAGTCCTATTAGTGAGTCAAACAAACTGTTCAATCATTTACGATAATTAGTAATTAGTAATTTCAAACGCTAACAAAACGACTGGAGAAGAAACTAGATGGCAATTACACAAGAATGCTGCGTGCAATCCTGAACAAGTCCTGGCAGCAACACCCCACAAGACACCAACTGTACGGCCACCTACCCCCTATCACGAAAACTATCCAAGTTAGACGAACCAGACATGCAGGACACTGCTGGAGAAGCAGAGATGAACTCATAAGAGATGTACTCTTATGGATCCCCACACATGGCCGCGCAAAAGCAGAACGACCAGCTCGAACGTACATTCAGCAGCTATGTGAGGATACAGGTTGTTGTCCTGAAGACCTACCTAGGGCGATGAACGATAGGGAGGAGGAGTGATAGGGAGTGGCGAGAGAGGGTCAGGGATATCCGTGCTACCAGCGCGATATGATGATGATGATGATATGATGAATTTCAAACCATACAACAGCGGGCAAATTGTTCGTATCTTATAGGGTTACTTGATAAATAGAATTACTAATGAAGAATAACAATACTTGATACTATTTAAGAGTATAGAAACAAATGAATTATATCATATAGACTTATTAGTGTCTGATAGCAATACTTAAAACCATTTAACTGCGTAAAAACAAATTATTAATATCAGTATTAGAGGAGTTATTAATGGTTATCGTCGTTGGAAATGGACACGGTGACGCGAGTTCAAATCCTAGCCGAGACTGATTGCATTTCACATAGCACTAATACCCTTGGGAAAGGTATGAATCCAATTATTCTCCCTCCAGCTATGGGTAAATAGTAGGACAGACTAGGTTCTTCAGCCTTGGTGAGGCAACTAGTCTAGGAGAAGTTTTCCTTCTCCTGAATTCAAACCTGTTAAACTCCGCTTAAAAATTGACCTTGTGTCATATCCTCCCCGAGCGGAGGGGTTGGTAAATAATATCAGTATTAGATAACTAATTGCTTACTTATAATTCTCGTGATTGGTTGTAAAGTTGGTGACCGTAGTCGAGGGCGACCAGGAGGCTCCCTTTTAAATGCATTTTCAAACATCCTTCGTTGATTTAACATCGCTAAGATCAGCCCTCATGGTCCTGATGATGCTTCAGTAGAACCGAAACGCTATAGTGTCGACTTCTCAATAAACCTCTCCTTCCACTCGGATTACCTTGTTATCAATTTTTCTGCATATATATATATATATATATATATATATATAACCCTTCACTCTAATTGTAACATGGCTATACATGAATATATGAAACGTACATATAATGTTCATAAAATGTTCATATATAGCATAGGAATCCTGAAGCACAAAAAACAGTTCAGGTACGAAACTTTTTTTTATTACCTTTGAGTTAAAAAGGTTTTTCGACATAAGGAGAGAGGCACAATCTTTCTATGCTGGCTTTTCCATCTGCATCCCACCCACAACACGTGTGGCACCCGCCACAAGGCCTCGGCGAGCAAGAGAAAGTCAACCGTTTTCTTCCAAGGCAGGACTCAACTGACTTTTCTCAAATCTCCTAAAATCCTCCACGCATACTTCCGGTGCATGACGTCATTCACATCCCAAAATCCTATCTGGGATTTTTATTTTGTCATCTCTGAATGACACATCCTCCCCACGCGCGCGTGAACACCTGCGTTCACGTTGCACCTAACTAACCCATGCGCTAAGCGAAAGGTTCTCAGCCTAACTAAATCGAAAGGAAAGATATATAGAACGAAATTACATAATCAAGGCGTAAAACTAGATCGATTTTTAAGCAAAGTACAACTGGTTTGAATTTAGAGTTTTATTTCTCCTATACTGGTTGCCGAACCAAAGCTATAAAAACCGTACGATTTATTGTTACCCCTAGCTTGGAATCGGGGGTGGGGAAGAGATCGAGTCATGCCTTTCTCGAAGGTTTAAGTGGGAAGCGAAACGCAAATAACTTTATCTTGGATTTAAACTCGTGTCACCGATTCCATTTTCTGCAACGGTTACCGTTTGGTGAAGCACGATTTCAAAATGTGTGTATGCCTGTGTGTGTGTATGTGTGTGTGAGAGAGAGAGAGAGAGAGAGAGAGCATTTTTTGGGACGTGACACGATAAAAAGCTTTCTCTTTCGACCGATGGAGTGACAGAACAGTGTATAAAAGGTGAACTTTGAAGGATCCGCCCCTTTTAATGCTCTTCCTGCACCTGGCACACAAGGACCTGCACCTTCATTCGGCCAAATAATAGCAAAAAAAAAAGCTTTATTTCTTGCCCGGTATCTCTCTCACTCTTTCTTTCTTTCTTTCTTTCTTTCTTTCTTTCTTTTTCCTCTGTCTCTTTCCCTCTTTTTTCTTTTCATTTCTCACCGTTTTTTCTTTTTTCTCTCTTTCTCTCACTCCTTCTTCCTTTTTTTTAACTCTCTTTTTTTTTTCTCTTTTGCTATCTCTCTCTCCCTCTCCCTTTCTCTTTACCTATTTTATCTCTTTCTCTCTCTCTCTTTTTCTTTCTCTCCTTTTTTTCTCACAAGAACTCTTTCTTCTCTCTCTTTCTTTTTTCCTCTTTCTTTTTCTTTCTCTCTTTCTCTCACTCTCTCTTTCTCTTTAAACTTTTGTGTAAATTCATACCTAAAAAAAAGACCAAAAAAAAAAAAAAAAACGTAAAGAAACAGACTACTAATTTTTATACCTATAAAGACGTGATGAAAATTTACAATGATTCTCGTTAACGATCTTATATTTCCGACTCCAAACTTTCGTTCTTGATAAAGACCAACGATACTAGAACAAAAATTCTTTTGGCAGTTTTAATTTATCTCTATATTTTCATACAATTTTGATCAACAAACACACACACACACACACACACACACACACACACACACACACACACACACACACACACACATGTATATATATATATATATATATATATAAATAAAAAACACACAAAAAATATTAACAGGGCTTCTTCAGATCTTATGGATAGAGGTTTGTCCATAAGATCTGAAGAAGTCCTATTACTTTTTTAATTTTTAGTGTTTTTGATTTATATCAAAAAACCCATAACAGGATGGAAATAAATTTATAATCCTAATGTTACCGGTTTTGTTTTTCTTCAAATATATATATATATATATATATATATATATATGTATGTATGTATGTATTCCCTATCCTGATGATGCTTCATTAGAACCGAAAAGCTATAGTATCGACTTTGTTTCTCAATAAATTTTTCATTCTGCTCGGATTACCTTATCATTTTTTTCTCTATATTATCGAATTTTACTCCATTATTTACGTTTATATTTATTCAAAAGCGCACATACACCCAAAAATTATATCATATAATATCATATATTATATTGATTGGTCTAATGAGTACAGTGTTCATCAATGGTCCGAGAGACCTGCGTTCAATCCCAAAGACTCAAAAAGTGGTACTTGATGCCACCTTGCTTAATACTCAGCATTAAAAAGTACGGATCAAGGGTAAAGTGGAGTACCGCGGTTTGGTTTGGTTTGGTTTGGTTGGTTTTATGCCATATCAACCTTTACAGGTTATTTAACGCCAAATCCATTTTTATGAAAATAATCAGTTCTATTTAAACAATTCGGTTTAGCATGAGTACACAGTTTAATTGTCAAAAACATTTCTATTTCAAGCTATTCAGTTATATATAACAATTCAGTTTAGTGTAAGTACAGTTTCAGTGTCAAAAATAGTTCAATTTAAAACAATTCAGTTTAGCAAAAGCACGCAGTTTTAAATGTAAGTAGAGTTTAATTGTGAAAAAAATATTTTTATTTCGAATCTATTCAGTTTAGTCAAGCAATTCTACATCAGCTAATTCAGTTTTGTAAAAGTACAGATTTTGTTTACACACAGTTATATGCCAGAACAGTTCTATGTTAAACAATTCAGTTTACTGTAAATACAGTTTCAATGTCAAAAAACAGTTGCAGTTATATGTAACAATTCAGTTAAGTGTAAATTCAGTTTTAATGTCGAAAAAACAGTTCTTTTTCAAACAATTCAGTTAAGCACAAGCATGCAGTTCAAATGTAAGTACGGTTTAATTGTCAAAAACATTTCTATTTTAAGCTATTCAGCTTACTCAAACAATTCAGTTTAGCATAAGTATGCCGTTAGTTCTATTTAACCCATAGATAGGGCCCTATTAGGTGCTACCACTCCGGGCCAGAGTGGACCTGGGAGCAATGGCATTCGCATTCCCCGAAGCTACAGCACTACTGGAACCTCACTATCAGATTGTTTAGTGTCATAATCAGGACACTAGTTAGGGGGGTCTTACCCATCTGCAGAGAAGCAGTCGGTGTATTCTACAGCCCCAGCCGACTGGGCAAGAGTACCGCAGGTCCCTACACCTCGGTGTATTAGCTATTGAAAAGGGAACCATCGGGTCACCCACGACTAAGCTTGCCATTTTTAATTTTATATTACATCATATTAAGGTTTTGATGTACAGTTATTGGCAGTGGTTAAAACTTGACAGCACTAGAAACTGAGGAGGCAGAGCGAATGTCACTGTATTAAGATATTATAAAAATTCACACTTTGCTTGGAGTTTCACGCTTATATGTGATGTTCTGTGTGCATAGAAAACATTGTGAATAACATTCTATGGTATAGACAATGACGAGAAAAATGGTTTGGTTTGGTTTGTTGGTTTTTTTGGCATATCAACCTGTGTCGGTTATTTAACGCCAAATCCATTTTTATATAAATAATTTGTTCTATTTAAAACAATTCAATTTAGCATAAGTACACAGTTTAATTATCAAAAACCTTTCCATTTCAAACTATTCAAGCAGTTATATATAACAATTCAGTTAAGTGTAAATACAGTTTTAATGTCGAAAAACAGTTCTATTTGAAATAATTCAGTTAAGCATAAGCGCTCAATTTAAATGTTAGTACGGTTTAATTGTCAAACACGTTTCTATTTCAAGCTATTCTGTTTACTCAAGCAATTCAGTTTAGCATAAGAATGCTGCTAGTTCTATTTAACCCATAGATAGGGCCCTATCAGGTGCTACCACTCCGAGACAGAGTGGACTTGGGAGCGATGGCAATGAAGGGGTACTCCGCATTCCCCAAAGCTCCAGCACTGCTGGGACCTCACCATCAGATTGTTTAGGACACTCGTTTGGGGGGGGGTCTTACCCCTCTGCGGAGGTGCAGTCAGTGTATTCTACAGCCCCAGCTGACTGGGCAACGAGAAAAACTAGTCTGCACGAAATATTTGTAAATTATGACAGCAATTTATTTTAGCTGCAGGGGTTATTTTACCCCTCATCCGGAAGTTACATGCTCTTGACACCGGCACCTGTACAATTTACCGACCTTTTTAGTTACTGCTGATGCTAGGTACGATATATAAATTCAGGGAAATTCAATCTTCTTCCTTTTTTTAGCACTTGCCTTCTTCTTCTTCTTCTTCTTCTTCTTCTTCTTCTTCTTCTTCTTCTTCTTCTTCTATGAGCATGAATTTCGTTTTCTACTTTACTTGAAGCACATTTAGTCCAAAAGACACACAGGGGTTTAATTCTGTTGACAGCGAAAGCTGCTGAATTTATCCGCCCCTTTTTGGTCTCTTCTGATGAGTTGTAATTCAGAAATTCATGGACATTATTCTATTCTTCATCTTTCTCCTTTTTCTATCATGTGGAGTTAAAGCATCTTTTCGATGTCACTTTCACAGGTATAAATATAGCTTTCTCACTTTCTTGTATGATATTCAACCCTAAATATCCATTTACTTTTGGGACGGTATACCAACTTATGTACCAACCATTTTATTGCGAAACCTAATACAGTCAAACTTTTTTCTTTATATCGGATTCAAATGAATTATAAATATATTTGATTTTAAAAATACTACACCTATTTTTTTTCTTTTGTGTACAGTACTTAATGACTAGTTTATATTTAAATCTCATAGTACCACGTAACTAAGTATAGTCTGTCGTGAGTTATTTATAGAAATGTGCAATACACACCATCATATATCGTGAAAGTTATTGTCTCCGTTTTAGTCGTGAAATTAATTTAATAAGAACATTAGCAGAACTTTTCAGACATCTTTTTGCTGCGTTGTTATTCGGTGTCGTTTGCGTAAGAACTCGTTGATTAGTTTATTTATTTTTACTCCTGCTCTAAGATGTTGCTGCGAAGACTTACCTGAAGTTTGATTGATTGATTACTTAATCCTAACGACATGTCATCCTGCCTTGGGTTATTCAACGCTTAGAGAAAAGGGAATCACTTTTATTGTACAGGGTGGGACGATAAAATTGTCGCCCTAGAATAGACGACATGATTCCATTTCCGTTTAATGAAAACCGGTTTACTTTTTTTTTTTTTTTGTTGCAGACCATCTACTAGTTGGCCAGTTGTGTACAAATCCCAAGAGCGAAAGGAGCCTTCTATCATGTCTGAAAGTGACACAATGTTCGACGAGCGAGTTCGGAGATGCGCCGCTGTACAACTCATGCTCTCTACCGATCCATATTATGACAACAGGACCATTGCCAGCACCCTCAAAATGCAAATCCGGACGGTACAACGTGCCCAGGGTGATGAAAACAAAGTTTCCGGCTACGGTTATGGTCTTTGGTGTGGTTTCAAGTGAGGGCCACATCATGCTACCTCACATCTTCGAAGTCGGCTTGAAAGTCAACACCAAAGTATACCTGGATGTGCTGAAGAGCGTGGTGATCCCTTGGTGCAATCAGGTGGCCGGTGGCAGACCCTGTGGCAGCAGGATTCGGTGCCGGTCCACAAGTCCAAAGAGACCCAGGCTTGGCTTCAAAAGGAGTACTACGACATTGTACCCTTCTCTCACTGGCCCCCCCTTCTCCCCCGACCTGAACCCGCTGGACTACTTCGTTTGGCCATACGTCGAGAACATCACCAACATGACCTCCCACAACACCAGAGCCTGCCTGATCGCCGCATCCGCCGAGTATTCGCCGAGCTCCCACCGGCGCTCGTGGAAAAGGCATGCTTCCAGTTCCAGATCCGTATCGAGGCGGTGATTGAGGCTGAAGGCGGCTACATTGAATAGATGTCAGCTCTACTACATAATCAAGTTACCTGAATTGATTTTTCTATAAAAGTTTTAAAATGAAGCTGTAGAGTTGTTTTTTTAGGACAACAATTTTATCGTTCCACCCTGTAGATGTCAGCTCTACTATATAATCAAGTTACCTGAATTGATTTTTTCAATAAAAGTTTTAAAATAAAGCTGTAGTGTTGTTTTCTTTAGGACGACAATTTTATCGTTTCACCCTGTATGTTTATATTTAATTTATTTGAGTTATTGCTTCTCACAATTTTTTTTTTGCACGTTGACATATAATATCAAGTATTACTATCTAATAACATTGATTTGCACACAGTAATGATTTCAAGTAATCCAATGTAATACTAATAATTCAATGGTCCGGAAGATTGGAGTTCAATCCAAGGTCGAGTCATACCAAAGACTCAAAAAAATGTTACTTGATTCCACCTTGCTTAATACTCAGCATTATTAGGTGTTGATCAAGGGTAAAGAGGAACAATCCAGGGGTTGGAGTTGCGCCCTCACCTACAGTTCGGTGTAATAGCTATTGAGAAGGAAGCCTTCGGGTCACCCTCGACTGCAGTCGCCAAGTTTGCTTTTTAATACAAAATTATATGGTTTTAAATAATACGAGGGTGAATCAAAAAGTAATGCCTTTTTCTTTTGTGTAAGAATTATAATCGATACGGAAACATGTATCATATATAAAAATAAAGGTGGTCCTCTGTGGATCACATCCCTACTTCTCAACATAGTCACTGTTTGTCTCAAAAGCATAGTTCCATCTTCGAATGAGTGCATGAATTCCTCACTCGTAAAATTCTGTTTGTTCTTTGAGCCACTTTGTCACCGCAGTTTTCACTCCTGATCTCCAGAATTGGAGCCTCACCTTCAGTTTCAGTTAGAGGTGCCCGTGGTGTAGTCATTATCGCCGTAGGAAATGGACACGGCGACACGAGTTCAAATCCTGGACGAGACTGATTGCATTTCACATAGCACTAATACCCTTGGGAAAGGTACGAATCCAAATATTCTCTCTCCAGCTATGGGTAAATAGTAGGACAGACTTGGATCTTCAGCCTTGGTTAGGCAACTAGTCTAGGAGAAGGAAAACACTGAATTCAAACCTGTTAAACTCCGCTTAAAAATTGACCTTGTGTCATATCCTGCCCGAGCGGAGGGGTTGATAAATAGTACCTTCAGTTTCAGTTAGTGTCATACTCATTGACCCCCACTTTTTGGAGAAGAATGTTCTTACCGCTCTGCGGGAGATACAGTCATCGCTGATAGAGAGTTATTTTCTCTTTTTTGAAGATTTCATTCCTAAAACTCAGCTGGAAGGTCTAGGGTCATTAGAGGAAATACAAGATACCAATAAGGTAATGCGACAGGAAATGAAATTGCGATAACAAGAAATGAATTTTAATAAAAAAGCAGGAATCCAATCCCTTTGGGCTTTTATCGGGTACCGACAATCTACCTTTGTGGGTGACCTGATAACAATTCCCCAATTTGATTTTGTCAGCTCTTGTCGAGATTACTCCTCATTCCCAAAACAAGTATAGATATAAAGCCGAAGACAATCCAATGGTTAACTGGGGCGCCTCGGGTGGTGTAACGGTTAACAAGCTAGACTAGCAAACCTACACGAATCAGTGTAAGTCTCATTGGGTGCCCCATTCATAGAGCCTTGTGCCATATCTATGTAAAAAGCTTAGTAAATTACTATATAACTACATTCCTTGGTTGTCTCGGGTGGTGTAATGGTTAACAAGCTAGATTAGCAAACCTACACGAATGAGTGTGAGTCTCATTGGGTGCCCCATTCATACAGCCTTGTGCCATATCTAAGTAAAAAGCTTAGTAAATTACTATATAACTACACACCTTGGTTGTCTTGGGTGGTGTAACGGTTAACAAGCTAGACTAGCAAACCTACACGAATGAGTGGGAGTCTCATTGGGTGCCCCATTTATACAGCCTTGTGCCACATCTAAACAAAAAGCTTAGTAAATCATTATATAACTACACACCTTGGTTGTCTTAGGTGGTGTAGCTGTTAACAAGCTAACTAGCAAATCTACACGAATGAGTGCAAGTCTCATTGGGTGCCCCATTTATACAGTCTTGTGCCACATCTAAGCAAAAAGCTTAGTAAATCATTATATAACTACACACCTTGGTTGTCTTAGGTGGTGTAGCTGTTAACAAGCTAACTAGCAAATCTACACGAATGAGTGCAAGTCTCATTGGGTGCCCCATTTATACAGTCTTGTGCCACATCTAAGCAAAAAGCTTAGTAAATTACTATATAACTACATTCCTTGGTTGTCTCGGTTGGTGTAACGGTTAACAAGCTAGACTAGCAAACCTACACGAAGGAGTGGGAGTCTCATTGGGTGCCACATTCATACAGCCTTGTGCCACATCTAAGCAAAAAGCTTAGTAAATTACTATATAACTACATTCCTTGGTTGTCTCGGTTGGTGTAACGGTTAACAAGCTAGACTAGCAAACCTACACGAAGGAGTGGGAGTTTCATTGGGTGCCACATTCATACAGCCTTGTGCCACATCTAAGCAAAAAGCTTAGTAAATTACTATATAACTACATTCCTTGGTTGTCTCGGTTGGTGTAACGGTTAACAAGCTAGACTAGCAAACCTACACGAAGGAGTGGGAGTCTCATTGGGTGCCACATTCATACAGCTTTGTGCCATATCTAAGCAAAAAGCTTAGTAAATTTTTATTAGAATGGTTAGTTGATTGATCTTCAGGTGAAAAGAAAACGTACTTTGTTTAAAAAGAAATTGAAACATAAGAATTCTTTTATGAATTTGCTGAGGTGAAAAAAGGTTTCCCTGACAGAGTGACTTACGTGCTGAATGGCGACATTACTTTCACTTTTCGACAAATATCCTTGTGAAAGGTATGACCCCGCCTTTTTATATACTTTTTATCTCAATTATCTAATTTCTTAGTAGGTGTCTGCAAACAATGAAAATAAGATTAACGCCACAAGGCATAAACACTACAACTACTTTTTAGTCTTGGTCCAGGAAACAGTCTAGATGCAAAACATCGAATTAAAACCAGCTATACTCTTCTTGAAAAATGACCTTGTGTCACATCCTGCTCGTTGTGGAGGGATGGATAAACATATCACAACTACTACTGATAATACAACTACTACTAATAGTAGTAGTAGTCAGTGTAAAAAGCAATAAAAATAAAGTGAAAAGAAATCTTGTTTCGTTTAATTGGTTGGTTGGTTGGTTGGTTGGTTGTTTGAGTTTATGGTATATCAAACTTTGTAGGTTATTTAATGCCAAATCCGTTTTTAAACAAAAATCACTTCTATTTTAAACAATTCAGTTTCGCTTGAATACATAGTTTAATTGTTAAAAACATTTTTATTTCAAGCTATTCAGTTTATTCAGACAGTTCTAATTCAACCAATTCAGTTTATCATAAATATAGATTTTGTTTACACACAGATAAATGTCACTACAGTTCTCTATTAAATAATTCCGTTTAGCGTAAGTATAGTTTCAATGTCAAAAACAGTTCTATTTCAAACAATTATGTTTAGCATAAGTACGCAGTTTAAATGTAAGTACACAGTTTAAGTGTCAAAAACATTTCTATTTCAAACTATTCAGTTTATTCAAACAGTTCTAATTGAACCAATTCAGTTTATCATAAGTATGCAGTTTAATTCTGTCAAACCTATAGATATGACTCTATCAGGTGCTATCGCTCCGGGACAGAATGGACCAGGGAGCGATGGCAATGATGGGGTGCTCTGCATTCTCCAAAGCTCCAACGTCACTGGAACCTCACCATCAGATTGTTTAGTGTCATATCCAGGACACTGGTTGGAGGAGGGGTCTTACCCTTCTGCTGAGATGAAGTCGGTGTATTCTACAGCCCCAGCCGACTGGGCAATTGCCTCGTTTAAGAAATTTGAATGAAATAATTGTTTTATAAATTTGCTGGGGTGAGAGATGTTCCTCTGGCGTAGTGGCTTAACTGGGACATTACGTTCACATTCAGACTAATACCCTTGTGAAAGGTATGAACCCCCATATTCCCCCAACTCTTGGTTAAATAGCAATACAACTTATACAAGGTTGGTTTTTGCTTGAAATTAACCGCAGAGGTTGATATATTGTTAAACAAACAAAACAGACCAAATAGATTTGCTGGCTTTGCACTTTTTTCGAGAAACCTTGAAATCCCTTACTCATTAGAAATTATACGAAAGAAAAAAAACTTGAAAGTGAAAAAGCCCTTAAAATTCTTTGATTGTTAAAACACGCTCAATTAACTAAAACCTCAAATTATAAGACTGCTTTATGGATAAGTTGTCAATACGCTTGATAGAATTTTCTAACAAGAAAAGTGAAAATATATGGTCTCTTCTCATGAGATCCGTATAAAACGACTAAAAAAGTTTTTTATGGACAATTCTCTGGCTCGTTTGCCGGGAAAATTAAGTTTCATTTAACGAGCGACATTAACAGCGGATACAAAAGGGACATTAAACATTTGCACATTATTATGAAGTTTATTTGTTTTAAGATATATATTTTTTAAATTCTTAAACTTTATCGACATCGTCACGTATACAGAACACGAGACATAAAACATAAGTATCAAACAGATGTTACAAGAGGAGCGTGAATTTATTTAATTGCGCGAAACAAGTTTGCAACAAAATCTAATTTAATATTGACGTCTTCCGAGCGCTGCGATAAAAGGTGAATGCTGACATGAATTAAAATCAAAAACTAGCAAACATTAAAACAAACAAGAGGAGTTTGAGTTGAACAGACGTTATCTTTTTAAGTACTATCTACGTGGATAAGCAGTTAGGATAGTTGGGTTTCATGGCATATCAACCATTGTAGGTTATTTATTGCCAAGTCCTCTTTGTACATATATTAGATATATATGATTTAGTTTGGTTGGGTTTTATGGCATATCAACACTTATAGGTTATTTAATTCCACCTGTTTATACATATATGGGGGATGTCCTCGTGGTGTAATGGTTAAAGCGATGAACTGCGGAATCGTAGTACGCGAGTTCATACTCCAGTCGCGCTATTACGTTCACTTTCGGGCAAATACCCTTGGGAAAGGTATGAACCCCCTTATTCTCCCTCCAACTATGGGTAAATAGTAGGACGGACTAGGTTCTTCAGCCTTGGTGAGGCAATTAGTCTAGGAGAAGGAAAACTCTGAATTCAAAACCTGTTAAACTCCGCTTAAAATTGACCTTGTGTCATATCCTACCCGAGCTGAGGGGTTGGGTAAATAGTAACTGTTTATACATATATATGAGAAATTAGTGATTTGTAAACACATTTTGCAGATAAAATTCCTCGTCGAGCTAGAACTCATTTTTGGTACAGTTAAAAGATCTCAAGTTTTGCAGAGTTACAGTAACAATACAACTTAACATCAGTCATTGTTTGACCCCGTTTACATATGATTTGTAAGTAATCTTATTTTTAAATGATTTAGAATGATCTTTTTTGCATACAAGTATCGCTATTGTTTCAACACAGTTAGATAGTTTTAATTATTGCTATCTAACATTAATCAGTCTATTTCGTATCAATCAGTTGTTTTCACAGAGTGAAGTGATTAAAGTGTTTAAAGTCTTTAACACTATTCTTTTGAATACCTTCCTTTATTTTCTCTCAGTTAAATGGTTCAAAAATATTATTAGGTTTGGTTTGGTTTCTTTATTTAATGGCATATCAACCTTTGTAGGTTATTTAATGCCAAAGCTATTCCCCTCGAAGAACAGTAGTGGTACTATTTAACCCATAGCTGGGAGGATAAGGGTGTTCATACCCGAAGGTGAACGTAATAGCGTAACTGGAATTTGAACTCTCTTACTACGACTCCGCAGTCCATCGCTTTAACCATTACACCACTATTTTACATATTGTTAAACGGTTTCAAGAATTCCTCAGTAAGTTTCATCTGCACACAGTCAAATGGTTCCATGTATAGTTCATCATCATCATCATCATCATGTCATGCCGCCAGCACGGATATCCTTGACTCTCTCTCGCCACTCCTCCATATCATTCATCGCTTCTGGCTGGTCCTCAGGGCTACATCCTGTATCCTCAGAGAGCTGCTGTATGTAGGTTCGCGCTGGTCGCCCTGCTTTTGCTCGGAAATATGAGGGGTTCCATAGGTAAACATCACTTATGAGCTCGTCCCTGCTTCTCCAGCAATGTCCTGCATGTCTGGTTCGTCTGAATTTGATAGTTTTCATGATGGGAGGTAGGTGGCCGTAAAGCTGGTGCTTTGTGTGGTGTGGCCTCCAGGACTTGATCAAAATTCAATTAAGGTACATGGTTAAAGAGTTTTAAGTAGTATTCAACACAAACAATTCTGTTCAATATTACTTATTCGTTTCCATGCAGTTAAATGGTTTAAAGTATTGCTATTTATCACTAACAATTCAATTAAACGTCAGTCATTTGTTTACTCACAGTTTAAATGTCAAACAGTTCTATTTGACCCAAAAGATAGGACTCTATCAGGTGCAACCACGGGAGGTGCCCGTGGTGTCGTGCTTATCGTCGTAGGAAATGGACACGGTGACACGAATTCAAAACCTGGACGAGACTGATTGCATTTCACATAGCACTAATACCCTTGGGAAAGGTATGAATCCAATTATTCTCCCTCCAGCTATGGGTAAATAGTTGGACAGACTAGGTTCTTCAGCCTTGGTGAGGCAACTAGTCTAGGAGAAGGAAAACTGTGAATTCAAACCTGTTAAACTCCGCTTAAAAATTGACCTTGTGTCATATCCTGCCCGAGCGGAGGGGTTAGGTAAATAGGATCAGGTACTACCACTTCAGGCCAGAGTGGACGTAGGAGTGATTGCAATGGAGGAATACTCCATATTTTCATGAGCTCCAGGATTGAGCCGCACCATCCGATGAAGTCATATCTAAGACATTTGTTGCTGGGAGTCTTACCCCACTGCAGAGATACAGTCGATGTATTCTACTACCCGAGTAGTCTTGGCTCAATAATCAGTTCTATACAAAATATATGCTGTATAGTGGCTTGTACTACGTGACTATCGGTATCGCGGAGCTATAAAAGAGGTTGTGTTTCTTAAACACGTGGGTACTGAAAGATCTCGGTCAGTAGTATGACCAACTTCACACCACAGAGTGAGACTTATGATATTTGTTGGATTGTACCACTTCAGTTAATAAATAATTACGAGGTGCATACGATAAGTTTCCAGACATTTTTCGTATGGGCATTTAAAATTGGTGTAGACTCTTGAAAATTCACTATGTTATCGCTAAACATCGTATGAGATGACCGACCAATTTTTATGATATCTGGTTCAAAGGAAAAGCTACTGCAGCAATTGGAATACGCCATACTAAAACCTGATTGTCACAGCTGGTGAATTTCAAAAATGCAATCTGGACATGAGGACACATTAAAAGAACGACGTGCAATAAAATTGTGTTTTAAACTTGGAAAAAATGATGCCATAGAAACGTATGGAATGCTTCAGACAGCTTTTGGATCATCTTGCATGAATCGAGTATCAGTTTTTGAGTTGCATAAGAGATTCAAGGAAGCCAGGGAGTCTGTGAGGGAAGATGAAAGGTATGGGAGGAATAAAGAAGTCAGAACACCAGAATTGATTGGCCAAAGGGTTAGTATTAGGGTTACTATGTTGAGGTTTTAAGGGAGTTCAGGAAGATATTCCGTCGGAAGAGGCCAGCACTCTTCAAATCAGGTCTGTGGCATTTCCACCAGGACAATGCACCAGTCTACAACTCCATCCTTTTCACAGACTATGTGACCAAGATTGACACCAAGACAGTTCCTCAGCCTCCCTATGACTCCCAGTGACTTTTGCTTATTCCTTAAGCTCAGTGGCTGTCGTTAGAAGACAATTGAGGAGATGAAAGAGGCTGTGACGAAGGTCATTGACACGCTCACAGAAGACGACTTCCATGGGGCCTTCCAGAGGTTTTTGGAACGGTACACTATGTGCTTTGCAGCCGGAGGAGCTTACTTCGAAAGGAACTAGAGTTTCATGTATGTACTATCAATAGAAGTGCCCATACGAAAAAAGTCTGGAAAATTATCGTATGCAACTCGTAACTTATTTCACTGTGTATCGCTTCCTTATCACGATACAACAATATGTTTTAGCGTGAGTATTAATTTTTGTATGAGTTGACTAAACGTATATGGTTTTGTCTGGTTCGTCTAACTTGAATCAGACGAACCAGACATGCAGGACATTGCTGGAGAAGCAGGGACGAACTCATAAGAGATGTACTCTTATGGACCCCCACACATGGCCGTGCAAAAGCCGGACGACCAGCACGAACATACATTCAGCAGCTATGTGAGGATACGGGATGTTGTCCAGAAGACATGCCTAGGGCGATGAACGATAGGGAGGAGTGGCGAGAGAGGGTCAGGGATATCCGTGCTACCAGCGCGATATGATGACGATGATGATATGGTTTTAGTATTCTGATGTTTTTTAATCGCTTTCTCACGCGTCACTTTAAATTCATTTGATTTGTTTATTTTAGTTTGGTTTTATGGCATATCAACCAGTATAGGTTATTCAATGCCAACCCTCTTTTTTACAGATATATTAAATATATATGATTTGGCTTAGTTGGGTTTTATGGCATAACAACCATTTTAGGTATGCCAATCCTCTTTTTACATATATATTAAATATATATGATTTGGTTTGGTTGGGTTTTATGGCATATCAACCATTTTAGGTTATTTAATGCCAAATCCTCTTTTTACATATATATTAAATATATATGATTTGGTTTGGTTGGGTTTTATGGCATATCAACCATTTTAGGTTATTTAATGCCAAATCCTCTTTTTACATATATATTAAATATATATGATTTGGTTTGGTTGGGTTTTATGGCATATCAACCATTTTTGGTTATTTAATGCCAAATCCTCTTTTTACATATATATTAAATATATATGATTTGGTTTGGTTGGGTTTTATGGCATATCAACCATTTTAAGTTATTTAATGTCAAATCCTCTTTTTACATATATATTAAATATATATGATTTGGTTTGGTTGGGTTTTATGGCATATCAACCATTTTAGGTTATTTAATGCCAAATCCTCTTTTTATATATATCATCATCATCATCATCATGTCGCGCCGCCAGCACAGATATCCTTGACCCTCTCTCGTCACTTCTCCCTATCATTCATCGCCTCCGGCAGGTCTTCAGGGTTACATCCCGTGTCCTCACATAGTTGCTGTATGTAAGTTCGTGCTGGTCGTCCTGCTTTTGCACATCCATATGTGGGGGTCCACAGGAGTACATCGCTTATGAGCTCGTCCTTGCTTCTCCAGCAGTGTTCCGCGTGTCTGGTTCGTCGAACTTGTATAGTTTTCGTGATGGGGGGGGAAGTGTCCGTATAGTTGGTGTCCCGTAAGGTGTTGTCGCCAGGACTTGTTCAATACTGCTCCCAACATTCTTGTGTAATTTCCGTCTAGTTTCCTCTCCAGCCGCTTAGTTAGCGTCCATGTGGTGCATCCATATAGCAGTATCGACACAACCGCTGCCTGGAAGAAACTGCGTTTCATTTTATCGGTTAGGTCTGACTTCCATATGATCGAGAGCCTATCGATAGCTGTCCATGCCTTCGTCAGTCGTGTGTCGATGTCATTTTCGGTTGATGAGACGCTACTTCCTAGGTAGGAGAATTTGTCTACTAGTTTCAGAGCGGCTCCGTCTAGTGTGGTAATGTTGCCCGTTTGGTTGTCACACATATATTCAGTTTTGTTTGCATTGACATGGAGGCCAATAGTCATAGTCTTTACATATATATGATTTGGTTTGTTTGGGTTTTATGGTATATCAACCATTATAGGTTATTTAAAACCAAATGCGGTTTATTCATTTATATTAGATATGTGTGATTATAAACATAAGTTAACAAAGTTAAATATTTTCAAGTATTTTTATGTATCACTAACAATTCTATTAAACATCAGTCATTTCTTTGCACATAGTTAAATGATTGAACAGCTCTATTTTAAACAATTTAGTTTAGCTTAGTCTTTTGTTTGAATGTCAAAAAGTTCTATTTGACCCATTGATAGGATCGTTTCAGGTGCTACTACTCCGGGCCCAAATGGATCAGGAAACGATGGCAATAAAGGGATGCTCCGCATTCCCCAAGGCTCCAGTATCATTGGAGCCTCACCATCAAATTGTTTAGTGTCATATCAGGACACTCAGCAAAAATACAGTCAGTGTATTCTACAGCTCCAGTCAACCGGACAAAAATTCCTTTGCGGATAAAACTTTTTTATCATCGTAAAATTCTGGTCTGATATTTTCGGTTCACCCTTGAGAATTTAAGGTGTGGATCCGTCTTCTTTGACTACTGGAACTCTATTGCCTTGGGAAGTAACTAGAATTTAGACAACATGATTTGGGCGGAAAAATTGTGAAAAGTTATTTTTCGAAATAATGTCACTCGTGGAAATTTTTCTTTTGCTGAAATACTTGGGTTAGACACCGTTCCACAGAAACTGAAATAAATTTTCCATCGTAGAATTTCAATTTTAAAATGCGTCTTTAAACCTCTTAACTTAACAACATGTTCACATGACATGGGCGCCTCTGGTGGTGTAATGGTTAGCAAGCTCGACTAGCAAACCTACACGAGTGAGTTCGAGTCTCATTGGGTGCCCCTTTCATATGGCCTTGTGCTACATCTAAGCAAAAAGCTTAGTAAATTACCACATGACATTTCCACACGTTCCTATAGGATAAAGAAAAAAACATCTTGGTAACTGATTTTAAAGAAGTCCTGCTGACTAGATAATGATTCTGGTAGATATGTCTAAAATAATTTGATCCTCACTGGGCGATCCATACGCCTGCTCTTGTGCCAAACAAAGCTTCACCCACTTAATGATCCAGGGCGTCTCGTGTAATGTAATCGTTACCGAGCTTGGCCAACTGACCTTTTACAGGTAATTTCGATTCTCACTGAGTGTCTTCTATTTCGAGTCTTGCGTTAAACTAAGATATGCTCAGTAAATGCCTTTTTCCTCCCATCATTTTTAATCCAAATTGTTAGATATGAAATCGCGTTCCAAACTACTATCTGTTATTAGTTTATTTACTGCTACATAAATAACAATGGTGAACATTTTCTAAGTGTGCTAATTCCATAATTTTCCCGCGGAGTACTATGTGCTAGTTATAAGTGCTGTGATCAGTGTACCATGAGGTCTGCAGGTCATGGATGTTCTTTTCCTGAGAGACGAGAACAGGTCCGCGCTTCTCTGAAAAATCCCTTTCTTCAGAGATTTGCAGACCTGTGAGGAATCGCGCCTTTTTCTTTTTTATGTTAACGGAGGGAGAATTTTCCTTTCGAAGAAAGTGTCCAGCAAGCAAAGGAGCTTATAGTCATTATTCAACCTTACCTCGCATGTAGTCGTCCTTAACTTAGTGTAGCTTAGTTTAGCATAATGCTGTATTTTGACCTTCGACCCGGCCCAAAATGCCATTCAAGGTGATGCACCGGAAGGAAGTGACACATTCTAATGGCAGTTAGGAGAGGAAATCGCGTGGGCGGAAATTGGCTAACAAAATGGGACAAGCTAAAAAATCCCATGATACTCTCATAGATTGACGCACCGGAAGAGAGTGACCTCTGAACTGCATGACAGTTATTTCCGCTTGATGACGATTAAACATGCGATTTCAAAGATCGAGTGGGCGTTGAACTATTATATAACTCATTCAAGACAGAAGTCAAGTGACAGTTCCAGTTACAGTTGGAGACGGAGTTATAGACGTGGAGTAGTAGGGAAAGCCACACCCGGCCGAGGGGGGCCCTCGGGAACCCCGATGGAGTTTGGGGACCAGAGAAGTTGCTGATAAGATGCAGCAAAGAAAGCCAGCACCCAGCAGAGTGGACCCCAGGGCCTCCAGTTGAGCATCAGGAGAACGAGAAAGACACAACGTTGACGGCCATAAGAGTGGGGGTCAAAATATTACAGTTTATGTTCGGTCACCAACTCCCTCTCACACACTAACCTTGAATAACCTTTTCGAACTCTTACAATAAGGCGAGAGGTACATATTTTGTTAAAGAAGTCTTCCTGTGTGCGTCTGTTTATTTATTTTGTCGTTATGATGCTGTAGATGACAATATAACAATAAGACCTTAAGTAAGAAGCATCCAATGAGAATGTAACTTGTTACCACCAGGTCTAGACTTGTTTCGACGTTTTCTTCTTTCCTCCCTAACACCACGCCCCCTCCGAAAAGAAAAACATAGTTAAGAGTGATAGACAGTTACAACACTTTAATCCCTGGCAGAAGACCAGTGAATGAGTTTGATCGTCTGCGATGGAAAATCAGAAAAACTGACTCTGGAACTAGTTCAGCATATAAGCTTAAGACAAGTGAGAAAAGGGTATTATTTATTTCAGAAATATATTTACCCGCAGAGTAACGAAAGCGGCAGGAGTGAGTTGCAGTTGTTAGAACAGCCATGGATAGTCACTCTCCCGTGAGTAACAGTTTTTCTTCTATTCCCTTTGGTTTGATTCTATTTTGGTTCATTCATAAATCATCTCAACATTGCGTAACTGACAGTGATATCCGTCTGTGGCATTCTAAAAAGAAGATTTTCTCCTCCTTCTTGCAAGGTAACTCGTCGGCTCTCTAAAGCTGTTTATAGAGCAATCCGTGCAATGGAGGAGCGCGTTCATCCGTAAAATAATCACCAAACAGATTCAAATATCTGAAAAGGAACAGTGCAACTTGACTTTTGCAAGAACTTGATGACTGTGTTGACTATTTTCAAAGTTTCGATGAAGCAAACAAATAGCGGGAATAACTTTTGCAAGTAGACACTGAAGTCTAGAGACTGAATTTTTTATTCTAATGTTACCTGGGATGTGATTTCGTACAGATCTAAACTTGATTGAACACATCTAAAATAATGAAAAATCAATAATTGGAAGAAGATTGTATTTGTGACATTGGAACGGTCCCCAAAGATCTGAAAAAGAGACTGGGGGAACTGAAGATCAGTGGAAAATTCAAGACGATTAAGACCATTGCCCAGTTATGCTTTCTTTATTTCTTTGTTTAATGGCACTTAAACTTCGTGGGTTGTTTAATGCCTAAGCCATCTTTGTAGATAACAAACTTACATATACATATATATATATATATATATATATATATATATATATATAGGCAAATTGCTACCAATAGGTTATCGACCATAAAGAAAACTGACCTCTGATAAACCTAACCCCTAACCTCTGATAAACTAAAGCGGGAATTCTTCCAAACTGTAGCAATACATGTACTACTGGTTGGCTGCACACCTTGAGCTCTGACAAAACGCCTGGAGAAAAACTAGATGGGAACAACACTAGGATACTACTTGCTGTTTTGAACGAGACCTGAAAGCATATATATATATATATATAACCATGTACAAATCGGCACACACACTGACACACACAAACACACACACACACATATATATATATTATCATCATCATCATCATCATCAAGTCGTACTGATAGCACGGAGTCTCTTGTTTCTTTCATGCCATCTGTCTCTTTTGCCCATCAGTCCTGGTAGGTCCTCTATACTGCATCTAGTGTCCACACTCTGATGTGCATGAATCCTTTCTAGTCGGCCAACCTAGGCCTTTCATGAGTAAAAGTAGCAAATTTCTGATCTATCTATCTTAGAAGTTTTCTCCTAAGTATATATGTGTGTTTATTTATATATATATATATATACTAGTAAAAAGTACTTTTACACACACACACACACACATATATATATATATATATATATATATATATACGTGAAGTTATTTTACATGTGTATATATGTGTGTTTATGTAGATGTGAAGTTATCTATACATATATGCATATGTTGCTGATAGATTAAAGTTATTTTTACACACACACTCGCACACTCGTATATACATATATATATATATTAATTCTATGTCAGTAAAGAAAACGTGGAAAAATATCTAATCCTCAATTTAAATTCATTCTTTGAGTTTGGTTTATGATTCTTGACCCAGGAAGCCACAAATGAATCCTCGAGACACAACCATTCTCACTCCCACACATACATTCATTCTCTTCTCTCTCTCTCTCTCTCTCTCTCTCTCTGTTTCTTTTTGTTTCTGTTTCTCTCTTTCACTTTCTCTGTCTCTCTTTCTGTCTCTGGTTCCGTATGTTTATTGTGTTTTCAACTGTGGTTAAAAATCTTTTTCTTAATACAACGCCCAAAAGAGTGTTGAGAATGATATCTTTTATTAGCAGCTATGTGTCTTCCGGTGTATTAGATATGTCAGTTCTTCTTTTTACTGGCCTTATGTCAGATTAATTCCAAACTTGATAAAGTTGTGTGATGTTTTGGCCTAATCCAACTGGTTGGCGTGCGTCACCGGAAGAAAACTCATAAACGATTAATAACTGGTTCATGGTTCATTTAGTTAAGGATCTTCCTTCCGATGCCAGAGATCAATGTTCAAGTACAGGGATAAAACAAGAATTTGAATGCTGATTTCCTAGACCGGCGGTTTCTATTTCTTTCCCTAAAAAAGAATGTCTTGACTCGCTTTAATTTTTTTATTTTTGTGAAGTTGTCCCTAGGGAGTTTTTCTTTCTGCACATGGCCCATTCGGATGTAATATAATTGCCGAGGGATTTCGTTTTATATATTTTGCCTTTCGGTTTAGTTAGGCTGAGAACCTTTCGCTTAGCGCATGGGTTAGTTAGGTGCAACATTAACGCTGGTGTTCACGCGCGCGTGGAGAGGATGTGTCATTCAGGGATGTCAAAATAAAAATCCCAGATAGGAATTGAGATCAGGAGATGTGGGTGACGTCACGCACCGGAAACGTAGGCTGAGGATTTTGAGATTTTGAAAAAGTCAGTTAGTTGAGTTCCTGCCTCCGAACTTGTGCGATACGGGCGCCGCGCGTTAGTTGGGTTGCGAGCTGACGATGTAAAAGCAGTCAGCATAGAAAGATTGTGTCTTTCTCTCCTCATGTCAAAAAACCTTTAAACTGAAAAAGGTGAATACAAGTTTCGTACCTGAACCAATTTCGTGTTTTCGGATTCCTATATATGTTTATGAACATTTTATGAACATTATGTCTATTTCGCATATCTGTATCATGGGTATGTTACACGGGTAACAGTAAAGAAATCTATTTGATCCATAGATGGGACTCTAACTGGTATAAACACTCGGGAGTTGAGTGAGCCTGGGAGTAATGAGAATGATAGGGTTCCTCACGCTTGCCAGAGCTCCTGAATTCGCTCAGCATCAGATGCACTTCAGTATCATACGTAGGACACCCCATTCATTTGAGGGGTCTTACCCTTCTATTGGTGTTACAGTCTACGTAAGCCACGATGACAAGATGACAAAGATGTGGTTGTTTGTATTTCACTACGCACTCCTGCCCTTACTTAAAGTATATCTTCCCTCCAGTTTATGGTTTAGTTACGTTTTATTGTTTGTTCGCCCATTGCCCGGTAGACAAAGGTTCAGTCCCAGGCCGTGTCATTCTTATAAAATTGTACTTGATATCTCCTTGCTTAACACTCAGCATTATAAGGTACTTATAAAGGGGAAAGTGGAGCGATCCGGGGGAAGGAGTAGCGCCCTCCCCTACACCTCGGTGTAGTAGCTATGGAAAAGGGAGCCTTCGGGTCACCCTCGACTACAGTCGTCAACTTTACTTTACTTTATTTGTCCGAGCTTAATGAGAAGAGTGTTCGCCAATGGTCCAGGAGACCGGGTTCAATCCCAGGTCGAGTCATACCAAAGACTCAAAAAATGGTATTTGATGCCGCCTTACTCAGGACTATGAGGTAAGGATCAAGGGTAAAGTAGAACAATTCAAGGAATGGAGTAGTGCCCTCTCCTACTCCCCGGTGTAGTAGCTATTGAAAATAGAGCCTTTGGGTCACCTTCGACTAAGGTCACTAACTTTACTTTTTATTTAATGCCAATATTAAATATATGATTTTTGAACTCATTTTGTCGATACACATAGTTAAATTTTCAAATAGTTCTATTTCTAACAATTCAATTTAGCATAAGTCATCTAAGTTAAATTGTTCCAAGGATTACTCTGTAGCACCAACAATTCATTTAAACATCAGTCATTCGTTTACACACAGTTCAATGATCAAACTGTTCTATTTCTAACAATGCAATTTAGCTTGTCAATTGTTTGCGCTCAGTTTAAATGTCAAACAGTTTTATTTGATCTATAGATAGAATCCTTTCAGTTGCTATCGCTCTGGGCCAGAATTGACCTGAGAGCGATGGCAATTAAGGTGTACTCCACATTTCTCAAAGCTCAAGCAATACTGTAGCCTCGTCATCAAATTGTTTAGTGTCATATCCAGGACATTCGTTTGGATGGGGGGAGGTCTAACTCCTCTGCAGAGATGCAGACGTTGTATTTTACAGCCCTAACCGACTGGGCTGTCCAGTTTATGGGGGTTAATTCTGCTGCTCTGTGGGGACTAACGTGATGCACTGCGATATCGTAAGCTGGGAAAGTCCCTATAGCGTAGTAGCTAAAGTGTTGGACTGCGGAATTAAAGGGATTGACATCGAACTCTATTCAAATTGGTTTACTTTCGGACTTAAACATTTTGAAACTTTCTTCGAAGCCTAAAGCTATCGGTTAAATAGTACGACTACTGATCTTGAGCAAGGATGAAATTACGAGGATAATTAAATAAGTTTCCAGACTTTTTTCGTATGGACACTTTTATTGATAATACACACATGAAACTCTAGTCCCCTTAAAAGTAATCTCCTCCGGCAGCAATGCACTTGGTCTATCGTTCAACAACTTCTGGAAGGCCCCCATGGAAGTCGTCTTGAGTGAGCGTGTCAATGACCTTCGTCACAGCCTCTTTCAAATACTCAATTGTCTCATAACGACAACCACTGAGCTTAGGGAATAACCAAAAGTCACAGGGAGCAAGGTCTAGACTATAGGGAGGGTAGGGAACTATCTTGATGCCCATCTTACTCATATAGTCTGTGACAAGGATGGAGATGTGGACTGGTGCATTGTCCTGGTGGAAATGCCACTGACCCGATTTGAAGAGTGCTGGCCTCTTCCGACAGAATCTCTTCCTAAAATCCCTTAAAACCTCAACATAGTAACCCTAACCCTAAACTTTTGGACAATCAACTCTGGTCTATTAACTTCCTTACTCCTTTCATCATCTCTCACAGACTCCGTGCCTTCCTTGAATCTCTTATGCCACTCAAAAACTAATGCTCGATTCATGCAAGATGATCTAAAAGCAGTCTGAAGCATTCCATACGTTTCTGTGGCACTTTTTCCAAGTTTAAAACAGAATTTTATTGCATATCGTTCTTCTAAAGTGTCCTCACGTCCAGATATCATTTTTGAAATTTACCACCTGTGACAATCAGGCTTTAGTAGGGTGTATTGCAATTTCTGCTGTAGCTATTCATTTGGACCTGAAATCATAAAAATTGGTCAGTCATCTCATAAGATGAATAGCAATAACATTGTGAATTTTCAAGAGTCTACGTCAATTTTAAATGCCTGTACAAAAAAGTCTGGAAACTTATTGTGTACACCACGTAACATTAAATACTACACAAATGCTGATATGCAATTTAACAAAGAAACATTACCCAACCGATTTATGGCTAAAATAGTAAAGCAAGCAAGGCTCTTTAGCTTCGGTGAGGCAACCATTCTAGGGAAATGAATAAATTTTAAATTCTAGGGAAATGAATAAACTTTAAATTCTAGGGAAATGAATAAACTTTAAATTCTAGGGAAATGAATAAACTTTAAATTCAAAACATAAGATGTTTCTTGGAGAATCTGTAAAATACTGATTTACTATTCTTCAATTATCAGCTCATACAAAAAGGTCTCATTTGTTCCGGCCATAAAAAAATAATGAATATCTTTTCCGAAATATTTTTTAATGTTTAAGATCCAGAAAAACGACATCGACTCCTGTGATTTGTCAGTTTAAAAAAAAAAATTTTTTTCGATTTACAGAATTATAATTTCGCCGAAACGATCTCTGAATATTCGACATGCATGTATATCAGTTATTCTCCCCATGGTTTTATTCACGAATCACAATTTTGCAATCATGAAACTTGGGTCCTAAAATCTTTATCCCATTTCGATTATTACGAAATCCATGAGAGTAAGAGTTGGAGAAAACTATTTCGTTTCTTCATAAGACAGATAAAAACAACTAAATAATTTGTGGTTCAAAATCCCCAATGAGCAATCTAATGTTTGTGATCTCCTCGTTGCCTATCAAAGTAATCCTTCTCATTAAAAAATAATTAAAAGATTAATTATGTGTTAGCATTTGTACTTTACTGATTCTTTTCTCATATAAGTTTTAAAATTTTGTCATGTTTTGTAATTGGATATTCAGTTAATTTACTTGGGGGCAAATGGTAACAAGGGGAGCATCAAGTAAAAAGTTTGAGAAGCCTTGATCTAGAAAGACCTCCTAGATCAATAAGGAATGTGACCTTCGTTTAAATTTGGTGTTTGTGGTAGGGCTACAAATATTCTATTGTATTTTGTACAACAGAGAGCAAGGGAGAAAGAAAAAAAATCTTAGGGGACAAAATTCAGATTGATGAAACGCATTAGGGTACGGGTTAGGGAGCACCCATTGTGACTGACCCCATTTTTCGTCATGCGTTCTTTACTTCGAGTCCCGTCTCGTGTCGCCTACTTTCCGTGTTCCTTTTGCTATTCTTTTAAGGTCACAAGCAGGGTTAGTAGATGTAATATGACAGACGTCATTTTTTTTCTTTAAATGGCCAACAATTTTTTGTGTACTTACTTAAAAGCCGCTCTTGACAACCTTTAGATTAAATTTGATGTTTAATTACATCTGTTTTATAAAACCTATATCATAACTAATTGAAAACAAGTAATTAAGGATATGTATTATTTAATTAAAGTTTCATAGTTATCTCCTTAGGAAATTTTTAACGACTGAGGCAAGCGCGATTGCAGACATTAAATTAATATTATGAATCTGCGAATTTTTTTCGGATCATCTTAAGATTATTTCTCTCGCAAAAATCCTGCTATGATGTGTCAGTTTTGCTTTGTTCTGGTAATATACGAATTTCGAATTATCATAATAATGTTGAAGGATTACAAGAACTTTTTACAGTTCCAAAATCCCGTATAATCGTAATCCTCATTTACACTATTTGTCTTCCGGCCCAACAACCGGGGGGAGTATGGCACCAGGCCTTTTTAAGGTGGATCTAGGCGCAGGGCAAAGTCCACACGTAGCCGGCATTTTATAAAAATACCTCGGGCCCTGTCAGTATTCCTCTAAAGAGGAGCGCTCCTGGAGACAGGCAATCAACCTAACTCCTTCGAAGAGGGTTAAAGCAGGGGGGTGACGACCCCATATGAGGCTAGAGAGATCTCCAGGGCCGAGGCATACCCGACCGGAACCGTGCAGTGACGCCACAGCCGACCAAAGTGTGACCCAACAACTGGAGAGACGCACCAAATACGTGGGTTTGGTCACTAGTAGTAATTTACTTAGCTTTTTGCTTAGAGGCACCAAGTGAGAATCGAACTCACTCGTGAAAGTTTGCTCGTCTAGCTTGCTAGCCATTACACTACCTAAACTGTCCTCATCAATAGTAGCAGTATTAAACTGCAACCGAAGAGAAGGAGACATTATTGTTCCTAACGAACCAAGACTGGAACAAAATCAAATTAGAAACCTTCAAGTAATTGAATTTTTTAAAAGCTATATTAATGGACATCACCGAACTAAACGATCTAATTTATGCAGGAAAAATGCGTATCTCCCTCAGGACACCCAAAAGATTTACAAAAGCTAGATGACCAATGAGGATAGAAGGACAAATAAAGAATCTATGAGAACACGCTAATTTACTAAGAAAGAATTATACACAAGCACACAATAGAATGAAAAGAAAATGAAAATAGACACAAACAGACAAGTCTGACAATACTACTGAAAGAAATGAGGGGGTGTCCTCGTGGTGTAATGGTTAAAGCGATGGACTGCGGAATCGTAGTAAGCGAGTTCGTACTCCAGTCGCGCTATTACGTTCACTTTCGGACAAATACCCTTGGGAAAGGTATGAACTCCCTTTAATAGTACCACTACTGTTCTTCTTATGAACTCATAAGAGATGTACTCTTATGGATCCCCACACATGGCCGCGCAAAAGCAGGACGACCAGCTCGAACGTACATTCAGCAGCTATGTGAGGATACAGGTTGTTGTCCGGAAGACCTACCTAGGGCGATGAACGATAGGGAGGAGTGGCGAGAGAGGGTCAGGGATATCCGTGCTGCCAGCACGATATGATGATGATGATGACTGTTCTTCTTTGAGAATGGCTTTGGCATTAAATAACCTACAAAAGTTGATATGCCATTAAACAAGAAACCAAACTGAAAGAAATGAACTAAGAAAATATTGACGAAAAAAAAAAAAAAAAGGGGGAACTCAAAAGATACCGGATCAGAACCAAGCAATAGACGCAAAACAGGACCCTTCAAAATAAGTAAAGAAAATTCTATCAACAAATCTGTGGAGAAAGGATGAAAAAATACGGAAAACCATTTGCAAAGGAAACAAAACAAAATCTAGGAGAAGTTCCGGGAATGGAAAGAACATACCAGAAATGTCAGAATGATGATTAACATGAACAAAGAACCGCAAATAATTGAAGAAAATCCAGAAGCTGAAATACACCAGGAGTCAACAAGAACAAAATTAAAGTGCCAAATCGGAAGACACCAAACTACGACGACATTTATAGATTCAGATTTAAATAATTCGTATCCATTCACGACAGATTGTCTCAGCAATTGAGTAATTGCCTACAAGAAAAAAGAAAAAGAGAATAGCTGAATTGATGAGAAAAGAGAAAAAAAATACTTTGATTCAGAACGACACCCCAAAACGAACCATCTCAAGCAACTACAGGCCAATAACGTATTTATCAATGGTATGAAAAATCCTAACTGCAAAGATAAGAAAAGAAATATATTACTTCCTTGCATGCCGCAGATTATTTCCGGGAGATGCCACCAGGAAACGAGAGGAATAGATGAAGAATTATATTCAGATGAGTCGCTCCTGAATGAAGTATAAATAAGGGTAAAAATATAGCCATTGCATAAGACTACAAACTTGGATATTTGAACGGCTGAAAATGCTTTCGATATACGCGAAAGATATAAAGTTTATCTTGAAAGCCATGGAAAACCGGAAAGTGGAATTTGCTGCAGAAAGTCAGACACTTGTAGTTATTAAAATACAAAGAAGTCTAAGAAGACTCAGTTCCGCCGTTACCATTTGTTATAACAATGACGCCACTCAGTTATATATAACGAAAATCTACTGGAGGCTACAAGGTTTGGTTTGGTTTCTTTGTTTAATGGCATATCAACCTTTGTAGGTTATTTAATGCCAAAGCCATTCTCCTAGAAGAACAGTAGTGGTACTATTTAACCAACAGCTGGAAGGATTAGGGGGTTCATACCTTTCCCAAGGGTATTTGCCCGAAAGTGAATTTAATAGCACGACTGGAGTACGAACTCGCGTACTACAATTCCGCAGTCCATCGCTTTAACCATTACACCACGAGGACACCCCCTGGAGGCTACAAGTTTACGAAGTTACAAGAAAAGATGTATTACCAAATGTATATGGATGGAGGTGCCCGTGGTGTAGTCGTTATCGTCGAAGGGAAATGAACACGGCGACTCGAGTTCAAATCCTGGACGAGACTGATTGCATTTCACATAGCACTAATACCCTTGGGAAAGGTATGAATCCAATTATTCTCCCTCCAGCTATGGGTAAATAGTAGGACAGACTGGGTTCTTCAGCCTTGGTCAGGCAACTAGTCTAGGAGAAGGAAAACTCTGAATTCAAACCTGTTAAACTCCGCTTAAAAATTGACTTTGTGTCATATCCTGCCCGAGCGGAGGGGTTGGGTAAATAGTACCAAATGTATATGGATGATTTTAAGATATTTGCCAAAAATGCAAAAGAACTAGAAACCCATATACAAATTATTAGAATCCACAGTCAAGAATTTCGGAAAGGAATTTGTAACTGAAAAATGTGCCATGCCCAGAATGAAGTAGAAGAAAAGGGAAACAATGGAAAAAATAGAACTGTTCGATCAGGAATAATCGAAAAACTTGGAAATACCTGGGAATTAAGCAACCGAAAATAAAAGAACATGTTAGAAAAAAATTATCTTAGAATAAGAAAATTTCCGGCAGAAATCTCATCAAAGAATTAACTCCCTGGGCAGTCGTCCATAAAAGCAACATTGGGCCATTCTCAAAATGGACAATGGAGAAATTCAGACTAATGAACCAAAAGACAAAGAAATTGATGACGATGAACAAAGCCTTACACCCAAGAGATGGCATAGAAAGGGACGATATGTCAAGGGAGGATGAAGAGTATTCATGAACTCCGAGGATTGTTTAGTGAGATTTTATGGCATATCAACTATAGTAGGTTATTTAATGCCAAATCCTCTTTACACATATATATCAAATAAATAAGATTTCGTTTGGTTGGGTTTTACGACATATCAACCATAATAGGTTATTTAATGCCAAATCCTCTTTATACATACATACTAAATATATAAGGTTTGGTTTGGTTGGGTTTTATGGTATATCAACCCTCGTAGGTTATTTAATGCTAAATCCTCTTTATACAAACATTAGATATATTAGGTTTGGTTTGGTTTTGTTTAAAGAATCGAGATCATCCAGAACACAGCATTATTAAGATCGGCTTGAATACTTAGGAGAGTCCTTGGCAACCTGAGAAGAATTGCTGTCATTCTGTTTCCAGTGAAAATCCCCAGGTATAAAAAGAAAACTCAGAAAACGTAAAATGATTGAAGCGAACACCATTAAGCCAGCAGAGATGAAAGAAAAAAAAAAGTACCTCAGAAGAAAAAGAAAACTTCTCAAAACCAATCTCTGCAGCAAAAATATCATCAAAGAAACCTCTCTGCTGGACAATTCCTCTTGTAAGATACTCTGGACCATTCTTAAACTGGATAAATGGAGGAACTAAGACATATTGACGAAAGGACAAGGATAGAGATAATGATTCACAAGGTGACTATGATGGCGGAACGCAGTTATGTTAGGAATAAATGAAAAAACAAAACAAAAAAAAAAACAAGTGACGGTATTCATAACCAGCATATTTTTATTTTACCGCCCATCTACATTTGGTTTGGTTTAGTTTGGTTTGGTTTCTTTGTTTAATGGTATATGAACTCTTTATATGTTATTTAATGCCAAAGCTATTCTCCGAGAAGAACAGTAGTGGTGCTATTTAACCCATAGCTGGGAGGATAAAGGGGTTCATACCTTTCCCAAGGGTATTTGCCCGAAAGTGAATTTAATAGCGCGACTGGAGTACGAACTCGTGTACTACGATTCCGCAGTCCATCGCTTTAACCATTACACCACGAGGACACCCCCGATAATAGGTTTGGTTTGGTTTGGTTTCTTTGTTTAATGGCATATCAACTCTTTATATGTTATTTAATGCCAAAGCCATTCTCCGAGAAGAACAGTAGTGGTGCTATTTAACCCATAGCTGGGAGGATAAGGGGGTTCATACCTTTCCCAAGGGTATTTGCCCGAAAGTGAATTTAATAGCGCGACTGGAGTACGAACTCGTGTACTACGATTCCGCAGTCCATCACTTTAACCATTACACCACGAGGACACCCCCGATAATAGGTTTGGTTTGGTTTGGTTTCTTTGTTTAATGGCATATGAACTCTTTATATGTTATTTAATGCCAAAGCCATTCTCCGAGAAGAACAGTAGTGGTGCTATTTAACCCATAGCTGGGAGGATAAGGGGGTTCATACCTTTCCCAAGGGTATTTGCCCGAAAGTGAATGTAATAGCGCGACTGGAGCACGAACTCGCGTACTACGATTCCGCAGTCCATCGCTTTAACCATTACACCACGAGGACAATCTACATTTGCATCTAACATCAATTCCTTCCTCAATCCAACTCATAACTAATTACTCATCTCCCCTTTATTAACATTGCTCAAGAAATATTAATTAATATTCCGAATATAAGAATAATCCATTGCCCAGTCGGCTGGGGCTGTAGAATACACCGACTGCACCTCTGCAGAGGGGTAAGAACCCCCCACCCTAACGAGTGTCCTGGATATGACACTAAACAATCTGATGGTGAGGTTTCAGTGATGCTGGGGCTTTGGGGAATGTGAAGCACCCCTTCATTGCCATTGCTCCCCGGTCCACTCGGGCCCGGCGAGGTAGCACCTGATAGGGCCCTATCTATGGGTTAAATAAAACTAACGGCATACTTATGCTAAACTGAATTGTTTGACAAAACTGAATAGCTTGAAATAGAAATGTTTTTGACAATTAAACCGAACTTACATTTAAACTGCGTGTTTATGCTAAACTGAATTATTTAAAATAGAACTGTTTTTCGACATTAAAACTGTTCTTACACTAAACTGAATTGTTTAATATAGAACTGTTTTGTCATTTAAGTGTGTGCAAACAAAATCCGTACTTATACTTAACTGAATTAGCTGAATTAGAGCTGCTTGACTAAACTGAATAACTTGAAATAGAAATGTTTTTCATAATTAAACTCTACTTACATTTAAACTGCGTACTTATGCTAAACTGAATTGTTTGATATAGAACTATTTTCATAAAAATGGAGTTGGCGTTAAATAGCCTACAAAGGTTGATATGCCATAAAACCCAAACAACCAACCAACCAACCAACCAAGATCGATCCAATGTGGTTTTACTCGTTCTCGTGTCCTTGTGCCAGACTAAGCTGATAAACCACTATCATAACTCCTTCTAGGCTATGAGTGATACCGCTTTAACTGCTCTTGCCAATAGATCAAGGCTTTTATCTCATCTACCCTTGTTTCTTCATCCAGCGAGCTCATCTCCTCGGCCACTCCGACTGGGAGAAGCGATGTTGCTTGGGGGTTTAAGGATGGGGGAGGGAAGTCAAAGAAGAGCTTAGCGTGTACAATTAACGTCACCGCCCGGTAAAGAGGTGACGGTCGCGCCTTACGCCTGACTGACATATGAACCTTATTTTTCTACCTTGCTTTTTTTTTTGCTCTGAAAAGAGTTAAATAGGCCAGCAGACATTTTACAACAGAGCAGAGAAAGAACCAGCAAGAGATGTCATAAATTGTGAAGGAAATGATGAAAGTAGAAATTTCTATTGTGCTAACCGAGTTAAAGGCAAAAAAGCATCGATTACAAATATATATAAAGAGGTAAATTTTAAAAAAAAGAAAAAATCGAAAGAAAAACCTTTCTATGGAAAGAAAGAATGGAAGTGAAAGAAAAAGAAAGCCCACTTATAAAGAAAAAAAAAGAAAACAGAGAGAACGAAAGAAATAATAAGAAAAAAAATTCGATTTGGAAAGAAAGAAAGAAAGAAAGAAAGAAGGAAATTGAGAGAAAGAACGAAAGACCGCTTTGAAAAAGAAAAGAAAAAGAAAGGACACATGAAAAGAAAGAAAGAAAGAAAGAAAGAAAGAAAGAAAGAAAGAAAGAAAGAAAGAAAGAAAGAATATCTGAATAAAACGAAAGGAAATAAAGCCTACTTGGAATGAAAGAAAGAAAGAAAGAATGAAAGAAAGAAGAAAGAGAGAAAGAAAGAGAAATGCGTTTACAGAATTACCATTTTAAAAGAATGCAGTAGGGAAGAAAGCATTCATAGATGTGTATAAATGATTAGACAGGAATGGCGAAAATCTTTTAATTGTATGGAAAGAAAGAAAGAAAGAAAGAAAGTAAGAAAGAAAGTAAGATGGTTGGTTGGTTGGAATTTTATGGTATATCAATCTTTTTAGATTATTTAACACCAAATCCATTTTTATACAAATCATCATCATCATCATGTCGTGTCACTAGCACAGATATCCCTGACCCTCTATCGCCACATCTCCATATCGTTCATCGCCTCTGGCAGGTCTTCGGGGCTACATCCCGTATCCTCACATAGCTGCTGAATGTATGTTCGTGCTGTGGAGTACCCCTTCATTGTCATTGCTCCCAGATCCACTCTGCCTCGGAGTGGTGGCACCTGCTAGCGTACTATCTATGGGTCAAATTAAATTAACTGTGTGTGCAAACAGAAGACTGATGTTAAATTGTGACTGTTATAAAGCAATTCTTGAGGCGGGGTCTTAACCCTGTGCAGAGAAGCAGTCGGTTTTTTCCACAGCCCCAGCCGATTGGGAAAAAGAAAGAAAGAAAGAAAGAAAGAATATTCTATTAATTCAAATAATTAAATCTAGTTTATTTAAAGAATATTTTATTAAACCAGAAATATCTGCTTTTTAAGAAAAATGTTTTGCATCTTATCTGTTATAAAAAAATGATTTGAAATTCCTCAAAATTTGCTAATTCAATAATTTTTTCCCAGGGGTAATAAATAAATTGGGCCATTATAGACATAACTTAAATTCATTATAAATTGTTTTTTGCAATAGCAATGCGTTGAAATCCACAGGGGAAGTAATAGTTTGATTTGGGTTGGTTTGGTTTTTTGGCACATCCATCATTGTTGGTTGTTTAATGGCAAATCCATTTTTATACATATAAGTAAAAAGGTAAAGTTGGCGACGGTAGTGGAGGACGACCAGAAGGCTCCCTTTTCAATAGCTACTACACCGAGATATAGGGGAGGGCGTAACTCCTTTCCCTGGATTGCTCCACTTTACCCTTGATAAGTAGTTGGCGACTGTAGTCGAGGGCGACCAGAAGGCTCACTTTTCAATAGCTACTACACCGAGTTGTAGGGGAGGGCGCAACTCTTTTCTCTGGATTGCTCCACTTCACCTTTGATACGTACCTTATATAGCTGAGTGTTAAGCAAGGAGGTATCAAGTATCATTTTTAAAGAGTCTGGTATGACGCGACCTGGGATTGAACCCAGGTCTCCCGGACCATTGGCGAACACGTTACCAATGAGCCTGTTATACCTATAAGCAGTTCAATTTCAAACATAATTTAGTTTAGCATAAGTACGCAGTTTAAATATCAAAACAATTCTATTTCAAACAATTCGGTCTAACATAAGTACACAGTTTAAATGTCAAAAACAGTTCTATATCAAACAATTCAGGTTAGTATAAGAACACTGTTTAGTTCTATTTGATCCATAGATAGGACCCGATCAGGTGCTACCACTCCGGGTCAGAGTGGACCGGGGAGCGATGGTAATAAAGAGGTCACTGGAGCTTCACTATCAGATTGCTTAATGTCATATCCAGGACACTTTTTGGTGGGGGTCTTATCCCTTTGCACCGATGCAATCAGTGTATTCTGCAGCCTCTACTGACAGGGCGATGATTGTCAGAGGTCAGGAATTAATGCAAGTAATGCAGAGAGAATAGACTAATATGTAATGTTCAAGTGCATTGTAAACGAATTTTATTAAAGAATTGATAATCAATTATAGATTATTGTTTCGTTTCTTTGTTTTAATGGCATATCAACCTTAGTGTGTTAATTAATGCCAAATCTCTCATTGTAGATGGATAGTTGCGTAAAGTATAGTTGGCGACCTTAGTCGAGGGTGACCCGAGGGCCCCCTTTTCAATAGCTACTACACCGAGATGTAGGGGGGGGGTTGCTACTCCATTCCCTTGATTGCTCCACTTTACAGTTGATCCTTACCTTACAATGCTGAGTGTTAAGTAAAGCGGCATCAAGTACCATTTTTGAGTCTTTGGTATGACTCGACCTGGGATTGAACCCCAGGTCTCCCGGACCATTAGCGAACACTCTACTCATTAGACCAATGGTCCGGTGAACTAATATATAACTTGAGGATCATCATCATCATGTCACGCGGCTAGCACGAATATCCCTGACCCTCTCTCTCCACGTCTCCCTATCATTCATCACCTCTGGCAGGTCTTCAGGGTTACATCCCGTATCATCACATAGCTGCTGTATGCATGTTCGAGCTGGCCGTCCTGTTTTTGATTGGCCATATGCGGGGGTCCACAGGAGTACATCACTTACGATCTCGTCCTTGCTTCTCCAGCAGTGTAAATCACCGCCTCGATACGGGTCCGGAACTGGAAGCACGCCTTTTCCACAAGCGCCGGCGGGAGCTCGGCGAATACTCGGCGGATTGCGGCGATCAAGCTGGCTTTGGTGTTGTGAGAGGTCATGTTGGTGATGTTCTCGACGTATGAACAAACGAAGTAGTCCACCGGGTTCAGGTCGGGGGAGGAGGGGTCAGTGAGAGAAGGGTAGAATGTCGTAGCACTCCTTCTGAAGCCAAGCCTGGGTCTCTTTGGACTTGTGGGCCGGCGTGGAGTCCTGCTGCCACACCCAGGGTCTGCCACCGGCCATCTGATTGCACCAGGGGATTACCATACTCTTCAGCACATCCAGGTATACGTTGCTATTGACTTTCAAGTCGACTTCGAAGATGTGAGGTGGCATGATGTGGCCCTCACTTGAAACCACACCAAAGACCATAACCGTTGCCGGAAACTTTGTTTTCATTACCCTGGAGACGTTGAACCGTCCGGATTTGCATTTTGAGGGTGCTGGCAATGGTCTTATTGTCATAACTTGGATCGGTAGAGAGCATGAGTTGTACAGCGGCGCATCTCCGAACTCGCTCGTTGAACATTGTGTCACTTTCAGACATGATAGAAGGCTCCTATCTCTCTAAGGATTTGTATAAAACTGGCCAACTAGTAGATGGTCTACAACAAAAAAGAAAACCGGTTTTCATTAAATGGAAATGGAATCATGTCGTCTTTTGTAGGGTGACAATTTTATCGTTACACCCTGTATATATATATATATATATATATATATATATATATATATATATATATATATATATATATTGTCTCTTCAAAGAAACTGTTACCACAGTAATGATGCAATGGTTCGCTCACCTGATGGAGATACCAACTTCTTCGACATTGCTGCTGGAGTCTTACAAGAAGATATATTAGCTCCATATTTTTTTATAATCAGCCAAGACTTAGTACTTCGAACTTCCATTGATCAAATAAAAAGCAAATGGTTTCACACACACAAAAAGAAGCAGACAATATCTCGCAAAAACTATGACAGACGCATACTACACTGATACTCTAGCTCTTCTAACGAATTCATCAGCCAAAGAGCAACCAGTTGTACCCATTTGCCTCTTCCTTAACGCAAATAACACGAAACGAAAAGGAACCATGACTCAAAGTGGCAAGCCGCTAAAATTAGTAGACAAGTTTATATACCTAGGCAGCAACATCTCATCTACTGAAAGTAATGTCAACATACATCTAACAGAGGCATGAAATGATGTTGATAGGTTATTGATCACATGGGAATTTGATGAATCCGATAAAATAAAATGTGATTTCTTCTAAGTTGTTTCTGTATTCATACTATTGTATGGATGCACCATATGGACGCTTAAAAAACAAATCGCGAAAAAACTAAATGAGAACTGCTCGAGAATGCTGTGCGGAGTCCTGAACGTATCCTGGAAGCAACATACTCTTAAACAGTAGCTGTATGGTCGAACGTCCTCATTTCGTTTGCAACTCGGTGCTCGAATCGGACTCGTTCTAATCCTCTGGATGCAATCGCGAATAGAGGTGGTCATGGTGGTAGTGGTGGTAGTAGTAGTAGTGGCTTCTTCTTGGTGGCGTGTTTGCTGTAACCCTGCCGCCGCCGTGACTACAGAAGTCTGTCCTCCGCCGCCACCTCTCAGCCTTTTCCTTTTTCTTTCCGTCGTCGTCGTCGTCGTCGTCACTAATGGACTACTACACATGAACACACCAGTGTTGGTCGACCAGCAAGGAATTACATCAGCTTTGTGTGGACATAAATGCAACCTAGAAGACGTGCAAAGAGCGATGGATGATAGGGATGGATGGCGAGAGATAGATTGAGAGAGAGAGAGAGAGAGAGAGAGAGTGAGTGAAAGAGAGAGAGAGAGAGAGACGGAGAACTCCATGCTGTCAGCTCGACTTCGTGATGATGACTTAATGATGGCAAGCACAACTGACTGAAAAGAGTTATGAGAGATTTATTTGGTAAATGCATTGTAATCCATTTAAAATATAGGAATCCGATCTTGTTGATTAGATGTGAGGAAATTATACTACCGCAGAGGCGAGGATTATTATCTTTAAAATTTGGGTACCTGCCGAAGCTACGATTGTCAACAAGCGAGTCATCTGTCATGCTAATTATCTTAAGCACTCAGAGAAATATGTCAGAACAAGAAAAACTGCCAAGTGGTACATTTGATTTGGTAGTTTTTGCACAGTGACGAGAGAGGCTGGGTGTTGGCCAAAAGATTCCATTCCAAGTTTCATGTTTCGACAAGTTCACATCGGAGAACAAAACTAATGATAATAAAACTTCCCCCACAAAAAACAAGACAAAAAAATTTACCCCCAACGTACATTCTCGTCGCATAAATTTTTTTTATAAAATCTGCATAGTATATAAATATATAGGGAGGTTTCATGAGGTAGTTAAGCACAAGGCCAGTATTTTAAATAAAGAAACTGCAATCCCCAACAAAAAACGAAAAAAAAATTTATCAACTTAATTACAAGTTCCACCCTATTGATGAGGCTTACACAATCAGAATCTGTATTCAGCGGGTATTACCTCGCATCCTTAAAAAAGGGATGACCTGGTTATAACAAGAAATTAGATCTGACGGTGAGGTTCCGATTTTTAAACTCTAGGAAGTGTGAAGTACCATTTTATGACTGTTTCTCCCAGATCCACTATGTCCCTGAGTAGTCGTACCTGTTCGGGTTCCAACTATGGGTCAATTATAAGTTAGCAGATTACTGCTATTCGATATTTCCAAGTCGGCTGGGCTGTAGAATACACCGACTGCATCTCTGCAGAGGGGTAAGAACAGGATATGACACAAAACAATCTGATGTTGAGGCTTCAGAAATGCTTGAGCTTTGAGGAATGCGAAGTATCCCTTCATTACCATTGCTCCGAGGTTAACTCTGACCCGTAGTGGTAACACCAGATAGGGTCCTATCAATGGGTCAAATAGAACGAAACTGTGCAATTACGCTAAACTGAATTGTTTGAAATGAAATGTTTTCGACGTTGAAAATGTCTACTTAGGCTAAACTGAATTGTTTGAAATAGAACTGTTTAGTGTCTAAAAATGGATTTGGCACTAATACGCTACAATGGTTGATGTGCCATAAAACCCAACCCAACCCAACCCAACCCAAACCACTTCTATTCAATAGGACAGAGTGCAAAAATAAAATAAATAAAATTAATGAAAGGCAACACAAAAAATATAAATATAAACCTACAAGGAACGCGATTTCCTAACCTCTTGGCATAAAATACCCCTATACGGATTGACATTCCGTTGAATCGATCAATTAATATCCAAATCAATTTTATTTTCTTTCTCTCTGTCATTTTGAGAAATCTCACATCTTCGAAGACTTTCGTGGAAACAGTGTTGGAAGTCTTCAACTGACACTATCTTCAGTTAGTTTTTCCCGACTTGCTGCATTTTTTCTACTGTTTCAACAGTAAATAGTGATCAGGTTTTTTACCAGTGGAAACAGGAAATTGGCACAAGGACTCAGATTAGTAGATTAAGGGAGCGACTCAATCACAGAGATATTCGTTTTGGGCCCATAATTTAGTCGCAGACAGTGTCTCAAAAGCAATTTTAAAAAGTTTTCAGGTTAGCAACTTTGATTAAAGATCATCTAATTAAACTTAATTCCTCACCAGTAATTTTCACAATGAATTATCGAGTCCTCCTTTTTATCTTCTTGCCATCAGTGATTGTTCGATTAAATCGGGGTTCATCAGACGTCCAGAAATTCCCTGTGCCACTTAAAAATGTATGAACTAGAGAAAATTTGATTCCTGTGGACCTGTGTTAACTTGTTAAAGGTTTCTTTCAGATTCTCTTGAAGTTTGAAAAACTTGATCCTGTACTAATTTTCATGACACACTTAACCAGACACACACACAACGAAACATACTTAACCAGACACACTGCGAGACACACTGAACCAGACATGTTCTGAGACATACATGACCAGACACACTCCAAGACATACTTAACCAGAGACAATCCAAGACACACTCAACCAGACGCACTCTGAGACATTCTTAACAAGATACAGGCAGTGCAACCATACAGTAGTACTGACACAGCCACAGCTTGAAAGAAGTCCTGTTTTATTTTATCAGAGATATCAGATTTTCATTTGATCGAAAACCAGTCAATAGATCCACGCCTTGCGAATGTTATCATCGATTTCAGTAGATGCAATATTGCTGTCGAGATATGTGAACTAATGTAATTTTTTCAGTGTTATAAAATAGCCGAGTGATTTCGGTTCATGCCTTTGAGTTTAGTTAGGCTGAGAACCTTTCGGCTCAGCACATGGGTTGGTTGGGTGTAACATTGAAGCAGGTGTTAACGCGGGCGCGCGCGGGCGGATGGAGGTGTCACTCAGATGTCATAATAGTCCGAGACGAAACGCGGTGACAGAGTGCGGGTGATGTCACGCACCGGAAGCGTGCGGAGGTTGTGTGAGAATTTGAAGAGAGAAAGAGTCGGGTACTAGACGCAAAACGAGAAGGATCGACTTTTGGAGCTCGCAGGCGCGAGGCGAACTTGCGCCCTATGGGGGCCTCTCGAGTTGGGGGCCGAATGAATAAGACAGCATAGAAGATTGTGTCTCTCCTCCTTACGTCGAAACCTTTAACTCAAAGTTAATAAAAAGGTTTCGTACCTGAACAAGAAGTCGTTACGTGTTTTCGAATTCCGAGATTCCTATGTTCTTTATATATTCTATAGTAATGAACATTGTATGTTCATTTCGCACATAGCGTTAATTGTGGATATGGTACATCAGGACCTAAATATTTAAGTGGAGTTTGCTCCATTTTGTTTGAAACATATGAACTGACTGTTTTATTTGCTTTTACGTATATATCATCATCATTATCATCGTGTCACGCTATCAGCATGGATATCCCTGACCCTTTCCTGCCACCCTTATCTATCGTCCATTGCTTCCGGCAGGTCTTCAGGGATACATCCCGTATCGGCACAGAGCTGCTGTATATACGTTCGAGCTGGTCTTCCTGCTTTTGCACGTAAATGGGAAGGGGTCCACAGGAGTTCATCACTTATGAGCTTGTCCCCACTTCTCCAGCAGTATTCCGAATGTCTGGTTCGTCTAAATTTGATAGTTTTCGTGATGGGTGGTAGGTGGCCGTACAGCTGCTGCTTCGTGGGGTGATGTCTCCAGGACTTGCTGAATATTGCTCGCAGCATTCTTCATGGAGAAAAACCTTGAGGGCAACTATATATGTATATATATATATATATACGGAAAATATTATTTTTTACTGATGTCGTAATCGAGGGTGACCCGAAGGCTCTGTTTTCTATAGCTACTACACTAACGTGTAGGGAAGAGTATTGGGATTTTCCCAACTTTATATGGTAACAATATTGCGACGTCGGCAGGAAGAAGGAAACGCAACACGATTTAAAATGTTATAAAAAACATATTTACATAGAAAGAAAGGAAAGAAAATATTATCCTTGCAAACAGTTGGTTTGCGGGAAACTTATCCGTAAAAGGCGTCCTTTTAACAGTTTGTATTTCCTGTGTCCTTTTGGTTGGGTTGAAGAAAATAGAGCCTTGTTTCTTGTGCTTCAGTTGCTGGAAAAATCCTCACAAACGTGTATTGGCGTCTAGAGGACTGAGAGGACGGCGGGCACGTCTTGATTCTGAGGAATCACACCAGCAAAAGAGGAAGGGCGTTCGTCGGAAATGCCCTCATAGGGGTTTGGAGAAAATCTACAAAAAAGGTAACCTGTGATTGCCTGTTTTTCATCTAATCACTGGGCACCTAGTTAGCGACTCCGTAAATAATTTCAATAAGGGCGCTACTCTTTTCCCTGGATTGCTCCACTTTACCTCGATCCTTACCTTATAATGCTGAGTTAAGCAAGGTAGTATCAAGTTCCATTTTTAAAGTCTTTGGTCTGACTCGACCTGGGATTGAAACCAGGTCTCCTGGGAGATTGGCGAACACTCTAACCGGTAGTTCAAGATGTCAATGCTTGTGTCTGACTTTAGACTGAAGCAACGTGGCTCTCGTTGAGATCGCGATAAGATGGCCTTATATCCTTTTACGTTCTAAAATTCTGAGACATTATTATTTGTAATTCCTTTTGAATTTACACATCATTGTTTACAGTGTCAGCTGTCAATCAGTAGACCTTGCAACGTATACAAAATCGGTGTATGGTCTTATCAAATGATTGGTACAGGCAGGATGTGACACAAGGTAAAAATCTTTGGAAGAGTTTAGCAGGTTTGAATTCGGAGTCTTCCTTCTTCTAGACTGGTTGTCTACCCAAAGCTAAAGAAATCAGTCTGCCCTACTGTTTACCCATAGCTGTTGTGAGACTAATTGGATTCGTACCTTTTTCTATGGGTATTAATGCTATGTGAAATGCAATCAGTATAGGACAGGATTTGAACTCGCGTCGCTGTATCAATTACATCACGAGAACTTCCACTTGTAAGTATCTATGTATGAATAATCCAAATAAAAAAAAGTAACGATGCTGAATCTTTACATCTTTAAATTTCAAATTTCAAAATTGAAAATTAAAATCGAGAGTTGTGAAAGGATTTATCCGACTTCCCACCTACTTAGAGTTGACTTGAAGTCATTTTAATGTTAGGGGCCACGCACGAGTCGTGACTCATGCGTGGCTGTGACAAAAAATGCTTGGATCCTTTGGCATTCTCCTATGCGTATATATATATATATATATAGAGAGAGAGAGAGAGAAAGAGAATGAGAAAGAAAATGAGAGGGAGATAGACAAAATGGCAAAATATTAATGTAAATATAAACCACACACACACACGCATATATATATATATATATATATATATATATATATATTTAGTGAATATACGTGATAAGTCACAAATATGTTGAAGTAATCATCCATAGAAAGTTTTTGTGAAGGAAAGTTTTTAGAAAGAATTGCTTCACTCCTATTACCACATGAGATAACAGAGAATCCAGTTCCAAAGGTACATGACAGTACTTTCGATATATATATATATATATATATATATGTTGCTCTACGGTAGTCGAGGGCGACACCGAGTTGTAAGGGAGGGCGCTACTTCTTTTTCTGGATTGCTCCATTTACCCTTCTTCCATACCTTATAATGCTGAGTGTTAAGTAAAGAGGCATCAAATACCATTTGTTGAGTCTTTGGTGTGAATCGATCCGGGACTGAGCCCCGGTCTCCCGAGCCATTGGTGAACACGCTACTTATATATATATATATATATATATATATATATATATATATATATATATATAATAAATTGTTGCGTATAAGCCTGAATATCAAACAAAACTAGGGTTGGCTTATATAGCTGGGCTAAAATCCAAACTTTTACCACAGAGATGTCAACCAGGGGAAAACTACCCCCAATAAATAATATCCTCTACTTACTCTAAGCCTGCTACAAATATTTCCAACTTAAATTTGTTTTTGAGAAACATTAAGCAAAGCAGCACAGATTTATATAAAATGTGAAATTGATATAAGATAATAAGACTGTAATAAAAATTAATATCCACAAATAAATTTTCTTGGTTCGCTATCGGTTGAAAACGAAACTTGAAAAATTTCCTACAATATATGTGACAATCCATCTAGAGAAATGTATTACAGTCAATGTCTTGGTGCAAGTAGTTTAGTCTTATCTGCTTACCATAACTTATCCTCATTTCGGTCAACTAGTAGCCTTTCGGATTTTTGGAGATCGGTCTATAACCTAATATTTTGAGCAAAAAATCTTGAAGTTGACTTATATGCTCGGTTGATTTGTACGCTGCAATTTTCGGGTTGGTTTCTTTGTTTAATGCCATATCAACCCTCGAGGGAGTACCCGAGGCGTAATGGCCTGACTGAGGTATTGAAATGAGCGAGATCGAACTCTGCGTTAAATAGTATCAGTGATTTAACAAGGATGGCTTTGGGTTTGAATAATGAGTAATGGTACTATCTAACCCATAGCTGGGTGGCCTAGTCTGCTGGGGCTATAGAATACACTGACTGCATTACTGCTGAGGGAGAAAGACCCCACTCACAAAGAGTGTCCTGGTTATGACACTAAACAATGTGATGGTAAGCTTTCAGTAATGCTGGAGCATTATGGAATGCAGAGAACCCCTTCACTGCCATCTCTCCAAGGTCCATTCTGGCCCAGAATGGTAGCACCTGATAGGTGTCTATTTATGGGTCAAATATAAATAAATTGTAATTACGCTAAACTGAATTGTTCGAAATAAATTGTTTTTCCATTTAATTGTGTGCAAACAAAACTGTACTTATGCTAAACTGAATTGTTTGAAATAGAACTGTTTTGACATTTAGCAAACAAAACTGTAAGTAAGTAAAGTTGGCGACCGTAGTCAAGGGTGACCTGAAGGCTTCCTTTTTAATAGCTACTACAACGAGGTAGAGGGGAGAGCGCTACTCCTTTCCCTGTATTGCTCCACTTTACCATTCATACGTACCTTATAATACTGAGTGTTAAGCAAAGAGGTATCAAGTACCATTTTTAAAGTCTTCGGTATGACCCGACCTGGGATTGAACCCCGGTCCCCCGGACCATTGGCTAACACTCTACCCACTAGGCCAATGAGCCGGTACTTATACTAAACTAAATTGTTTGAAACTTTTCTCAAAATGATTTAAGTAGACGTTTAATGACCCGAAAAGCGTTGATACGCCGTTAAACAAAACCCCAAACCAACCAACCATAGCTGGGGTGGGGGAGAATAAGGGGCTTCATACGTTTCTCTGGAGTAATAGTCCGAAAGAGAATCTTATAGCACGAGGGGAGTTCGAACTCACATACTATAATGTCACAACACAATATATTAGCCACTACACTAAGGAGACTCCCCTCTTCGTAAAAACATTCATCGTAATCACAGCCTTCCAGTAACGAAGTGTTAATTCAATGGTGTAAGGTTTGAATGAAAAGGCTAGTTGACGCTGAGCGTGAACGAAAAGTGAATTTTATGTACGAAGTCAGTGTACAAATACCTCAAAATGAATGGTTTATTTAGTGATGTCAATTTGAATTATATGAAGAGATGAAATGGTCATTGCAAATTCGTGATAATGTCCTACGTAATTCAAGATCAAATGACTAATTTAAAAAAAAAGTTTACTGATATTGATACCGGAAGGAATCCTATATATTGTGGGGGAACGCCTGACATTAGATCCCATCAATCGATTTACAATCTCTGTATGAGATTTATACTGTTATTGATACATATACACACTCACCAAAAACAAATGTATTGATACATAATGACTATTCAAATGATATATATATATATATATATATATATATAAAACAAAAAAAACCCATTGAGTTAGGTCTGAGTAGTATAGAGTTTGTTGCCCTTGCATTATCTTGTGTTTCACCAAAAACTACAGATAACAAAAGAACTGGTTTGAAAACATCAAGAATTCATATCGATCTGTTGTTGTATATTGACCTTCGACCCGGCCAAACATGCCATTGATGTACCGGAAGTAAGTGACACATTCCAATGGCCAGTAATCGAAAGAAATCGCGTAGGCAGATTTGGCTGACGAAATGGGACAAGGTAAAAGCCCATGATACACTCATAGACTGATGCACCGGAAGAGAGTTACCTCTGAACAGCATGACAGTTATTTCCGCTTGATGACGATCAAATATGCCATTCCAAAGATCGAGTGGGCGATTGAACTATTATATAACTCGGTGTAGACAGGAAGTCAGTGAGTTGGAGATCAGACGAGTTGGAGCCAAGATGTGGTAGGGAAAGCAACCAACCAGCAGAAGGGGCCGTCGGGACCCCCGGTGGAGTTTGGGGACCAGATCAGTTGGTGATAAGACGCAGTAGAGAAAGCCAGCAGAGTGGGCCTCCGGTTGAGCATCAGGAGAATAAGAAAGACACAACTCTGATGGCCATAAGAGTGGGGGTCAATATATTGCAGTTCTGTTCGGTCTTCAACTCCCTCTCACACGCAAACCTTGCAATAAGGTGAGAGGTATATTTTGTTAAAGAAGCCTTCGCTCGTCTTTATTATTATTGCGTCAATATATATTCCATGTATATATATATGTATTATGTGTTTGTATAGTTAAACATGCTCATGGCTATGCCACACAGTCTTGAGATCATTACTTTATTATATAAGTTGTTCAATTGTGAATCATCATCATCATCATATCGCGCTGGTAGCACGGATATCCCTGACCCTCTCTCGCCACTCCTCCCTATCGTTCATCGCCCTAGGTAGGTCTTCAGGACAACATCCTGTATCCTCACATAGCTGCTGAATGTACGTTCGAGCTGGTCGTCCTGCTTTTGCGCGGCCATGTGTGGGGATCCATAAGAGTACATCTCTTATGAGTTCATCTCTGCTTCTCCAGCAGTGTCCCGCATGTCTGGTTCGTCTAACTTGAATAGTTTTCGTGATAGGGGGCAGGTGGCCGTACAGTTGGTGTCTTGTGGGGTGTTGCTGCCAGGACTTGTTCAGGATTGCACGCAGCATTCTTGTGTAATTGCCATCTAGCTTCTTCTCCAGTCGTTTTGTTAGCGTCCAAAATTGTGAATGTTGAGAGCAGTATTGAACAAGACCTGGCGACAACACCCCACGAGACACCAACTATACAGACACTTTCCCCCCATCACGAAAACTATACAAGTAAGACAAACCAGACACGCAGGACACTGCTGGAGAAGCAAGGACGAGCTCATAAGTGATGTACTCCTATGGACCCCCACATATGGCCGTGCAAAAGCAGGACGACCTGCTCGAACTTACATACAGCAACTATGTGAGGAGACAGGATGTAACCCTGAAGACCTGCCGGAGGCGATGAATGACAGGGAGAAGTGGCGAGTGAGGGTCAGGGATATCCGTGCTGGCGGCACGACATGATGATGATGATGATTTGAATAAGTCACAGAAGGCCGAAGATTCCACCGGCAGAAAGCTAATAATCTACACACACGCACACGCACATACACACACAGACAGTAAAGTTTCGGTCTCAATACTTTTTGATTAAACCATATACTTCATCTCTAGATATTTAAAAATGAAAAGAAGGACATCGATAACAACTGCAGAAATACCGGGATCCATTTGAATAAGTCACAGAAGGCTGAAGATTCCACCGGTAGTAACTAAATAATCCTCACACACGCACATACAAAGAAAAGGTGCATATATCACTGTAAATGAATCATTAATTGACAACAATACTTTTTATATCTAAACAGTAGATAACGATCCGACATCTTTTTTTGTTCGATGAAGAATGCATAATCTAAATTTTTATTCCTACAATGGAAACATTTTCTTTTGTTCCATAATTTTAAGATTCCCGCTTTAAAAGAAAGAAAGATGGAAAGAAAAGAAAAAAAATGGTGGTGCAAGCTTAATGTGATTTATCACCCTCTTAAAACTTTCTTCTCTTCTGTCAACTCCTTCTTAGTGAGTAATATGTTTGGCTTTTACTACCATTTAATTTCCACTTTGAAAACTGTATATCAAAAGCCCTTTCTGCACTTGTTACTTTACGATAAGCTTAATGCAACAAACACACAAATAATTGAAAAGAAATATGGTGAACGAATACACCTGAACCCTCTCTCCAGAAAAACAAACAAACAAACAAACAAACAGTAACCAGAACTCGTTGGAACCGTGCGTACGTGAACCCCAAGTGCACATTCACAGGACCGGCTATTAATTTTGGCCTTTGTAGGTGTCTAGACGGTTTTATGACCCTCGGGTAGGATTTAGAAAAAAATGTATTGGGATTATCACGTCATGTAAAATTTTAGTATTAATCCTAAAAAATCCTCATTTTGGATCTAAACGAGACAAATAACTTCGATCACCAATATAGATGTATTCACAAAATCTCATTATATCTATCTGTATATGTATACGTGCATGTAACTGCAAAACAGATAAAAAGCAATAAGCTTAAAATCTACTTCATTAGAGAATAAAGCAATTTCCAGTTCCTTTTATAACAAATTATTTAGTTGGATTGACTCACTGTACTATAGCCACAATTAACGCCATGTGCGAAATAGACATATAATGTTAATAACAATAGAACATATAAAGAACATAGGAATCTCGAAATTCGAAAACACGTAACGACTTCTTGTTCAGGTTCGAAAACTTTTTATTAACTTTGAGTTAAAGGTTTCGACATAAGGAAGAGAGACACAATCTCTCTATGCCGTCTTATTCATTTCGCCCCCATCTCGAACGGCCCTCATAGGGCAGAAGTTCGCCTCGCGTCTGCGAGATCCAAAAGTCGATCCTTCTCGTTTGGCGTCTAGTACTCAACTCTCTAACTTTCTTCAGATTTCCCTCAAATCCTCCGCGCACTTCCGGTGCGTGACATCACCCGCACCCCGTCACCCCGTTCCGTCATCTAGGGCTATTGTGACATCTCTGAGTGGCACGTCCGCCCCACGCGCACGTTACCACCTACATCAAGGTTGCACCTAACTAACCCATGTGTTGAGCCGAAAGGTTCTCAGCCTAACTAAACTCAAAGGCATGAACCGAAATCCCTTGGCCATTACGTTACATCACTCCTAATTTCGTTTTTTTTTTATAAAGTTAATTTTTATTCAAAATCAAAGATACCAGGATTTTTCACCAAAATGAATATTACATATTGTCAAACTGCATTGCATTGTATTGTATTGTATCGAATGAAAATGTTCATCTAGTTGTTAAAAAATGATTGTTCCATACAGTGGTTTCTCAACTTTATTTTTGATAACAGATTTTCAATACTATAGAGTTTTTGTAATTTAGGATTTTCTTGTGAAAATATTCCACGTTGGAGCATCCTTGTGTCTTTGTTTTAGAAAAAATTCACTTTTCGTTTCAAAAGAAAAAATTTGTATGGGTGTACTTATTTATGAACAATACTATGAAATATAAATATCGGCACAATGCAAAAATAATCTTTCTTTCTCTCTGTAAATATTCTAGCTTATTCATCTTTTCTTTTAAATTTTCAATCAGGGTTTTACGAAAGGTAAACTTGTGTGATTTTCAACCTTCACATCGTGGACACGGGTATGTGTGACTGTGTGCTTCAGTTCCTCGTAGACATCGCATACTTTTTTGAAACTTTCACATAATTTACACTTGTCTGCCGACAAACATTTATTGATTGGTTCCTGTGGCGTAGTGGCTAATGTGCTGGACTGAGACATCGTAATAAGCAGGTTCGAACTCGAGTCACACTATTACGTTCATTTGGAAAAAGTATGAACGAAATTATGGCCATTACAGGTTAAATAGGATCCCTATTGTTCTTTTCCCAGTCGGCTGGGGCTGTAGAATACGCTGACTGCTTCTCTGCCGAGTGTCATTGATATGACATTGATATGACACTAAACAATTTGATGGTGAGGTTCCAGTAATGCTGGAGCTTTGTGAAATGCAGAGCACCCCTTCATTGCCATCGCTCCCAGTTCCACCTAGGCCTTGAGTGGTAGCACCTGACAGGGTCCTATATATAGGTCAAATAGAACTAAACGGCATACTTATGCTAAACTGAATTGTTTGAAATAGATCTGTTTTTGACATTGAAACTGTGTACTTAAGCTAAACGGAATTGTTTGAAATAGAACTATTTATTTGTATAAAAATGGCATTAATAAGCTACAATGGTTGATGTGCCATAAAATCAAACCAAATATCCCAAATCCCCAGCCCCCAAACCCTATTGTTCTTCTACAAAAATAGTTTTGGCATTAAATAACCCATGAAAGTTGATATTCCTTAAAAGAAATCAATCCAAGCCTTAACATAACAGCATTCTAAGAGCTTTGTTTTGGAAGAAAATTAAATTTTCATTTTTTTTTATTTGTAGGTGAGTACTATTTTATGGACGATACTGTAAGAAATAAATATCAAATACAATGCAAAAAGGTAGGAATCTTTATTTCTCCCTCCAAATATTCTTGTTTATTTGTCTCTTTGATTACAATCAGGGTGTTACGAAAGGTTTGCAACTTGTGCGATTTTCAACCTTCGCATCGTTTGTGTGTGGGTGAGTTTGCATGTATGTATTCCGGTGTGTGTGTGTGTGTGTGTGTGTGTGTGTGAGAGAGAGAGAGAGAGAGAGAGAGAGAGATACTATAAGCTGTTCCATCTCTAGGTTCACATATTTAGACGCAATAATGCATATACACGCTGATGAAAATGTATGCTAATAGGTTAGGTTAGGCTAATTGGTTTTATGACATACGATTTTGTATACACAAATATTGTATATAACATTTTTAAACCAATGCCAGCTCATTTGTTCGCACACAGTTTAATGGTTTCAAGTATTGTTATCCAACACTAATAATTCTTTGCCCAGTCGGCTGGGGCTGTAGAATACACCGACAGCAACTCTGTAGAGGGATAAGACTCACCCGCCAATGAGTGTCGTGTATATGACACTAAACAATTTGATGATGAGGTTCCAGTGATGCCGGAGCTTTAGGGAATGCAGAGCATCCCTTCATTGCCATTGCTCCCACGTCCACTCTGGCTTGGATTGGTAGCATCTGATAGGGCCCTCTCTATGGGTTAAAAAGAACTAAGCTGCATACTTATAGTAAAGCAAATTCTTTGAATTAGAACTGTTTGACTAAACAGAATAGCTTGAAATAGAAATGTTTTTGACAATTAAACTGTACTTACATTTAAACTGCGTGCTTATGCTAAACTGAATAATTTGAAATGGAACTGTTTTTGACATTGAAACTGTACTTTCACTAAACTGAATTGTTTATAAAACTGTTTGACATTTAATAGAGTGTAAACAAAATCTATACATATACTAAACTGAATTAGCTCAATTAGAACTGTTTGAATATACTGAATAGCTTGAAATAGAAATGTTTTTGACAATTACACTGTACTCATGCTAAACTGAATTGTATGAAATAGAACTAATTATTTGCATAAAAATAGATTTGGTGTTAAATAACCGACAAAGTTTGATATGTTTATGTTCACAACGTTTCGGCCGATATGTCCCCGGCCTTCTTCACGTGTTTGTCGAACTCAAGAGCCTTCACGGAACTTCGAACCACGTCCTTTATTTAATCCACGGGTGTCGCTTGCTCTGATTCCGTTAACCATAACCGGACACAAGTATTAAGTATTCTTGTACTGTTACTCGCCTGCAGTCAGGATTGAACCTGCAACCTCCAGGTGGTTATCACTTAGATGCTCAGGAAACCAACGCCTATAACCGTTATGCTACGTTTCCTGTTGTAACAATTCAGGAATATTTAATACTTTAATACCCGGTTACTGTAAACGGATTCAAAGCAAGCGACCCCTGTGGATTAAATAGAGGACGGGGTTCGAAGTTCCGTGTAGACTCCTGAGTTCGACAAGAAACACCTGAAGAAAAGCGGAGGACATATCGGCCGAAACGTTGTGAATATAACAGTAAAGATGAAGAAAAGACAATTAAAGTCTGTACTTATGTTAAAGTGAATTGTTTGAAATAGAACTGTCTATTTGTATAAAAATGTATTTGGCATTAAATAACCTACAAAAGTTGATATGCCATAAAGCCAAAAAAACAACAACAAACAAACAAGGTTTTAGGGGTGTCCCTGTGGCGTAATTGGTACACTATTGGACTGCAGCATCGTAGATAGCGATTTCGAATTCCTGTCACACTATTTCGTTCCCAATCGGACTTATACCACAGAGAAAGGCATGAACCCATCATCCTCGCAGTAATAGGTTAAATAGTTCTTCTATTGGAATTCTACTATGATTGCTTTAACTTTAAATAGCCCATGAAAGTTGATATAGATGCTATAAAGCAAAGAAACAAACAAGATTTTAGTTAAACAGAATGTTGCTTGCTACAACAAATCCTTTGTTCTCTTGCCTCTTTTGGTTATTTCTCGTTCCGAAATTTAAAAATGCGTCTGTTTGTCTCCATTTGGGAGTTTTTAAAAACTAGTAAACGTTAAAAGCAACGGCAAGTAAAGACTTTCGACAATGTTTCTTTTATTTATAGTTAGTTTGGCCCGGAAATCATTTCGAAATGCAAGGATCATTCAATGAATTAGTGGAATTTATCTATGAGGGTCATTTAATGAATAAGGGGAATTTATCTAAGAGGGTCATTCAATAGATAAGGGGAATTTATTTAAGGGGGTCTTTTAATGAATAAGTGGGAATTTATACCGTTGTTCGTTGATATTTCCCTGGCCTTTTGACTGGGCCGTCTGGCATTCGTGTCGGATGAGGTATCGAACAATGGCAGATTCGAGGCCACCTTCGGGTGGGCGAGCTGCAACCCTTGTCCCCTATGTATAGCACTAGACCTTGTTGTCTAGTTTAAGCTATAACCCGGCATACGTGCCCGGATCCAAATTTGGATTCGTGATACTGCTTGCCTCACTAGATCCACATTGCACTTAGTGGGTCGATGAGCAGCACAGACCGACAGGGTTCGAGTCTTGGCTCGTTTCCGACCTTCCCCTCCTCTTTATCCCCACTTTAATCGGCCTTCAGGCTTTTGACCTTGTGTCAAGTCCTGTCTGGGGGGAGGTAGCGACAAATGACAAATATCATAAGTGGGAATTTATTTATGAGGGTCATTTAATGAATAAGGGGAATTTATCTTAGAGGGTCATTCAATAGATAAGGGGAATTTATTTAAGGGGTCATTTAATGAATAATCAGGAATTTATTTATAAGGGTCATTTAATGAATGAGGGGAATTTATCTTAGAGGGTCATTCAATAGATAAGGGGAATTTATTTAAGGGGGTCATTTAATAAATAAGTGGGAATTTATTTATGTGGGTCATTTAATAAATAAAGTGAATTTATCTATCTACGAGGGGTCATTGAATGAATAGAAAAAATTATCTTTGAGGATCATTCAATAATCAATGGACATTTAAAAAAAACGAATTATTTTTAATTTTTACTTTTAGAATTTTTTTTCCATGAACGTAAACTCTGGATCGCTTGGAATTATTTGAATCTCACAAATATTTGCTTCCAGGTGATTCAAAATGGCGGCAAAACAAACAGGTTTGAACAGAGGTCTCTCGTCAAATTTTTGCTGGCTGAAATGTGCAACCTGTATGAAATTTACTGAAGAATATGTAATATATACTGATTATACTTTCGTAGTAAAGAAATATTTACAGTTGGGCAAAACCAGACTTTGCCACTACGAACTTGAGTAAAAACAACTGCCAATTGAGTAGAAAGACATTGACTCTCCGGTAAAGATAAAGTTCTGGGTGCATCACTCAGTAAATAAAGTCATAGTGACAGTTTTCTACATGAAAGAGCCATCACTATTCATTTACTTGAAAAAGGTGCAACACGAAACTGTGTTTCCTATTGCCAACTCTTTAGACAATATTTCACTTTATTTACTGAATGACACGCGTATATGAGTAAATAAGCTGATTATCTTCACACAATCAATCCCACTACGTAATAGACCGACATTACATTATCCATCGCTAAGTACTAACCTAAAATAAATAAAACACTTCAGCCATGAATTCTAAAATGCGCGTTTTATGCTCTTAGTTACACACTTTTTTCAAGGGAACTAAAGAGTTGAGCCTTTAAGAGAGATTGTTTCAAACAGGCTGGTGAGTTAGCTGTGCAAACGTCAGATGATATTCCAACGCAGACTGAGTGTCTGTTTGAGCGAGAGAGAGAGAGAGGGGGAGAGAGAGAGGAACGATTTGCATGACGGTGTGCAAAATTCAAAAACGAAAAACACAAAAAAAAACAACACAAGATAAATGAAAAAATAATCAATCTTTTTTTAAAGAGCCAATGGATTGAGGATATAAGTAATGACATTTATCACCACGGTGACTCTATTTTCAAAGTTTCAGATTTAAGTCTTGTATTCACACGTCACTCTAACGTCAGCCATTATTGTTTAGCAAATTCAACAAGATTTTAAATAAAGGTATATTTTTTACACGGGCGGTAAAACTTTTACATCTAACACATGATTCTCGTAGGATAATAATACTAATTAATGACAGATAGATTTGGACAGGCTGGGGTATGTATTTACCCAAACATTCAGCACGAATAGGAGGCGCCAAAAGGTGAATTTTTATGCAGAGTTGAACGAGTTTGAATTCATTGTTTTCCTTCCCGCCATACCAAGGTTAAAGAATTCAGTCTTCCCTTCGGTCTAACCATTGTTGGGGGGAGAATACTTGAATTCATACTTTTCCCAAGGGTATTAACACAATGTGAAATGCCATCAGTCCAGCCTAGAATTTGAACTCGGGTCGCCGTGTACATATACTACGACGATAACCATTACACCAGGGGTGCAGCCATATGGATAGACTGACACAGATAGAAAAGTAGATGTGAAGAAGTTGGGGTAGATAAGTCGATAAAAAAAATAGATGAATAGATAAATATAGACAAATTGAAAAAAAAAAGATAGGATAGATTGATAGATGCATGAAAATCAACTAAGATAGATAGATAGATAGATAGATAGTAAACAGAACTAGATAGATAGATAGATTTGGACGAATTCAGAGAGAAAGATATAAAAAAAATGGGACAGATAGATAGATCAATAGATTGATAGATTTAGACAAATTAAGATAGAAAGATCGATATGAAAAATGGGACAGATAGATAGATCAATAGATTGATAGATTTAGACAAATTAAGATAGAAAGATCGATATGAAAAATGGGACAGATAGATAGATCAATAGATTGACAGATGTAGACAAATTAAGATAGAAAGATCGATATGAAAAAGATTGGATCGATAGATAGATCAATATCTATATAATTTGACGTGATCATTAGCAGAATTTTGTTCTGGAATTTCAACAATATAATGTTTAATCTAAGTCAATATTCAACATTAAATTAGATGTATTAACACGGGAGGAAATTACGTTGAAAAATGAGTATTCATCGGTTAAAATATTTTTTTCTTTAAGAATGTGAACTTACTGACGTATCAATATATATATATATATATATATAGTTAGTAAAGTTAGCCGACCGTAGTTGAGGGCGATCTGAAGGCTCCTTTTTCAATTGCTGCGACATCGAGGAGTAGGAAAGAGCATTACTCCTTTCTCTAGTTTGCTCCACCTTACCCTTGATACGTACCTAATAATTCTGAGTGTTAAGCAAAGAGGTATCAAGTACCATTTTTTAAGTTTTTGGTATGGTTTGATTTGGGATTGAATCTCATCTCCAGGGTCATTGGCAAACACTGTATCCACCTGGCCAACGGGCCGGTAAATACATATATCTGTGTGTGTGGGGGGGTGCACGCAGATGGGTATATGTGTGTGCGTATATGCTTGTGTCAGTGTACGAGAATATAAGTCAGTGTTTTACTCTTTATTAATATGGGGTCTGAGTCATGTTGATTCTACCCTTATTTTGCAACCTGAGTATCTATTGATTTGTATATCTGATCATTTACTGAAAGTAAAGTTGGCAATCCTTGTCGAGGGTGACCCAAAGGCTCCTTTTTCGATAGCTACAACACCAAAGTGTAAGGGCGCTACTCCTTTCCCTGGATTGCTCCACTTTACCTTTGATCCCTATCTTATAATGCTGAGTGTTAATCAAGGTAGCATCAAGAACCATTTTTTTTTGTCTTTGGTATAACACGACCTGGGATTGAACCCCGGTCTCTCGGACCATTGGCGAACACTCAACTGATTAGGCCAATGGCACGGTACTGTAATCCAGCTATATTACCTGCACATAATCCAGTGTTCTGTAATTCAACTTCCTGTCAATATATATATATATATATATATGTGTGTGTGTGTGTGTGTATTGTTGTGGCCCCGGAAAGGGTCACTAATGAAAACACAAATATGGATATTAGATAGATTATATAACAGAAGAAAGGTAGAGTTACATAGAAAAGGTAAGAAGTCTCGTACTATTCGGATAACATCGATATTGATCTGCCCCGTGGCAGCGAAATCTCTTGTACTAATAACGATGAGAAGAGTCCATTATTGTAAGATAGGTAAAGGTCCTACAACATATATATATATATATATATATATATATATATAGACAAAAATTGAAGAACAAGCTAATCAAAGAAGAAGAATTTAATGTAAAAGAAAGTCAACGCTATAAAGTTTCGGTTCAAATGAACCATCATCAGGACAAGAAAAGGATGATAACAAGTGACGTTAAATGACTGGAGGATGTTTCATAAAATACAAAATAAAGGGGAAATATTATATGTACAGAGAAAGCGGGGGTAACCGTTTGATCAATAAATCAGCTTTCGTGTGTAAAGATACGTCACGTGACTGTTTTAGGCACTGCTGTCGAGCAAATAGAATGATCAAGAGAGATATTGGAAGGAGAAAGAAGAAGGAGGAAGGAAGAGAAAAGAAGGGAACGGAAGAATGAAAGATCAGGAAATCGAAGAGAAAAGCGAATTCAAATCCGGTGATTGCTATTATACAAGGACATCGTCCTTTAAAAAGTAGATATGATTGACTAATTGGTTGATTTTAACGGCATGTTAGGGTTATTTTATACGATGATGTTCGGAAATCGGCATGTAGGGTTATTTTATACGATGATGTACGGAAATCGGCATGTAGGGTCATTTTATACCATGATGTTCGGAAATCGGCATGTAGGGTCATTTTATACCATGATGTTCGGAAATCGGCATGTAGGGTCATTTTATACCATGATGTTCGGAAATCGGCATGTGGGGTCATTTTATACCATGATGTTCGGAAATCGGCATGTAGGATTATTTTATACCATGATTTTCGGAAATCGGCATGTAGGGTCATTTTATACCATGATGTTCGGAAATCGGCATGTAGGGTCATTTTATACCATGCTGTTCGGAAATCGGCATGTAGGGTCATTTTATACCATGATGTTCGGAAATCGCCATGCAGGGTCATTTTATACCATGATGTTTTGAAATCGGCATGTAGGGTTATTTTATACCATGATGTTCGGAAATCGTCATGTAGGGTCATTTTATACCATGATGTTCGGAAATCGGCATGTAGGGTCATTTTATACCATGATGTTCGGAAATCGGCATGTAGGGTCATTTTATACCATGATGTTCGGAAATCGGCATGTAGGGTTATTTTATACCATGATGTTCGGAAATCGGCATGTAGGGTCATTTTATACCATGATGTTCGGAAATCGGCATGTAGGGTTATTTTATACCATGATGTTCGGAAATCGGCATGTAGGGTCATTTTATACCATGATGTTCGGAAATCGGCATGTAGGGTCATTTTATACCATGATGTTCGGAAATCGGCATGTAGGGTCATTTTATACCATGATGTTCGGAAATCAGGTTCATTGTACGTTCATATTTACATCTTTGTGAAATAGTTTCTTGAGATTTTTCTAAACAATGTCCAATCGTATCCGAATTATTTTTTATAGATGAACCCTAACAAGTACTACCACTCCAGATTAAAGTGGGCCTGGGAGTAATGGCTATGAAATGAAATATTCCCTAGATACCCTAAATTGGAGCCTCACCATCAGATGCTGTTCAATGTCCTACCCAAGTCACCCTGTATTTTGGGGCGGAGAGAGAGATAGAGAGATAGAGGGGATGAGACAGAGAGATCTTACCTCTCTGCAGAGAATACAGTTACCGTACTCTAAGCACCACCGAAAGTGAAAAGTAGAAAAGACTTTTAGATAGGTGTGTCCACAGGGAGAATATTTTGGTGTGAACTCAGGTGACATTGCCCTAGGTAGGCAACTTATGTCGCTGCATTATCTGAGAACTGACCTTGTAAGTGTATTATTATTTTACCGTGAAACAATGGTTGAAAAATTCTCCAACTAATTTCTCAATATGTCTTATTCGTCGACAATGATGACAAATCTGTCTCGATTGTCGTAGAGGCTTTATATTTATCTGACGTCTAAAATCTCTCTATGTTGGCATTTTAATTCATATTAATATGTAAACAGGATGTTTTCAGACTTCAAGTGGAAATAGCGGGATAATTATAACAGTTGGTAATGTTTTATTTTTCATTTATAATTTATTTTTATGCATTATAATTTCATGAAAGGAAAAAAAAAACAACCGCCCCCCACCAAAAAAAAAAAAAACCAACCCAGAAACAGACAACCGGAGAACTTAATGTGTCATTCAAACAATAACAAAACAAAAATCATGGAATTATATATGACAGATGGTAGATGGCAGAGGAAATAGTGGAATGTCATGTCTGATTAAAATTGATATTCTGGAATATACAAGAAACTGCTCCGAAAGCAATGCGTTATATTTTAATACGGGCCATTGGCCTAATGAGTAGATTGTTCACCAATGGTCCGGGAGACCGGGGTTCAATCCTAGGTCGAGTCATACCAAAGACTAAAAATGGTACTTGTTGCCGCCTTGCTTAACACTCAGCATTATAAGGTAAGGATCAAGGGTAAAGTGGAGCAATCCAGAGAATGGAGTAGCGCCCTCCACTACACCTTGGTGTAGTAGCGATTGAAAAGGAAGCCTTCAGGTCACTCTCTACCAAGGTCGCTATCTTTACTACATTGTCTCATCACATCAGAGGCAGATAATGTTACTTACTAAACATGTAATTATTCATGTATAACACGCGATTTTTTCCAGATTTCTTAGCCTAAATTTAGTGGTGCGTATTATACTAAAAACTAAATAATAACTTTTTTTATTCGGCAACGTGCATCATCATATTTCGGACAGTTGTAATTTTCTATGTTTTTTTTTTTTTTGCTTAGATGTGGCACAAGTCCGTATTTTTGGCGCATCGAATGAGACTCGTGAAGGTTTGCTAGTTTAACTTGGTAACCATTACACCACCCGAGGCGCCCAACATATTCCGATCAATATGACTGAAAGTAAATTATTTCTGATTCAAATGCTGTGTACCATTCTAGTATAATGAAGAGATGAATGACGAATAGACATGAAGGAAGAATGACCATAACACTATTCATGAAAATATATCCCTCACTCTTTACTTCTCAAAAGGGGACGTAACTGATATATGTATGAGAGAGACAGGGATCCGGAGGGAAATGAAGACAGAGTGCCATTTTGACCCATAACGTCTTCTTTTTCTCTTGATCATACCACGCTGTGTTATCTTCAGGGCCTTAAATCTTTGCCTTTTCTGCCTCACGGCTAGGGGCCACTGTGAGACGTTGTCCCACCTGGCGGCCTTTATCTGTAACTGACTATATCTGAATCTAAGACTTACTCCTTCCAGACTTCCCGTATATGCTTTAGGTCATGTACGTATAATTTCACCACGCCCACGTATTTAGGTTGTCATCCACGTGACGTGCTTCCACTTTTTTACACAAGTGCATCCTCCAATCATATTGTTTACACAACTGGAACATCCGTCTCAGTCAAAAGTCAATATGTACCTCAAACAAACTAATGTGAAAAAACAAAACAAAACAAAACAAAACAAAAAATGCCTTTATTTAAGCCGGTACAAAGAAATAGCCACTGGAATATGTGTCTATTTATAGTTTTGTTTCTATTTGTGTGAGCTTATTTTCGCTATAAACATTTAGTATTTTTGTGTGAACATGTTCATGTTTGCTTGAAATAATGCGTAAATGTTTTGTCTCAACTGATTAAACAAATAAAAAATCAGTCGATACAAACAGAATAAAAAGTTGAAAAAAATGTTAATTTTTGTTGCAAAAATTCTAAAAGATTTGTCGATAAAAAACAAAACAAAACGTATCTTGTAAATAACATTCAGAATTTCGTTGCTCAAATTTTGAGGGATGCTTTATATGTTATACAAGAGTACGTGTCATGAAAGAATAATTACAGTGGTCAGGTACATACGGCATTTTTGAGAAGCCATCCATCTCATCGTTGCTTAATTTCACCGATCTAACGTAAAGCAAGCCAGTTGGGGATATGGCTGTAGAGGTTGAACTTTCTCGTCAATGACCCTATTTCTTTTGCCTTCTTACAACTAGCAATTTAGCTGCAGTGAGAAGCAGGAATATATTACTGAATGCCTCCTAACGGAGAAAAATTAAACCCACTAACATTCATTAACGCTTGTTTAACGTTTACGGAGACCAAACAGTGGTTGTGAGCACAGTAAGGCGGTAGATAATGCGCCGGCGTCAACACAAGAAATGAAGAGCATTTATATTACCTTATCAGCGCGAGTTGACTCCAGAAAAGAATGAGAGCTTCAATGTGTTGGAAATATTGATGGTAATGTTGATGATGACGTCAAGACATCGCAAAATTTGTGTCTCGTGGCTCTACCGACTGAGAGACAACCGTATGCGTGTCTGTGAGGAACTGCCAAAACCATACTCGGCTGAAGGTAGCAGTTTCATTTTAACACTACGAAGAGGAATGAAAATAAAAGTTCGTTGATTGAAACAGTTTATTCATTTTTTTTTTTTTTTTTTTTTTTTTTTACGAGCGCCGTGTATAGGTAATAGCTCATTGCTGATGGAAAATCATAGCCATCGTGAGTATAAGAAAAACATAACTTTGTAGCAGAAAACTTGCTCTATCCTAATCGTCTCTTATTGTGGTCCCTGGATCTGTTTTAGTTTGCATGGGAATATATAGGAGGCATTACTTTTGGATCAGTTCTCTTACGATCGCTGCATACAAACTTTTCTTCATCACCAACAAAAATTCGTATCCTATGTGGGGGGAAAATAGAGTTTTGTAGCAGAAAACTTGCTCTATCAAACAGCGTCTTATTGTGGTCTTCGTACCTGTTTTATTTTCCGTAGAGATGAATAAGAGGCATTACTTTTGGATCAACTCTCTTTCGACCACCATATCCAGACTCTTGTTCATCACTAGCAAAAATGCATATCTTATGTGAAGGGAAATAGGGTATTGTAGCTGAAAACTTGCTCAATCAAACAGTGTCTTATTATGGTTTTTGTACCTGTTTTATTTTCCGTAGAGATAGATAAGAGGCATTACTTTTGGATCCATTCTCGTACGAACGCCTTATCAAGACTCATGTCCATCACTTGAATGAATTTTACGACCCTTTTCATTGTTTCATTTGGCAGTGCTTTTGTTAGGGCAATGTTTCTTTTCAATTACATATGCTTCATAGTATGTTCAAGTCTGCAACTGTCTTATTGTAATTTGCTTAGCTTTTTGAGCTTCTGAAACTGTTTTTTCACTGTAAACCGATTTGCATATCTAGTCTCTATTGGTATTTGTTTTAAGAATGCAAAATATCCTATCATTCAATAATTTTTGTCCTTAACATTGTGTTATTCCATAATATTTTCCTCTGGATGGCCTATAAAAAATATACGTTTAAAATAATTCAATCTTGTTTTTTTCAGGAATATTTTACGAAACCAGAATGTTCAGCTATTAAAAATTTTTTGTGTCTTATCTGTTATTAGTTTATTTACGGCTAAATTAAAAAAAAAAACAACAGACGGTAAACAACCGCAAAGTGTGCCCATTCAATATTCTACTTTTCATTTTTATTTTTTAAAGTCAAACTTTTGACAGCATAAACTGGAAAAACTGGCAACTTGAATGATTTGGAATCCAACAAAAAATATGAATGAGAAAGGTTGGTTTGCCAAGATCGCAATTTCTGTTAAAATTTGACCTCAATTGAGTTTCTAGTCAGTAGGAGAAAAAAAAAAATAAATAAAAATAAAATAAAAAACATAAAAAAATCAAATCAAAACAAAACAAATGAAATTTGATATCATTTTTCCAGGCTTCCGTACTTTAAAATTATGGATGTTGATTATTGATCGGAAACTAAAGTAGAAGCAATACATTGTTGTTTTTTTTTCCCATAAAAATTCTAACAAAACATCAGACAGAAGACCTTACTGGTAAAAACACAGAAAAAAAATGAATAATAATGAATGATAATGAATGATAAACACATAAACAAATAAATAAAAAATAAACATAAGGACAAAGATGACGTCATCAGTCCGAAAAACACCAGAAATAAATTAATGCTTTATCTCACTTGGCGGTTAAGCTGACCTTTATCACCTGGTCTCTGACGAAAACATGGCGCCAAGCTGACTAGACCGCCGTCGTTTGCTCGACTCAAGTTCAGCAATACACTTTTTTATTATTATTTCGACATTCAGCAAATACTTATCAAGTTGACAATCTTCATGCAACCTGTTTAGGAATACTTCGGAGCAAAAATCCAAGATTCAAATCAAATTGTGGCTAGTGGTACACAGTCCGCATACGCCGAAGTAAGCAAGAAAGGGTCCATCATGGCATAGCTAGAAATAAGAAATAATAATACTTGTATCCCATAATTCATATTTACCTAACCCCTCCACTCGGGCAGGATATGACACACACACACACACACACACACACACACATATATATATATGTATGTATAAGAGGCATTGAATATGTGCTTTCTTTGTACCTTAATCTTATGCTTAGGATCCAATATTCACGAACTAATTTGAACATATTTATAATGAAATGACTGATCCTCTTTGAATCATTTCATAAAATGGTTTTGATATTCATTTTCTTTTCTTCTTTGTTTGCATGGCTGAGCGCCGCCAACTTCTTTTTCGGAATAAGTCAGCTCGAGTTATTTAGTTAATACTTTTTAACATTTTTTTTTACATCAGAGCTTCCAAAGATTTTTCATGCAACCTTCCCAACCCCAGCTCGTAGACCACCTCACGAGTACCCACTTCCCACACACCGACAACGGTCATGTGGGATTTTTATACCGTCTTCTTACCACAAAATAATTTCAAATAATCATATTTACCAACACCTCCGTTCGGGCAGGATATGACACAAGGTCAATTTTTAGCGAAGTTTAACAGGTTTGAATTCAGAGTTTTCCTTCTCCTAGACTAGTCGCCTCACCAAGGCTGAAGAACCAAGTCTGTCCTATTATTTACCCATAGCTGGAGGGAGAATAATTGGATTCATACCTTTCCCAAGGGTATTAGTGCTATGTGAAATGTAATCAGTCTCGTCCAGGATTTGAACTCGTGTCACCGTGTCCATTTCCAGCGACGATAACCATTATACCACGGGCACCTCTGTATCCCATAATTGTTCGTATCCATCAACACACGACGCAACAAAACAGCCAGCGTCAAAATAATAACAGGTAAGTGTCCTGGATACAACACTATAAAAATATCTGATGGTGAGGCTCCAGTAATGCTGGAGCTTTAGGGAATGCGGAGTGCCCCTTCATTGATATCACTTTCACTCTGGCTCGAAGTGGTCACACCTGATAGGGTTCTATCTATGGGTCAAATAGAACTAAACTGTGTACTTATGCTAAACTGAACTGTTTGAAGTAGAACTGCTTTTACATTTAACTGTGTGTAAACAAATGACTGATGTCTTATTGAATAGTTAGTGATACATAACAATACTTGAAAACATTAAACAGTGTGTAAGAAAATGATTAATTGTAAATAAAATTATTCATATTTGATAGAAATTGAAAAAAAATGCTCAGGCTCATGTAAAGATGTTATCGACAAAATGCGTTCAGAAATCCTATATCTAATATATATATATATATATATATATATATATATATATATATATATATATGAAAAAGGATTTGGTATTAAATAACCTGAAATGGTTGATATGCCATAAAACCAAACCAAATCAAACTAAAAAATAACTGCTAGAGAGCAAAGTACAATACTCCATATTTAAAAAAAAAAGTCTAATTTCCGAAGGGACTTCTCGTTCTTCTAATATCGACGAGGATTAGAATAGGCTGAATGTATCCATTTCAGAGAGATAAAACATTCTCCCCAAAAAGGTATACTTGGCATGACTCTAAACTGAATCGTATGGTGTGGCTCCAGTTCTGAAGATCTTGGGAGCTTGAAGTACCCCTTCATTGCCATTACTCCCAGGTCCACACTTATCCACATTGGTAGTACCTGTTGGGTCAAATAAATCTGTCTTAAAAATTTATTTGCATTCAATAGAACTGTGTGGAATAAAAAATGATTACGCAAAAATGTAAATCTGAATTCATAGTGAACGCGATTCTATAACCTCTAGTGTTATATACTGACCCTCGACCGAGCCGTCAATCAAGAGATGCACCTATGTAAATAAGCGGAAGAACAGCGGAAGCAGGTGGGTGTGAGACAATAATATAACCAGGGCATAGACGGCTTGAGTCAGTTGGGGACAAGATGCCAGTGTGAGAGCCAGCAGCAGACAGAGGGCTTTGGGCCCTCAGTGACCCACGGTTGAGCCACCCATCCAAGATGAGAAAGAAGTGCTGCTTGGGCCAGAAGAACTTGGGGTCAATATAGCAGTCTGGCCCCGTCTCCAGCTCATCTCTCATGCACAAACAACATCACCTCTTCAAGAATAAAGTGTGAGAGATTATATTTTTATAAAGAAGTGTGTTCGTTCGTTCATTGAAGTTCGTCATTATGTTTGATTATGTTACGCATATATTTGCATATGTATAACGTTTGTATGTATTATGAGTATACAACACTTGTATAGAATAATTCTTGACGGTTTGACATGCCATTAAAATCAATCAATCAACCAATCGTTCCAATGAATATTTTAGAAAGATAAATGACTTACATGCACCAGAAGAAATTGGGCATTAAAATACGTGATTAGTTTTTGAGACCCTTTGAATAAAATATATCTTGTTCTACCATTATAAATATAGGTCTTTCACTTACTCTTGAGCATCGAAAATACAAAGGACGATGAAAAAAATAAAGAAAAGAAACGTGACTATCACTGTATTCGTCCGGCCATTTACGCGGTCAAGACTTCATATCAATGTCTATGTCGCATTCCTATTGATCAGAAATGGCATATTTTCTTATACAATTACCTTTAGTGACCTGAAGTTATTTCGAAGATCAACCTTATATAATTTAAGTTGAAGAACAAGGTCAAGTCAATACTTTTAGACGAAATCAGGCACCTGGGAAGTTTAGTTTGGCTGTGATCCTCTGAAAAAAAAATCGTTATAATCCTGTCCCACAAAAGTTGCTCGGAATTAACTCCCCACAAAGCAGTCATACAAAATGCGAACCCCTTGGTTAGATTTTTAAAAAAATTCTAAAAAGTTATTAAAGGCAGTTTTATCATTTTTGTTGTGATTGGGTTTGTGGTGGTATAGAAAATATAATAAAAAAATCGAATGAAATGAAATTATAAATACAATTGAAAAATAAAATTAAATGAAAAAAATAATCAAAGAGATAAAAATTGTTTCCTATTGTGGAAAAGGTGTTGGTCACTTGACATCCGGGTTCCAAATTTCCAGTGAAGGGAAATGCTATCACGTTGTTTTTGTTTTTTTTCGTTTTTTTTTTCTTTCTACCCCCAGACTCGCTCAAAGAAGGATATCTTTTCTCAGCGGCTCTTAGAACCCGGAAATATCAGAGTTACACTCAAGCTTCTAAGTCAGCAATCATCATCATCATCATCATATCGTGCTGGCAGCACGGATATCCCTGACCCTCTCTCGCCACTCCTCCCTATCGTTCATCGCCCTAGGTAGGTCTTCAGGACAACAACCTGTATCCTCACATAGCTGCTGAATGTACGTTCGTGCTGGTCGTCCTGCTTTTGCGCGGCCGTGTGTGGGGATCCATAAGAGTACATCTCTTATGAGTTCATCTCTGCTTCTCCAGCAATGTCCTGCATGTCTGGTTCGCCTAACTTGAATAGATTTCGTGATAGGGGGCAGGTGGCCGTACAGTTGGTGTCTTGTGGGGTGTTGCTGCCAGGACTTGTTGAGGATTGCACGCAGCATTCTTGTGTAATTGCCATCTAGTTTCTTCTCCAGCCGTTTTGTTAGCGTCCATGTAGTGCATCCATATAGCAGTATCGATGTGACTGCTGCCTGGAAGAAACTGCGTTTCATTTTATCGGTTAGGTCTGATTTCCATATAGTCGATAGCCTATTGATAGCTGTCCATGCTTTCGTTAACCTCGTTTCGATGTCCTTTTCGGTTGATTCGACGCTGCTTCCTAGGTACGTGAATTTGTCTACTAGTTTAAGAGGGGTTCCTTCTAGAGTGGAGATGTCCCCTGTTTGGTTATAGCACATATATTCCGTTTTGTGTGCATTAACATGGAGGCCTATGCTTGCTGCTGCTCGTTCCAGGCTATGCAGAAGTGTTTCGGCTTGGTCAGGTGTATTTGCCAGTATCGCTATGTCATCGGCGTAGTCGGCGTCGGTAATTGTTGTTGCGGGATATCTTCTGCTTCTTTTCTTAGTCAGTTCGAAGCCATTCTCTTTGATTTTGTCAATCGATGTTCTAAGTACGTAGTCTAGACAAATGATAAAGAGATACGGAGCCAGCGTGTCCCCTTGTAGTACTCCTGCTACAATGTCGAAGTATTCTGTGTCTCCATCTGGTGATCGTACTTTTACTTTAGTGTTTCTATAGAGAATCGTTATTGCCGCTACGGTTTCTTTAGGTATGCCGTACGCTAGTAGGATTTGTTCCATCTTTCCTCTGTGAATGGAGTCGAAAGCCTTGGTAAAGTCGACAAATATTAATGTCGCTTGTAGGTTCTTTGCCCGTACACCCTCAAGGATTCTGCGGATGGTTAGTATTTGTGAGGTCGTAGATCTATTTCTTCGGAAGCCATTTTGGTTTTTTCTAAGTATGTTGTCGATTTTGGGTTCTATGCGGTTTCGTAGTAGGGCATTGTAGATTTTGGCAGCTATGGATGTAAGTGTTATGCCTCGGTAGTTTTTGGCTAATCCGAGGTCTCCCTTTTTAGGGAAGGGGAGTATGCATCCCTTCGTCCATCTATCTATCGGATTTTGATTGTATACTGCGTTGCAGTGTCGGAGCAGTATGTCGTCGAATTGTCTGGTCTTCCATACTTCCGGGGGAATTTCGTCCAGTCCTGCAGCTTTCCTATTTTTAATTTTTCTGAGAACCGAGTCGAGTTCTCCTTGTGTGAACGGTCCAAGTTTAATGTCTAATTGTTTGCTAATTATTCTGGTGATTGGTTCATGCGTTATTTTTGGTGGGTTTCCAAGTAAGTTTTCGAAGTGCTGTTTCCACAGTTTTATTCTTTCTTGTTGGTTTGCTGCTTTAAGTTTTGCTTTGGTTGTGTTCTTTCTTCTGCTCACTTCGTTTATTGTTTGCCAGGCAATTCTAGATTGTCTATCTTCTACCGATTCTCTGATCTTATCTATCTGATTTTGAATGTATTCTGTCTGTTCCTTTATATATATGCCTGCTAATTGATATTGTGCCGTTTTTAGTTTTAAGGCATTTGTGTTTGTTGGGTTTTTTCGATAGTTTTTGGAGGCTGTTTTCACTAGTGCACGTTTTTCTCTCACCGCTAAGGTTTCCCATGGGACTCTATATTTAGTTTTAATTTTTGTTGGAATGTATTTTGCTGCTGCCTCAAGGTGTGCATTGACAAAATTTTCGTATTCGTCGTTTGGTGTACTTTTTTCCGTCTTTTCTTGTAGTGTTTCGAATCTGTTTCTCAATTCTAATACGTATTTATCTCTGACATCTTTGTTGTTTAATAGGGCCCAGTCATAGTGTTTGGTGGTCGCTGTTCGTTTGTCGTTTTTTCGTAGGCTTAACCGTATTTTCGCCGTGACTATTCGGTGATCGGTGGACACACCCTCAAAAGAGGAGTATGCCTCGCAATTCAATGCACTATTCTTCCATTTCTTGTTTATAAGGACGTAGTCTATCTGAGCTTTAGTATTGTTTGCGTACGTGTATGTCCATAGTTTGCCCTCTCTTTTTTGGTAGTTTGTATTGAGGCATGCTAATCTATTTTCTATCATGAAATCTGTTAGATGTTGTCCATTTCTATTTGACGTGTTGTGGAGGCTGTATTTGTTGTTTCCGTTTTTCCCGATTTGTGCATTCATGTCTCCGCCAATGACTAACATGTTGTGTTTCGGGATGCTACGCACTAATGAGGATAACTCATCGTAGAAGGTGACTATTTCATTTTCTTCACTAACATTGGTGGGGCTGTAGCAATACAATGACTTTACAAGATGCGGTTTCTCAAATTGTCCTCATTCTTTACACAAAAGAATTGAACGGTAAAGACTTCCTTCCAATGAATTTATAATAAAATCGGTGATGAAAAAAAAAAAAAAAAAAGAAAGAAAAACAACAAACAAACCAAAAAAGAAAAAAAAAAGAAATAACAGTTTGAGATTTTTTATTCTATAAACTGTTTTCATTTTACCAACACGTAGAACAGACATGTGTAAGATATATACTCCAATCCCATAAGAGATATATCCCTAAATGTGCATATGTTTTGAGTATTCATTTTATATTTTATAGGAATAAATCTTTTCTTTTAGAAAGGTTTTAGATGCCTTATGGTTGTGACACTATTAGGTACACAACGCTACAATATATATATATATATAGAGAGAGATAGTTGCGAGCTTGATGATATGGATGTGTATGAATATGTGTATATATTTATATATGAGTGTGTGTGTGTTTGTATCTATATGAGTGTGTATATCTGTGTGGAGTTGGAGATACCAATGTTGGTGTGTGTATGTGCATGTGCTTGTACCTGCGTGCACGCGTGGTTATGCTTGTCACACTCTCAGGATGAGAAAGACTTATTTTCATCTTCTTTTGTTAGATACAGATTTTGGTGCTAACTGATGGATGGGAGAGATTAGCCGGTTTAAGTACCTAATTATGGGTGGTTTGTACTCCTGGGTTGAGTAGTGCCACGCACCCTTATATGCCGGACATAGAAGAGTGTAAAGGCCGACCGGAAACAGATTGGTCAGCGAGAGTTGAGACGAAAGCAGTGAGACTGGAACCAGAGTGATCAGAGAGAGTGAGCTGACACCTGGCCAATTAATTTGTTGGTGGTGTCCAGAGATAGCGGTTTGACGAGTTAAAGAAGCCACCCGGTTGAAAACGAAGAGGTTCAACCAGAGTCGAGCTAGGGGCAGTCAGGAGAGTGTCATACCCACCCCTCCCGTTGAGTAAGTTGACCACATCGTGGATTTGTGTTTCCCTTTTCTTTTTGTGATGCCGTCCTTGGATTTTGAGTATTTTGATCCACATGTGTAGAACTACAAAAGTCACCGCATGAGGTCAGCATCATCATTCAACAGAAAGGCTCTCGGAGCCAGGACGAGGTAACAATCTACGGTTAATTAGAAAATAATCTTCTGAAGAAGGGCACTAAGATCAACATCTATCGAGCCGTCGTATTCACCACGCTGTTGTATAGCTCTGAGCCATGGGTAACCTACCGTCACCACCTACGCCTCCTTGAGCGCTTTCATCAGCGCTGTCTCCACACCATCCTTAACATTCACTGGAGTAACTACATCGCCACTGTTGAGGTCATTGATCAGGCTGAAATCACCGGCATAGAGGCCATCTTGCTGAAGTCACATGTCTTCAAAAAGGTGGGAGGCGTCGACTGCCCAAGATAGCCCTGTGTGGTGAACTCTTCACTGGCTACCATGACAGGGGCACAAAAAAAAAAGTTTGACTCCACCAAGAAGACCCTCTGTACCTGCTACATTGACCACTGCCAGTGGTCGACACTTGCTGCTGACCGTCAGGCCTGGCGCTGCAACGTCCATCAGGTCGTCTCCACCTCTGAGGACTTCCACAGGGCCAACCTCAGGGAGAAACACCGAAGGAGGAAAATGCGGGGAGCCTCAGCAGCCATACCAGACCAGACCTTTAACTGAAGTTGCTGCGGCCGAACTTCCCTGCCCTGCATCGGCCTAGTCGGCCATCAGCATGCCTGCAGCTGACGTGTACAGCCCCCTTCATAAGTCTTCGTTCGCAAAGTCTAAGGGAGAATCTTCTCGGGTTTCCTAGGAAGGAGAAAGTATATCTATTTGTTTTAGGTTGATTCTGGATTTGTCATTTACGTATAAGAAGTCATACCCCTTCCTGTTTGAGTTTAGAACTGTTTTACTGATTGAAAATAAATCAAAATGCACCCCATTAAAGCATTAATTAGGTGAGTGTATACTTTCTTTGTTCTTTTAGAAGTTTTTGGTAACGTATTCAGAGTTTGAACTATACTTGTTTACACACAGTTAAATGTTATCTGACACTAATATTTCGGTTTGGTTTGGTTTGGTTTGTTGGGTTTTATGGCATATCAACCTTTGTAGGTTATTTAACGCCAAATCCATTTTTATGTAAATAATCTGTTCTATTTAAAACAATCCAGTTTAGCATAAGTACACAGTTTAACTGTCAAAAACATTTCCATTACAAACTACTCAAGCAGTTATATGTAACAATTCAGTTAAGTGCAAATACTGTTGCAATGTCGAAAAACAGTTCTATTTCAAATAATTCAGTTAAGCATAAGCACGTAGTTTAAATGTAAGTACGGTTTAATTGTCAAAAACATTTCTGTTTCAAGATATTCAGCTTACTCAAACAATTCATTTTAGCATAAGTATGCTGTTAGTTCTATTTAACCCATAGATAGGGCCCTATCAGGTGCTACCACTCCGGGCCAGAGTGGACCTGGGAGCGATGGCAATGAAGGGGTACTCCGCATTCCCCAAAGCTCAAGCACTGCTGGGACCTCACCATCAGATTATTTAGTGTCATATCCAGGACACTCGTTGGTGGGGGGTCTTACCCTTCTGCAGAGAAGCAATCGGTGTATTCTACAGCCCCAGCCGACTGGGCAACTAATATTTCGATTCAACATAGTTCATTTATTTGCACCCAATTAAATATTCAAACAGTTCTATTTAACCCGTAGATAGGACCCCATCAGATACTACCACTTTTAGCCTGTGTGGACCTGGGAGTAATGGCAATGTTGGGGTACTCCAGATTCCCCAGAGCTCCAGGACTGGAGCTTCATCATTAGATGTCATATCCAGGAAACTCGTTGAGAGGAGGGTTTTACCTCTCTGCAAAAGTGAGGTCGGCGTATTCTATAGCAGTAGCCGACTGGGTGCTAGTAAAAAGAGTAGATGCCCTTGGAGACATAATAAATAAATATTTTTTCTGGTTGATGTAAGGTACTATTTACCAACCCCTCCGCTCGGGCAGGATATGACACAAGGTCGATTTTTAAGCGGAGTTTAACAGGTTTGAATTCAGAGTTTTCCTTCTCCTAGACTAGTTGCCTCACCAAGGCTGAAGAACCTAGTCCGTCCTACTATTTGCCCATAGCTGGAGGGAGACTAAGAGGGTCCATACCTTTCCCAAGGGTATTTGCCCGAAAGTGAACGTAATAGCGCGACTGGAGTACGAACTCGCGTACTACGATTCCGCAGTTCATCGCTTTAACCATTACACCACCAGGCCACCCCTGGTTGATGTAAGGTAGTAAGTAAGTAACATCCAATAGGCTATTGGTTGGCCAAACTCACCCAATAGGTCTAAATAAAGATAGACTATTTCAATCTGTAGCAAAGCCTATAATAAAGCTAAACTACTTACACCAATAACTTGACTGCAATTCCTTTCTCTATATAGTTTATTATTATATCGATACACTATAACGAACTGACTAAATTTGTCAATGGACCTTAATTTGCTTTACACTTTTATAATTTTATATTAATCTCTGCATTAATTTGTTAAATATGGTTATCAAACATGAGTTTAAATTTGAAATGGTTGTGGCCGGTATGATTACTAGTGTTTATCGATTGTTAGGATTATTGTTCTACTGTTTAACTACACGATTGTGAAGGTTTTTCTTATGAGTCGAACCTTTGAAGGTCTGTTTTATTAGTCGAACCATAGAAAGTCTGTCTTATAAGTCGAACCATGGGCCTTGGAGGTGCCCGTGGTATAATGGTTATCGTCGCTGGAAATGGACACGGCGACTCGAGTTCAAATCTTGGACGAGACTGATTGCATTTCACATAGCACTAATACCCTTGGGAAAGGTATGAATTCAATTATTCTCCCTCCAGCTATGGGTAAATAGTAGGACAGACTAGGTTTTTCAGCCTTGGTGGGGTAACTAGTCAAGGAGAAGGAAAACTCTGAATTCAAACATGTTAAACTCCGCTTAAAAAGATTGACCTTGTGTCATATCTTGCCCGAGCGGAGGGGTTGGGTAAATATGGTATATTAGGCCTTGGAAATGGTGTGTGAGATATAGGGATAATATAAAACTTAATTTGTATAACAGTTTTATTAACCTATTTCAATCTTTGTGTTACTTTGTTAAATGTATTTATCAAACAAGTGTTTCATCACTGTTCCAAGAAATTTTCTTATTAAATGTTTTTAATGTTTTACCGGTGTTTTTGATTGCAAGCATATTTATTTTATCTATTTGTTTATTATGCCCACTTGGTCATCACCTCTACTTACTATCTTCTCACATCAACCTGAAAAAAACTATTTATTTGTGATGTCTCCTAGGGCATCTACTCTTTTTACTAGCACCCAGTTGCCAACTTCAATAGAATACGCCGACCTCACTTTTGCAGAGAAGTAAGACCCTCGTCTCAATGAGTTTCCTGGATATGGCATCTAAAAAAGAAGCTCCAGTCCTGGAGCTCTGGGGAATCTGGAGTACCCCAACATTGCCATTACTCCCAGGTCCACTCTGGCCCGGAGTTGTTGTATCTGACGGGGTCCTATCTATGGGTCAAATAGAACTGTTTGACTAATTAAATGGGTGCAAATGAATGAATTATGTTGAATCATATACTTTATACATGCATAAACAGGATTTGGCATTAAATAACCGACAAGGGTCGATATGCAATAAAATCTAACCAACAGCCTTTTTATATAATCTCTAATCAGCCTTAATTATCAACATTTATATATCATGCTTCCTTGGGTTTCTGTTCATTTTATTATCTTCTCACTTCAACTTTATAATATCTTTGCAGAAAAAGTATTTAAAAGAGAATTAGAATAATAGAAATGTATGTAGAAATTATAAAATGTATGTAGAAAATATAAAATGAATGTTGAAAATATAAAAAGTGTAGAATAATGGAAATGTATGAAGTAAATATAAAATCTATGTCGAAAATATAAAATAACATTAGAAAATATGAAAAGTATACAATAATAGAAATGTATGTAAAAATATAAATGCAGAAATTATAAAATGTATGAGGAAAATATGAAAAGTATAGAATATAAGAAATGCAGGAGAAAAAAAAATGTATGCAAAAAATATAAAATATATGCAGGATTTATAAAATGTATGTAGAAAATATGAAAAGTATAGAATGATAGAAATATATGTAGGAAATAAATAACTATGCAGAAAATATAAAATGTATGCAGAACATATGAAAAGTATAGAACAATAGACATGTATGTAGAAAATATAAAATATATGTAGAAAATATGAAATGTATGTTGAAAATATGAAATGTATGTAGAATATAGGAAATGTATGTAGAATATATGATAAGTATAGAATAATAGAAATTTGAGTCCAAAATATAAAATGCATGAGGAAAATAGAAGATGAATGTAGAAAAAATAAAAAAAAGTATAGAATGATAGAAATATATACCGAAAATATAAAATATATGCCGAAAATATAAAATGTATGTCGAAAATATAAAATGTATGTAGAAAATATGAAAAGTATAGATTAAACTCGAATGCCTGAAATGTCCATTTTGGGGTGAGAAAATCTGTTATTGGCGTTTTCTTTGTGATCACTTCTTAAGAAGATTCCTGGTAATTTGAATCGTTTTTTATGATCAGTTTGGTAGAAGAAACATGAAACTTCGGGTAAGTTCTAGTTTTCTCCTGAGTTGTCTCTTGTGAGGCAAGTGCACTTTTTGCACATGAAGTTCTTCGGGATTATAGAATCCAGCGTAAAGTTGACACCGTGAAAGAAAGAAATACTTATTTGTACATAACAATACAAAATGTCACCCGAAATGTTTGAGTGTAACCTTGGTATAAGCCATAAACAACTTCTTGTCTGAAATAGATAGCTATCAACGTTACATTTTAGGAAAAATGAATCTTCTAATTACTCTAAAAAAACACATATAAACCATTCAATTTGACGTTTCCTACAAGGAAGGACAATCATTCTGTATTGAGTAATGTTTATTGACTCGGGACTTGATATCAATCATTTGTAAAGCCAAAAGTTTATTCTCTTGTTTACTGTGGCTGTGTCAAAACTACTGTAAAGATGCACTATATGGAAACAAAACGCATCGACAAAAAGCTATGTGCTGTTTCGAACATTTCCTGGAAGTAACACACCACAAAATGTCAGCTGTATAGCCACATACCTCCTATCTTACAATTCCTTCAAGTAAAGACGATCAAGACATGCGGGCCACTGTCAAAAAAAAAAAAACAAAAAAACAAAAACAAGGAAGAACTCACAAGCAAATTCTTTGATGATATCTTACATATGGACATGCCAGTGTTGACCGACCAGCAAAGACTTATATTCATCAGTTCTGTGCAGACACTGGATGCTGTCTGGATGACCTACCAGGAGCAATAGATGATAGGGACGGTTGGTATGTCTGATAGACGGACAGAACGAGAGAAATCCGTGATGTCAGAGCGACTTCATGCTGATGGTGAAGATACTGGGGTCACAACCTCCATCATCAGAACGGAAAATTGGGGAGGTGGGTTGGTTTTCATTATCTGACCTAAAATAAAAAGTAATAGCTACTACACCGAGTTGTAGGGGAGAGCGCAACTCCTTTCCCTGGATTGCTCTACTCTATCCTTGATCCTAACCTTATAATGCTAAGTGCTGAGCAAGGCGGCATCAAGTACTATTTTTTGAGTCTTTGGTATGACTTGACCTGGAATTGAATCCCAGTCTCCCAGACAATTGGCGAACACTTTACTCATCAGGTCAACAGCCGGTATTCTTAAACTTAACTAATTCCTTTCATTGACCCTGCAAAACTGTATAATTTTCGCCAAACATAACCTCGAATGTTTTTTAAAAAAGTATTTCAAACTTCAGACAGTAAAATACAGAAGTCACACCATCAGATTTTAAACTAATCCCATATGTAGAATAAAGTAAGAGAACGAGTGAAATTTTATTTGCGAAAATAAATTCACGATGACGTGAAAATGAAAAGAAAATATATGAAAAAATATTTACCATTGAAAAGAAAAATGATTGTTTGCACACACACACACACACACACACACACACACATATATATATATATATATATATATATATATATATATATATATGCGTGCGTGTGTACATATATATCAATGTATATATATATATGTATATATATAAATACATTTATATATCCGTATATATATATATATATATCAATGCATATATATATATAAACATATATACATATGTATCAATGTATATATATATATACACACACACACACGCACACACACACGTATATATATATATATATATATATATTTATATATATATATATATATATATATATATATATATATATTTATGTATATCCCAAAACTATGCTCACATCTCCGAGAAACTTGATTCTTAGTCATCTAATGGGGGCGGTAAAATTATTCAGAAAACTCGAGGGATACTAAAAAAAAAATGAAGGCCATTGAGCTTCCATACTCTATCTAAGTTAAATTGTTTATTGTTGTAATTGTTTGTTTTTGTTTTTTTAAACACAGAAAAACAAACTAATCTTACTTATCTGGGATGTGTTGAGCTGTCCTTTTGGGAACGCAAAATTCATTATTCACTCTGTAGATTCCATCAAAGAATTCGAGACCAGCACCTTTCACTCGGCACCGTCGTACAACAGCTGAATTCTGACAAGGACAGCCTCGATCTTGACCTTAGGCCGATGATTAAAGAAAGCGTCCAGAGGCGAGACAAAACGAGAAAACCTCACCTTTGTAGTATCGCTTCGCGGCTTCGTCCAAATCACGACTCTCATAATGGCGAGTCGTCAGAGAAACTCAAAGATTCGTCGTGGCTAATGGAATCGGTGATCCGAGTTCAAATCCTTGATGAGCTTTTTCACTTACGCCTACTGCTCTTAAATAAGGCAAGAATCGATCTATTCTAAGAGGCAAATAGTAGAACCGACAAGGTTTTTAACCGTAATTTGGTAGCAAGTCAATATTTCGTTTTTTCCTTTTCTTTTTTCCTTTTTTTTTTTTTTTTTTTTTTTTAGATATTTGGGCTATTATGAATTACCAAAAATTTAAAATATAAATATATATCGACTACGATTTGTCTCATGATGTTTTTAATATTTCTGAGAAGTTTTTGTAAATAATTAAGATTCGTGCAATTATTATGCTAGTACACCATGGAATTTCCATGTGTACAGCATCTAATCTAATTATCTCAAATTGTCTCAAGGTCATTTCAAAAGGTTTTCATCCTCTCTTGAGGATAATCATTAAGCCAAAATGATATTGCTTAGATTTTTATCGCAAAATGACTACTTCAGCGATCACGGATTGTATTTCAGAAAGTTTTTTTTTTAACAATTTGGTATTTAAAAATGAGTTTTAGTCATCAATTGTCTCCTTCCTTCCATTACTCGTAAATCTGGAATACAATCCTCATGTAACTTTCAGTACGTATTGCTCTTTTGTGGTCACCCATCTAAGTACTTAACAGGCTAATCGTTGCTAAACTTAAGGCATGTCTACCTGCCGTAGATTGTTTAAAGCAACTGGTGTTACTAAGTGGCCGCCATCTGGCTCAGGTCTTCGATTATTTAATTCACTTGCTGTTACTAAATAATCACCCATGCAAATATTGCCCAGTCGGCTGGGGCTGTAGAATACACCGACCGCATCTCCGCAGAAGGGTAAGACCCCCTCGCAACAAGTGTCTTGGATAACACACTAAACAATCTGATGGTGAGGCTCCTGTAATGCTTTAACTTTGGGGAATACCGAGTACCCCTTCATTGTCATCACTCCCAGGTCCACTCTGGCCCGGAGTGGTAGCACCTGATAGAGTCCTATGGTCAAATAGAACTGAACTGTGTACTTATGCTAAACTGAGTTGTTTGAAATAAATCTGTTTTGACATTGAAACTGTGTACTTATGCTAAACTGAGTTGTTTGAAATAGAACTGGTTTTGACATTGAAACTGTATACATATGCAAAACTTAATTGTTTCAAATAGAACTGTTTTTGACATTAAAACTGTATCGTAATGCTAAACTGAATTGTTTCAAATAGAACTGCTTATTTGTATAAAATGGATTTGGCATTAAATAACCTACAAATGTTGATATGTCATAAAGCCAAACCCAACCAAACCAAACCAAACCCATGCAAACACTGAATAGGCTCATCATTGCATAACTGATTGGATCCGGTACTTTTAGCCCGAGTTGACCTGCAGTCACTTACTTCAGAGCTACTTCGTATACAGCTAAAATTCTCATTATCTTAGTTGATATGTATCAGCTATAACGACACATAATAGCGACGTTTTTACTTGAGCAATGAACTTAAACAGTTGAATCTTTGGAAATCAAGCAATTTCCAGCCCAGTTTGTTGTTGAATGATAATTTTGTGGGGTCTGGATCAATCTTTAAGGATTTAAAATGTCGATACTTTTTGATTTTATCGTCACATTGAAGTGATACACCTTCCTTATTGTTATACGAGAACAATAAACCAACTCGTTGTATAATGGTTATAGTCGTAGGAAATGGACACGGCGACACGAGTTCAAATCCTGGACCAGCCTAATTGCTTTTCACATAGCACTAATACCCTTGGGAAAGGTATGAATCCAATTATTCTCCTTCCAGCTATGGGTACATAGTAGGAGAGATTGGGTTCTTAAGCCTTGGTGAGGCAACTAGTCTTGGAGAAGGAAAACTCTGAATTCAAACCTGTTAAACTTCGCTTAAAAATTGACCTTGTGTCATATCCTGCCCGAGCGGAGGGGTTGGGTAAATATGATAAACCCCCTCATATCGCTTTATTCAATTTCGGATGTTGAAGTGATATCAGAGACAAAAAAAAAAGATATTGTTAAAATGAAAGCTGAGGCGTTGCAATGAGCTGACAGTCGATTAGATATAATGTTATTTAATACGATTACGAAATTGATATTGCAGTTCTATGTCGTGTAGATAAAGTTTGAGTGAATCCAGTAAGGGTCAGTGGCAAAAGTTGAACTATAAAGCATTCAAGATATATGGAACAGTCGTGTTTTGAAAAGGAACGTTTGGTTGCTTAGCAATACGAAATTGCTAAACTTACAAGATCGAGTTAGGCTGATTTATTAGGACAACTGTATCCCTTGAAGAGGGCTGACCCCACTCCACATTAAAAAAAAAAGGTGTGTTTTGGATAGAAAACAAAACTGCATATGATATTAAGCTTTTAGTTCGAGAGATCTGTGGAATGCGGCGGGGTCTATCATTGTCATTACTCCCAGTTCAACTCTAACCCAGTGAGGTAGTTCCTGGCAAAGTTCCATCTATGAGACAAATAGGTCTTTTTAAAGATTATTAGTATTGTGTATGAGTACTTTATACTATATAAGTGTAAATTATTTGAATTAAGAATAATTACTTGACATGCAGGACATTGCTGGCGAAGCAAGGACGAGCTCATAAGTGATGTACTACTATGGACCCCCACATATGGCCGGGCAAAAGCAGGACGACCAGCTCGAACATACATTCAGCAGCTATGTGAGGATACGGGATGTAGCCCTGAAGACCTTCCAGAGGCGATGAATGAAAGGGAGAAGGGTCAGGGATATCCGTGCAAGCGGCACGACATGATGATGATACAATTTACCAACCCCTCCGCTCGGGCAGGATATGACACAAGGTCAGTTTTTAAGCGGAGTTTAACAGGTTTGAATTCAGAGTTTTCCTTCTCCTTGACTAGTTGCCTAACCAAGGCTGAAGAACCTAGTCTGTCCTACTATTTACCCATAGCTGGAGGGAGAATAATTGGATTCATACCTTTCCCAAGGGTATTAGTGCTATGTGAAATGCAATCAGTCTCGTCCAGGATTTGAACTCGTGTCGCCGTGTCCAATTCCTACGACGATAACGACTACACCACGGGCACCTCCCACGACATGATGATGATGATGATGATGATGATGATGATGATGATGATGACTTGAAGCTATAATCTTTTACTAAGTATTATTGTTAGTTCCTTGAAACCATATCACGTGTGTATGTTAATGATTATTATTAAATACATATTTTAATGTTTGGAAGACTTGAAACCAAAGGATTATTAATATTAGTTACTTGAAACCGTATTACCTGTGAAAACAAATGATTTTTAAATAGAAATAACTACTTGAAACGATCGGCTCTTTGTCCTAGTCGGTAGACAGTTCGCCAATGGTCCGGGAGACCTGGGTTCAACCCCAGGTCTCGTCATACCAAAAACTTTAAAATTGTATTTGATACCTCCTTGATTAACACTTAATCATATTTACCAACCCCTCCGCTCGGGCAGGATATGACACAAGGTCAATCTTTTTACGCGGAGTTTGAATTCAGAGTTTTCCTTCTAGACTAGTTGCCTCACCAAGGCTGAAGAACATAGTCTGCCCTATTATTTCCCCATAGCTGGAGGGAGAATATTTGGACTCGTGTCGCCGTGTCCATATCCTGCGATGATAACCATTACACCACGTATCAAGGGTAAATTAGAGCATTCCAATTAAAAGAGTCGCGTCCTCTCTTACATCTCGGTGTAGTAGCTATTGAAAAGGGAGCCTTCGGGTCACCTTCGACTATGGTCACTAACTTTACTTACTTTTATAATATTAATTAAAGATGCTTAAATCTATCGAACTCTGTGCAGATTATTGGTATTAGATTGTAATACTTGATATATATCTGTAAATTATTTGTATTGTTAGGAGTTACTAGAAGTTAAAATTGTTTACTTAGGATTGTTATTAGTTACTTGAAACCATATCATGTGTGCAAAAAAATGATTATTATTAGACAGACTTTTTAATATTTGGAAGACTTGAAACCAAAATATTATCATTATTAGTAACTTGAAACCGTATAACATACGCAGACAAATGATTATTTAATAGAAATAATTACTTGGAACTATATAATCATAGTATTAATTAGGGATATTTAAAAGTATGAAGCCTCTTATCTCTCAGCTATATAGTACCATTAATATTCTTCTACCAGGACATCTTTGGTATTAAATAACTCACCATCTAAACAAATAAACCAACCAAGCGTTCCAAATCTGATTAAAATTTCTCAAAATATTGTGAGTCAGATATAAAAAATGATGCGAATTGTACCCACGGGTAGATAAGAGGATATAAAATGAATGACTGATATTTTTTTCTTTCAATCCCAGAATGCGGTAGTAGTGTTTGAATTATTGTTCAGAATTCTTTTGTCTTTAGAGGCAAATAGCAAACGAAATCATGGCAGCGTAAAATGGGTAACCATAAAACCCTAATCAAAGAATTGAGCGATAACGATTCTGGAAAAAAAACAAAAAAAACAAAAGACAAACCCGTCTATGATTATAAAACGTAAACAGGAGGAAATAGGAATAGTAAGCGAATGGAAGCTAAAGAGAAAAAATGAGAGAAGGATAAAGAAAAAAAAAAAAACGAGAGTGAAAGGGGGAGTTGACACAGTTAGTGTAAAAAAAGTCGTCTATTCTTTTTTTAATGTTTATCACTTTTAAAGCCATCCACTTAGGCTAACAAGAAGAGTAAAAACATTTTAAAGCTTGTGCCGTCTGACTAATCGAAATAGCTCGTCTGTTTTCGTTTATTTTCCAACGTGTTTTTTTTTTTTTTTTTTTTTTTAGTTTCCTTTTTTTCTTTTTTTTCTTTTTTCTATCAACTTTTTCGCTCCCTACGAGCTATATTTAGCATATCTTGGGAACTTGTTGACGCCATATTATTTTCAAACGACCATTTCCACCACCGCCTTTGCCATTCTATCAACAGACGGGTAACGTCGACACTTTTATTTTATTATATTTTTCATTTTGGTACAGCCACTATCCACTTAATTTTTCTTTTTCTTTTTTTTTCTTTTTCATCTGGGTTTCTTGGAATTGTCAAAATCTTTGCCAAGCTTTCTTCTCTAAGAACTCTCATTTCTTTGTGTTGGCCTTGTGTTTTAGTTTTTTCGGCTAATCCTAGGTTGTATAATCCATTAATAAGTACACGCCTACGATTAAAGAAAATCTTCTTAATCGAAAAGATCTGGATAGTATTATTTTTAGCTTGCTCTGGTTTGCTGGCCCATTGGCATAATTGTTAGTGTTCGACAATGGTCCGGGAGACCGAGGTTCAGTCCCAGGTCGAGTCCTACCTTACAAACGACTCAAAAATGATACTTGACGCCTCCCTGCTTAACACTCAGTATTATAAAGTACGGACCAAGGGTAAGTGGAGCAATATAGGAAAAGGAGTTGTACCCTCCCCTACACCTCGGTGTTGTAGCTATTGAAAAGGAAGCGTTCGGATAGTCCTCGACGAAGTAGCTACTACACCGAGATATAGGGGAGGGCGCTACTCCATTCCCTGGATTGCTCCACTTTACCCTTAATCTTTACCTTATAGAGCTGAGTGCTAAGCAAGGCAGCATCAAGTACAATTTTTTAAGTCTTTGGTATGACTCGACCTGGGATTGAACCAGACCATTGGTGAACACTTTACTCATTAGACTAATGGCCAACTTACTAAGGGTTATTTAGTGCTGTATTGGAACGCTTGAGCCAAGGAAGATATTTACCTGAGTCCAATTCACCAAGGACCTATATTAACTATATTACATCGGGGATATACTCACAATGAACTTAGCAGAAGGAGAGACAATATAAATGCATTTATATATATAAGAGCATTTAAACTTTTATATACATAATATACCTAATAATGGTATTAAGAAGAAATAATACACAAATACGTCTCGGGGGTGTCCTCGTGGTGTAATGGTTAAAGCGATGGACTGCGAAATCGTAGTAAGCGAGTTCGAACTCAAGGCGTGCTATTACGTTCACTTTCGGGCAAATACCCTTGGGAAAAGTATGAACCCCCTTATCCTCCCAGCTATGGGTTAAATTGTACTACTACTGTTCTTCTTGGCATTGGCATTAAATAACCTACAAAGGTTGATATGCCATTAAACAAAGAAACCAATAAATGCGTCTCAGCAATTAGAAACATATACATAATCTTCCATGAAAATGTTGTATGGGAAAAGTGTATAAAAATGGAAAAAAAGACTGGATTAGGGAAAGTAAAATAGTGTCTTTACCGTTTCTTAGCCAGGTCGAAGACACATCACTCCTATTTGAAAAGAAGGAAAAGAAGTAGAGTATGTATTTCTGTGACTATCATGTCATATCCCAGGAAGCACCCAAAGGACACGCCCGTTTGTTTGTCTCCTTACAGATGAAATTTCATTTATTTGTAAAGGGTTAATGCTAACTATAAGTATATTTTCAATGTTCACTTTTTCAAAAAAGATAAATTCGTTTATCTACAATCACTTACTTGGATACAATTATTCAACCCTGTGTATAAACACATCACAATAGAAGAATAAACCAAGAGCCGCATCATTAATGACCTAAACCCCCCCCCCCAAAAAAAAACAAGAATTTGTGCTACCCTATTCTAAAGGTACTATTTACCAACCCCTCCGCTCGGGCAGGATATGACACAAGGTCAATTTTTTAAGCGGAGTTTAACAGGTTTGAATTCAGAGTTTTCCTTCTCCTAGACTAGTTGCCTCAACAAGGCTGAAGAACCTAGTCCGTCCTACTATTTACCCATAGCTGGAGGGAGAATAAGGGGGTTCATACCTTTCCCAAGGGTATTTGCCCGAAAGTGAACATAATAGCGCGACTGGAGTACGAACTCGCGTACTACGATTCCGCAGTTCATCGCTTTAACCATTACACCACGAGGACACCCTATTCTAAAGGTACATTCTCTTATCTACCCATGGGTACTATGTTGCATCTTATATTTTTGTAAAATGTACTCCCATCCCCGTTTTTACTGCAGAGGCTGTTCCACCATTTTTCTTTGTGGCGCGCTGGTTATAATAGTTATCGTCGTAGGAAATGGGAAAGGCATGAATCCATCTGCCCTATTCCTAGCTAGAGGTAAATCGTTAGGTAGAAAAGGTTTGGTTTGGTTTGGTTGGATTTAGTTTTATGGCATATCAACCGTTGTAGGTAATTTAACGCCAAATCGTTTTTATACATAAATATCAAATATATGGTTGATATTTTTAAGCAAGCTTGAGCTCATTTTTTCACACGGTGAACTGGTTTCACTTATTTCTATCAAATACGAATCCACAGTTAAATATAAAACAGTTCTGTTTCAAACAATTCAGTTTAGCATGTCGACAAAGTTAAATGCTTCCAATTATTCCTATATATCCCTAATAATTCGATTAAACATCAATCATTGGCTTGCATACAGTTAAATGATCAAACAGTTCTATTCTTAACTATTCACTTTAGCATAAATACACAGTTTTTTTTTGTTTACACACAGTTAAATGTAAACACAGTTCGGTCCCAAACAAAATCAGTTTATCATAACTACACAGTATGAATGTCAAACAGTACTATTTGATACATACATATGACTCTATCAGGTGCTACCTCTCCGGGTCAGAGTGGAACAGAGAGTGATGGCAATGAAGAGGTCATGCACGTTCCCCTAAGCTCCAGCATTACTAAAACGTTACTATAAAATTGTATAGTGTCATATCCAGGACACGCATTGGGGAAGTCTTACCCCTCAGCAGATGCAGTCGGTGTATTCTGTACCCCCAGCCGACTGGGTCAGGTAGAGTAGGTTCTTTAAGTTTGTTTAGGCAACCAAACGAGGGAAGGGAAACGTTTGAGTTCAAACTAGCTTTACGGCACTTAAAAATGACCTTGTGTCACACCTTTCCCATAATAAAAAGGTTGGGTTAATTCATACTCAAATTTTCATAATTTCTCGTGGAAAATTATGTAATGAAAACATCTAATATTTATCACACTGTCAAAACTTCTTAAACTGGACTTCAAAAAACAGAAATTTTATTAGCAAATGCAAATCTAATTTCGTCTTTTTTTTGTTAATTTTCATTTTAGCATAAAAATAAATATGCAAGGTGGAACGATTAAATTTTCGTCCTAAAGAAAATAACACTACAGCTTTATTTTAAAACTTTTATTGAAAAAATCAATTCAGGTAACTTAATTATGAAGTAGAGCTGACATCAATTCAATGTAGCTGCCTTCAGTCTCAATCACCGTGTCGATACGGATCCGGAACTGGAAGCATGCCGTTTCTACAAGCGCCGGCGGGAGCTCGGTGAATACTCGGCGGATGCGGCGATCAAGCTGGCTTTGGTGTTGTGGGAGGTCATGTTGGTGATGTTCTCGACGTATGACCAAACGAAGTAGTCCACCGGGTTCAGGTCAGGGGAGGAGGGGGGCCAGTGAGAGAAGGGTACAATGTCATAGCACTCCTTCTGAAGCCAAGCCTAGGTCTCTTTGGACTTGTGGGCCGGCGCCGAGTCCTGCTGCCGAACCCAGGGTCTGCCACCGGCCACATGATTGCACCAGGGGATCACCACACTCTTCAGCATATCCAGGTACACTTTGGTGTTGACTTTCAAGCCGACTTCGAAGATGTGAGGTAGCAAGATGTGGCCCTCACTTGAAACCACACCAAAGACCATAACCGTAGCCGTCCGAAGGGTCCTCCGATGCGTTGAGCTGTGCCCTCAAGCGTTAAACCGTCCGGATTTGCATTTTGAGGGTGCTGGCAATGGTCCTGTTGTCATGACATGGATCGGTAGAGAACATGAGTTGTACAGCGGCGTATCTCCGATCTCGCTCGTTGAACATTGTGTCACTTTCAGACATAATAGAAGGTTCCTATCGCTCTTGGGATTTGTACACAACTGGCCAACTAGTAGATGGTCTGCAACAAAAAAAAAAAAAAAAGAAAAAAAAAAAAAGAAAACGGTTTTCATTCAACAGAAATGGAATCATGTCGTCTATTCTAGGGCGACAATTTTATCGTTCCACCCCGTACATTTGATATTTTTCTGGGTCATATGTTTTATCAACTAAAAAGACGAAAGAAAACAAAAATAATTTCCATTTCTTATGAAGTAGACAAGTTCACCTACCGAAGAAACAGAGTCTCATCTACCGAGACAGCTATCAACATGCAACTAACAAAGGCATGGACAGCTATCGATAGACTATCGGTCATATGGAAGTCAGACCTGACCGATAAAATGAAGCAGAGGCGCCCGTGGTGTAATGGTTATCGTCGAAGGAAATGGACACGGCGACATGAGTTCAAATCCTAGACGAGACTGATTGCATTTCACATAGCACTAATACCCTTGAGAAAGGTATGTATCCAATTATTCTCCCTCCAGCTATGGGTAAAATAGTAGGGCAGACTAGGTTCTTCAGCCTTGGTGAGGCAACTAGTCTAGGAGAAGAAAAACTCTGAATTCAAACCTGTTAAACTCCGCTTAAAAAATTGACCTTGTGTCATATCCTACCCGAGGCGGAGGGGTCGGCAAATATGGATAAAATGAAGCGCAGTTTTTTCCAATCAGCGGTCGTGTCGATTCTGCTGGAAAGATCCACTACATAGACGGTAACTAAACGTACAGAGAAACAACTTGAAGGCAAAAACTAAAAAATGCTGCGAGTAATATTGAACAAGTCATGGAGGTAGCACCCCTCAAAGCAGCAGTTGTACGGCCACTTACCACTCATCACGAAAACTATTCAAGTTAGACGAACCAGACATGTGGGACACTGCTAGAGAAATAGGGACGGACTCATAAGTGATGTACTCTTGTGGAACCCTTCTTATGGACGAGCAGAGGCAGGACAACCAGCTAGAACTATCATACAGCATCTCTGTGACGATACGGGATGTAGCCCTAAAGACCTGCCGGAAGCAATGAACGATAGAGAAGGGTGGCGGAAAAGGGTCAGGGATATCCGTGCTGATGGTGCAACATGATGATGATGATGAAGTAGATTATATCAAATATATGTATATTTCGTTTTTTTGCATTGTTAGAAAAATTTTTTAAATGGTCAACCGAGAAAGTCCACCCCCCCAAAAAAAAAACAACATGTTAGCGTAAAGGTTTTCGTCGTCAGAAATGAAATCAGTGTTCTACATTCAAACCTGAACAAAGCTGTTGGCATTTTCCTTTGCACTTATGCCTTTGGCGAAAGCCTGAATCTGTGTGCCCCTTCCTCGGCCATAGGTAGATGGGCATACTAGATTCTTTAAGTTTGGTTAGGTAACCAGTGTAGAAGTGACAATTTACTAAGCTTTTTGGTTTAATGTGGCACAGGGCTGTATAATTTGGGGCGCCCAATAAGACTCAAACTCACTCGAGTAGCTTTGCTAGTCTATCTTGCTAACCATTACACCACTGGAGTCTCCCACAATCATTCTAGGAGAAGGAAAACCCTGACTTCAAACCAGCTTAACTCTGCTTAAAGATTGACATTGTATCACTCCGTCTCTGTAGTGGAGGGGTTGAGTAAATGCATACTACATTTTAGATGATTTGAATTTCATTCTTGACAATTATATTTGCTGTAGAAAAATTATATTTGCTGTAGAAAAATTAAATTTGTTGTAGAAAAATTATATTTGCTGTAGAAAAATTATATTTGTTGTAGAAAAATTATATTTGCTGTAGAAAAATTATATTTGCTGTAGAAAAATTATATTTGTTGTAGAAAAATTATATTTGCTGTAGAAAAATTATATTTATTGCAGAAATTTCATTCGACTGCAACGATTATATTTTAACATGATTTTATAAATTGAGAAATTAGACATTTAAGCAATAACCCCAGAAAGCCGAAAGTCATCCAAATAACCTTGCAAATCTCTCTCTCTCTCTCTCTCTCTCTCTCTCTCTCTCTCTCCATATATATATATATATATATATATAAATGTATATCTATTTACCAACACTGGCAGGATGCGACTCAAGGTCAATTTTTAAGAGAGTTTAACAGGTTTGTATTCAGAATTTTCCTTCTCATAGACTGGTTGCCACACAAAGGATAAAGAGCACAGTCTGCCTCACTATCTACTCATAGCCGTAAGAAAACTTGTCGGATGAATACCTTGAAGGGTATCAGATCTATGTAAAATGAAAATTGCCTCCTTAAACATTTGAACTCTGATCTCCGTGTTCATTTCCGAAAACAAAACCATTACTCCATATATATATATATATATATATATATATATATAATGGTAATCTGTGATATATATATATAACTCACCCATTGATCTCAATCAATGCGAGCTTAACATTCAGTTCAGCATGTCTTTTTATCTTACTTTGATGCTTTGTGAGATGAGAGGTAAGTGGCTGTACAGCAGCTGTTTTGTGGGGTGTTGCTTCCAGGACCTATTCAAAACACCACTTAGTGTTCTTGTGTAATTTCCATACAACTTCTACTCCATGCATTTCGTAAAAGTCCATGTAGTGCGTCCATACAGTAGTATTGAAACGGACACAGTTTGGAAGAAGTCCTGTTTTACTTTATCAATGAGATCGGATTTCCATACGACCGATAACCTCTCAATCACCGTCCAATTTTTCCCTATGCATATGTTGACGATGCTTTCTGTTGATGAGATATTGCAGCCGAGGTATATGAACTGGTCTGCTAATCTAAAATGAACATGACTCTTTCTTGTTTAAAACACTTGAACTCAGTTTTATTTGCGTTCAGGCAGATATCTTCTGCAGCTTGCTCTAGACTATACGACATGGATTCTACTGGGGCAGGTGTGTTTGCAATAAGCACTAGATCATCTGCGTAGTCTTCGTCTGTCACTGTTTCTTCGAGATATTATCTGCATCTTGTCTTTTTTAATGTGAAACTTTTTTCTTTCATTTGATGTATTGGCATTAGTAGTACGTAATCTTGGCAGATTATAAATGGATATGATGCTAATATATTTCCTTGCAAGACTTCAGCGACAATGCTGAAAAAGACGGTGTTACCATCGGGTGGGAGAACCATTGCATCCATGTTTTGTAAAGCATTATTGTAGTTGCAGCAATTTTTTTTAAGGAGGGCATATGCTAGAAGTATTTGCTCCACCTTTCCTCTGCAAATAGAATCAAATCCCTTTGAGAAATCTACGAACATAAGGTTGCCTCTAGATTTTTTGTGTGTACTTCTTCGATGGTTTGACTGTAGAACCCGCCTCATGTTTACTCGCGTAAAGGGCAATGTGCATTGGACGTCTGGTTTGAATCAGAGATCTAGTAATCTTCGCAGTAGTGCCCTGACTAAACTATTTGATCCTTGCCGTTGACCTGTAAGGTTCTTCCGCCCAGCACCTGGGGAAGCTCACTATTGACCTGCCTTTGGATTCATCTGGTTTATTTCACTACCTCCGTGGCGCACCATGGTCTTCATTGCTATAAACCTACGTGGTTCGTTTAACACTCTTCTTCCTCAGAGAGAGTTAGCAGTGATAAGCAGGGACATAATAGCTGAGGCAGCAGGTTCGAATACTGCAGAGTTCAACCTCTTCAACTGGATCGATGTTTAATTGTCACAGAGTCGTTCATCTCAGGTGCTGCGATTAAAGTCCAGCGCAGCCCAGTCGGCTGGGGCTGTAGAATACACCGACTGCATCTGTACACAGGGGTAAGACTCCCCCAAAGATTGTCCTGATATATGACATTAAACAGACTGATGGTGAGGCTTCATTAATGCTTGAGCTTTGGGGAATGCGGAGTACCCATTCATTGCCATTGCTCCCAAGTCCATTCTAACCTGGAATGGTAGCACCTGATGTGGTCTTATCTATGGGTCAAATAGAACTGTTTGACATTTAAACTGATTGCAAACAAATGACTTATACTAAATTGAAATGTTTGAAGTAGAAGAGTTTGATCGTTTAACTGTGTGTAAACAAATGACTGACGTTTAATTGAATTGTTAGTTATTCATAGCAATACTTGGAACCATTTACCTTTGACTTATGTTAAATTGATTTGTTAGAAATAGAACTGTTTGATCATTTAACTGTGTGTATCAATGAAATGTGTTTACAAATCATATCTTATATACAAGTAAAAACATTATTCGGCATTAAATAACCAACAATGGTTGGTATGCCATAAAAACAAACTAAACTAAAGTTCAGCGGACCTGTTTTATTTTAATCATATCAAGTAGGTTTAGTCTATTTTATCCTTTCTCGCGAGGACCACGTTATTTTGATGAACTAGATTTGGAGTTGTCTCATACTTTGCTTTCATTTTCTTTCTTTTTTTGTGAGGAGGGTAACTGCATTATATACTCCAAGATGGTTGGGCGCTACAGGTGGTGCAACGGTTTGTAAGTTAGACTAGTAAAACTTCACGAGTTCGTGTCTCACTGGGTGACCGATTCGTATGACATTGTGTTATATCTTAGCAAAAAGTTTAGTAAATTACTGTGCGCGTCCAGTGGTGTAATGGTTAGCAAACTAGACTTACAAATCTTCACGGGTGAGTTCGACTCTCATTGGGCGCCCGATTCATACGACCTTGTGATATATCTTAGCAAAAAGCTTAGTAAATAACTGGGCGCCTCGAGTGGTGTAGCGGTTAGTTGGCTAGAAGTGCAAATCTTTAAGAGATACAAACCGATTACCTAATCCTGGCATAAGGACAAGATCGAGGGTTAATCAACAACAAAAAAAGAACTTGTCATCTTGTAGATTTCGCTGTTCTTACTGACCATAGAGTGAAAACAACAGAAAATAAAACGAAAAGTCGCGACCCTCGCTAGAGACCTGAGAAAGTTGTGCAATAAGAAGGTACTTTTCATTTTTAAAGGCTACATTAAAATATATTGTCTAAAATTAAGTTAACACCCAATAAATTTTTAGTATGTTTAAAATAAAACGTAAAGTTTTCGTTGGTTTATCGTCCCCATTTAATTGATATACGTTGCAGCAGAACCGCACAAATTTTAAGCAGTCGCCTATGTGGGACAAGTGAACTTAGGCAAGTGGCATTGGATATTGACCCTTGACCGAGCCGTCAGTCAGAGACGCACCTGTGTAAATAAGCGGAAGCAGTCACGTTGTTTATTGGAAGTCGTAGGTGTTATGAAATAATATATTGATGCCCGCGTGACAGTTGGAGTTGGAGTCAATTTGGGCGTGGGTTAGCGCTAGTTTGCAGTCACTGAGAGCGCCTGCGGGAGCGGTGGCCCATAGGGCACCCGGTTGAGTATCTCCGTCGGTGAAGCAGAAGAAGTGCTACGTGGGTTCTTGAAAATAACACCGCGGGCTTTGGTCAAGAGACGTTATGGGTCAAAATAGCAATCTGTCTTTGTCTTCCTGTCACTCTCTCACAACACAGAAGCTTCAATCGATTTCGAAAGAATAAGAAGATGTATATGTTTTTATAAAGAAGTGTTGTGGTTCTTCCTTCATTTCTCTTCATAGATATACAACAGTGGTAATGGTAGTTTAATATATCAAATGCCTAATCATTTTTAGATACGATCAGTTACGATCATAGCTTGAACCGGTTCTCTTCCGGATTGAAAATTTAAACTGATATGTGTTGATTATTCTACCTGGAGCTACACCATTTTGATATAACATGAAATGAACGTCAAAAGCTCTCAGTGTAGAATCACCAGTCTTAATGTAACATACCGATGATACGGATATGTGAAACGTACATAGAATGTTCATAAACATATATATATATAATAGAGGAATCCCGAAACACAAAAAACATTTACGACTTCTTAGTTCAGGTACGAAACTTTTTATAACCTTTGAGTTTAAAGGTTTTTCGACATAAGGAGAGAGATACACCTGACTTTTCCATCTGCCCCAAACCACGAGATCACCCGCCGCAAGGCCACGGCGAGCAAGCGAAAGTCAACCTTCTTCTTCCGAGCCAGGAACTCAACTAACTGACTTTTCTCAAATCTCAGCCCACGCTTCCGGTGCATGACGTCACTAACATCCCTGGTCACATCCCCTATCTGGGATTTTTATTGTGTCATCTCTGAATGACACGTCCGCTCCGCACGCGCGTGAACACCTGCACTCATGCACTGAGCCGAAATGTTCTCAGCCTAACTAAACCCAAAGGCAAGATATATAAAACGAAATCTCTCGGCCATTATATTACATTAAAACATGTTTAAACAACAACAAATGGATTGTGTGTGCTGGTCCGAGCAGTGATCAAAACTGATCGTATAAGAAGAATAAATGGTAAGACATGAGCCAGATGGAGCTACCATTACCGCTTGCTTAAGTTCATTTGCATCACACAGGTGACGGTTTAACATGAGGCCGGGATTTCTGTCATACCCCTCATATTCTTATTAAAGATGTAAAAGATTTATTCTGCTTTAGAAGAGTTTTTTTTCAGATTACTTTTGTCGAGAGAAAACTAAAGGTTTGGTTTGGTTTCTTAATGGCATATCAACCCCCGTTGGTCATTTAATACCAAAGTCATCTTTGTAAAAGAACAGCAGAGGCACTTTTCAACCCATAGCTGCGGGTGGGGTGGGGGGAAATACGGCGGGTTTCATACGTTTACCAATGATATTAGTTTGAAAGACAGTGTAATAGAACGATTGGAATTCGAATTCACTTACTTCGATGCCGCCGTCTAACCACTACGTCAGAATATTTGGATAACAGTTTCCGACGTGAAGGTGCTCAATTTTGACAGTTTTTTTTTTCACAGTAGGCTGTGGAATGCCGCAGTTGAACAATAACCTTAAGGCAGGATGTTCCTCACACCTGAATAATGCAAGAAGATGCGCGCGTGTATCTTGTCTGAGTATGTTTACCAAAGTCAGTGTATCTTAAGATATTTGAACATTTTAAAATAAATTATTGAATGTGATTTTGCGGAGGATATTTATAATTCAGAGATTTTTAGAGAATTATTGAACTATTAAATTTTCTGAAAAAAATACATTTCCTTTTTATAAAAACAAATACATTTGTTTTTTGTTTTTTTGTATTTTTCTCTAATAAAAGGTTATATATAATTTCTTATATTTTACTCTCCTGTAATAGTGAAATATCATCTTAAACATGACAATTGTGTCCTCGTGGAGTAATGGTTAAAGCGATGGACTGCGGAATCGTAGTAAGCGAGTTCGAACTCCAGTTGCGCAATTACATTCACTTTTAGACAAATACCCTTGGTAAAGGTATGAACCCCCTTATCCACCCAGCTATGGGTTAAATAGCACCACTACTATTCTTCTCGGAGAATGGCTTCGGCATTAAATAACCTATAAAGATTGATATGCCAATAAACAAAGAATCAGTGACAATTGTAATCCATACTTCAATGCATTTGAAGACATCTCCACCTTGGGCAGTAGAACCCCCTCTCAACGAGTGTCCTCGATATAATATTATATCATCTGATGCTGAGGCTCCAGCTTTGAAGATTTGAGGGATTTGGAGTATCCCTTCATTGCCATTCCTCCCAGGTCCACTGTAATCAAGAGTTGTAGCACATGTTAGGTTTCTGTCTATGGGTCAAATAAAACCAACTCTGTGCGCAAAGAAATGGCTGATGTTAAATTGTGACTATGTTGTATAGTGGCTCGTACCACGTGACCTCCGGTATTGCGGTGGTATAAAAGACGCCGAGTCTCCTAAGCTGGCGAGACAGAAGGAAGCAGAAAGAGAATCAGAGAGATAGCACTGTAGGACGTCCGTCAGTAGTAAGACCAACTACGGACGTAACACCAACAGCGCGAGACTTATAATGCTAGTCAGACTGTAACACTTGAGTTAATAAACAATTAACTTTATTTTCACTGTGTATCTTTTCCTTACCACGATACAACAGACTGTTATATAGCAATACTTGAAACCATTGAACTATGTGTAAAAAAGATCTCAGGCCCCTATAAGAATGTCATTTACAAAATGTGTTTACAAATTATATATATATATATATATATATATATAAAGGATTGGGTATTAAATAACATACAATCGTGATATGTCATCAAACCCAACCAAACCAAATGCTATATATTTAATATATATGTATAAACATGATTTGGCATTAAATAACCTACAATGGTTGATATACCATAAAACCAAACAAGACCAAATCCTATATATTTAATATATATGTATAAACAGGATTTGGTATTAAATAACCTACAATCGTTGATATTATATCAAACCCAACCCAACCAAATCCTGTGTATTCAATATATTTAATAACCGACATTATATGCCATAAAACCCAATTAAACCAAATCCTATATATTTAATATATTTCATCAGGATTTGGCATTAAATAACCTACAATCGTTGATATGTCATCAAACCCAACCAAACCAAAGCAAACCATCTCACAAGTGATATAGCTAAAAAGAAAATGTTTGCATTACGATGAATAAAATCACTTGACTCATTTAAGTTTTGGGAGTTTTTCTCTATCAATAATAATGACACATCACTGCGTCAATTTCAATTCGCCTCTAATAATAAAAAAAAAAAAACACTTCTTCACTCCTGTAATAGTAGTAATTCTTTTTAATGCATAAAATTTATATGTAAATCTGATAACAATTATAAAACTATGAAATAAGTTTAAACTTGAAACCATTAAGTTCTTCTTTATCATTTCTTTTTTGGTATTAAATGATGGCTAGTGTTACAATGTGTGTGGTCGGCATTCCTCAATCACACTTTTCTCCTTTCCGGATATCAGAGCTGAAGTGATTACCAACCAATTATTGCGAAAGAATGGCGATAAGGCACAATTCTTGAAGTCATGTTGCGGTCAAAGTCACTATAAGCTTCGACTAGTTTTGGTAATTCTTGGAGATTATTTCGTTAAGACGCACCCGTTTGCGTGAACACATTAGAAATTAGTTGGTTAGGCTCATTTTTTTTTCTTTTCGCTAAAATATCCGACATAAACAGAGAACAATTTAACTTGGACCAAGACTTGGTGCTTTGAATACGAAGTATTATTAGTTGTACAACTACTACAACTACTGGTACTACTACTACAGTTACGTCAATTATTATAACTACTCTCACGGCTACTACTGCTACTACACCTCCTCATAATACTATTACAACTACTCCAACTACAAGTACGACTAAAACTGCACCTAATACTACTTCTACTATCAGTACAATTTTTACTACAATTCCTACTCCTCCTACTACAACCTTTCCACTTACTCGACTACTTCTACTCCTACTACAACTACTTCTACTTCTATTACTACAACTACTCATAATCTTACTTTTATAATTACTACAACTACTCCAACTACTACTACTAAAATCTCTCCTCCCACTACTAGTCCTACCCCTACTTCGACTACTACTACAAATACTCCTGCTAATATTACAACTTCTACTCCAACTACTACTATAAATACTCCTATTCCTACTTCTACCGCCACTACAACTACTTCTACTATTACTGCAACTACAACTCCCCCTTCTACAACAACGAATAAGCTTTTTTCTCTAATTTTGTTCAAGGCATTAAACTGCAATAACAAAAACGTATGCACAAAGCCTTACAACTGACACATGACACAGGCAGATTTTATGTGCCAAGAAAAGAAGGAGGAATGTGCAGACGCAGCAGTGCAAGGACTCGAGGAATACACAAAAGTGCAAGGAAAGACTAATTGCAGATGCCAGTTGGAGTAATGTCAACCAAAGGACAAACAGTAAAACAAAAAAAATCTAGGAATCATTAAAAAAAAGAAAAAAAAAACAACTGTACGGATACTTCAAGCGACACACTGGCGAGATGACCGAGACAGAAGCGCTAAGAAAGAAAAACTTGCTTTTAATACCACAAAATAATGCAATGAGGATAAATTATATCAAAACGAAAATTGAAAATACGCAACAGCATAGCAAGTAGAGACAAAATAATTGATCAAATGATAAGTGAATGTCGTAAACTTGCACAAAAAGAGCAGAAGACTAGGCAGGACTTAGTGAGAAAAGTAATCTACTGAGAACTGTGCAAATGATTAAAATTTCAACATAATAACAAATGATATCTGCACAAACCAAGAAAATGCAACACATAAAAATCCCTGGGACTTTGAAATATAAATCGATCGCCTAAAACCAGCCAGAAGGTCAGATCTTGTGTCAATCAAAAAAATTTAAAAAGAACCTAATTATCTCGTGGATTTTGCTTTTCCAGCGGCCCACAGAATGAAAATAAAAGAAAAAAACCAACTTCGGACGAAACACCCACAGCGCGAGACTCACAATATTTGTTGGACTGTACCACTTCAGTTAATAAATAATTAACTTTTTATTTCACTGTGTATCTCTCCCTTACCAGAGATACAACAATATATATATATGTGTGTGTGTGTGTGTGTGTGTGTGTGTGTGTGTGTGTGTGTGTGTGTGAGACTTGTAAACGAATACCTTGTAAATAACATTTTAAGCAAGCCAGAGCTCATTTGTTTACACACGGGTATATAGCTTCAATCGTTATGTAACACTAAGAATTCAATTTAACACCAGTTTACACATAGTTACGTAAATGGTGAATCAATTCTATTTGGCCCTTGGATGAAACCTTAACAGGTACAACTACTCCGGGTCATAGTAGACCTGGGAGTAATGGCAATGCAGAGGTACTCCTCATTCAGGACTGAAGCCACAGCATCAGATTCAGTTTAATGATATATCCAGGACATTCTTTGGAAGTAGGAATCATACCCATTTGCAGAGGTGCTGTCAGCGTATTTTACAGCCCAAGCTATCTGGGTTTTCATCATCATCATCATCATATCGTGCTGGCAGCACGGATATCCCTGACCCTCTCTCGCCACTCCTCCCTATCGTTCATCGCCCTAGGCAGGTCTTCAGGACAACAACCTGTATCCTCACATCGCTGCTGAATGTACGTTCGTGCTGGTCGTCCTGCTTTTGCGCGGCCGTGAGTGGGGATCCATAAGAGTACATCTCTTATGAGTTCATCTCTGCTTCTCCAGCAATGTCCTGCATGTCTGGTTCGCCTAACTTGAATAGATTTCGTGATAGGGGGCAGGTGGCCGTACAGTTGGTGTCTTGTGGGGTGTTGCTGCCAGGACTTGTTCAGGATTGCACGCAGCATTCTTGTGTAATTGCCATCTAGTTTCTTCTCCAGCCGTTTTGTTAGCGTCCATGTAGTGCATCCATATAGCAGTATCGATGTGACCGCTGCCTGGAAGAAACTGCGTTTCATTTTATCGGTTAGGTCTGATTTCCATATAGTCGATAGCCTATTGATAGCTGTCCATGCTTTCGTTAACCTCGTTTCGATGTCCTTTTCGGTTGATTCGACGCTGCTTCCTAGGTACGTGAATTTTTCTACTAGTTTAAGAGGGGTTCCTTCTAGAGTGGAGATGTCCCCCGTTTGGTTATAGCACATATATTCCGTTTTGTGTGCATTAACATGGAGGCCTATGCTTGCTGCTGCTCGTTCCAGGCTATGCAGAAGTGTTTCGGCTTGGTCAGGTGTATTTGCCAGTATCGCTATGTCATCGGCGTAGTCGGCGTCGGTAATTGTTGTTGCGGGATATCTTCTGCTTCTTTTCTTCGTCAGTTCGAAGCCATTCTCTTTGATTTTGTCAATCGATGTTCTAAGTACGTAGTCTAGACAAATGGGCGAGGCCAGACGAATTTGTGCGCTACGGACGCCGCGGGTTGGTTGGGTTGAGAGCTGACAATGCAAAAGCAGTCAGCATAGAAAGATTGTCTCTCTCTCTCTCCTCATGTCGAAAAACCTTTAAACTGAAAAAGGTGAATAAAAGATTCGTATCTGAACCAATTTCGTGAATTTCGTGTTTTCGGATTCCCTATGTCTATTTCACACATCCGTATATTATGGGTATGTTACAGTGGTACTCTCTAACCCAAAGTTTGGGACATTTGGGGCTTTATACCTTTCCTGAGAGAATTTGTTCGAAATTGAATGTAATTGCTCGGCTGCGTTTCGAACTCGCTTACATTGATATGGCTATACAATACGTTAACCACGCTGATATGAAGTTTGGTTTGGTTTCTTTGTTTAATAGCATATTAACCTTTGTAGGTTATTTAATACCAAAGCTATTCTCCAAGAAGAACAGTAGTGGTACTATTTAACCCATAGCTGGGAGGATAAGGGGGTTCATACCTTTCCTAAGGGTATTTTTCGGAAAGTGAATGCAATAGTACGACTGGAATACGAACTCGCTTACTACGATTCCGCAGTCCATCGCTTTAACCATTACACCACGAGGTGGACACCCCCGCTGATATGAGGACTCCTCACCAATTATTTCAATTAAGAATCGTTATAATTGTTTGCAGGTGATTATCATTGGTTACTTGAAACTGTGCAGTTGTTTGCTAAAAGTACAAAACAGAAGAGAAAAAATTACTGTTGAATTTGTTTTTAAATAAACCAACGTTTAATATGGCGTAAAGCCAGCCAACCAACCAGCCAGCCATGTTTGTTTTATTGACTTAAGTTATTTCTTTGACGAGTGCTGTTCAAACCCTGTCTTCCCGACTCCAAAAAATAAAACAAAAAATAAGCAAAACAAAATTGAAATAGAACTAGAACTAACAATGGTAATCGTGAATGTGTTTAATCTAAAAAAAAAATTAAAATGGTTTTTCGATTGTTAAGAAAGATGTCTCAAATTAATTTGTCGATGTGAGAGGGAAAGCCGTTTGTAGAAAGAAGAAGAAGAAGAAGAAGAAGAAGAAGAAGAAGAAGAAGAAGAAGAAATAATATTAATGTATTTCTTGTTCAAAGATCAAACAAAAATTCTATTAATTCACTTCCTTTCAAACTTTCAGATCCAAAACGGAAGATAAAAATAAATATATGGACTTTAAAGTACTGCAATGCACTTAAAAAAATCCTTACTGGGTCTGTTGTTGTTTCGTAGAAAAAGGACACATTAAGAGGGCAATGCTAAATAAATAAATAAATAAATGGTTGCGAGAAGAAAGTAATGAAAACTTTCAGCCTAAATCGTTCTGAAGAAAAGTCGCATTGTTGTTTCTCCTCCCGGCTTATAATTACTTTTTTTGTTCGAGAAACGTCATCGACTGCACTCGCTTTTCTTCAAAGAAAGAAGCAAATATAAATAACTACCTCGTGTACCCATCTACAACCTAAAATATTCATGCTTAGAAATGATCTGTCAGAACTTATCTCCATACGGGTTATCTATCTATCGTTGTTCTTACAACCATGTCCACTCTGACCAGGAGCGGTAGTTCCTGTTTGAGTTCCATCTAAAGGTCAAAAAGATGTGTTTTATAATTATTAGTATTAGATAGGAATACTTAAAACCATAAAACTGCTTGGAAATTGTTCGTATTAAATGGGGGTGTCTTCGTAGTGTAATGGTTAAAGCGATGGACTACGGAATCGTAGTAAGCGAGTTCGTACTCCAGTCGCGCTATTACATCCACTTTCGGGCAAATACCCTTGGGAAAGGTATGAATCCCCTTATCCTCCCAGGGTTAAATAGTACCACTACTATTCTTCTTGGAGAATGGCTTTGGTATTAAATAACCAACAAAGGTTGATATGCCATTAAACAAAGAAACCAAACCAAACCATCGTATTAAATGAGAATTAACGTGAAAATTATTTGTATCTAGAATAGTTATTTGAAGCTATAATTGCTGGACAAGGATTAAAAAAATTAGTTGTTTGAAAGAATATAGTTTCAAGCAAATTCTTGGTGTTAGATGGAAGTACTTGAAAGCATATAACTGTGCAAATAGATTGTTATTATTTGCAAATAGGAATAATGACTTGAAACCATTTAATTATTGATAAACTATTCATATTTGATCAGAATATCTAAAAACCATAAACCTTGGGGACCGTAGTCGAGGGTGACTAGAAGGCTCCCTTTTCAATAGCTATTACACTGAGGTGTAGCGGAGGGCGCTACTTCTTTCCCTGGATTGCTCCACTTTACCCTTGATACGTACCTTATATTGCTGAGTGTTAAGCAAGGTAGTATCAAGTACCATTTTTAAAGTCTTTGGTATGACGCGACCTGGGATTGAACCCAGGTCTCCTGGACCATTGGTCAACATTCTAACCACTAGGTCAATGAGCCGGTCTTGTGCACAAATTGTTTAGATTAGAATGGAATTCTTTAACTCCTACAATTGTGTGCAAACAAATAATGATTATTATACAGCAGAAATAGTAACTCGAAACTGCATATGTATATATAAATTATTTGTATTAAGAATTGTTACTTGAAGCTATAATTGTTTACAAATAACCGTAATAATTATTTCTCATCATTACTCATTATAACGGTATATCAACCCGTCTAGGGTTATTTTATGCCAAGAGGATAGAGAATTGCGTTCATTGTAAATTCATATATATTTATTTATCAAGTCATTTTTGCACACTGTCCTATCGAATTTGAATGATTTTAAAACAAATCTATTTGACTTGGAGATACGACCCTAACTGGTATTACTACTTCGGTTTAGAGTAGACTTAGGAGTAATAACAATAATAGCCATTGGTCTAATGAGTAGAGTGTTCGCCAATGGTCCAGAAGACCGGGGTTCAATCTCAGGTCGATTCATACCAAAGACTCAAAAAATGGTACTTGATGCTGCCTTGCTTAACACTCAGTAGTATAAGGTCAGGATAAAGAGTAAAGTGGAGCAATCCAGGGAATGGAGTGGCGCCCTCCTCTATACTACATTGTAGTAGCTATTGAAAAGGGAACCTTCGGGTCATCCTCGATTAAGGTCGCCAATTTACCACATTCCCTAGATTTCTAATGCTTGAACTTCACCGTAAGATACTCTTTTGTGTCATACCAGGACTTCTCTTTTTGTGGGGATGCAATCAGCGTATCTTATGTCCTGCTGTTACATGCTGATAGTCAGTGTGGAGTTCAGAAACAGGATGTGTAGCTGTGTCTTAAGGTAAACAAGGGACAGCAGAAATCCCATGTGAATTGAGTGGGAAGGATTGCGTTAGTGGAGCGCCGGAAAGAAGAATGTGTGGGTAACCGAAAAATATTCAATGACGGAAGTTTTCAAGCCCCGCGGTCAGTCAGAGTCGGCATTCTGCAGAGTTGACACGTCATGCTGTTTTCGGTCCTAGCCCGGAGGGCGGCGGTGCCCCGGGTTGAGTTCCAGCTCTGTAAAGAAAGAAAGAAGCACGAAGAAGCAAGGCTTTCTGGATATGTATCTCAACGTGGCGTAAACCATTGCAGTCAGACTCTCTCTCCCTCTCTCTCATACCTCCATTTCGTTACCACTTTCATAAATAAAAATAGATCACATTTTTATAAACAAGTGTTATAGCCTCTTCATTACAGCTATATAACATTGTCGACTGGGTTAATTTTTAGTGTTAGTAACTTGAAATCGTGCAATCGCTTGAGAAAACAAAGACTGACTTCGGCATTAAATCAAACAACAATAACTGAAAATCATACAAGTTGTGCACCTTTCGTAAAACCCTGATTGTAAATAAAATGATGAATCAACTAGAATATTAACAGGGAGAAATTATGATTCCTCTCTTTTGGCATCTGTCCGATATTCATAACATACAGTATCGCCTATAAATAAGTACACCCCAACAAAAGAATTAAGATTTAATCTTTTATAAACCAAATA
>OY757922.1:26091059-26121059 GCA_963585895.1 Sepioteuthis lessoniana
ACTGTCAGCTAGTCACGTGGTTTTTAATATCAAACGTTAAGCGGCACGTTTTGATGTCATTTCATGAAATCCCTGACAAATATCGTACTGCTACAAATAAATACGTGAACTTTCTAAAAATAAATAAATAAATAAATAAATAAAAATAAAATAAAATAAATAATAAGAAGAAAAAAATGGTAAAAATAAAACGGTGCTAAAAAATTCAAACGTCTCTCGTCGAGAAGCAACGCTTTGTATGAACACCAATTGCCATTGAGTGCACCCTAAACAGGCCATTGTGCTAAAATCTAAGCTCTAGTTAATTATCTTAAGCATGGCATCTTATCTCGAAGGAAATCTCTGAATTCAATCCAGCTGTACTCCACTTAAAAATTGGCATTGTGTAGAAGAAGAGTTATGTAAATACATATACTCGGATTGCTCCTTTTTGACGATAATCATATCTCTATTTTCACTGCTGGACTTTGAGCAGATATCGGCATAGAACAATCACAGCAGCATTTGCTTGTGCTACACACATACCACCCTCTATGTATCTCCACTTAGTAGTACAAGACGATTGGTACCTGTATAGGTATTATTCTTCATGTGCATCATCGTCTATGGAAATGGACACGGCGAAACCAATTCGAATCCTCGAAAAGAATGTTTGCATTTCAACTAGAGCTAATATTCTTGGGAAAGGTCTAAATTCAATTATTCTCTCTCGAGCTATGGTGAAATAGTAGGGCAGGCTGATTTTTTGCTTTGGTTAGACAGCCAATATTGAAAATGAAAAATTCTGAATTTAGACCTGTTAAATTCCGCTTAAAAATTGACTTTGTGTCACATCTTGCTCGTGTGGAGAAATTGCTACACACATATATGTGCTCTCATTCAAGTTAACCGGGAAAAAAATTCAAGTAATTTTCTTTTTGTGATTTTAATTAGACCCTCAATCTCAATGCAAGTTTTATATTTTTCGAACAAAAATGAATATTTTAGATTTTATAAGGGTAGGGAGAGTTCACTTTTAGATTTTAATTCAATGATCACTAATTTCCTGAACTAGAATTTAAAAAACAGCCCTGGAATTAAAAAAAAGAAAAAAATAACCAAAATATACAAAAGGTAAAAAGTAATAAAATAATACGACATTTCTGGTTATTTGTTTTTTTTCAACGCTAACTGTTCCAGAAATAGGGGATCATTCTGCACTGAATTAAAATGTGAAAGTAAACCCTCTTTATTAAGAGTAAGATAATTGTTTTTTTTTTTTTGTTTTTTTTTTCGAAATAAAAGTGCCAAAAATCTGAGGCTATAATTAATTTAAATAACAAAAAAAAAAAAAAATTTTGAATTCTTTTTCCTGTAAACTTGAAAAGGTACGTGTATAGAATTTTACGGCTCTATCAACTGCAAGTTTTCCAAAGTTTCCTTCTCACCACGTGACACCAGAATACCCGAACTTTTCAGCCATCATATTCCTTGGACAATGTTAATGGAATTTATTGTTTTTATTGACATCTTTCCACTTTGAATTGTTTTTTTTCAAATTTATTTCTGTATTGCTCCTTGAAAGAATATTTGCTTTCTTAAAAATCCCCCGAATGAACCAATCTCATCTAAGACAGGGACTGAAGAATACACCAACTACATATTTGCAGACGGGTGAGACCCCCCCCCCCACAAGCCGCAAAGTGCCTTGGATATGATACTAAACTGCGTCTGATGGTGAGGCTTCAGTTTTGGGGTCTGGTGGAATGTCGGGAACAACTTCATTGCCATTGCTCCCGGATCCATTCTGATTCATGATCCATTGTTTGGCACCCATTTAAGGGTCAAATAGAACTGTTTAACCTTTCAACTGTGTGCAAACAAATGACTGGTCTTAAAATGAATTGTTAGTGTTACATAGCAATACTTTTAAGCTTCTGTGTGCAAACAAATAAGAAATTAGCTTGTTTAAAATGTTACCTACAAACTATTCGTTTACAAATTATATATATATATATATATATATATATATATATATATATATATATATATATATATATATATATATATATATATATATATATATATATATATATATATATATATATATATATATATATATATATATATATATATATAAACAGGATTTGGCATTAAATGATAAACGAGGATTGATACGCCATAACCCTCCGCCAACATCTTTCCACTTTGAATTCATTTCCATTGAAAGAATATTTACTTTCTTAATAATAAAACACATAAAATCATATATGAAAGCGCCCGTTTTGGAAATGGACACAAAGACTCGAGTTCAAACCCTGGACAAGGCTGCTTGCCTTGCGTATAGTACGAATACCCTTTGGAAAAGTATGAATCGAACAATTCCCCCTCCAAATTTTGGTAAGTAATAGGACAGACTGGACTCTTTAACCTTTGTATGGCAACCAGTCTAAGAGAAAGAAAACTCTGACTTCAAACCTATTAAACTTTATTCTAAAATAATTTCGTATCCTGTTCGTCACACACACACACACACACACACACAAATATATATATATATATATATATATATATAATTTAGTTTTATACCAATTCTATGATTCTGACGGTGGAAAAAAAAACAGATGATACAATTTGTAATTAAATATTATACAAACTGATATCTGGGATATATATATATATATATATATATATATATATATATATATATATATATATACAACATTTTTACGCACATATAGGACTTCAGAAAATCAAACTAAAATATACCAGAAAAAAAATTGGAAAGTATGAAAAGTAGCTGTGGCTTACAATAACCTCTGAAAGTGTTGTAAACTTTTCCGGGAAGAAAAAATACCATAATGACTTTCTCAGAACAAAGGAAACTTCTCTCTAAACGACCAGAAATCTGAATTCAAACCAGCCGTACTCCATTTTAAAAATTGGCCTTGTGTAGGAACCTGTCCGCAGAGGATTGGAGCACATATTCGTATATTTTCAAACAGACCTATTAGACCCATAGAGGGAGCACTAACAGGTACTAGAATTAGAAAGTAGACCTGGGAGTAATGACAGTTTACTCCATTCTACTCAGAGATCTAGAACTGGATCCTTACCGCTGGATGTTTTTTAGTGTTATGCCCCTTTATGCAAGGGGAATATCTTACCCTTCCGCCGTGGAAGCATCATTGACAGAGTGAAATCATCACGAAGTGATGTGGCGTTCTAAAATTAATTTTGTAACCAGGTTCTCTTTAAAAAAGAGTGCGTAGATGAGTATGTGGGGTAATTCTAATTCATTTGGTCCATCTATCGAACCCCTTTAATGGAGGTGCCCGTGGTGTAGTCGTTATCGCCGTAGGAAATGAACACGGCGACCCGAGTTCAAATCCTGAACGAGACTGATTACATTTCACATAGCACTAATACCCTTGGCGAAAGGTATGAATCCAATTATTCCCCCTCCAGCTCTGGATAAATAGTAGAGCAGACTAGGTTCTTCAGCCTTGGTGAGGCAACTAGTCTAGGAGAAGGAAAACTCTGAATTCAAACCTGTTAAACTCCGCTTAAAAAGTGACCTTGTGTCATATTCTGCCCGAGCGGAGGGGTTGGTAAATATGGTTAATATGCTAAAAAAGCAAAGTAAAAAAAACTCTATAGATTCGCCACTATAACTTGTAGCACAACGTCGGAATCCATGATTTTTTTTTTTTTTTTTGCCCTTGCCTGATCGGTAAGGCTCTTGTAAACTGAGCGAAGTTTCTTAAACCATCTGCTTACTCTACTGTGATCAACTTCCTCTTTAACATTCATTGGTTGCTTTCGTTGCGTTATGGTCAAGATAGAACTCATAAAGCTTAAGTTGTCTGTTCATCTGTGTGTCTTTCAATTCGTATTCGGAGTGAAGCGGTGCAAAACGTGTCAGCGCATCAGCAACCACGATGCTACTAACCACTGCGGGTACCATAGTTTTAACTGCTTAAGTCACGTGATATATACGCCGCAAACCAGTAAAAAGCAAAGTTGGCGACCCGAAGTCTCCCTTTGCGATAGCTACAACACCAAGGTGTAGGGGAGGGCGCTACTACTTTCACAGGATTGACCCACTTTACCCATGATCCATACCTTATAATGCTGAGTGTTAAGCAAGGAGGCATCAAGTACCATTTTTTGAGTCTTTGGTATGACTCGACCTAGGATTGAACCTCGCTATTGGCGAACCCTCTAACCAATATACGAATGTCCGGTCAAACTAGTCCGGTCAAACTAGTCCGTACGAAAATATTATAAAACTTTTGACTCACCCTAGTATATATATATATATATATATATATATATATATATATATATATATATATATATATGTATGTATGTATATATATAATCTTGTTCTAATGATGCCACAAGCAAAAATATGACAGTCATTTAGTGTTATTGACTCTGTGTCTACGCTATCATAACTTAGATCTTGATCTCTCCCTCTCGCCACACTGAAGACTTGTGATACAAAGAAATAGTCTATCTGCGGATGACAATATATATATATATATATATATATATATATATATATATATATATATATATATATATATATTCTTTATTCATTGATGGACATGTATTTGTGAATATATGTGCTTGTACATGCCGGCTTATTGGTCTGGTGGGTAGAGTGTTCACCTATGGTCCGGGAGACATGGGTTCAATCCCCGGTCGCGTCATACCAAAGACTTTAAAAATGGTACTTGATGCCTCCTTGCTTAACCCTCAGCAATATAAGGTACGTATCAAGGGTAAAGTGGAGCAATCCAGGGAAAGGAGTTGCGCCATCCCCTACACCTCGGTGTAGTAGCTATTGAAAAGAGAGCCTTCTGGTCACCCTCGACTACGGTCGCCATCTTTACTTACTTACATGCCTGTGTGCTACTTGTCTGTGTCACTTGCTTTTTCAAATTCTTTTTGCAACAGACTGTCAAAGCTAAGTAAAAAAAAAAAAAAATCTTGTACATAAATCAGTTGGGCAAAGGTAAGAAACTAAAAGAAGAAAAAACATTTGCAAATCGACGTTTTCAAAGAACCCGGATATAAATCCTCAGCTTCCATTAGGTGCATTCACTTTCTCTCAAAATATGATTTGAACATATCTCAAAGGATGTTGATCATTGTATCTCGTCTGGTTGGGAAAAATTCTTCTTCTTTTTTGTCTTAAACTCCGGTCGTTGTAAATTTACTAGGTTTTTACGCTGCGGTCTGGTAATAAGGTTTTTTTTTTCTATCAAGGGCTTTACCTAACCAGACCAAGTGATTTATAGCCGACTGATTTTATTTGGCTGTGACAGTTTAATGCAGTCCGTGTGTAGACATTCACATAAATATTCGGCAGTGTAAAGACAGGAAGAGATTTGCGCACCCCCCTACACACAGCATTTGATCAAAAAGTACTGAGACGATCGCTTGATTTTTAGTTCTAAAATTCAAACTTTGAATGATGAATATACAGCTTAGTAGCGACTTTCTCATAAAGTGATGAAGTCTAGACGTTTAGGTTGCTTTCTAAATGAATCAGTGTCAATTTTCAATACTTTTAAACGGCAGATTTTTTCGTGAAACATACGATTGTGCAAGTATCTCTCTTCCTCTCTCCTCCTCTCTATGTCTGTCTGTATATATATATATATATATATATATATATATATATATATATATATATATATATATATATATATATATATATGTATGTATGTATGTATGTATGTATGTATGGAATTTAATAATGGAGTAAAATCCGGCAATACAGAGGAAAAAATTGGGTAACAAGGTAATCCAAGCAGAACGAAAAAATTATTGAGAAACAAAATCGATACAATACGTTTCGGTTCTAATGCACTGTTGTGGACCAATAAAAGGTCTGGAAGAAAGACATGAACTCGGGATTACGTGAAATAAGTAAATTGAGCGAATGTATAAATACAGCATGGGTAAAAGAGTGTTGAACGTCAGTCTGACTGCCAAAGTGTTAGGCTGGAGTTAACATGGTAATTTACTAAGCTTTTTGCTGAGATGTAGCACAAGGCCGAATGAAAGGGGCACCCAATGAGACACGAACTTACTCTTGCTAGTCAAGCTTGCTAACCATTACACTACCCGAGGCGCCTGGCTGGAGTTAACATAGTAATTTACAGAGCTCTTTATTCCAATGTGGCACAAGGCCGAATGAATAGGGCGCCCAATGAGACTCGAACTCACTCGTTTAGGTTTGCTAGTCTAGCTTGTTAACCGTTACACCGCCAGAGGTACCCTAAATTACGAGGCTTCTTTGCTTAGATGTGGCACAAGGCCGAATGAATGGGACACCCAATGAGACTCGAACTCACTCTTGCAGGTTTACTAGTCAAGGTTGCTAACCATTACACTACTCGAAGCGCCTGGCTGGAGTTAACATAACACCGAAATCAATATTCTACTGTATTCATAGTAATAGGAAGAGGTCATTATAGTCCGTAAGGTAGGTACCATAACATGAACCATCATCAGGATTGGGAGGGATGATATTGGTGATGTTAAATCAATTATGGATGTGAAAAAAATTATACAAAAAACCGAGGGAAAACCTATATATCGGGAAAAGTTGGCCATTTAAACAACACACCAGCGTTTGTTTTTTTAAATTGTGATGTGATTCTTGGAGAATGAAATGTAGATATTATATATTCTATTTGTACAAAGAAAAAGAAAAAAAAGAGAGAGAAAAGAAAAAAAGAGAACGAAGGAAGAAGGAAGAAGCAAGGAAGAGAGAAAAGAAAAACGGAAGAAATAGGAGAAAAGAGAATTGAAGAGAGACCAGGAGAAAGAAAAAGGAGGGGAAAGAATAAAACTAACATGAATTACAGAGTATAAAAAAAACTGTGTATGACACGAAATAAACACACACACACACACACACACACACACTCACACACACACACACACACACACATATATATATATACTTACATATATACATACATATATATCATCATCATCATGTCGTGCCGCCAGCACGGATATCCCTGACCCTCTCTCGATACTTCTCCCTATCGTTCATCGCCTCTGGCAGGTCTTCAGGGCCACATCCCGTATCCTCACACAGCTGCTGGATGTATGTTAGAGTTGGTCGTCCTGCTTTTGCCCGGCCATATGTGGGGGTCCATTGGAGTACATCACTTATGAGCTCGTTCCTGCTTCTCCAGCAGTGACCTGCATATCTGGTTCGTCTAACTTGGATAGTTTTCGTGATGGGAGGCAGGTGGCCGTATAGTTGGTGCCTTGTGGGGTGTTGCTGCCAGGACTGGTTCAATATTGCTCGCAACATTGTTGTGTAATTGCCGTCTAGCTTCTTCTCCAGCTGTTTAGTTAGCGTCCAAGTATATGTATGTATATTTACACATATGTATATTCACACACACACACACACACACGCACACACACAAACACACACACACACACACACACACACACACACACACACACATATATATATATATATATTTACACATATATTTACACATATGTATGTTTACACATATATATGTATGTATATTCACAAATCCCCTTCAGCTCGAGCAAGAGGCAACACAAGGAAAAGTGATTAGGCAGAGTTTAACTGGTTTGATTTAAGAGATTTCCTTCTCTAAGACTGTTTGTTGTACCAAGATTAAAGAGCCCAATCTGCCCTACAATTTACCCATAGCTGGAGAGAAGATAGTTGAATTGATACCTTACCCTAGGGCATTAGCTCTATGTGAAATGTAAACAGCCTTGTTTAGTATTCAAACTTGAGTAGTCGTGTCCATTTACTACGACGATAACCATTACACCACGGGCATGAATATGAGATGAACTTGTCTACTCTTGCTCTACAGATATTCTTCGAATCGGCAATTCTTTTTGGTAGCATTGCAAAGTTGGTTGGTTAGTTGGGTTTTATTGCATATCAACCCTTGTAGGTTATTTAATGCCGTATCCATTTTCATACAAATAATCTGTTCTATTTCAAACAATTCAGTTGAACATGAATACAGAGTTTAATTGTCAAAAACATTTCTATTTCAAGCTATTCAGTTTAGTCAAACAGTTCTAATTCAACCAATTTATTTAGTATAAGTATAGATTTTGTTTACGGACAGTTAAATGTCAAAACAGTCCTATATTAAACAATTCAGTTTAGCGTAAGTAGAATTTCAATGTGAAAAACATAAGTACACAGTTTAGTTCTATTTAACCCATAGATAGGACCTTATCAGGTGATACCACTCCGAACCAGAGTGGACCTGGGAGTAATGGCAATGAAGTGGTGCTCTGCTTTCCCTAAAGCCCCAGCATTACTAAAACCTCACCATCAGAAGGTTAATTTTTAAGCGAAATTCAAAAGGTTCGAATACAGAGTTTTCCTTCTCCTAGACTGGTTGCTATACCAACGTTAAAGAGCTCAGTCTGCCTTATTATTTATCCATAACCGGAAGGCGAATAATCAGATTTATACTTTTCCGAAGGCTAAGGGTGATATGTAAAACGCAAACAGCCTTGTCCAGGGTTCGAACTTGAGTCGCCGTGTCCATTTCCAACGACTATAACCGTTACACCACGAGTGTTGATGAGGCTCTGGAAGGGATAGAATACCTTTTTTTACGGCTGTTACTCTCAGGTCCTCTCTAATCCAGAGTGGTTTTATCTATTGGATCATATATATGAATCAAATAGATCTGTTTGAAATAATCCAGTGTTACCGAATTTAAAATGACTGTGAAGATATATCTTTGCGCCATATATAATAAGTAAAAAAAAGTAAACTTGGCGATCGTAGTCGAGGGTGACCAGAAGGCTCCCTTTTCAATAGCTACAACACCAAGGTGCCACTAAACAAAGAAACCAAACCTAACGTATATTTATAGATAGATAGTGTTCGGGTGGAGCTTAGTTAACTTAGGATGGCGTATACATACAGTGAACGGTACTTAATGACGGTCAGTTTCAATTCTTCAGGATCATTGGACTTCGCTATCATAATTTATATATATATATATATATAGTAGTTGGTGACCGTAGTCGAGGGGGACCAGAAGGCTCTCTTTTCAATAGCTACTACACCGAGGTGTAGTGGAGAGCGCTACTCCTTTTTCCTGAATTGCTCCACTTTACTCTTGATACGTACCTTATATTGCTGAGTGTTAAGCAAGGAGGTATCAAATACCATTTTTAGAGTCTTTAGTATGACGTGACCGGAGACTGAACCTCGGTCTCCCGGACCATTGGCGAACACTCTACCCCCTAGACAATGAGCCAGTTAAATATAATGAGAGACAATAATAATTAAAATTACTTTGGCTTAAGATAAACTCATACCTTAAAACCAACCAAATAACCAAACAACCAACCTATTCCCATATCGTGGAAATGTCGGATAGCAATTTATAGTCTTCGTATAATCTTTAGTTTTAATTGGATCTTTGCAGCAACGAATCATTTACACAATGATGTAAAACTTTAATTTAAAAGAAATAGATGACACGTCATTACAGTAAACAAGGTTTGAATTCAGAGTTTTCCTTCTCCTAGACTAGTTGCCTCACCAAGGCTGAAGAACCCAGTCGGTCCTACTATTTACCCATAGCTGGAGAGAGAATAATTGGATTCATACCTTTCCCAAGGGTATTAGTGCTATGTGAAATGCAGTCAGCCTCGTCCAGGATTTGAACTCGTGCTGCCGTGTCCAGTTCCTACGACGATAACCATTTCACCACGGGCACCTCCATACACGGGCGAAGTCAGAGTATAAAATCTCAATGATGTTTCATAAATTTAATAATGTTAATTTGAATTATAAATAGTCTTATCTATGAATCATATTGTTTGAAAATTATTAGTATTGGATGGGAAATGCTAAAGATCATATGACTGATTAAACAAATTACTATTATTATTTTACTCATTGGAGAGTTTTCCCCACCGGAGTTAGGGTTTTCCACTGGAGTCTGAGTGACAGTAAGTCTCCTCAAGTCTCCGAGACTATTCTCAGTATTCTGGCCGATCTCAACAATGCTGTAGTTTGGCTGGTCCCCATTCGTCCCCTTATTTTCAAGTCCTCCTGCCCCTGTACTAATCATTTGATGACTGTACCGAGTGCACCAATTACAATTGAGATAATCGTCACCTTCATGTTCCACGGTTTTTTTCCAGTTCTTTAGCAAGGTCTAGGTATTTATTTCTCTTTTCGCTTTCATTCAGTTTTACCCTGTGGTTATCCGGAACGGCAAATTCAACTATTCAGCTTATTTTTTTTTTGTTGTTGACTATCACAAGGTCTGGTCGTCTGGTCGAGAATAAATGATCCGTTTGTATCAGAAAATTCCAGAGAAGTTTGTGTGTCTCATTTCCTTGGACGAAATCTTGTTGTATTTTGGCCTTTGACCCGGCCAAAAATGCCATTCCAAGGTGATGCACCGGAAGGAAGTGACACATTCTAATGGCAGTTATGAGAGGAAATCGCGTGGGCGGAAATTGGCTGATGAAATGGGACGAGCTAAAAAAATTCCCATGGTACACTCATAGACTGATGCATCGGAAGAGAGTTACCTGTGAACTGCATGACAGTTATTTCCGCTTGATAACGGTCAAACATGCGATTTCAAAGATCGGGTGGACGTTGAACTATTATATAACTCGGTCAAGGCAGAAGTCAGACAGTTGACTTCGATTTCCAGTTGGAGAGGGAGTTATAGACGAGAGGTGGTAGGGAAAGCCACACCCGGCCGAGGGGGTGGGCCTCCTGAACCCCGATGAAGTTTGGGGACAAGAGAAGTTGCTGATAAGATGCAGTAAAGAAAGCCATCACCCAGCAGAGTGGGCCCAGGGCCTCCGGTTGAGCATCAGGAGAACGAGAAAGACACAACGTTGACGGCCATAAGAGTGGGGGTCAAAATATTTCAGTTCTGTTCGGTCTCCAGCTCCCTCTCACACGCAAACCTTGAGTAACCCTTTTCGAACCCTTGCAATAAAGTGATAAGTAAATATTTTGTTAAAGAAGTCTTCCTGCGTCTGTTTATCATTGCGTCGGTATGTATCCAACATATATATGTATATATGTGCATGAATCTGCTTATGAGAATATAACAATCTGGGTTATGCATATATCATTTGTTCGTATGGTCAAATTTAAACTTCTTGCACAATTCCCTGTCGATCACTTTCCTCACCCAGTCATGTCTACTTTAAAACTCTTTATGCGCTAATGTACAGCATTCGCTTATTGTGTGGTTGATCGTTTCGTCTCTATCCGTACATAATCTACATTTGCTATTATTATTTAATCTTTGAGAGTTTTTCACATCAGGGTTAGCTGATGGTCTATCTGTGGAGTGACAGCAAGTTTCATCAATTCTTCAGGACTCTTCTCAGTATTCTGGCCGGTCTTAACAACGCTGTAGTTTAGATGGTTTCTACTCGTCCTCTTATTTCCAGTCCCTGTGCCAATCGTTTGGTAACTGTACCAAGAGCACCAATTACCATTAGAATAATCGTCACTTTCATGTTTCACAGTTTTTCTATTCCCTAGCATGGTCGAGGTACTTATACTTCTTTTCACTTTCTTTCGATTTTACTGTGGTTAGCTGCAACAGCAGAATCCACAATTCTGCAATTTCTCCAATAGGAATAATTTTTAGCAACCATATAACTGTGTACAAATCAATAGAATGAGATAAGAGCACTGGATACCAAATAATTGTGCAACCTGATGACTATTATAATTGACAAATACAAAGGTGCGATTTAACATAATATTGATATGGAACATTGAAAATATACATACTTATAGCCTCAATAATCGTGCGATGAACGACTTTTTAAGACGAATCTTTTAACGACAAAAGAGAGATACATTCATTGCATGAGATTTGCTTTTGAAACTTCTAAGTTTATTTTGTTTTTAGGCCTGGTTGTGTCCTGACTTTCATCCAATGAGTCCTATTCTTAAACAAATACTACAATACATTCCAGATGATGTGTGATTTTGTCTATAAAAAAAAAATCAATAATACCTCCCAAGCATAATTATTACATTATCAATGCAATAGTTTCTCAGTGGTGGGGTTTTAGTATGTTTGTAAAATTGTTACTATTTACCAACCCCTCCGCTCGGGCAGGGTATGACACAAGGTCAATTTTTAAGCGGAGTTTAACAGGTTTTGAATTCAGAGTTTTCCTTCTCCTAGACTAGTTGCCTCACCAAGGCTGAAGAACCTAGTCCGTCCTACTATTTACCCATAGCTGGAGGGAGAATAAGGGGGTTGTATAGCCATGATACAACTATACGTATACATATACATGCGGAAACATAATCAACAATAATGACGAACGAACACACTTCTTTAGAAAAATATACCTCTCACACTTTATTCGCGAAAGGGTTGCAAAAGGGTTGATGTTGGTTATGCGTGAGAGGTGAGTTGGAGACGGAAAGAGACTGCAACATATTGACCCCAAGTTCCTCTGACTATAGCAGCACTTCTTCCTCATTCTGCTGGGCTACTCAACCGGGGTCCTGAGGGCCCAAGCCCTCTGTCTGGAGCTGGTTCTCACTGCCTCGAACTGCAACTCGAACTCCAACTAACTCAAACCGTATTTGGCACCTGGTTATATAATTGTTTGACGTTCATCTGCTTCCTCTGGGCGTCGCAATTGCACCGAATTCAACCCGTCCACTCGTCAAGGTGATACCCCAATATCTTCGACCGGATGCACCTGTTATTTACACAGGTGCATCTCTTAATTGACAGCTCGGTCGAGGGCCAATATGTTACAAAATCCAATGAAATGCGGTAGGCTACATTAAGGTCTAGACTACTTCCCTGGCCTTTTGGCTGGGTCATCTGGCATTCGTGTCGGATGGGGTATCAAACAATGGCAGATTTGAGGCCGAAAGGCCCCCAACTTCGGTTTGGCCACCATTGGGTGAGCGAGCTGCAAGCTTTGTCCCCTATGTATTGCACTAGACCTTGTTGTTTAGTTTAAGCTATAGCCCAGCATGCGTGCCGGGATCCAAATTTGGATTCGTGAAACTGCTTGCCTAAATTAGACCCACATTGCACTTAGTGGGTCGATGAGCAGAACAGACCAGCAGGGTTCGAGTCTCGGCTCGTTCCCGACCTTCCCCTCCTCTTTATCCCTACTTTAATCGGCCTTCAGGCTTTTGACCTTGTGTCAAGTCCTGTCTGGTGGGAGGCAGCGACAAATATCAATAAGGTCTAGACTACATTGTTTTTTCTTATATTATTGCATTGATTTGATTTTTATTTTTATTATAGTAGTTTTGAAAATATAAATGAGTGCTTGAATGTTTTCTCTAAATGTCATTTAATGTCGAAGAAATGTCGTTGTAGGCTAGCATTGCCAAGAATTAAGGGTTGTTCATTACACATAAAAAAACACTTTTGTCATTTAGAATTAAGGACCGTACATATCTCGAAGATTTTTATTACTCATGTATTTACAGAAGCTATAATTATAATCAAACTTTTGATTGAGATAATCTTTCTTCTCATCAGTAATAACTTTATTGTTTCTATGGTAAAACAGCAATGCAAATCCTAAATGAACAATTATATCTAAAACAACCGTTACACATAGGCTGGCATATGGCTACCTTTTATCGGCCATCAACTAGTAGACTATTCTTTGTGATTTTATGTTCTATGAGATACTCAACCGTTGATGGCCTTATATCAGGCTAGGCTAAACTTTTAAAAAGGGTGCTTGATCTGGGGAGATAATATATACTTAAGTCTCTTAAGTCAAGAAAAATATTTGATCCTTTCAAGGTGCTACTTAAAAGTAGTTTTGTACTAAACCATTGACTATATATCCATAAAAAATGTGAGTGTGTGTAAGAGAGAGAGAGAGAGAGAGAGAGAGAGAGAGAGAGAGAGGGTGATACATAGGTAGAGATAGAGAGAGAGAGAGAGTAGATGGACAGATTCGTTGACTACATATCCACAAAAACAATGTGTAAATGAGAGAGAGAGAGAGAGCAGATTGATAGATTCGAGCCCTGGCAAGAACCCGGCGTCTCTTTTCAAAGCACCGACTGAATGCATCTAATATTATCACCGGAGCACTATGTACATATATATATATATATATATATGTGTGTGTGTGTGTGTGTGTGTGTGGTTGGGCAGCAGTCTTTCATTTAAGCATGTTTGATTAAATGATGAAGACACATTTTGTCTCTATAATTTTTTAAAAATCCTTTCAAGTTTCCAGAAAAGTGTTTTGTGTTCAGGTTGGAATTGATGGATTAATTTACCAAAATTATCCCGAGCGCTTTCGAACCTTTCATAGGCAATCATCAGGGGTTGCTTCCATGTATAAAGAGTGTTTTTTAGAGTTTTCGAAAGTTTTTTTAAGGTTTTTTTATAACATAACAAAACTACGTAAACCCAGAGTTGGACAAAACTGAGACGCTGATGAATTTAAAAAACAGAACACTCTCAACGGAAATAGAATATTATCAAGATATATGGAAAGGCATTTCAAAACATTGTCACTATTTTCAAAATTAATTCTATTGATCTTAGGTTTTTTGTTTTTATGTGTAGGGCTTCTAGGATTTGTAGTCGTAACTTATAAATTTCGTGTGCTTTTATGATGGTGTTTTCAACTAGAAGTTATCGAAATTTGGATTTGGGAATAGAATGGGTTTTAAGATGTAAGGCTATGGAGCTAGAATCATTATGGTGCATCATAAGCCGTCTCGAAAGAGTTGTAGTGGTAAGATATACGTATTATTTTCTTTGGAGACGTTTAAATGCAAAACCACAAATGTTGAAAAATAGCGCCTCTTTCAGTAAAAGGGATACCCACAGCCAAACTTGGATATGTAAAAGAAATAAAATAACTTAACATGCAAAACTAATATGAACTTGATATTTTAATTATTCAGCTAATTAATTTTTAAGTGAGATTAATCAAAGACTCTCGGGTTTCACGTTCATAAGATTTCTATGTTTTCATTAAGAAAATATGCATCTAAAATATTATACAGCATGTTTATAATTCTAAATAATGAAACAAACCGTATTAGTATGTAAATAAACACCTAATCAGCGTATTATTTCCTTGTTAATTACATTAATCATTAACTGTTTATGCAATTTGCGATAACAAGAAGAAACTGTCAAAGTAAATCTATCTATCTATCTTAGAGTATTCATATGTGTCTATATATCTCTATTTCAGACTATTTATATCAATTTATACATCTATTTCAGTCACTTCATATCTATTTATCTATCTATCTATCTATCTCAGACTGTATGTATGTATGTATCTATCTATCTATCTATCAATCTATCTATCTATCTCAGACTGTATGTATGTATGTATGTATGTTAGATTATTCATATATGTCTATATATCTCTATTTCAGACTATTTATATCAATTTATACATCTATTTCAGCCACTTCATATCTATCTATCTATCTATCTATCTATCTATCTATCTATCTATCTATCAAAGCATTCTTCCACAATTATGATTTTTTTTCGCTCTGCCTAAAATATTTGTGGATTCTTTTTCTCTTCTCCGTTTAGCTTTCGTCGAATTCTGCATTAACAAACAAAACATTTCAGACAATGAATGGATGCTCGAATATCTATATTTTTAAATCTAAGATTTTTAAAAAGTTGTAATTTAAAAAATAATGAAGACTTTAAAAATTCTTAAAATTGCAGAAAAAAATGTACGATTAGAATATTTTTAAAAAAGTTTTAGATGAAAGAATAGACATATAAATTTTGGTGGAAAAATATTTAAGAAGAATGAAATAGTTTATGCCGACCGGCATAAATATATTTAAATATAGATAAATATATATTAATATACATGAATATATGAATACATAAATAAGCGTCTCAGACTTAAAACGTAAACTGTCCCAAGATAATAATTTTCTGATGATGATCGAAGGGCTACATGGGTTGGCAATAACAAGTCAATTCATAAAGATTCTAGTTGATAGATAGATATGAGATACATATATAATAATATAAAATTACATGAATTATACCGGCTCATTGGTCAAGTGGGTAGAGTGTTCACCAATGGTCCGGGAGGCCGAGGTTCAATCCCACGTCACGTCATACCAAGGACGTTAAAAATCGTACTTGATACCTCCTTGCTTAAAACTTAGCAATATAAGGTATGTATCAAGGGTAAAGTGGAGCAATCCAGGGAAAGAAGTAGCGCCCTCCCCTACAGTAGCTATTGAAGTAGCTATTGAAAAGGGAGCCTTCCGGTCACCCCTGACTACGGTTGTCAACTTTACTTACATGAATTATATTAAATATTTAGTAATATTATAAGAATATAAAACTGGGTGTACACACTCGAACTCACACACGCGTACATATACATGTATAATTATATACAAACGTATATGCATACATATATATTACATATACATAGATATATATTCATGTGTGTGTGTGTGTGTGTGTGCATACATATACAACTTATCTGAAGTTATGAAAATCAAATAAACCTCAATAACTTTTAAAAAAGCTCTGAGCCAACATTTTTCAAATTTAAATTTGTTTATTTCCACACTGAGTCAAATTTCTACCAAAATCTTTTGAGATTTTTAATTCGGAACTTACGAAAATGGACCGACTGAAGTTATGCAGATTAAAGTAATATTTGCTTAAGAATTTTGAAATCTAATAAAAACTGTTTTTCTTCTAAATATGGGTAAAGGGAAAAAATTTACAACTGTTGAAAAACAGAAAATAAAAAAAGTTATTGAATAAGGAAGATTACACTTTGGAGATGTGTAAGAAGCTTTGCAGAAGTGTACACTTTGGAGTATAAAAGAAGCTTTGCAGAAGTGTACACTTTGGAGTATAAAAGAAGCTTTGCAGAAGTGTACTCTTTGGAGATATGAAAGAAGTTTGGCAGAGATCATTGAACGATAAAGTTGTTTAAAATAAAACTAAGCTGAAAATACTGAGTAAAGAAAAAGCTTTAAGAATTTACTTTCCTGAGATGAAAGTAAAACTAAAGTGACTTTTAGCGAAACAAACACTTTTGACTTGTGCCCAGATCTTTGAAATAGCTGAAATTGAGGGAGTCAAAAACGACGAAATGTGTAGAATACTTTGTGAATTGGGATCTGTAAAAACGTCTATTATGCAACGTCTTCTCTCTAAAGCAAATATTCTAAAGCATCAAAATCGGGCCAATAAATACATGAAAACTGATTTTTTCAAATTTTCACGGACGAATCTCGAGTGACATTAGATGGACTTGATAGATGGGCCAAACGATGGATTTTATCCACTTCAGACGTGACCGTGGCTATAGGAAGACAACAAATAGGCGGTAATTTAATGATATGGGAAGGAATTGTCTATTAACCTATCAGTGGATCATTCAAAGTCGGCAAAGAAGTTAAACCGAACAGTGAGATTGTGATTTTTTGGACAATCTTTCTTTGCAAGTTACTTATCTCCGTCTTCTGGTTTCATTGTGAAGGACTTATTTATACACAACAACGCTCCTTCTCATGAATCAAATCTTACTTGTAAATTCTTTGAGCATGAAAGATTCGCCTAGGAGACGATAATGAAATGGCCACCATCAAGTCCTTATTCGAATCAAATAAAAAATCTATGGTCAGTCCAGAAGATGAAATTATTTGCAGCTGGCAAACAATATAATAGCAAAATAAAGTTCTTGGAAGCAATAAAAACTACTATGTCGGAACTTGCACCTAAAGAATTAAAAAAACAATTTTTTTAAATCAATGTATTATAGATATTGGCTGTTATTGAGAAAAAGGATCCCTATATGAAAAAGGGGTATCCTCGTGGTGTAATGGTTAAAGCGATGGACTGCAGAATCGTAGAACACGAGTTCGTACTCCAGTCGCGCTATTACATTCACTTTCAGGCAAATACCATTGGGAAAGGTATGAACCCCGTTATCCTCCCAGCTATGGATTAAATAGTACCACTACTGTTCTTCTAGGAGAATAGCTTTGGCATTAAATAACCTACAAAGGTTGATATGCCTTTAAACAAAGAAAACAAACCAAACCAAACCAAACCGGACCATTGCAATTTGCCTAATAACCACACACACACACATAAATACATTCATATATCTATCTATCTATCTATATATATATATATATACATTTGTACGTTTGTATACACACACACACACACACACACACACACACATATATATATATATATATATACTATAACAGTGTTTGTTTTCGCTAAATCACTTTGTGGGTTTGTGGCGAACTAAGTGTAATATATTATGGAGAGTGCTCAATATCTAGGATAGAGCTATTATATAATAATAATAATAATAATAATAATAATAATAATAATAATAATAGATAAATATATATTATATATATATTTAATAGCATGCAATTTAGACTGCGACTCCAAGGTTTCATGGAGTTTTTTTTACAAAACACCAATCATCAGACAGTTAACAAAATGTTAAGTGAGTGTTAAGCAAGGTGGTATCGTGTACCATTTTTTGAGTGTTTGGTATGACTCGAACTGGGATTGAACCCCAGTCTTCCGTGCCATTGGCAAACACTCTACCCACTGATAAATACATAGTATTTACATATACATACATATATGCACATATATACGTATATATATATATATATATATATATATATATCATCATCATCATGTCGTGCCGCTTGCACGGATATCCCTGACGCTCTCTTGCCACTTCTTCATATCGTTCATCGCCACCGGCAGGTCTTCAGGACTACATACCGTATCTTCACATAGCTGCTGTATGTAGGTTCGAGCTCGTCGCCCTGCTTTTGCTCAGCCATATGTGGGGGTCCAAAGGAGTACATCACTTATGAGCTCGTCCCTGCTTCTCCAGCTGTATCCTGCATGTCTGCTTCGTCTAATTTGGATAGTTTTCGTGTTGGGAGGCAGGTGGCCGTACAGTTGGTGTCTTGTGGGGTGTTGTGGACTTATTCAATATTGCTCGCAACATTCTTGTGTAATTGCCGTCTAGCTTCTTCTCGATCCGTTTTGTTAGCGTCCAAGTGGTGCATCCATACAGCAGTGTCGACACGACGGCTGCCTGGAAGAAACTGCGCTTCATTTTATCGGTCAGGTTTGATTTCCATATGATCGATAGCTTATCGATAGCTGTCCATGCCTTCGTTAGGCGCGTGTCGATGTCTTTTTCGGTTGATGAGATACTGCTTCCTTGGTAGGTGAATTTGTCTACCAGTTTCAGAGAGGTTCCCTGTTGTGTGGAAATGTCGTCTGCTCGATTAATGCACACACACACACACACACACACACACACACATATATATATATATATATATATATATATATTCACACACACACTCACTTATATATATATATATATATATTGTGATTTGAAAGTATGGAAAACATTTAATATTACTAGTATTTTTCTTTTGTTAATTATGACATGCTTGTAAGACCCTAAAAGTTGAAGTCACTTATTGTTTACGTAGAACATCACATACCTCAGAGTTTAAGTAGCAGCGAAATAACGGCGCCCATGCATATTTTCTAAATTCTTTTCGTTATTTATGACTTGGAAATCTTGCGTCGGATGACATTTTTGAGAAACCTTGTTGAACAAGCTAAGGAAAACCCTTCTCCATTTGCCCACTGCTAAGCCAACTTTCTTTACCCCACGCCCGACCTCATGACGCCCATTGATGAATTGAACACAATCTAGTGCTGTCAGCAGTAATTAGGGTCTACTGTTGCCACAACCTGACCCTCATTAGTTTCTTACCTCAAGTCCTCATCTACTTTTTTTTCTTTAAGGCTAGTGTTTTAAAGCCCCTTACACTCAGTTCCTTCTGACTTTGCTCCCCACTAGAACCAAGAAGAAAGCGGGGATAAGAGGGGGACATGTTGACTACAACAGAAAAGGTCTCAAGTCTGGTTGACATTTTTTTATTCCAAAAAATAAATCATGAGGCAAGTAAGGAAATAACATAATGACTTGAGATTTCGACTTTTGACAAATTGCCTTAAACACAACTTCAGCTTCTAACCACTTCCTTCAGAAAAGCCTCTATACGTTTATGATTTGTATGTCCACTCTGCCTGCTTATACGCACATTTCTTCACAGAAATTAGCATATATATATATATATATATATATATATATAAGGAAGGATTGCGTAAAAATGAGAGCAGTACTATTTTAGGAGAGAAGTTATGAAACCTAAAAAGTAGTGTTCATAATTATGTATATATATATATATACAATAATAATAATAATAACAACAATAATATATATATATATATATATATATATATATATATAGTCGTAGTCGAGGGTGACCCGAAGGCTCCCTTTTCGATAGCTGACTACACCAAGGTGTAGGGGAGGGCGCTACTCCTTTCTCTGAATTGCTCCACTTTACCCTTGATCCGTACCTTATAATGCTGAGTGCTAAGCAAGGAGGCATCAAGTACTATTTTTTGAGTCTTTGGTATTACTCGATCTGGGATCGAACCCAGGTCTCCCGGGCTATTGGCAAACACTCCAACCGCTAGGCCAATGTCCGGTACATATATATATATATAGCCTGTGACCCTGGGTTTCATGGAGTTTTTTGCATACCAACAATCATCAGGCAGTTAAGAAGACGGAATGAATCGATCTAATATATATATATATATATATATATATATATATATATATATATATATATATATATATATATTAGAATGCTGCGAGCAATATTGAACAAGTCCAGGAGACAACACCCCACAAAGCACCAACTATACGGCCACCTGCCTCCCATCTCGAAAACTATCAAATTTAGACGAACCAGACATGCGGAATACTACTGGAGAAGTAGGGACAAGCTCATAAGTGATGTACTCTTATGGACCCCTTCACATGGCCGAGCAAACGCAGGTTGACCAGCACGAACCTACATACAGCAGCTCTGTGAGGATGCCGGGTGTAGCCGTGAGTATATGCTGAAAGTGATGAACGATAGGGAGGGGTGGCGAGAGAAGTTCAGGCATATCCATGCTGATGGCACGACAAGATGATGATGATGATATATATATATGTATATATATATATTGTTCATAATTTTATGGAAACTACGCAAGAATGCTGGGTGTTGTCTTGAACAAATAATGGAGGCAACAACTTGCAGAACAGCAGCTGTACGGCCACCTGCCTCCCATTTCACAAATTTCCAAGTTAGACCAAGAGGACACTGCTGGAGAAGCAAGGACGGACTCCTAAGCTACGTCACTAATAGACTCCATACACGTGGATTCTCGAGTGTTGGCCATCATCAAGGACTTATATCAGCTCTGCCAACACAGAATGAAGCTTAGAAGTCCTACCAAGATTGATGGATGATAGGAATGGTTGCGGTGAGAGAGAGAGAGAGAGAAAGAGTGAAAGAGAGAGAGAGAGAGAGAGAGAGTGTGTCAGGGAACTCCGTGCTGTCGGCGTGACTTGAAGATGTGGATATATAATGTTTATCATTATAAATTGGATTAGCTTGGTCCCTTTGTTTAATGGCATATCAACCTTCATGGGTTATTCAGTACGAAAGCCATCCTTGTAAAAAGACAGTTATGGCACTATTTAACCAATAGCTTAATGGGATAAGAGCTTTTATATCTTTCCCAAGTTTGGTTTGACTGTTTGGGTCTCATGGCATATCAACCTTTGTAGGTTATTTAATGCCAAATCCATTCTTATACAAATAATTCAGTTTAGCATGAGCACATAGTTTAATAGTCAAAAACATTTCTATTTCAAGCTATTCAGTTTAGTCAAACAGTTCTAATTCAACCAATTCAGTTTAGTATAAGTATAGATTTTATTTACACACAGGTCAATGCCAAAACTGTTCTATTTCAAATCATTAAGTTTAGCGTAAGTACAGTTTCAATGTCAAAAACTGCTTCCTTTCAAACAATTAAATATAGCATAAGCACGCACTTTAAATGTAAGTATAGAGTTTAATTGTCAAAAACATTTCTATTTCAAGCTATTCAGTTAAGTCAAACAGTTTTTATTCAAACAATTCAGTTTAGCATAAGTATGCAGTTTAGTTTTATTTAACCCATAGATTGGGCCCTATCAGGTGCTACCATTTCGGGTCATAGTGGACCTGAGAGCAATGGCAATGAAGGGGTGCTCTGCTTTCCCGAAAACCTCGGCATCACTGGAACCTCTACATCAGATTGTTTAGGGTCATATCCATGACACTCGTTGGTGGTGGGGTTACCCCTCTTCAGAGAAGCAGTCGGTGTATTCTACTGCCGCAGCCAACGGAGAAATCCTTTCTCAAGAGCATTAGTCTGAAAGTGAACGTTACAGCGCTACTGAAATTTTGAACTTACTCACAAGCATATCACAGGCCAACACGTTAACCAGATCACTACGAGAATATATATATATATTGGAATAAATAAATCGTTCTAAAACATTTTTTATGAATAAACAATTGTTTAATACCGGACAGTAGAGCAGGATAAAAGTTAAAATGAATGAATGTTTACTCACTAATAACAGTTTCACGAAAGTAAAAGAAATACCATTATCAGACGAAACTTTCTATATTAAAAATGTGTATTTTTTGAATAGTAACAGCCCGCAAATAATAAGAAAGCTACAGAGGGATGAGTGATCATTCATTTGTTTTATGTTCAATATACACACACTCACCAGCTCTCTCTCTCTCTCTCTCTCTCTCCCTCTCTCACACACACACACACACACACACATATATATATATATATACTTAAAAATAAATAGGCCCTCAGGAGGATTTATCTCTAAGTTATTTATTTCACTACAACACGTTTTTCTGGCGTTTTACCCTTTCTTCAAGAAGGAAAATGGTTACTTCTTGTGTTTCTTTAATTTTATATAATGGCGATTGTTTTGATAATTTTGTGGTCCATTTTAATACTAGGATAATAAAAATTATAACTGATAATATAAATAAAGGGAAGACGGGAATAAACCATTTTACTCCCCCCCCAAAGTGGAAAACGCCAGAAACACGTGTCGAAGAGAAATAGTTAGGAATAAATTCCCTTGTGAACCTATTCATTTTAAAGTATTTACTTTTTTCTCTCATTAGACCCACAACATACATTAGAGACATGTATTTGTGCGAAGCACTGCTTTGCCAAGAAAAATTATACCTTATAAATTCAAAAACATCTTTTATTATTTAATTAATTCAAAACATTATTTACTTAATATATATATATATATATATATATATATATATATATATATATATATATATATATATATATATATATTACATTACAGAAACTTTACAGTACTGAAATTCAGAAATTGTCAGCAGACTTACACCTAAGAAAATTTCTCCCTCTGATAAACAAAATTTAATTCGCAATTTTTTTTTCCACAATGAAATCATGTAACACTTCCCGAAAAAATAGGGTTGCTTTCTTTAATGGTATATCAACCTTCGTGGGTTATTTAATGTCGCAGCCTAACTTGTAGAAGACCAGCGATACTATTCATCTCATAGCAGGTGGCAGTGGGGATAAAGGAATTCATAGGTTTTTGACGGTATTAGCGCAACTGGGGTTCGAACTCGTTTACTTCTAGGTGGCAGTTCGACACTTTAGCCATTATACCAAGGGGACTACTCGCGCCACAATAGTGTAACGATTTTAGTCAGCGACAATGCCTGGTGTTCAGCTGCTCCTGTTTAAATAAAAAGAAAAGAGGAATAATATTTGCCCGCAGTAAATATCAATTAAAAAAAAATCTAAGCTTCATTACGTATCATGATAGGATTAAGTTTGGTTTGGTTTCTTTGTTTAATGGCATATCAACCTTCATGGGTTATTTAATGTCAAAGTCATTCTTGTAGCATACCAGTTTTTTTACCCATAGCCATAATCTTCACTCAACATAGCAGTCTGTAGCGACTATCACACTCTGCTCTGACTAAAAGTCACAAGCCCTTTGCTCCTTGGGCTACAGAAGTAGCTCGGTGAATACGTAACATAATTCATTTTAATGCGGCCATGGTATCGATTCAAACTATCAGAAATAGAAAATAAAATAAAATTTAAGAAATATATATATATATTTCACAAAAAACATTTTTCACAAAAAAAAAAAATAAAAAAATTTAAATATAAGATATGAAAATCGGGAATATTTATTATCGTCATTATCTTATTGGTTTTTTTTTTCTCAAATTAATATTTTCGTAAAAGAAAGAAAAAACTAAAGATCGAAAAAAACAAAACAAGGGAACGTTCTTTATTTCTAACATTTTCGCCTAATTATTTTGGCAATGTGAAACCCGAAAGAGTAAAAGACAAATGGGATAATTGCGTAGTCTAAATTTCTGCGACGAAGCTTGATAATTTTTATCATTTAGGGTTTTTTGACTATTGTCTTGATTTTTATTGTTATTTCCACAATGTTTCGGCCGATATGTCCTCCGGCCTTCTTCAAGTGTTTGTCGAACTCGGGAACCTGCACGGATTGAAGTTTTCCATCAAAACGAGAATGGTTAGAGCCAAACTATTTGATGATGGTGTTATTGTAAAACTAACAGCTATAAGACGTTGGTTCCCTAAGCTAAGAAGACAATCATCTGGAGGTTGCAGGTTCAATCCTGACTGCAGGCGAGTAACAATACCGGAATACTTAACACTTGTACCCGGTTATGGCTAACAGAATCAGAACAGGCGACTCCCGTGGATTCAATAAAGGACGTAGTTCGAAGTTCCGCAAAGGTTCCCGAGTTCGACAAACACCTAAAGAAGGCCGGAGGACATATCGGCAGAAACATTGTGAAATAACAATAAAGATGAAGATAATAGTCTGAAAGCCCTTAATGATAAAAATCAAGAGATAAATATGTTATATGTACAAATCTGAAAATCTTCCAAATGAGAATAGTCGAAAAGTGCTCTTAAATAAATTAAAGAAATAAACGAGGAATATAATTGGCTTTGATATAACATTTAAAGCTGACAATCATATTTTATCTATTGTATCGATGGCTGGATGGTTAGACATTTTTATCTAAGCAAAGAAAATGTTGTTTTAAAGATATATAAAACTCTGATAAGTTCAGGGAATATTGTTCTCAGGTCTGAGCTCCATTGGCGAGACATTGAAGTATAATAGTGAGATTGGATGGCATAGAAAGTAGAGTAAGAAATATTATAAAAAGTGTAAAAGATTACTGTTAGAGAGACAGGGAGTTCCAAAAGGAGAAAGAGATAGATAGATAGAGAGAGAGAGAGAGAGTGAAAGAGAGAGAGAGAGAGAGAAAGAATGAAAGAAACAGAGAGAGAAAGAGTTTCAGAAAGAGAGAGAGAGAGAGAGAAGGAAAGAGAGAGACAGAGACATAGAGACAAGGAGTTCCAGAAGGAGAGAGAGAGAGAGAGAGAGAGAGAGAGAAAGAGAGAGAGAGAGTGAAAGAGAGACAGAGAAAAAAAAAGAAAGACAGAGACAGAGACAGAGAGACAAGGAGTTCCAGAAGGAGAAAGAGACAGAGAGAGAGTGAGTGAGTGAAAGAGAGAGAGAGAGAGAGATAGAAAGAATGAAAGAGACAGAGACAGAGAGAGAAAGAGTTTCAGAAAGAGAGAGAGAGAGAGAAAGAAGAAAAGAGAGAGACAGAGACAGAGACAGAGAGACAAGGAGTTCCAGAATGAGAGAGAGAGAGAGATAGAGAGAGATAGAGAGAAAGAGAGAGAGTGAAAGAGAGATATAGTGAAAGAGAGAGAGAGAAAGAATGAAAGACAGAGACAGAGACAGAGAAACAAAGAGTTTCAGAAGGAGAAAGAGAGAGAGAGAGAGAGAAAGAATAAGAAACAGAGAAAGAGAGACAAGGAGTTCCAGAAGGAGAAACAGACAGAGAAAGAGTGAGTGAAAGAAAGAGAGAGAGAGAGAGAGAGAGAGAGAGAGAGAATGAAAGAGTCAGAGACAGAGAGAGAAAGAGTTTCAGAAAGAGAGAGAGACAGAGAGACAGAGAGACAGAAGGAAAGAGAGAGACAGAGACAAAGAGACAAGGAGTTCCAGAGAGAGAGAGAGAGAGAGAGAGACAGAGACAGAGAGAGAGTGAAAGAGAGAGACAGAAAGAATGAAAGACAGAGACAGAGAGACAAAGAGTTTCAGAAGGAGAAAGAGAGGGAGAGAGAGAAAGAATAAGAGACAGAGACAGAGAGACAAGGAGTTCCAGAAAGAGAAAGAGATAGAGAGAGAGAGAGAGAGAGAGAGAGAGAGAGAGAGAGAGACAAAGAATTTCAGAAAGAGAGAGAGAGAGAGAGAGACAAAGAACGAAAGACAGAGACAGAGTTCTAGAAGGAGAGAGAGAGAGAGAGAGAATAAAAGAGAGAGACAGAGACAAAGAGACAAGGAGTTCCAGAAGGAGAAAGAGAGAGAGACAGACAGACAGAGAGAGAGAGGATGAAAGAGAGAGACAGAGACAGAGAGAAAGATTTAAAATTCACTATTTTACTAGAAAGAAGAATAAGAGCTAATCTAATTGAAGCTTTCAGTGTAACTAACAGTAATTTCCAATTATGGAAGACATTTTTTATGTTTCATCTCGAATTGGAAATTTACTTTCAAGACACATTTCAAAAGCTATGTCTACTAACCAATTTGATTTTTTTTATTTTGTTAATTGAGCAAAAAAAAAAAAAAAATGGAACATATTGCCTCATCCAATTTTAAAAAAAAAGGGTTATAGTGTAAAAAATATTAAGATTTCAGAAAAGAGAATGGTAAAAAAATAATCTAAGACAGCATTTTTGGGAACTAATGGATGAATTCTATCTGTTATACAAATATTGTAGTAATAATGCATTTGTTCTCCGCAAAGATTTTTTTTGTTTAATGGTTGATAATGAGAAAATAGAAAAAAATGATGATGCAAAATGAGGCATAGCACAGGGTAAAAATAAAGGAAAGCGAAAAGAGATATAAATACATTGACATTGTTCGAAAACTGAAAAATCAATGGAACATAAAAGTGACAATGATTCCAACTGTGATTGGTGCACTCGGTACAGTCATCAAATGGTTAGTACAAGGAATGGAGGACTTAGGGAAAAGGAGGACGAGTGGAGACTATCCAAACGACAGCATTGTTGAGATCGACCCGAATACTGAGTAGAGTCCTGGATTTATATATATGTATATATACTGCTATATGGATGCACTACATGGACTCTAACAAAACGGCTGGAGAAGAAGCTAGACGGCAATTACACAAGAATGCTGCGAGCAATCTTGAACAAGTCCTGGCGGCAACACCACACAAGACACCAACTGTACGGCCACCTGCCTCCTATCACGAAAACTATTCAAGTTAGACGAACCAGACATGCAGAACACTGCTGGAGAAGCAGGGACGAACTCATAAGAGATGTACTCTTATAGACTCCCACACATGGCCGTGCAAAAGCAGGACGACCAGCACGAACATACATTCAGTAACTATGTGAGGATACGGGATGTAGTCCAGAAGATAAGTGGCGATAGAGGGTCAGGGATATCCGTGCTACCAGCGTGACATGATGATGATGATGATATATCTACAAACACAAAGTGTACGATTGGTAAGTTGTCGTCTTAAAAATTGACTTTGTGTCATATCCTGCTCGAGCGGAGGGGTTGGGTAAATAGGGTAAGTTGTCGTCTAAGTTACGCAAAATGAAAATAACAGACATATAATTTTATCAGATATATTAACCAAAATTACACAAAAATTTCTTGAAATATCATAGATCAGATTTATTCACAATTAGCTTCAACCACAGTCTCCCGATGACTTTGGAATCTCCTGCAAGCTTTTCCGACGGTCACTTTCTTTAAATTGGTAAATTCTGCCGCTATGCTTGCTTTCAGTTCAACTTTGATGTTACACGTTGTTTTATTGATCTCTCGCTCAACTTCGCGCCACACATGATAATTAAGGGGGTCACAATCTGGGGAATCTGGTGGACAAATATTGGGAGTGATATAATCGTAGAAATTTTCTTACAGTCATCACTGGGATCTTCTGCTTGTGTGGCATGGTGCTGAATCCTGTTGCCAGACGTAGGTCCTCCATCAGCCACCCTCCCAGTCCAGTTCAGCACTACTTCCTCCAGCCACTTGATGAAGGCTTCTGTGTTGACTTTGAGGTCATGGAGTCATAACGTCTGTGGGTTTACCATCTGATCCTGGCAGATATTTTTCTTATCTGAGAAAAATTAAAACTTGTCCAGTTGGAGAGGATCATTGGATTCGTTGCAAATAGTTGCAACGACGCCTTACCAGGTCCTTCATGACCTGTTATGAAAACTTGCCCTTTTTCATCTTGTATGAGAAATACCGAATATCTTCATGCACTACCAGCCTGATTAAAAACCCAGACTCTCTCATATTAACGTTTATGGACCTGATTGACTAGCAGGGACAGTTGTCAAACATGGCTTGGATTTCACCAAAATATTCGGGGATTCTTTGCGTATAAGAATGATCAGTGTGAGGCGTCCGTGCTGCCATACCTTTGTAATGGAAGTGCCCGTGGTGTAATGGTTATCGTCGTAGGAAATGATCACGGCGACACGAGTTCAAATCCTGTGCAAGACTGATTGCATTTCACATAGCACTAATACCCTTGGGAAAGGTATGAATCCAATTATTCTCCCTCCAGCTATGGGTAAATAGTAGGACAGACTGGGTTCTTCAGCCTTGGTGAAGCAACTAGTCTACGAGAAGGACAACTCTGAATTCAAACCTGTTAAACTCCGCTTAAAAATTGACCTTGTGTGATATCCTGCCCGAGCGGAGGGGTTGGTAAATAGCATACCTTCGTAATAACTTTTGGACACATTTAACACTTTTCGAATCTCCTATACTGTTCTCATATTGACCGCCAAACACTTTAACATCTGTATATTGGCGCCTCCGAGGAACTTCAGGTGGTGTAATGGTTAGCAAACTAGATTAATAAACCTTCACGAGTGAGTGCAAGTCTCAGTTGGAGCCCAGTTTATACAGTCTTGTGCCACATCTGAGCAAAACGCTTAGTAAATTGCTATATTAGCACCTCTGAAGTGAATGCCTCTCAACTCAGCGCATGATCGGTGCCTAGGGCAGTGTAATGGTTAGCAAGCTAGAATAGTAAACCTACATGAGTGAGTTTGGGTCTCTCCGGGTGCCTCAATCCTACAGCCTTCTGCCACATCAAAAGCTTTGTAAAAAAGCAAAAGCTTTGTAAATTACAACTCAGCGAGTCGTTTCGACATTTTTGGTGAAGTGGATTGCATCATGGTCTTGCTTTTTACGCTAGACGGTGATTAATCAACTCGAGGTTGATGAACAGTAAACAAAAACAGTCACAAAAGAAAGCGAAATTAATATATATATATATATATATTAATCAATCCCAGGTCGTGTCATACTAAAGACTTTAAAAATGGTACTTGATACCAACTTGCTTAACACTCAGCAATATAAGGTACGTATCAAGGGTAAAGTGGAGAAATCCACGGAAAGGAGTAGCGTCCCCCCTATACCTCAGTGTAGTAGCTATTGAAAAGGGAGCCTTCTGGTCGCCTTCGACTACGGTCGCCAACTAATATATATATATATATATATATATTCACCGACCCCACCGCACGAGCAGGATGCTACACAGAGTCAGTATTTTATGTAAAGTTTTAAATTGAGAGTTTTCCTTTTTCCAAACTGGTTCCCATACGCAGGTGAAAAAGCCCTGGCTACCCTTCTATTTACTTATTGGGAGAAGAATCTGATTCATAGTTTTCCCAAGGGTATTAGCATGATGTGAAATGCGAACAGTTTCGTCAAGGATTTGAACTCGTCTCTGTGTACACTTCTCGACAATGATAGCCATTACCCTAGTATTGCCAATGGCCCAGGAGACCGGTG
>OY757922.1:26126059-26136059 GCA_963585895.1 Sepioteuthis lessoniana
TCGTCGAAGGAAATGAACACGGCGACATAAGTTCAAATCCTGGACGAGATTGACTTCATTTCACATAGCACTAATACCCTTGGGAAATGTATGAATCCAATTATTCTCCCTTCAGCTATGTGTAATTAGTAGGACAGACTGGGTTCTTCAGCCTTGGTGAGGCAACTAGTCTAGGAGAAGGAAAACTCTGAATTCAAACCTGTTAAACTCCGCCAAAAAATTGACCTTGTGTCATATCCTGCCCGAGGCGGAGGGGTTGGGTAAATATGATAAATTTCTATATATAAGCTTAAGTTTGGTTGGCATAAGATTTGATGAAAGTGAATGGGTAGAGACGATCTTGCTGAGACAGTCTTTTACATATTGAAAGAATTCCTGCCTGGAAAATCGGAATAATAAAAACGAACCTAGGTTAAGTAAGAATTAAGAGTTGGAGTTGGTTTAGTTCTATGATATATCAACGATTGCAGGTTATTTCATGCCAAAACCTGTTTACATATTTATATTGAATATATATATATATATATATATATATATATATATATATATATTGCACGTAAACACATTTTGCTGATAACATTCTTAAACGAGCTTGAGCTCTTTTTTTTTGCACACAGTTAAATGACCACAATAATTACTTTATAACAGTCACAATTTAACATCAGTCATCTGTTTATACACACAGTTTGTTCAATTTGACCCATAGATAGGATCCTATCAGGTGCTACCAATCCGAGCCGGAGTGGAGCTGGGAGCAATGGCAATGTAGGGGTACTCCACATTTCCTTAATCTCCAAGGTCTTACTTCTCTTCAAAGATGAAACCGAATGGACCGAAGACTACCTCCCAACCGTGTTATAGCAATGTTGGAAAGTTTGCGGATGATACTCGGACTTTAAAGTTCTGTGGCTTTTACCGTAATTTCTCTTTATAAAATATTGCACAGTCGGCTGGGGCTGTAGAATACACCGACTGCACCTCTGCAGAGGGGTAAGACCCCCCCCCACCACCAATGAGTGTCCTAGATATGACACTAAACAATCTGATGGTGAGGTTCCAGTGATGCTGGAGCTTTGGGGAATGTGGAGCATCCCTTCATTGCTCCCAAGTTCACTCTTGCTCTGAATGGTAGCACCTGATAGGGCCCTATCTATAGGTTAAATAGAACTAACTGCATATTTATGCCAAACTGAATTGCTTGAATTAGAACTGTTTGGCTAAACTGAATAGCTTGAAATAGAAATGTTTTTGACAGTTAAACTGTACTTATATTTAAACTGCATGCTTATGCTAAACTAAATTATATGAAATGGAACTGTTATTGACATTGAAACTGTACTTGCACTAAACTGAATTGTTGTATTGTTTTTTTATATTTAACTGTGTGTTAACAAAATCTGTACTCATACTGAATTGAATTAGCTGAATTAGAATTGTTTGACTAAACTGAATAGCTTGAAATAGAAGTGTTTGAAATAGAAGTAATTATTTGCATAAAAATAGATTTGGCATTAAATAACCTACAAAGCTTGATATGAAATAACACCTAACCAACTAACCAGCCAACTGATGCTGAAACTTTGGGGAATGTGGAGCATCCCTTCATTGACATTGCTCTCAGGTCCACTTTGGTCCAGAGTGGTAGTACCTGATAAGGGACCTATCTATGGGTTAAATAGAACTAACTTCATACTTATTCTAAACTGAATTGTTAAACTAAACTGAATTGCTTGAAATAGAAATATTTTTGATGATTAAATCGTACTTACATTAAACCGGGACATTGGCCCAGCGGTTAGAGTGTTCGCCAATGGCCCGGGAGACCTGGATTCAATCCCAGGTCGAGTCATACCAAAGACTTTAAAAATGGAACTTGATACCACCTTGCTTAACACTCAGCATTATAAGGTACGGTTCAAGGGTAAAGTGGAGCAATCCAGGGAATGGAGTAGCGCCCTCCCCTACACCTTGGTGTAGTAGCTATCGAAAAGGGAGCCTTCGGGTCACCCTCGACTATGGTCGCTAACTTACATTTAAACTGCGTACTTATGCTCAACTGAATTGTTTGAAATGGAACTGTTTTTTTTACATTGAAACTGTATTTACACTAAACCGAATTGTTTAATATAGAACTGTTTTGACATTTAACTGTGTGTATACAAAATCTGTACTTATACAAAACTGCATTAGCTGAATTAGAACTGTCTGATTAAACTGAATAGCTTGAAATAGAAAAGTTTTTGACAATTAAACTCTGTACTCATGCTAAACTGAATTGTTTGAAATAGAACTGATTATTTGCATAAAAATGGATTTGACGTTAAATAACATACAATGGTTGATATGCCATAAAACCCAACCAACCAACCAACCAACCAAGAAACCTTTGTAAAATAGAACTATTGTTATTTGTTCAATTCTTTTCTTGATTCCCATTGTTAAACTGGCCCAAATGTCAAAGTGTAATGGGAGTCAGAGGAATGAGAAACACTAAAGGATAAAAATAACCGTTTTACTTCTTAACCTTTTTTTTCTAATTTAGGTCAAATGTATACTCAGCTCGCAGCAGTTAGATCTGATTTTTAAATACCTTACAGAAAAATACGATGTTTTTTCTCGAAAAACATCATCATCATCTTCAAGTCGCCTTGACAGTACGGATTTCCCTAACTCTCTCTCTTCATCCCTCCTTTTCATCCATCCATCCATCCCTTTCATCCATCGGTCCCAGTAGGTCTTCTAAATTATATGGTGAGTCCGCGTTTAGCTGACGTAAACAAGTTTTTCCTGGTCGTCCAACACTGGCACGTCTACGTGTAGGGGTCCATAGCAGAGCATCACTTATGAGTTCGTCTTTGCTTCTCCAGCAGTGTCCCACAGGTCTTGTTCATTTTACTTTGATGGTCTTAAAGATGGAGGGAAAGTAGCCATACAACTGTTGTTTCGTGGGGTGTTGCTTCAAGGATTTGTTCAAAATAGTTTGTAGTATTCTTATGTAGTTCTCATCTAGTTTTTTCTCTATGCGTTTTGTTATCATTGGACCTGCGACTTTTAAATTTTTTCCTGGTTAGCAAGCTTTATTGAAAATCAGCGCACCATGGAGAGACTATTAAGATTTTATTACGTAATTGACAAAGATTGAAAAGAATTGCTTCTTGAAGTAACCATGAACAATTCGATCGGTGGTGAATCATGATACGCAAAATCTAAAATACATATAAGGTCAGTTTAGAATGCAATGAGACGTTCTTTAATTCATTTTTCAGATTAGCAACCCTAATTGAAAATCAGCTGCTCTCCGTTGACTTTGCTAACGAGACAAACCATTTGTTGAATATCAGAGAAAGACAACAACGCTGATGTATAAAAATATGATCTACTTCTTTTTTTTTCCCATTTATTAGCCAAAATGTACGAACAGGCAAGAGAGCAAGCGAGCGAGCGAGAGAGAGAGAGACAGAGAGAGACAGACAGACAGACAGAAAGAGAGAGACACAGAGAAAGACAGAGAGACAGAGAGACAAAGACAGTGACAGAGAATCTAAGACGGCTGAGATACACACACAGAGGGGCGAACGATATATATCTTCTGCGAAACCAGTCTGCCTTTCTGTCCTTTCCGTGGTTATATAGTATTCCGGACGCCCACACAATTCTCGGTCACATCTTCTATCTTCTGCTTACACCTTGCATGAGGATATACCACTCTTTAGCATGCTGCCCACTCAGTTTACGCAGCATTTCCACTAGGGGAACACCTGCATCCAGTTTACTTTAAGTAACAGGTGCATTTCCTGTTATTTTGTGTTCCCAGTGTTCGACTTCCTTTTGGCATGCAACCCATGTAACTTTGGCAGCACATCAAAAAGGATCTTCGAGTCAATATCCAACACATGATCGCCTTTCAGAATTCAAGTTTAGCTGAGAAATCTTGGAATATTACGTGCTTGGTTAAGATTATCATCAGTCGGTGTATTCTATACTCTCAGCCGACTGGGCCAATTATATATTGAATGACCTGCCTATATATATATATATATATATATATCCACAGAGAGAGAAGCGGAGAGAGGGATAGGGAGAGAAGGGTAGGGAGAGAGGTATATTTGATAAATTTAGCTTAGTCTTAGATACATTTGATGTAGAAAGATAGTTTAATATCCTTCTAATAGTCATTCTTTTATCTTGTATGTTTGACATTTTAGAGACGAAAGTATTTTGGGAAAAAATTTCTCAAAGGTATTTCTGAGGTATATAATGTGAATTTTTATAAGTTTACCCTTATTTACAAAGTGAAAAGAGCCTATGTTGACCATATTCATTACCTTTCGATAATCTTAGTAATATGTTTGAGGGTTTAAATCATTCACCCAGAAAAAAAAAAAAAAACTCTGAGAGAGTTATCTTCGCAGACATAGTTGAATATATGATTGTTTTCAGCCGGGATCGGATGCCATTAGCTCAGTTCAACAATGGCTCTCTCTTGATGCTCCTCTGATAACAACTAGACGTAAACTTACCACATTTTATAGAGAAACACAATAGGGCTGTATAGTTTAAGTATATACCGTTTTATATTGTAAATATAGAGGGTTTGATCAATGATCCATTCATAAACTTGTTAATTCGTATAGTCCACAACATACGATTCATGAAAATAGACACATTTTTGTGATAAGAGAATCGACTCAAAAACAATTTCACTTTCAGTGGTGGGCAATTCTGGGGGATATCTTATCGGAGCAAAGGTTATTCTTAAATGTCCCGTTTTTTCCAAATGACATTGTTACAAAAAAAAAAAAACAACAACAAAAAACCCCCAAAAAGAACAAAAAAACAAAACAAAGAAATAACCAAAATAAAACAAAAAAAAAAAAAAAAGACAGACGAATATATTGATATTACATCAGACGAGCCTGAAACCTAACGGGTTCCTGTTCTAATATATAATGATATTGATGTGTAGAGAAGAGGAAAATCTCGTATTTTGGTTTGACGCTCAATTTATTTCGACACTTTATTTAAACCAATCAGGATGACTAATCCTATTCAGCCCGGACCTTCATTTCCGCCCACCAAAGCTTGTTAGCCGCCAAACCCAGTCTCTTTGGCTTGGGAACGTAGACCAGAACAGACGTTCCTCTGGCCGTTCATGGGCGATGCTTTTTAGCTAGACAAGCCGCCCAGTGTAGACATCTCACTGTGGCTCTAACACCAGCAGCAGCAACATGGACACTCACGAGGGAACCATCAAATTTATGGATTCCTTACGAGGAATCCCAGTTGAATATGAATTGGATGCATTCAGCATGCTTTCCACAGGCACCACTTCATGTCACCCTAAAAATTGGCTACGTTGATCTGAGCGTAACTCCGCTCTCGACCACATGGAGAGAGCGCCTACTCTCCTCCCCAAAAATACCAGACACACAAAACTCCACGAGTCTTACAGCACCAAAAGCAAACCATATTCCATGCTGCAATAAAAACCTATTCATAAAAACACCTTTCGACCTTCGCCATCTTACTTCATCTTCAACCACCTTTTATTACCTAACAACTATTAGCGAGGGGACTAACAACTCTCAGCGAGGAAACAACACAACGTAAACACACATACGTTACACCATCTTCCTTGCTGAACCAAACAAACTTTCCCTCGCTACCAACAACAAAACTCCGGCTACAAAATGGTTCCCCTCGCTAAACAATAATACACATTTCATCATCGCTAAAGATGCTTCAATTTCCTCAGGATTTCAAATTTTCGCTATCATTAAAAATTTTTAGACGATTACAAAAATACGTTCAGTGCAAGTGCAGACCCTACAATATGATCATTATATAGAAAATTGGACCGGAAATTCTTTTATTCTCTATCTTTTAAATATATTTCCCTAATAAAAATCTCCCTTTGATGAGACATTTCTGTGTTACGGTTACAAATAGAAGCATATATATATATATATATATATATGTGTGTGTGTGTGTGTGTGTGGACATATTTGTGTGCGAGAATATATATATATATATATATATATATATAACATTAAGGGTTTTCGGAATATTGTCTTCATTTTTATTGTTAATAAAGAAAACCCTTAATGATAAAAATCTTCAAGGTTCGTCTCAGAAATTTTGACAACTAATATACATATATATACATATATATATATATATATATAGGAGGCGACCGCGGTGTAATGGTTTTCGTTGTCGGTAATGGAAACGGCTGCCTAAAGGAGGCTGTTTGCATTTCAGGGAACTCTATACTTGCGGAAGTTACACATCCAACTATTCTCCCCCAGCTATGGGTAAATAGTAGGGCAGTCTGGATCTTTTACCTTGATATGGCAGCCGGTCTTGTTAAAGGAAAACTCTGAATTCAAACCTGTTAAACTCTGCTTAAAATGACCTTTCGTCACATCCTGCTCGTGCGGAGGGGAAGGTAAATACACACACACACACACACACACACGTGTGTGTGTGTTTGTTTGTTTTTTTGTTTACATATACGAGTGCGATTATTGATAAAAGCAGAGGAAATGATAGAAAGAAAAGTTGCATAAAAATTGTTCTATGCCATCCTCGTAGAATAGCTCTAAAACCTAAAATATCAAATTTATATTCTCGCTGAGTCAGTTAAAGTAGCATATGAAGCACATAGTCACTCTATATTAATCCTTGCCAATTTTCCACAATAGCGTTAGCCGATGATCTTTCATTGGAATCTGATTGACAGCAAGTCTACTCAAGTCTTCAGGACTCTTCTCAGTATTCTGGCCGATCTTAATGATGCTGTAATCTGGATAGTCCCGGTTCGTCCTCTTATTTCTATATTTTCCTGTCCTTTTACCAAGCCTTTGGGGATTGTTCCGTGGGCATCAATTACAATTGCTATCACCATCACTTTCATGTTATATAGCTTTTTAGTTCTCTTTTTAGGTCTAAGTACGTATATATAATAATAATAATAATAATAATAATTATTATTATTATTATTATTACGCATTAGAGTTTTTGACATCAGCGACATCTGATGGTCTTTCAATGAAGATTGAGTGACAGTAAGTCTCTTCAAGTCTCCAGGACTCTTCTCAGTATTCTGGCCGTTTTCAATAATGCTGTTGATTGGATGGTCTCCACTCGGCCACCAACTTCTAAATCTTCCAGGCCCTTTGATAATCCTTTAGTTACCGTGCCAAAAGCACCAATCACAATTGGTATAATTGTCACTCTCATGTTCCATAGTTTTTTCAATTCTCTAGCAAGGTCAAGGTACTTATCTCTCTTCACATTCTTTCAGTTTTATTCTGTGGTTTGCCGGGACAACAAAGTCGACAATTTTGCAGATTTTCTTTTTTTTGTTGATTATTTTGCAGATTTTCTTTTTTTTGTTGATTATTATAAGGTGTGGTCTTCGGGCCGAGATTAAGTGATCCGTTTGTATATCAACGTCCCACAGGAGTTTGTGCGTGTATTATTATTATTAGTAGTAGTAAAAGTGACAGACAAGGATATGGAATTGAGGTTTTTATGACCCTTTTTTTCATATTCATGAGTGACATCTCGAAAATGAAAACGAAGACTGGTAAATAATTGTCCGAAATCTCTGATGTTACAAACCTAATCATTTGCGACATCTGATAACATTAATCTGTTCGTCTGTCTTTTGTAACCGAATCATTGGGAAAACTGGACATTTAAGCTTAATCTTTGCTTCGGTAAGATACCACAAGAATTGCCCAATGCTAAAAGGGAAATTTTTTTTGAGTTTATTCACTGAAAAGCGTCAATTAAAAAAAAAGGATAATAAAAACTTTTTATTCTAAATGATTATCAACCATCTTTGATAAAATATATCTCAAAGAAAGTCTGCTGCACACACACACACACGCACACACACACAATATATATATATATATATTTTTTTTTTTTTCATCATACAACGTGTGAAAGCACGTGCAATACCCTAGCCTCATAAGCCGCCAACCAGGGTGATAACACAGTTTCGGTAGCTCAAGGCGGTACTGCCACTCCTGGCGCTACCGAGCAGCTTTTGCCACCGGATAGGATATTTAAAAGAAATATATATATCAATGTATACACAAGATCAACTAAAAGCAGACATTACATTGGACGTTCGTTCATCTTCATTTTGGTGAAGTTTGTGATTTAAAAATGCGTTTACTTACGGCCGTTAGATGCCATAGCAACCGTTTCTTGATTTTGCGTAATTACACTAGAAAGGTGGTTCCGCGTGTATAACATTCATGTTGAAATCCTTTCTATGTCCGTTATCTATTCGGTTTGTTTTCTTTCATTTATGCGTCACTGCCCAAAAGCACTCAAGACAAACGTCATATATAATTCTGCTGAAAGATTTTATTTGTTGATCAATGGGCCCTCAAGATGGATGGTGAGTAAAAAGAAAGCTCCTGGTCTAAGTTTTTCCAGGTAGCTATCTGATTACCCTTGGGCCACTAAATTCTTGGCTTGCAAAAAATGTCTCCAGGACGCTGATGGTCAGCAATGGGCTCGTGAATACTGTGGGGGAAACCCTGATTCATAGGCCCATCATTCGATTTACATTCTCCGGCAGGAGAATTACGCTGTTCATACAGTTTTGTATATAAAAAATAGAGCTCAATATCAGCGATAGAGCATATATATCTAATTTACTAAAGCGCATGTCAGCGACGAAATAAATAAAGATATAATGAACTAATTTACAAAGAGCGGTATATTAATAGTGTAATTAGTTGTATATTTATATGTATGTATATTAGATCATCATCGTCGTCATCAAGTTATGATGGTGGCACGGAGTCCCGTGACTTTCTCTATGTGTTCCTATCGTTCTTCGCTCCTGGTAGTTCCTCTAGACAGTATCTAGTGTCAGCACAGAGCTGATGAACATAAGTCTTTTCTGGCTTGCTAACACTGATGCGTCCATGTGTAGAAATCGATTTAGCATGCAACAATGCAGAGCATATCTCGTTCGTCTTACTTGGATGGTTTGGGAGATGGGAAGCAAGTGGCCGTACAACTGCTGCTTTTTAGGAGCTACTTCCAGGATTTGTTCCAAACAGAATATCGCATTTTTCTATTGTTCTCATTCAGCTTTTTCTCCCTGAGTTTCGTTAGTGTCCTGATGGTGCATCCGTACAGTTGTACCGACACGACCTCAGCCGGGAATTAATCCCGCTATATTTTATCAGAGGGATTAGAATTTCTATATGATCAACAAGTCATTTCCACTCCACACCTTTCCTACACTATGTTGACATCGCTTACTGTGGTTGAGATATTGCTGCCGAGGTATGTAAATTAGTCTACTAATATTAAAGGCTTGCCTCTGATATATACATCAGAACATCTTTCTTTCTTTCTCTCTCTCTCTCTCTATATATATATATATATATATATATACACGGACTTAGATATAAGAATGTTATATTTTTCAACCTTTTCTTTAAGTGATTAGCGTTATTTTATTTCATGGCTCATCTTGGCTTTTACACACACACACACACACACACACATATATATATATATATATATATAGAGAGAGAGAGACTTAAATGTGAGTACCTTATATTTTTGACCCAGTCTCATGGGGCTTTCAAATACACCGACTGCATCTCTACAGAGGGTTAAGACCCCCCCCCCAACGTGTGTCGTAGATATGACACTAAACAATCTGATGGTGAGGCCCTCGGAACGCTGGAGCTTTAACGAATGCAGAATTACCCATTCATTGCCAGTGCTCCCAGGTCCACTCTTATAGCGCCTGATAGGGTCCTATCTCTGGGTCAAATAGAACTAAAATGTGTGGTTATGCTAAACAGAATCGTTTGAAATAGAACTATCTCGGTATTTAAATTGAATACTTATACTAAACTGAATTGTTTCAAATAGAACTGTTTTTACATTTAACTGTGTGTAAATACATGACTGGTTTAATTGAATTGTTAGTGATACACAGCAATACTCGAAA
>OY757922.1:26138559-26258559 GCA_963585895.1 Sepioteuthis lessoniana
GAGCAAAGAATTCAAACCAGAAAGAGAGAGAGAGAGAGAGAGAGAGAGAGAGAGAAGAGAGAGATAGCCAGAAAAAGAGCCAAGAAGATTGATATGTTATTGAGCAAAGAATTCAAGCCAGAAAGAGAGAGAGAGAGAGAGAGAGAGAGAGAGAGAGAATGAAAGAGCCACGTAGGCTGAGATGCTATTGAGCAGAGAATTCAAATCAGAGAGAGAGAGAGAGAGAGAGTGAGTGAAAGAGCCATGTAGGTTGAGATGCTATTGAGCAGAGAATTCGAATCAGTGTGTGTGTGTGTGTGTGTGTGTGTGTGAGAGAGAGAGAGAGAGAGAGAGAGAGAGAACAATTGTTGTTTATGTAACTTTAAGATTAGGATCACCGTTTAGAATTTTTTTCTCCTTTTAATGGCCATTCAGAAGTGTTCAGTTTAAAGATTAAAATTGAGAGTAATGTGTTCATGTCATTCGAAGTCTCCTTTTCATGGTATAGAGTTTGTGTAGTGACCAAATAAATATTAACATGTTTTCGTTTATTTGACCCGTGTATAAAAAAAAAGACCTGCTTAGCACTCGATGAAATTTACACCACCTAAAAAAGAAATGCCGAGACATAATTTAGTCAATTTGAAAACTTTTTACTGATATAGTTAAATTATACGAATGTGAATAAGGCTTATAAGTTCGTAAAAAAAACAAAAAAAAAACGAACAAAAAAATCTCTAGGAAACAAACTAACCAATTTATGACTCAAATTACTAAAATATTTTCGTCGACTTTTGAAGTCGAAAGTCTGCTTATCTATAAAGAGATTTCTGAGCCAAGTAATTGAAATCTGTTAGTCGGTCAATGAAGTCAGAAATCTACAACTAGGTATGAGCTTTAGGTATATAAGTAGTATTTAAAAACCATATACAGAGTGTCTCAAAATAAACGGAATCCATTAATATGATTATATTTTATTACTGAGACAAGTGCAATAGCCGTCATTTGGAACATGTGCTGTAAAAAAATGCATCCTTTGAGTTAGAGACATCAAATCAATGTTTTTTTTAAAATTGTAATTATATCAGCTTTGAGGACATGTAATCTTTTTTTGAGTTTCTTCTCTGAGTAATAAATGATTATCATATTAATAAGTTGCATGAATTATGAGATAGTTTTGAATGATTCTGTCTCCAGGTAAGTTGTGACACGTAATATTTTCCCTCTCATTTTGATCGAGGATAAATTTTTGTTATAGTATACTATTTTAAAACCTGAAAAAAAAAACAACACATTATTATTAATAGAATTATTAGTAGTCATATGGGTCCCATGTATATTGAGACATACAATATATATATATATATATATATATATATATATATTATCATCAGGTAGGGCTGCTGGAGGTGCTCGCGGTGTAATGGTTATCGTAGTAGGAAATGGACACGGCGACACGAGTTCAAATCCGGGACGAGACTGATTGCATTTCACATAGCACTAATACCCTTGGGAAAGGTATGAATCCAATTATTCTCCCTCCAGCTATGAGTTAATAGTAGGGCATACTGGGGTCTTCAGCCTTGGTGAGGCAAGTAATCTAGGAGAAGGAAAAGTCTGAATTCAAACCTGTTAAACCCCGCTTCAAAATTGACCTTGTGACATATCCTGCCTGAGCAGAGGGGTTGGATAAATAGGATCCGGTAGGGCTGCTATAACGGATTTCCCTGACTCTCTCATATATATATATATATATATATATATATATGAAGATACATATATATATATATATATATATATATATATATATATATATGAAGATCATTTAATAAGTTTCCAGACTTTTTTCGTATGGGCACTTTTATTGATAGTACTCACACGAAACTCTAGTCCCTTCGAAGTAATCTCCTCCGGCTGTAATGTACTTGTTGTACCGTTCCAACAACTTCTGGAAGGCCCCATGGAAGTCCTCTTGTGTGAGCGTGTCAATGACCTTCGTCACAGCCTCTTTCATCAACTCAGTTGTCTCATAAGGACAGCCTCTGAGATTAGGGAATAAGCAAAAGTCACAGGGAGCAAGGTCTGGACTTTAGGGAGGCCGAGGAAGTGTCTTGATGCCCATCTTGCTCAAACAGTCTGTGACAAGGATGGAGTTGTGAACTGGTGCATTGTCCTGGTCGAAATGCCACTGATCCGATTGGAAGAGTGCTGGCCTCTTCCGACGGAATCCACCCCACTGAACTCCCTTAAAACTTCAACATAGTATTCCTTGTTGACTGCCTGTCCAGTGGGAATCCGGTGCATGTAGATCATGCCAGTGCTGTCAAAAAAGGGATCATGAAAAGTTTGTGGGTGGATTTGCTCTGTCTGGGTCTGGGAGAGCCAGCATGCTTCCACTGGGAACTCTGTCTCTTGGTCTCTGGGTCATAGCAGTTCATCCATCTTTCATCGCATGGCATTTTTTCCAAATTTAAAACAGAATTTTATTTCATATCGTTCTTCCTCACGTCCAGATTGCATTTTTGAAATTCTCCAGCCGTGACAATCAGGCTTCAGTAGGATGTATTCCAATTCCTGCTGTAGCTGTTCATTTGAAGCTGAAATCATAAAAATTGGTCAGTCATCTCATAAGATGTATAGCAATAACATAGTGAATTTTCCAGAGTCTATGACAATTTTAAATGCCTGTATTAAAAGTCTGGAAACTTATTGAAGGCAACACGTTTATCCTAATAGAACAAAAGTTTCAGAAATATATTAAGGTTCTTTTCTTCTCAAATGTCTTTCAAAAACAATTCAGTTCTTGTATTAGCAAATGTTTCTGTGAGACACTTCTTCTTCTAGTTCCGTTTGATATTCTTTTCTTCTGCAAAACAGAAATGTCAGAAAGAAGATAGGGCTTAATTCAAAAGTAATCAAATAAGATAGCAGTTAAAAGAAAGAAAGAATGATTGTTAAGTCGAGGAATCGAAAAGTTATGTTAACAAACTCCTACACAAAACCAAATTGGAAAGGAAAAAATATCTTGCAAAAAATATTACGTAGTCAGAAAATCTAAATACACGAAACAGATCTAAAAATGTCCGCGCTGCCATCCCCGGGGTGGGCAGCATTACAGACTAGCCGATTTCGGATTCATTTCTGCTGTCTGTTTATAGCCACTTACCAATTCCTCTGCCAAATATATTCCTCGTCTATCTATAAAATGTTAAAGTTGTTTTTCTGCCTGTCTGTCTGTCTGATTTCGCAGTCAGCGCCGACTTCAAGACCTCCACCAATTATGGACAAGTATATACGGTACAAAATGTTTCAGCCGCTTCATCCTCTTGTTTTTTTTTTAATTTTTTTTTTTAATATCTTTTGTCGGAGATCGTAACCTGGGAATTTTGAACCTGGTAACTGTAAGTTCAATCTCTGATTCGAGTTCAGTGGAAATTGAACCAACAGTAAAACGGCGAAATAACTAAAAAAAAAAAAAAAAGAAGTGAATAAAGAACAGTCTGATCCCGTGGACTAAATAAACGTTTCTTTTCTAAATTCCCTGAATGGAATCAAAGACTTGTAAATAGTTTAAGTCAAAAAGCTTCTAGATACGAGAGTTGATAGATAAGAAGTGTCTCCAACTCGGTGTTGTTAGTAACAATGAATACAGCAGCATGTTCGAAGATATACTCAAAAGCACAAGGTTAGTTTTAGAATAGAGTTAACAGCTTTAAAAAGAACAAGATCTCAGATAGAAAAAACTTGTGGGTCACTTTTTGATATTGGAGTCTATACCTTTTCCTGCTCGTTGCAGAAGGGTTAGGTACTATACTTTCATAATACCCGTCAAAAAGATGAAATTATTTATGTATCTTGAGAGGCTGTTGTCTTCGATTAGAGCGTGTTATCTATGTGTGCTGCCTGAAATTAAAATGTCACTTTCATACATTTTGGCAAAGATCAGTGCGTAACTGACCAGGTTCCAATTCAACTATAGTAATTCATTTCATTTTGAACTGAACTATTTCCATTTTGAACTGAACTATTTCCATTTTGAAATGAACTGTTCCCATTTTGAAATGAACTATTCCCATTTTGAACTGAACTATTCCCATTTTGAACTGAACTACTCCCATTTTGAACTGAACTATTCCCATTTTGAACTGAACTACTCCCATTTTGAACTGAACTATCCCCATTTTGAACTGAACTATTCTCATTTTGAACTGAACTACTCCCATTTTGAACTGAACTATTCCCATTTTGAACTGAACTATTCCCATTTTGAACTGAACTACTCCCATTTTGAACTGAACTATCCCCATTTTGAACTGAACTATTCCCATTTTGAACTGAACTATTCCCATTTTGAACTGAACTATCCCCATTTTGAACTGAACTATTCTCATTTTGAACTGAACTACTCCCATTTTGAACTGAACTATTCCCATTTTGAACTGAACTATTCCCATTTTGAACTGAACTATCCCCATTTTGAACTGAACTATTCTCATTTTGAACTGAACTACTCCCATTTTGAACTGAACTATTCCCATTTTGAACTGAACTATCCCCATTTTGAACTGAACTATTCCCATTTTGAACTGAACTACTCCCATTTTGAACTGGAAAAGGTATAGTATATTAACCGCTACCACACTGGGACTCACTCGATCACAGATTACTATAGTTGAATTGGAACCTGGTCAGTTACGCACTGATCTTTGTCAAAATGTATGAAAGTGACATTTTAATTTCAGGCAGCACACATAGATAACACGCTCTAATCGAAGACAACAGTCTCTCAAGATACATAAATAATTTCATCTTTCTGACGGGTATTATGCGAGTATATATACCTACCTAACCCTTCTGCAACGAGCAGGAGGAGGCACAAGGTCAATTCTTAAATAGTTTATAGCTGATTTACGTCCAGAGTTTTTCTTCTCCTAAATAGGTTGTTTAATAAAGATTAAACAAAAACTGCCCGACTATTTTGCTATAATGCTTTCTGCGTCGGTTAACGTGGTAGGGAATGGTATCGGCAAACCGAGATCTAATTCCGTGTAAGACATTTTGAGTTTCACTTCAAGGCATGAATAGATCTGTTTTCTCTCCCCTATTTATGGGCAAATAGTAGAAATACGTTCTTTAGCCTTGGTTGGGCAACCCTCTAAAAGGTAAACTATGAATTCAAACCAGTAGGTCTTGAAACGATTACCATAGTCGAGGGTGACCCGATGGCTCTCTTTTTCAATAGATACTGCACTGAAGTGTAGGGGAGGGCGCTACTCTTTTCACGTTAACCTTGATCCTTACCTTATAATGTTGAGTGTTAAGTAGGGCAATATCAAATACCATTTTTTGAATCTTTGGTATGACTTTGGTATGAGTCTTTGGTATGACTCGACCAGGGATTGAACCTCAGTCTCCCGGACCATTGGCGAACACTAAACTCATTTGGCCAATGGCCGGGTGATAGGTCTTAATAAAAAAAAACAACAACCCAGAAACTCAAAATTGACATAGCATCATATTCTGTCTGCTACGGGATGGCTTGGGTATATACATACTGAGCAAACATTCTTCTTCCCCATCATTTTAAACACGCTCATGGTAGAACAGTTATTATCGTAGGAAATGAACGCGGTGATCCGAGTTCAATCCCAGACTAGGCTTTTGCATTTCCTATTGAACTAACACGCTCTAGAAAGGTATAAATCCAACTATTCTCCCTCCGTTTATGGGTGGCCCAGTCGCTTGGGGCTGGAGAATATACCGACTGTATCTCTGCAGAAGGGTAAGACCCCTTCCCAATTGAGTGTTCTGATATGACACTAAACAATCATATGGTGAGGCTCCAGTAAAGCAGGAGCTTTAGGGAATGCGGAATACCCTTTTATTGCCATTGTTTCCTGATCCACTCTGGCCCGGAGTGATAGCACTGGATCGGGTTCTATCTATGGGTTAAATCAAACTAAACTGTGTGCTTCGGCTAAACTGAATTGTTTGAAATAGACGGTTTTGATAAATGACCGATATTCCATTGAATTATTAGTGATACATAGCAATTCTTGAAAAAATTTAACTTGGTTGATGAAACTGAATAGCTTGAAATAGAACTATATTTTTGATATTTAAACTGTGTACTTATACTAAACTGAATTGTTTGAAATAGAACTGTTTATATACATATAGAAATGGATTTGGTAACCTACAATGGCTATTGTGCCATAAAACCCAGCCAAAGGTTTGGTTTCTTTGTTTTTAATGGCGTATCAACCTTTGTAGGTTAACTAATGCCAAAGCTATTCTCCTAGAAGAACAGCAGAGGTACTATTTAACCCATAGCTGGGAGGATAAGGGGTTCATACCTTTCCCAAGGGTATTTGCCCGAAAGTGAACATAATAGTGCGACTAGAATACGACCTCGCTTACTACGATTCCGCAGTCCATCGCTTTAACCATTACACCACGAGGACATCTCCCCAGCCAAAGAACCAACACAATCCATTTATGGGTAAATATTTGGGCAGACTAGATTAATTTTTGTGGAATTTATCCAACTCTTCCAGCGCGAGCAGGATGCAACACAAGGTAAATTTCTGAGCAAGATACAGTTTACTTGAATTTAGAATATTACTTCAACACAGGTAGCCAAAGGAAACATTAGATATAGTAAGATTAAAATAAGATAATAAATATATATACATTCATTTTGCACTGACATGATACTCATGCGCGCACCGAAGAGAGGAAATTCAGAAGCGGAGCGGAGTGAAGGAGATGATCACGGAGATCCAAAAGGAGTAGTTCCTCTGGTTCGGACACATTGGAAGGTTTCTAGTTTCATAGATGAACAAACAAAAGAGCAAATACTGACTATTTTCGGGACAATGCAATGAATGACTACATGGCGCATGTGTGAAAGTAGGAAGAGGGATCAACCTCTCATCCACCCAGTACCGAATTCAAACACACACACACACACACACACACACACACACATATATATATATATCGATAGATAGGGTGTGGTCAATCTAACGCGAGGAAAGTAAATATTTTAAGATGAATAGTTTCGCAAATGATTTCTAATTTGGTCATTGGTCTAGAGAATAGAGTGATCGCCAATGGTCTGGGAGACTTGGGTTCAATTCCTGGTTGCGTCATAACAAAGACTTTAAAAATGGTACTTGATACGTCTTTGCTTAATACTCAGCAATATAAGGTACATATCAACGGTAAAGTGGAGCAATTCAGGCAAAGCAGTAGCGCACTCCTCTACATCCTGGTGTAGTAGCTATTGAAAAGGGAGCCTTCTGGTCGCCCTCGACTACAGTCGCCAACTTTACTTTTTTTTCATTACCGTACTATATGTGGTTTGGACATTTCAGTCTTCCTCCGGATTTATATATACAGCGAACAAAAGTGTAAGTAAATGAATGTAAAACTAATCTACAAATTAATGAATTTTATTTCTTTAAATTGAGTGAAAAGTTTGGTGAAACACAGAATTTACAAATTTTTTTATTGTATGAAAAGATATTTGATGCAGCGTTAATAATTCAAGAGAAAATAGTTAAAATATCAGTTTACGGTGTCTTAATCTTATGGACATATTTTATGTGGGCAAAAGATATTTGTGTGTGTAGTTCATTATGTTAAAGAGAAAATATATTTATGTGATTCACATGCATACCACTACAGTTGATTTTTTTAATCAGCAAGCGTTAGATTGAATCTAATGGATATATTTTATGAAGGCAAAATATATTTGTGTGAGTATGTCAGTACGTTAGAGAGAAAATTTATTTATTTATTTCACATGCATGTCATTGCAGTTGATTTTTTTTTATCAGCAAGCGTTAGATTGAATCTAATGGATATATTTTATGAAGGTAAAAGATATTTGTGTGGGTATGTCATTTTGTTAAAGAGAATATATATTCATGTGTTTCAGATGCATGCAATTGCAGTTGATTTATTTTATCAGCAAGTGTTAGATTGAATCTAATGGATATATTTTATGAAGGTAAAAGATATTTGTGTGGGTATGTCAGTACGTTAGAGAGAAAATATATTTATTTATTTCTCAGGCATGTCACTGCAGTTGATTTTTTTTATCAGCAAGCATTAAATTGAATTTAATGGATATATTTTATGTGGGCAGAAGATATTTGTGTGTATGTCATTATGTTAGAGAGAAAATATATTTATGAGTTTCACATGCATGCCACTGCAGTTGATTATTTTATCAGCAAGTGTTAGATTGAAATGGAATTATTAGCATGTCTCACTAAACAATATTTGCATTCAAGTTAGAATATTCAGACACTTGAAGAAACAGAATGTTAGATTTTTGCTCGAAAGAAATAAATCGAAAATTTTGAGTTGGCTACGGAATAAAACTCTAAAACCTATTAAATTTGAATTTATTTCATTGCTATTTTTAAGACTGAGATCGGCTCGAAATTAGATTTAAAAGCTACTTATTTATCTATGATTCTAATTAATTGAATTGCCCAGTCGGCTGTGGCCGTAGAATACACTGACTGCTTCTTTGCAAAAAGGTAAGAGCCCTCAACGATTGTCCTGGATATGAAACTAATCAATCCGATGGTGAGGTTCCAGTAATGCTGGAGATTTTGGGAATGTGGAGTACCACTTCATTGCCATCGCTCCCAGATCCACTCTGGCCCGGAGTGGTAGCCCCTGATAAGAGTCCTATCTATGGGTTAATTAGAACTAAACTGCGTACTTATGCTAAATTGAATTGTTTGAAATAGAACTTTTTGATAAAACTGAATAGCTTGAAATAAAAATGTTTTTGACAATTAAACTGTGTACTTACATTTAAGCTGCGTACTTATGTTAAACTGAATTGCTTGAAATAGATCTGACAATGTGCATCAAAATGAATTTGGCGTTAAAGGTTGATATGCCATAAAAATCCAACCAAGCAACCAACCAACTTACCAATTAATTAAAAATGTATTTTGAATAATCTAGAAAGGAAAATATTTCTTAAATTATCTTGAGTTTTGGTCCTTCAACTTTCTTGGGGCAAATCAAATAATCTTGTCTGCGAACCTCAAAGAAATTTTTAAACGAGTGCGTAAGCACCGATTGGTTAATCAGCGGGAAATTACAGATATAAAATTTACATCTTCACAAGTCTATTTATCCTGCAAGATTAGCACTTTTTTTGGCATAGAAATCTGTTAGATTGGTATAATGGTTAGAGTGTTCGTTAACGTTTCGAGAGTCCGGGTTTCAATCCGAGGTCGAATCATACCAAAGACTCTAAAAACGGTAGATGATGCCTCCTAGCTTAATACTCAGCATTATAGGGAACAGATCAAGGGTAAGTCGAGTAATCCAGGGAAGGAAGAGCGCCCTCCTATACATGTCGGTGTAAGAGCGATTGAAAAGGGAGCCTTTGGGTCTCCTTCACGTACGGTCGGTCAACTTATATATATATATATATATATATATATATGTGTGTGTGTGTGTGTGTGTGTGTACACGCGTGCGTATGTGTAAGTATGTGCAAGTGTATATGCGCACATATTTGTGTATTTGTGGGTGAACGTGTATGTGAATGTGCGTGTGTGTGTATGTATGTGTGGCTGTGCAGGTATGTGTGTGTGTGGGCTCGTGTGGATGTATGCGTGAGTGCACGCGCACTGGCATGAGTGAGAGCGAGTGTATCTATACGCTTATGTACATATATGTGTGTGTGTTGGCGTGTGTGCGCGCGTGTGTATCTCTTATTTAGTGGATGTCATTTCAAGCTGATTTCTTTTATTCAAGTCACTCAACCTATTTATCTCATCGCTCTAATCTTTAACCGGTGTCATTAACTGACACGCCGGTGCAGAATCAGTTCGTGTCTTGCTTAAAACAAGACCCCCTTTGAACGAGATTTCATTGGATGACACCCTGACTACGATCTCGTTAGAAGGATGGATAAAAGAAAGTATAGATATCATCCTAGAGTCACATAAGTTTACCATGGATGAATAAATAAATAATTATTAGTAAAATTAAAGAAATGAAATGAGATGAAGACACAGACCTAAAGAATCAAGTCCTTATAAGCTAATATAAACAGCTTATGTATTTTTACCATCACACAACGAGTATAGAGGCGTAGGGTTCTCTGAAGCGATTTAGGTGCTGGGTCATATTCATTGTAACACTTTAAGAGATCCGCTCACTCCTCTGAATATCTGGCTTTCTAAACTTTATCTAGACGAGGAAAAAAAAAAGTAATAAGGTAGTCGAGATCAACATACCTTTGACTAGGACAGACTAGGTTCTCCAGCCTTGGTGAGGCAACTTGTCTAGGAGAAGGAAAAACTCTGAATTCAAACCTGTTAAACTTCGCTTAAAACTTGACCTTGTGTCATATCCTGCACGAGCGGAGGGGTTGGTAAATAGGATCAAAATACGACTGCCTTTTTTTTTCTGACCCACTCTGTGCGTAATCATTTTGACTAGATTTATAATATTTCTTTGAGTAAAATAGTAAGAGAACTTGGGCTACCAGGCAATGGTGAGGGTAACAAATCTCGACCGACTTTGGATTCAAAACCCTTACCTATATTAGATAGATCAGGTTTGCAAAGTAAGGCTTCCTGGTCCCCATGTGTGTTATAGTGGACAGAGAAAAAGTTTATTGCTGCGGATAAATATATATATATATAGCCGCAGCAACAAACTTTTTCTTAATTAATATATATATATATATATATATATTAATTATTTAGCAACACTCCCCACCATAACAACCGTCTGTCTGTCTATCTGTCTGTTTGCTTGGTTTCTTTGTTTCTATGGCATATCAAATTTCTTAGGTTATCTAATGTCATATTTGTAGAACAGCCGTGGTACAATTTAGCCTATAACTGGGGGAATAAGAGAGTTCATGCCTTTCCCAAGGGGGTTTATTTCGAAAATGAACGTAACAGACGACTGGGGTTCGAACTCGCTTCCAATTATGCCACTATATATATATATATACACGGCAAACTGAGTTCAAGCCCTGGACAAGGCTGTTTGTATTTCCCACAGCGCTAATACCCATGGGAAAGGTATGAATCAAACTATTCTCCCTTCAGCTATGGGTCGATAGTAGGGCAGACTGTGCTCTTTATCTTTGGTATGACAACCAGACTAGGAATTTAAACCCGTTAAACTTCGCTTTAAATTGACCTTGTGTCACATCCAGCTCATGTGGGGGTGGATAATTACATACAGTCAACATATTCTAAGCCCCACTGACGGAATAAAATTTTTCTTACGTTTTAGTCAACGTTGAAAGGAAAAAGGGAGCAGTTAACATCTGCGGGTATCTGGTTAGACAATAAAATCTAACATGACTTCAAATCTGATTGTAGCAGTTTGGTTTCTTTGTTTAATGGCATATCAACCTTCATGGATTATTTAATGTCAAAATCAATCCATGCCGAAGAACAGCCGTGGGACTATTTAACCCATTGCTGTGAGGGATCAAGGGTTCATACCTTTCCTCAGGATATTAAACCGAAAGTGAGCCTTAATAGCGTGGCTAGGGTTTGATCTCGTTTACTGTGATGTTGCAGTCTTCTACATTAACCACTACACCACAGGGACTACCCCGACCACAGATTACTATATTTCAACTAGAGGCCGGTCAGTTACTCACCGATCTTTGCTAAAAGGCCTGAAAGTGACATTTTAATTTCAGACAGAACACACAGATAACACACTCTAATCCAAGACAGTAACCTCGACAGATATATAGTCTCGTAATTTTGACGGGTATTATGTGAGTATGTATTTATCTAACACCTCTTCAACGAACTGGATGTGACACAAGGTCAATTTTTAAGCGGAATACTGCTGGTTTAAATTCAGGGGTTTTCTTCCCCTATAGAGGTTGTCTAACCAAGGCTTTAAAAAAAGCCTCCCCTACTATTTTGCCATAACTGGAGAGAGATGGATTTAGGCTTTTCCGAATGGAATTAGCGAGAAATGAAATGCAAACAGCCTTCCCTAGGATTTGAACTCTGGTTGCCCATTCCGTTTCCTGTGTCGATAACTGTCACAAAAAAAAAAAAAAAACGGATAAAAAAAAAACGCCACAGGAGGAAAGTCAGTTTAGTTAAGGGTCTAGCTGCGGTTTAAATGAAGTCTATTTCCTACTCTTTAAAATTCCTAATTAACTTCAAAATCAGTTTCTTTCTTTGATTGTTTGTTTGTTTTTTAATATCTTAGTTGATTTATATATTTCCCTAGTGACACATGCCTGAAATGCGAAAGAAATAGAGTGATAAGAGATGAGCCTTTAACCCCTACGTGACCAGGGCGACACACCCATTTACCTGTACATTGTGCTGGGTGTACCCAAGGAAGTGTGTGTATGGGTTAATTTATAATTTGTCGATGACTGTCTCCCCAGGAAGGAACAAAAAAAAAAAGAAAAAGAAAAAAAAAAGGGGTGAAGAAACTGAAGATTATAAAATAATATACTCGTATAGAGACTTTGGTTTAATAAATATACGAGTACACAAAAGTCGATGAAATATGTGTATACACTCATAAAAGTATGTGAATCTAAATATATATATATATATGTCAGAAATAATGGAAAGGAATCCGACAGTATGGAGAAAAACTGAAAAACAAAGTAATTAAAAATTGACGAATTTATTAGTCGACGTTAAAACGTTTCGGTTTAAGTAAACCTTCATCAGGACTTTAAAATGAGGAAACAAGTGATGATAGAAGGACGATAAATGTTTTTATAAAACATCAGTCTTTGTTTTATCAACTCTTGTTTTATTATTTTAAAGTTCTGACGAAGGTTCATTAAAACCGAAACGTTTTAACGTCAACGTTCCTTCTAATAAATTCATCAATTTTGGATTACTTTCTTTTTTAATTTCTCTTTCTCTCTCTGTCTCTCTTGATATATCTATATATATATATATATATATATATATATATATTGTCATCTCCAGACAGACTGTTTCATAGTATCACAACTCTTCAGTGTGGTCAGACACGCAGGACGATTCAAGCTGGGATAGGAACCTGCCTAACTTTACGCTAGACTTGGTATCTAACCGCTCAGCCATTTCGGTGACATACGTCAGCTCAGGATTTATAAGGCATTTGTATTAGCTTTTGTTTGTTTCAATTTCGCTATCGGATACCAGAGTGCTCAATTCGTTAGAAGAGCTTAGCATTACGCGGGTAGCAGCCGTTAATTCCTTCGCTAGAATGCTCAACCCCCGGGAGGAGAGGGTATATATATTGTCATCCACAGACTGTTCCGTTGTATCACAACTCTTCAATGAGGCTAGACACGCAGGACGCTTCAAGCTGGGATCGAAACCTGCCAAATTTTACGCTAGACATGGTATCTCTCATTGTTTTACTCACTGTAAAATTTTCACACAAACGTTTACAGGTACTCTTTCACTGGAGTCTAAGGGAAAGCAAGTTTCTTCTGGTCTCCAGGACTCTACCGAGTATTCAAGCCTATCGTGATGATTTAATGGTCTTATAGTCTTCATCCTTCCTCTAAATTCCAGTTCCTCTATTTTTTTTTGTCCCAACCCTTTATGGTTTGTTCCTAGCAGGTCAACTATATTTGGTATTACCATCGTCTTCATGTTCCAAAATTTTTCCCCAGCTCTCTGGCAAGGTATAAGTGTTTTTCTGTCTTTTTCACTTACTTTCATTTTCATGCCGAAAGAGAAAAAATCCACTAGACAACTTTTTTCTTCTTTTTGAGTAAAACTAGGTTTAACCTGCTATCCGGAATATTATTATTATTATTATTATTATTATTATTATTTACTCCTTTAGAGTTTTTCCCATCAGTGTTAGCTGATTGTTTTTCACTGGAGTTTGATTGACAGCAAGTCTCCTCAAGTCTCCAGGACTCGTTTCAGGATTCTGGCCGTTCTCAGTAATGCTGTCATTTGGATAGTCTCTCCCCGTCCACCAACTTTCAAGTCCTCCAGGCTTTTTAATAACACTTAGTTATTGTGCCAAAAGCACCAATCACAATTGGCACTATCGTCACTTTCATGTTCCATAGCTTTTTCAATTCTCTAGCAAGGTCGAGGTACTTATCCTTCTTTTCACATACCTATTATTATTCACTCCTTTAGAGTTTTTCACATCAGTGTTAGCTGATGGTTTTTTACTGGACTTTGAGTGACAGCAGGTCTCCTCAAGTCTCCAGAACTCCTCTCAGGATTCGGGCCTTTCTTCGCAATGCTGTCGTTCGGATAGTCTCTACCCGTCTGCCAACTTCCAAGCCTTCCAGGACTTTTAATAATCCTTTAGTTGTTGTGCCTAAGGCACCAATCACAATTGGCAAAATCGTTACTTTCATGTTCCATAGCTTTTTTAATTCTCTAACGAGGTCGAGATACTTATCTTTGCTTTCAATTTCCTTTAAATTTATTCTGTGGTCCGCCGCGACAGCAAAGTCGACAATTTTGCAGTTTCTCTTTATTTTGTTGATTATAATGAGGTCAGGTCTTCTGGCCGGGATTAGGTGATCCGTTTGTATGTTAAAGTCCCGTAGGAGTTTATGCGAGTCATTTTCTAGGACAGGTGTTAGGTTGTGCATATACCATTTGTTTGTATGGTCGAATTGAAATTTCCTTCACATTTCCCAGTGGATCACCTTGTCGACCCAGTCCTCTCTCGCCTTATACTCCTTCTGTGCTAATTTGCTGCATTCACTTATATGATCGATCGTTTCGTCTCTGTCACCGCATAACCTACATTTACTGTTTTGTACGTCTTATCTATAGCTTTGATATGAGTGGTTCTTATGGCGTTGTCCTGTGCTGCTATTAGCTGGGATTCTCATTATTATTATCATTATTATTATTATTTTACTCAATAGAGTTTTTCACATCAGGTAACACAGATGGTTTTTCACTGGACTTTGAGTGACAGCAAGTCTCCTCAAGTCTCCAGGACTCGTCTCAGGATTCTGGCCGTTCTTAGCAATGCTATCGTTTGGCTAGTCTCTCCCCGTTCGCCAACTTCCAAGTCCTCCAGGCCTTTTAATAATCCTTTAGTTATTGCGCCTAAGGCACCAATCACAATTGGCATAATCGTTACTTTCATGTTCCACAGTTTTTTCAATTCTCTAGAAAGGTCGAGGTACTTATCCTTCTTTTCACTTTCCTTCAGATTTATTCTGTGGTCCGCCGGGACCGCAAAGTCGACAATTTTGCAGATTCTCTTTTTACTGTTGATTATTATGAGGTCTGGTCTTCTGGCCGGGATTATGTGATCCGTTTGTATATTAAAGTATTATTATTATTATTATTATTATTATTATTATTATTATTATTATTATACTCTTTTGAGAGTTTTTCGCATCAGTATTTGCTGATGGTTTTCCACTGGAAGCTGAGTATTCTGGCCAATCTTAACAATACTGTATTGCATTTCACATAGCACTAATACCCTTGGGAAAGGTATGAATCCAAAATATTCTCCCTCCTGCTATGGGTAAATAGTAGGGCAGACTGGGTTCTTCAGCCTTGGTGAGGAAACTAGTCTAGGAGAAGGAAAACTGTGAATTCAAACCTGTTAAACTCCGCTTAGAAATTGACCTTGTGTCATATCCTGCCCGAGCGGAGGGGTTGGGTAAATAGGATCTTAACAATACTGTAGTTTGGATGGTCTCCACTCGTCCACTTATTTCCAAGTCCTCCAGAAAGCTGTAACAATCCTTTGCTGACAGTATCAAGAGCACCAGTCACAATTGGTATAACCATCACTTTCATGTTCGGCAGTTTTTTCAGTTCTCTAGCAAGTTCTTAGTACTTATTTCTCTTTTTGCTTTCTTTCAGTTTTACCCTGTAGTCTGCCGGCAAAGTCCACTATTTGGCCAGTCGTTTTTTTTTTTTTTTTTTTTTGACTGGCTATTTGACTGAAATTCGGTCCGTTTGCATCTCAAAATCCCTGAAAATTTTGTCCGTCTCATTTCCCAAGACGGATTCTGGGTTGTGCATATTGTTCGTATGGTCAAATTTAAACTTCTCGCACAATTTCCAGTGGTTCATTTTCCTCACCCATCCATATCATTATCAATATTATTGCTCATTTTTTCGAATTTTGTGGACTTGCCAGAAAATGACAAAAAGGATCCCCCCCAAAAAACAAAAAACAAAAAACAAACGAATCTTTCCATCATACGTATACATCAATATATATATATATATGTATATATACGTATGTATGTATGTATGTATGTATATTTACATTGATAATGTAGCACACTACATTTATAATCAAATATCATTGTGAGTTGGCTGTGCTTGGTAGCAGTTGGTCTCTTACCTATGCGTTCCTCTGGTGATATATATATATATATATATATATATATATATATATATATATATATATATATATTTCTTTGTGTGTGGTAGTGTGTGTGAATAAATTGATAGCAAAATAAGTTTTTACATATCCATCCGTGTATGCGTCTTACATATCTGTCAGTTCTATTTCAAACAATTCAGTTTAGCATAAGTACAATTTTTGTTTACACATAGTTAATGTTAAAACAGTTCTATTTCAAACACTTCAGCATATCCTAAGTACAACATTTTGTTCTTTTTAACTCATAGATAGGACCCTGTTAGGTGCTATTGCTCCGGGGTAGAGTGGACCTAGGAGCGATGAATACGAAGGGAATACTTCGCATTCCCTTCGGCTCCAGCATTACCGGAGTCTCACCATCTGATTGTTTAGTGTCATAGGCGGGACACTCATTGTGGGGGTGGCGGCTATACCCCTCTGCAGAGATTTAGTAGGAGTATTCTACAGTTTCAGCGGACTGGGCCATCTTTCTGTGCAAGGATTCGAACTTTTCAAAAGACACTGGACATCCACACACACACACACACACACACATATATATATATATATATATATATATATATATATATATATATATATATATATATATATATATATCTCATTTAGGGCTTATTTCTAAGAAGCAAGGTACTTGATACTTTCTCAATAAACATCATACACTAGGAAATTTTATCTTCTAAGTTTAACCTTTTTATTTCACTTTAATCTTACAGCGTCTTAAACTTGTAATCAGACATTCACCTTTGAAAATCTTCCCTACATATAAAGATATTTTTCTCGATAAAATAAGACATTTCCTGACAAAATATGGAGCCAGTTGTAGTTAATTTCTTTAGTAAGCAATTACGCATAGAGTTCATCTGCTCTTGATTTGATGAAAAAGAGGAAAAAAGAAATTAGCGAACAAAAAGCTCCCCCCCACGCAAAAAAAAGAAAGATAGTTGGCTAATACAGGTAGCACTGTAATTATTTGATTCTAAAAGGAACATTGTTTCAACTGAATTCATTACCCATTTTTGTGGTTCTCGAACGACGATATTAACCTAAATAAGCTTTGCCGAAGTAACGCAGAGAAAAATTCAATGGTATATTTTTTTTAATTGTTTAATTCTTTTTTGAAAGTTACTCTCGGGGGGTAATTATTCTAAAGACAAGCAGCCGAAAAAATTCTGTTGGCCTTCCGAAGGTCATTTGAAGCTATTAAATTAATCTTTTATGATTGTTATTTATTGTTATTTCCAACTGCAAGAATATAAAAGTCTCATTTACTTACCTCTGTAAATTTTCAAGGATGGGCCATATATATATATATATATATATATATATGTGTGTGTGTGTGTGTGTGTGTGTGTGTGTGTGCCATGTATATTAAGACAGCCTATATATATATATATATATATATACGGTAGCGTCCAAAACTAAGGGACTAAATTTTAAAACCTAATATTTGTTAGAAATAACAACTGTGAAAAGCTGAAATTTTGACAACTGGTAGTCGTTATCATCCATAATAACATACTAAAATTTGAATAATTTGCAAAGGATAGAGAAAGAATTATAACAATTGTTTATTTATTTTCAAAATAGGATCGTCCAAAAGTAAGGGACAAATTGAGAAAAACAATGTAAACAGTATGCTATATTCAATTTTTTTGATTTCCTCTAAAGAATAAGTCTTACTTAGTCATTTGTAAACGTTGCATCAGTCGGCACCATGGCGAAATGCCAAAAACTTGATTACTCTGTGAGACAAGCTATTGTGAAGCTACTCAAGGAAAAGCACACCATTAGAGAGATTGCAGAGAAAGTGAAACGTTCCAAGAGTGTTGTAGGCAGGGTTGTTAAATCCTACAATGATACTGGCAAAATAGATAGTGCTTTTAAAACCGGCAGACCCCGAAAAACTTCGGCGAGAGAAGATCGAATATTGCAGCGTATGTCATTAAAGGACCGTTTTAAGTTTTGCACAGAAATTAAAAGGGTTATGAATAGTACCTCATGTGTTAATGTGTCAAGACAGACTGTTTCTAGACGACTGCAAGAAATAGGGCTGTTTAATCGAACACCAAGGAAGAAACCACTTGTTAGTTCGAAGAATAAGAAGAGATTAGAGTTTGCAAACAGGTATGTAATTTGGACATATGAAAATTGGGCAAAAGTATTTTTCAGTGATGAAAGCTAGTTTAATTTATTTGGAAATGATGGAAAAAAACAATGTAAAGAGACGTATTGGTGAAAGATTAAGTGCAAAGTGTACTAAGAAAGCTGTCAAGTTTGGGGGCGAAAGCGTCATGGTATTTGGAATGTTTTCTAGCCAAGGTATAACGCCTCTTGCCCGGTTACAAACTCGTGTAAAACCGCAGATCTATAAAGACATTGTTCAAGATCATGTTGTGCCAATCATACAGAATTCAGGTTTCGATAGGGCTACCTTTATGCAAGTTAATGCCCCAAGTCACAAGGCAAAGGTGGTAATGAGTTACCTTAGAGAGCAAGATTTCGAAATTATGGATTGGCCACCGCCAAGCCCTGACTTAAATCCAATAGAAAATCTTTGGAAGACCTTAGGAGTGAAAGTTATGGAAAGAAATCCCACTAACACGGAGGATTTGTGGGTGAAGCTTCAAGAAGAATGGTCTAAAATTAGTATCGTGGATTGTTAAGAACTGATTCGTTCTTGTAGTCGAAGATGTGCAGCTGTTATTGAGAGCAAGGGCTCATTTACTAAATATTGATTGTACATGTATTTTTATTGGTCTTTGACTGTTTACATTGTTTTTCTCAATTTTGTCCCTTACTTTTGGACGATCCTATTTTGAAAATACATAGATAATTGTTATAATTCTTTTTCTATCCTTTGCAAATGATTCAAATTTTAGTATGTTTTTATAGATGATAACGCCTACCAGTTGTCAAAATTTCAGCTTTTCACAGTTGTTATTTCTAACAAATATTAGGTTTTAAAATTTAGTCCCTTAGTTTTGGACGCTACTGTATATATATACAGGTTATCTTAATATACATGACACCCATGTGACTGGTAATAACTCTACACATAATATGTTTTTGTTGCAGATTTGAAAATATTATACTATAACAACTATTAATCCTCCATCACAACACAAAGAGAGGAAAAATATTTTGCGTCACAACTTATTTAGAGAAAAAAATCATTCAAAATTGTCTCAAAATAGATGCAACTCATTAATATTATAATTATTTATTATATATATATATATATATAGCCCCGGAGGTGGCCGTATGCGCTGAAGGGAATACGTACCTATAAAAAAAGACACATTAGGTCAAGTGGTCGCGCAATTTGCCATGACTTGTTAATTCGGCATCGCTTATAAGTGGCATGAACCGGTGGCCCAGTGGTTGTTGGTTCGAGCTCCATTGGTGGAGATCACAGTGTGCACTGCTGATGAGACCTAATAAGGTCGAAACAGCTGTTCAGTGCTCCGTATGTCGCATGTAGGTGTTTGCCGGATTTTCTTGTCATGGTAATTTCTAATATATATATATCAATTCCTCTATTTATAATTATATATGTATATAGGGTGTCTCAACATACATAGGACTCATGTGACTGCTTATAACTCTATGAATAATAACTTTGTGTACTTTTTTTGTTTTAGATTTGAAAATAGTATACTATAACAACTATTAATCCTCGATCACAATGCCTTGGACAAGAGAGGAAAAATATTTTGCGTCACTACTTATTTGAAGACAAAATCATTGAAAACAGACTCAAAATCTCTTTAATATGATAACGGTTTATTATTGAGACAAGAAATTCAAAAACGATACCCTGTCCTGGAAGATGATATAAGAATTAAAAAACATTACTTTGATATCTCTGGCTCAAAGGATGCATTTTTACAGGACGTGTTCCAAATGACTGCCATTACGCTTGTTTCAGTAAAAATCATTATCATAATAAAGGATTGCATCTATTTTGAGACACCCTATATGTATGTGTGTGTGTGTGCGCTTCATCATCATCATCATCATCATCATGTCGCGCTGGTAGCATGGATATCCCTGACCCTCTCTTGCCACTCCTCCCTATCGTTCATCGCCCTAGGCAGGTCTTCAGGACAACATCCCGTATCCTCACATAGCTGCTGAATGTATGTTCGTGCTGGTCGTCCTGCTTTTGCACGGCCATGTATGGGGGTCCATAAGAGTACATCTCTTATGAGTTCGTCCCTGCTTCTCCAGCAGTGTCCTGCATGTCTGGTTCGTCTAACTTGAATAGTTTTCGTGATAGGAGGCAGGTAGCCGTACAGTTGGTGTCTTGTGTGGTATTGCCGCCAGGACTTACTTGTACACAAAATGCATGTGACAGTGTATGAATTAACTTTAGACCCAGTAATTTGCATATACACAAGATTGATATTTGTACGATGGTGTTAGCACAGGTAGAGTAAGAATCAAACTCGCTACTTAGTAATTGTTTTGTGAGACTTGCTCCTTAATCATTACACCACAACGAAGTGCGGTGTAGAGGTGTGCTTGAGTGTGGCCTCGAAGTAAACGAGTTCCAACTTCAGTTGCGCAGTTATATTCACTTTTAGACTAATAACTTTAGGAAAGGCATGAACACCAATTATCCTCCCCAAAAATATGGGTTAAGTAGTACCAGTGTGGTTTGAGTGTTGGTCATGGTGATCTTTTGATGACTGTTTTTATTCTCATCTATAGAAGCCACCCTTATAGGTGAGCAGCAGTAGTTCCCCGACCGAACTATTTGATCCTGGCCGTTGAACCGTAGGATTAATAAGCCCTGGGCCTGGTTAGGCTTTACGTTGAACCGTCAGCTCACCTTTACGTCCACCATGCTGCTTCCTCTGACTTTCAAAAAAAATTTCTTCCTTTCTTCCCCTTCTGTCAATGTTAAGTTATAACTCTGTAAAAGTCCACAGTTACTTTCTTTTTAAATTTCATCAGAGTTCTTATTTATGGTTCTTTGCATCCTTATAGGCATTCTATTTTTATGCTAACTTAGGTTTTCAATTTTTAATAAAGTCCAATAGTATTAGCTTCTCTTGACAGGGTTCAACTGTTTCTTGGAATGACAATATTTGTCTTTGCATTTAAAGCACAGATAATATACAGCAGTGATTTTAAAAATAAAGAATAAGATCATTCATGCATTTCAAAATGACAATACAATAAAAGACAATACATGACTGTGTTGTATTCTCATATACATGTTCATGCAGGATACATACTGACGCAATAAATAAACAGACGCAGGAAGACTTCTTTAAACAAATATGTACCTCTCACTTTATTGCAAGGGCTCGAAAAAGGTTACTCAAAGTTTGCGTGTGGGAGGGATCTGGAGATCGAACATAAACTGTAATATTTTGACCCCACTGTTACGGCCGTCAGCGTTGTGTCTTTCTCATTCTCCAGGGCTGCTCAACCGGAGGCCCAGGGCCCACTCTGCTGGGTAATGGCTTTCTCTATTGCATCTTATCAGCATCTTCTTTGGACCCCAACTCGTCTTGGCCCCAGGCCCCTTCCACATCTCGTCTATAACTCCGTCTCCAACTGTCTGCAATTAAACTGGCCCTTGAATTCCGTCTTGACAGCGTTATATAATAATTCAAGGCCCACACGATCGCCCACTCGATCTTTGAAATCGAATGTTTAATCGTCATCAAGCGGAAATAACTGACATGCAGTTCACAGGTCACTCTCTTCCGGTACATCAGTCTATGAGTGTACCATGGGAAATTTTTTAGCTGGTCCCATTTCATCAGCCAATTTCCGCCCACGCGATTTCCTCTCATAATTGCCATTAGAATGTGTCACCTCCTTCCGGTGCATCACCTTGGAATGGCATTTTTGGCCGGGTCAAAAGGTCAAAATATAACAACTGACCGTTATTTGAACTCTGACCAAGTTGGAGTGAATTTGCTTAGTATTTTGTTAATATCTTTAACGCAGACCATGTCGCTTAGGCTTATAAATATTTCTTCTTTTTTTATACTGATATACATACCTGTTTTCTCGTACTTGGACGGGGGAGGTTCATTCAGTTATTCCATTCCCCCTTTTTTTCTCATCCCTAAATATTTCGTCATTAACACAAAATTCCCATAGTTATTCTAACCTTTCTCTAACTTAGATTTTCCATATCTAATAATGTCCAAAAGTATTAGCTTCTCTTGACCAAGTTCAGACGTTACTTAGAATTACAGTATTTGTCTTTGCATTTAAAGCACCGATGATATAGAGTAGGATGGACAAAGGGATGCATCCTCACCTTCACTAAGAAGGGCGACCTCGGATTTGCCAAGAACTACCGAGGTATAACCCTTACATACATAGCAGCCAAGATCTACAATGCTCTACTACGCAACGGCATAGAACTCCGAATTGTCAAGATACTTAAGAAGAACCAAAATGGCTTTCGGAGAAATCGATCCACAACATCTCTAATTTTCACTATACGTCGAATTCTTACCTGCAACAATATTATTTGTTGACTTCTCCAAGACCTTTGACTCCATACACAGAGGGAAGATGGAGCAAATACATCTCCTCGACGGCCTACCCAAAGAAACCGACGCAGCCATAATGATGCTCTATAGAAACACGAAAGTAAAAGTCCGCTCTCCTGATGGAGACACAGACTACTTCGACTTTGCAGGAGTACGGCAAGGAGACACATAAGCCCAATACCTCTTTATCATCTGTCTAGACTACGGGCTTAGAACGTCTATTGATAAAATGAAAGACAACGGTTCCAAATTAACAAAGGAAAGAAGCAGAAGATACCCCGCACATACAATTACGGACGCGAATTACGCAGATGCCATCGCGCTTCTGGCAAAAACACCCACCCAAGCCGAAATTCAGCTAGATAGTCTAGAATGAGCAGCTGCTGGCATAGACCTCCATGTCAACGCAGACAAGACGGAATGCATGTGCTTTAATCAAACAGGTGACATCTTCACACTCACCAGTAGTTCTCTGAAACTAGACGACAAGTTCACCTACCTACGAAGTAGTGTCTCATCAACCGAGAGAGACATCAACACGCGACTAGCATCGGCAAGGACAGCTATAGATAAGGTATCGGTGATATGGAAGTCAGACCCGATCGATAAAATAAAACGCAGTTTCTTCCAAGCAGCGGTCGTGTCGATACTGCTATATGGAGGCACTACATGGATTATAACTAAACGTATGGAGAAAAAGCTTGATGGCAACTACACAAGAATGATGCGAGCAATATTGAACTAGTCCTGGAGACAGCACCCCACAAAAGAGCTGTTCTACGGCTACTTACCACCCATCACAAAAACTATCCAGACATGCAGGCAGGACACTGCTGGAGAAGTAGGGACGAACTCATAAGTGACATACTCCTGTGGACCCCTGCACATGGACGAGCAAAAGCAGGACGACCAGCTAGAACCTATTTACAACAGTTCTGTGTCGATACAGGATGTAGCCTTGAAGACCAACCAGAAGCGATGGACGATAGAGAAGGGTGGCGGGAGAGGGTCAGGAGGATCCATGCTGGCTGCACTTGATAATGATGAGTGATAGTGTTTTTCTGCCTGGATGACTTGGCATTAAATAAGCCATAAAAGTTTACATGCCATTAAAACAAAGAAACCAATCCAAACCTTACAAGGATACACACTCTCTAATAGCTGTCATTTACTAAGCTTAGTGTGGCACAAGGACAAAGTATAGAGCACATTGTAAGTATGGGTTCGGATTTGTTTGGTTTCTTTATGGAATGGCTTATCAACCTTCTTGCGTTATCTGACGCTAAATCTATCCGTGGGGAATATGGGGGAGGGTCATACCTTTCTCGAGGGTATTAGACCGAAAGTGAACATGATAGCACGATCGGAGTTCGAACTCGTTTCGTACAATGCCACAAATCAGCACATTAGCCTCTACTACACGGGGACTTTCCTCCAGTGAGAATCGAACTCACAATGATTAGTTCGCGAAGCTCAATTACCATTCCACCGCGCGTACGCTGTGAAATCATGTTTGTGTTATGGGTAGCTAACGAGTTGCAATGGTTAACAAGCTAAACTAGGACACCATTGATTGATTGATCGATTTTAATGGTCTATCAAGCTGTCTAGGGTTATTTTATGCAAAGAGGTTAGGGAATCGTTGTAATTCATATTTACATTTTTTGTCTGCATCTTAAAGAGTTTTTTCAACACACGGTCCAGTTGAATATGAATAAATATAAAACAAATCTATTTGACCCATGATTGGGGCCTTAACTGGTACCACCACTGCGTATCAGAGTGGACCTGGTTTTAATGGGAAGGAAGAGATACTCCACACTCAACAGATCTCCAGAACCGGAGTCTCACCTTCAGAAGCAGTTGAGTCTCATACCAATGATATCTTCTTCATGGGGGGGATTTTTTTGCCTCTACAGAGATATAGTTATCGTATTCTAAGCCCCTCAATCCTTTTTAGTGAGTTCGGTTCTCACTCGGTGCCTCATACTTCTGATTTTGTAAAACAAATTAAGCTAAGCTTCGCAAATGAATACTCATGTTTGTGAGTGTGTGCGTGTGTGTGTGTATTTTGTGGGTGTGTTTTGAAGGGTGCGTCTGTGTAGGTGTTTGTGGTACGTCTACGTGTGACAGGGAATTTGTGAATTTTCATGTATTTATATGCAAGTGAGCGAGCGTCTATATGTGTGCCTTTTAGTAAATGCCTGCGTAAATAAGTGAGTCCGTGAATTGCGTGTGTATGTGTTGCGTGGTTGGTTGGTTGGGTTTTATGGCATATCAACCTTTGTAGGTTATTTAACGCCAAATCCATTTTTATATAAATAAGCAGTTCTATTTCAAACAATTCAGTTTAACATGAGCACACAGTTTAATTGTCAAAAACATTTCTATCTCAAGCTATTCAGTTTAATCAAACAGTTCTAATTCAGCTAATTCAGTTTAGTATAGATTTTGTTTACACCCAGTTAATTGTCAAAACTGTTCTATATTATAGATTCAATTTAGTGTAAGTACAGTTTGAATGTCAAAAACAGTTCTATTTCAAATAATTCAGTTTAGTATAAGCACGAAGTTTAAATGTAAGTACACTGTTTAATTGTCGGAAACATTTCTATTTCAAGCTATTCGGTTTAATCAAGCAGTTTTATTTAAACAATTCACTTTAGCATAAGTTGGCAGTTAGTTCTATTTAACCCATAGATAGGGCCCTATCAGGTACTACCATTCTGGGCCAGAGTGGACGTGGGAGCAATGGCAATGAAGGGGTGCTCTGCATTCCCCAAAGCATCACTGGAACCTCACCATCAGATTGTTTAGCGTCATATCTAGGACACTCGTTGGTGGGGGTCTTACCCCTCTGCTTGGTGTATTCTACTGCCCCAGCCAAATGGGCAAGTGTGTATATGTGAGTTGTATATGTGTGTGTATGTTTGCACGAGTCATGTGTGCGTGTGTGTGCATCTCTGCGTGAATTGTATGAGAGAGTGTGTGTGTGTCTCTATGAAGTGTGTGTGTGTGTGGGTCTCTCTCTCTCTCTCTCTCAGTAAATTGTGTGTGCGTCTCCGTGTGAATTGTATGTGCAAGTCTCCGTATGAGTTGCATGCTTGTGTATCTCTCAGTGTGTTCTCTGTGTGTGCGTGTGTCTCGGTGTGAATTGCGTGTGCGTATCTCTGTGTGAGTTGTGTGTCCGTGTGTATGTGTATGTATATGAGTTGGGCGTGTGTCTCTATGAGTTGTGTGTGTCTCTGTGTGAATTGTGCATGCGTGAGTTGTATGTGTCTGTGTGTGTCCGTATGAGTCATATGTGTGACTGTGTGAATTATGTGTGCGTGTGTGTCTGTGTGAGTTTTATACGTGTATGTGTCCAGTTATATAGTGACAGGTTCAACGAGTCCTTACCCGACCGTAATTCTATTTCAATCCTTTTCCGAATTCACAGAGCATATCCCGGTTTGGTATGAAAAAGTGGTACTGGCCTCACGTACTATACGACCGATCCCTACCAACGTATTTCGAATTTGATAAAAAGACACCACAGCAGAGGTAGGGCTTTGATTCCCTCGCCTCGTCAAAAGAATGAAAGACAAAACAAAAGTAAAAAGAGAAAAATGAAAAAGAAAAAAGGAAAAATACGCGGGGGTCTTTTGAATTTTTTTTTCTTCCATTCAAACACCGATTAGATAAGTGAATAATACCCTTATACATATGACCGACCCCTCAGCGTACACCATATCAGCACAATTATTTCCGTTCACGCCCCTTGCAAAATCCCACAGATCGGAAATCACGAGAAAGAAACGTTCTATCTATCTATCTATCTATCTATCTATCTATCTCATCAAGTCGTGCCAACAGCAGAGGTTTCTTCGACTCTCTTTTGCCATTCGTCCTTGGTAAGTCCTTTAGACGGTACTCAGTGTCCACATAGATCTGATGAATTCGTGTTTTTCTCTCTTAGCGAACACTGGTATGTCCATAGCAGCATGATGCTTATGAGTTGGCCCTTATTTCACCAGGAGTAACCAGCGTGTCTTACTCGTCTTAGATGATTCTCGAGATAGGAAGTAAGTGGACATACAACTAGGTTTTTGTGAGGTCTTGCTTTTAGAATCTGTTCAAAACACCATGGAACACACGGAATATATATATATATATATGTATCTCGCTCGACTTAGTGTATTAAGCACTTTTACGTTTAGCTAAAGGAATTCTGTCGGTGATTTTTCTTTTGCTAGGTATGCGTTATTGGTTGATTATTTTCAAGTAGTTTCACAACTCTTCAGTGTAGCTGGACGCACAGGACACTTTAAGCTGGGATCGAAAGCCGCCTTACTTTACTCTAGACATGGCATCTAACCCCTCCGCCATTTCGGAATTTTTACGCATATGTATTAACTTTTGTTTGTTTACATTTTGTGGTATCGGATATCAGAGTGCTCAATTCGTTTGAAGACCTTTACATTACGCGGGTGGAGTAATATATATATATATATATATATATATATATATGAAATATTGAAGAACATCAAAGGAAATCTTTTTTTAAAAGAGTACTCGATAATATAACATCTGTGCTGGTATAAACCTAAATTTTTTAGAATTATGAGTGCACTAAATCCGTTATGTAAGTTTCACGTGTTTTCCACAATCTTCAGACGGTCGCGCTGTAAAAGCGGCTTGTTTAGCAGAGAACAATTAAGTAAGAAAAAGAAACTAGTTAGTATCGAAGTGTAGACATATCAACAGATTTCTTTTATATCATCTACTATCTGACCATTTTTAATCCTATTATTTCTTTCTCCTTTTTCTTTCGTCTTCCAGAGAAGAAAAAAAAAGAATATTGATGTTGATTTTCTATTTTTTTCCCCTCTTGTTTGAATGATACCTTATTCTTTCGTGTAAATATCAGACGCTTTAACATCATATCACATGACTAAATATAGACGCCTGACTGGCCAATTTCACCACACCACCGGATGAAGGTCGTGGAAAACATATGGAACTTAAGTAATGGACTTATTGTGTGAATAATTGATATATATATATATACATATATATATATCTTTAAAGAAAAAACCAAAGACCGGTTATTTTAGGATTATAAATTTTTTTTCCATCCTGTTTTTTCGTTTCTGGTGTGAACCAAAAACACGAGGAAAATCATTCAGGAGCTGAACATTTAAATTTTCCGGGTAGAGAGCTCAATGTAATTGATTTTACAGAGCAATTACATTGAGCTCTCTACCAGGAAAATTTAAATGTTCAGCCCCTGAATGATTTTCTTGTCCTGAAGGAATTATTACTCCCAACTCTGGTTTAGCAGGACCGAACAATACTCATATATATATATATATATATATATATATATAATCGATGTTAATTGAATGTCGGCTGAGGCTTCATATGTTTGAAGATCAACTCTTAATTAGAGACTACTTTGTCACCTTTTATTTTACTAAACACACAGTGAATATAAAGAGAAGTATCTGACAATTCCCGAGAAAGACGTGATATACAATTCTAATGAAATAATACTTCTGCTACACCATTTTTGATATCATGTGAAGCAGTGAAGTCATCTATCTTTTGCTTTTCGACAGGTATTAAAATATGTCATTTTAGGTCTTTGAATACGTTGACTGCAGGGAAGTAAGCTCTCCCTCATCTAAAGATAACCTGGTTGTGACACAAAACGGCATTTTCCACAGTAGAACAATAAATGTAATTTGTAATAAACGGATCATCTTTAGACGTTTCGACTAATGAAGTCAGACTCGAGACTTTTTGAATATGAAATGCTTTTTGTAAGACTTAGCTTTTTGGTGCTTGATTTTTTCCTGAATTGAAGATTTGTGGGAGCGGGTAGAAAATATTTAAAAGAAATTCCATGATTCTGCTACACACTTTATCAAAAGACATACGATGGTTCGGCCACACACAATCAAAAGACATACAATGGTTCTGCTCCACATTTTATAAAAAAAAATACGATGGTTCTGCCAAACACTTTTTCAAAAGAGATACGATGGTTCAGCCACACACTATCAGAAGACATACTATGGTTCTGCTACACATTTTATCAAAAGAAATACAATGGTTCGGCCAAACACTTTATCAAAAGAGATACGATGGTTCGGCCACACACTATCAAAAGACATACTATGGTTCTGCTACACATTTTATCAAAAGAAATACAATGGTTCGGCCAAAAACTTTATCAAAAGAAATACGATGGTTCAGCCACATACCTTATTAAAAGAAATTTCAGAATTGCTTCGATTTAGAGAAAATTCTCTCGAGTGAGTTTGTCGGGTGCTAAATGGGATATTTTTGTAGAAGACTTTTTTCTTTGTTTTTTCTGTCTTAAAAAATATTTTCCCTATTTTTCTTTATGGTGCCTCGTACATCAAAGAAGATTCACACACACACAAAAAAAAAAAAAAAAAAAAAAAAAAAAAACAACAACAACGAAGCGATCGAAGTGATGGAAAATAGATTGTTTATTTGTTCGTTTGTTTGGGTTATATGGCATATCAACTTTTGTTGGCTATTTAATGCCAAATCCATTTTTACACAAATGAACAATTATATTAAAAAAAATCAGTTCAGTATAAGTACACAGTTTAGCTGTCAAAAACATTTCTATTTCAAGCTATTCAGTTTTATCAAGAAGTTTTGATTTAAACAATTCGGTTTAGCGTAAGTCCAGTTTCAATGTCAAAAAGTTAGATTTCAAACAAATCAGTTTAGCATAAGTACAGTTTCGTTCTATTTGACTCATAGATAGGACCCTATCAGGTGCTATCACTCCGGGGCTGATCTGGGATTGTTGGCAATGAACGGGTACTCCGCATTTCCCAAAGCTCCAGCATTATAGGAACCTCACCATCAGATTGTTTTGTGTCATATCTAGGACACTCGTTGGCGGCGGTGGGTGGGGGTGGTCTTACCCTTCTGCAGAGATATAGTCGGTGTATTCTACAGCCTCAGCCGATTGGGCAAGATAGAAAATAGAGGTCAAAAGGAAATATCAAAATTCTAATCGCTGAAAGGAAAATTAGGGCTAGGATTTCTGTGGACACCTGACCAATAAAATGATAAATATCAGAAAAGTTGGAAGAGGAGAGGAGGAAAAAACTATGGACGGGGAGATGGGGAGGGGCCCATTGTAAATGCTCATGAAAAGTCTTAACCTTATTGCCCCCAGGCCGCCTGATCTCACGTAAAAAAAAAGGAAAAAAAAAAGACTAATGACCATTTAGTGATAAATAAAAGCATTGGTTTATAGAATAAACATTAATCCAAATCAAACCAACGACCTATGCTCACGTTTTTAGTCACGAACAATATGCAGTTTCTTTCTTTTCTAAATGGGCTTCTAGTGATGCATTGTTATCGGGATATTCCTCCGCGAAAGCTTTCTAAATTTCCTGGATTTGCACTGTGTACACTTGTATTATGCCCAAAGCTTGGGGTTGGACCGGACAACGTTGGTCCCCCACAGAATATAAATTAAGGGTGGTTTAAAGCCATAAGAGTCACGCACGGGACCTACCCGTATTTATAGAGATATTTATTAAGTATACCTTAGTCTAGCGGTTAGTGAGTAAAAAAAAGTAAATTACCCCGGGATTAAATTCTTTTCTTTACGATTTCGTCGTTTTCGTTTTCATAAAAAATATCAGTAACTCTTTTTTTTTCTTCTGCTGCTTAGACACCACCGTTTCCTTCAATTTTTCTTATTCCGATCCAAATATCATCTTTCTTTTTCCCTCCACTAAATTAACCAATATCTTCTTCTTCTTCTTCTTCTTCTTCTTCTTCTTCTTCTTCTTCTTCTTCTTCTTCTTCTTCTTCTTCTTCTTCTTCTAATTGTAACAATTCAGTTTAGCATGTCATTTGTTTGCACACAGTTTAAATTTCAAACAGTTCTATTTGACCTATAGATAGGGCCTTATCAGGTGTTACCATTCAGTGACAGAGTGGACCCGGGAGTGATGGCAATGAAGGGGCACTCCGTATTCCACAAAGCTCCAGGACTGGAGCCTCATTATCAGATTATTTAGTGATATATCCAGGTTACCCGTTGGTGAGAGGTCTTACCCCTTTGCAGAGATGCAGTCGGTGTATTCTACAGCTCCAAGCCGATTCTCATCCAGTCTGAGTGCAACTCCCATAAAAAAGCTTTTCATCTTGTCCCTTTAGATTCCCCAATTCTCGCCCTGTTGTTAGAGCTCAAAATATGATCTTTACAGAAGGATAAGAACCCCACACCCACCCAAAATAGAGGATGTCCGAAGTATGTCACTATATTGCATCTGTTTGTGAATTTCCAGTCCTGGAGCTCTGGAGAGTGTAAAGTTACTCCTTCATTGTCATTACTCCCAGGTTCACTCTCACCAGGAATCATATGACTTTTAATCGTCTCATCTATAAGTCGAATAGATCTGTTTGGAAATTATTTGTATTGTTATTATTGAATGGGAGTTGTTGTTTGAGGTCATATGATTTATTTGTTTCGGTTTGGTTGGGTTTTATGGCATATCAACTTTTGTTGGTTATTAAGCGCCAAATCCTGTTGCCCAGTTGACTGGGGCCGAAGAATACACCGACCATATCTCTGCAAAGAGGTAAGAACCCCCCCACACACACACGACGAGTGTACGGATATGACACTAAACAATCTGATTGTGAGGTTCCAATAATGCTGGAGCATTGGAGAATGCGGAGTACATCTTCATTGTCATTGCTTATCGGTCCACTCTGACCCGGAGTGGTAGCATCTGATAGGGTCCTTGGTATGAGTCAAACAAAACTAAACTGTGTAATTATGCCAAACTGAATTGATTGAAATAGGAATGTTTTGATATTTAAACTGTGTACATATGTTAAACTAAATTGTTTGAAATTGAACTTTATTTGTATAAAAATGGATTTGATATTAAATAACCTACAATAGTTGATTTGCCATAAAACCTAAACAAACAAATAAACAAATAAACTAAATCCTGTTTTTACATATACAGGGTGGAACGATAAAATTGTTGTCCTAAAGAAAACAACATTACAGCTTTATTTTAAAACATTTATTTAAAAAATCAATTCAGGTAACTTGATTATGTTGTAGAGCTGACATCTATTTAATGTAGCCGCCTTCAGCCTCAATCCCCGCCTCGATACGGATCCGGAACTGGGAGCATGCCTTTTCCATAAACGCCGGCGGGAGCTCGGCGAATACTCGGTGGATGGCGGTGATCAGGCTGGCTTTGGTGTTGTGGGAAGTCATGTTGGTGATGTTCTCGACGTATGACCAAACGAAGTAGTCCAGCAGGTTCAGGTCGGGGGAGAAGGGCGGACAGTGAGAGAAAGGTAGAATGTCGTAGCACTCTTTCTGAAGTTAAGCCTGGGTCTCTTTGGACTTGTGGGCCGGGCCCGAGTCCTGCTGCCACACTCAAGGTCTGCCACCGGCCACCTGATTGCACCAGGGGATCACCACACTCTTCAGCACATCCAAGTACACTTTGGTGTTGACTTTCAAGCCGACTTCGAAGATGTGAGGTGGCATGATGTGGCCTTCCGCTCCACCACCTCCAAAGAGTCGTCTGATGCGTTGAGCTGTGCCCTCAAGCGTTGAACCGTCCAGATTTGCATTTTGAGGGTGCTGGCAATGGTCCTGTTGTCATAACTTGGATCGGTAGAGAGCATGAGTTGTACAGCGGTGCATCTCCGATCTCGCTCATTGTACACAACTAGCCAACTAGTTGATGGTCTGCAACAAAAAAAGAAAACCGGTTTTCATTAAAAGGAAATTGAATCATGTCTTTTCTAGGGCGACAATTTTATCGTTCCACCCTGCATATGGAACAGGATTCGTAAAAACTTTGTAGATACATTTTTAATCGAACCTGAGCTCATTTCTTTCGCTCATAGTTAAATGGTTTCAAGTATTGTTGTGTAATAGTAATAATTTAACATCAGTCATTTGTTCGCACACAGTTAGATAGATATACAGGGCATGTAAGCGATTCGTTTGTGGCTAATTTCATTTTGAAATGAATTAGAATAAATTTGTTTGCACATTTTATTGCTATTGTTGTTATATTTTGACCTTCGACCCGGCCCAAAATGTCATCGAAGGTGATGCACCGGAAGGAGGTGACACATTCTAATGGCTGTTATGAGAGGAAATCGCGTGGGCGAAAATTGGCTGATGAAATGGGACCAGCTAAAAAATTCCCATGGTACACTCATAGACTGATGCACTGGAAGAGAGTGACCTGTGAACTGCATGACAGTTATTTCCGCTTGATGGCGATTAAACATTCGATTTCAAAGATCCAGTGGGCGATCGTGTGGGCGTTGAATTATTATATAACGCAGTCAAGACGGAAGTCAAGTGGCAGTTGAGTTGAAGATCGGACGGAGTTATAGACGAGATGTGGTAGAGAAAGCCACATCAGGCCGAAGGGGCCTTTGGGCCCTGATGAGTTGAGGTCCGGAGAAGATGCTGATAAGATGCCGTAAAGAAAGCCATCACCCAGCAGAGTGGCCTCTGGACCTCCGGTTGAGCATCAGGCGAACGAGAAAGACACAACGCTGACGGCCATAACAGTGGGGTCAAAATATTACAGTTTATGTTCGGTCTCCAGCTCCCTCTCACAGTAAAACCCCACGCAACCTTTTCGAACCTTTGAAATAAAGTGAGAGGTAAATATTGTTAAAGAAGTCTTCCTGCATCTGTTTATCATTGCGTCGGTATGTATCCAGCATATATATGTATATTTCTGCATGAACAAGTATATGAGAATTCAACATTGTCAATCAGTTCTATTCGACTGATCGATAGGAATCCATCAGGTGCTACTTCTCATGATCAGAGTGGACCTGGTACTCAAACATTACCCAAATCTCCATCAAAAGGTTTAACGTCGTATCCAGGAGACTCTCATAGAGGTCTTACCCCTTTACAGAGATGAAGTTGGTGTATTCTACAGTCCGAGCCAAGTGGGCCGCATATGATTTGTGTAAAATAACAGAATTAGATACTTTATACCATATGACTATGTACAAAGAAATGATTATTTTTATCCATAAAAATATTCGACTAAAATAGCTGATTGTCATGGAAGGCTAAAATTATAAATTATGTTGGTTTGTTGTTTTGTTTTTAGTGTGTATCAATCCTTTTCAGGTCATTTAACGTCGAAATAAGTCATTTTGATAAAAGTTTAAAACAATTCAATTTACTATGAGTACAGTTTTGTTTACACACAGTTAAATATCAAAACAGTCCTATTTCAAACAATTCAGTACAGTTTTTTTGTTTTCATACAGTTATATGTAAGTAAGTAAAAAGTAAAGTTGGCGACTGTAATTGAGGGCGACCAGAAGGCTCCCTTTTCAATAGCTACTACATCGAGAGTAGGAGAGGGCGCTACTCCTTTCCCTGGATTGCTCCACTTTACCCTTGATACGTACCTTATATTGCTGAGTGTTAAGCAAGAGGGTATCAAATACCATTTTTAAAGTCTTTGGTATGACTCGACCTGAGATTGAACCCAGGTCTCCCGGACCATTGGCGAACACTCTACCCACTAGACCAATGAGCTGGTTGAGCAGTTCAATGTAAAACATTCAATTTCAAACAATTCAGCTTAGCGTGATTACACAGTTTAGTCCTAGTTGACCCATAGATAAGACCCTATCAGTTGCTACTATTCCGAGTCAGATTGGACCTGGGAGCAATGGCAATGAAAGGATACTCCGCATTCCCCAAAGCTCCAGCATTACTGGAGCTTCACTATAAGATTGTTTAAGTCATATCCGGGACACTCGTCGGAGAAGTCTTACCCTTCTGCAGATATGTTGTCAGAGTATTCTACAGCTCTCCCCAGCCGATTGGGCCATGAATAGTTACGATTGTAACGAAACATTTAGAAATTTCGGCTTTAAATAACCCATAAGGAGCTGAAATGCCGTTAAATAAATCATGCAAAGACCTACAAAAACAAACCAGAGCCATGTATCTGTGGTATTGGTTTTTCTATTGCAGCAATATCTTTAGATTTCGAAATTCCATCTCGCATCGCTAGTCGTTGCTCAGGAATTTAAACTTTTTGTAGCCCAGTCAGCTAGGGCCGAAGAATACACTGACTACATCTCTGCAGAGGGGTAAGACCTCGCTCCCCTCAAACGTGTGTCTTGGATAGGACACTAAACAATCTGATGTTGAGGCTCCAGTAATGCTGGAGCTTTGGAGAATGTGGAGTACCCCTTCATTGCCATCGCTGCCATGTCCACTCTGGCTTAAAGTGGTAGCACCTAATAGGGTCTTCTCTCTGGGTCAAATAGAATTCATTGACATTGAACTGTATGTAAACAAATGACTGATATTTAATTGAATAGTTGATGATACGTACCAATATTTGGAACTATTTAACTTTATTGACTTTTGTTTACAAATCATATATATATTTGATATATATGTATAAACAGTATTTGGCATTAAATGACCTACAGTGGTTGATATGCCATAAAACTAAACCAAACAATTACATTTTTTGGCCAAATTATGAAGTAGCTAGCTACTACTAGCTAATTAATAATTTGGTTTTTCGGAAAAGACGTCCGATTTTAGAATAAACTTGTATTCCTTAATCAAGGAATTTGTTATAGTAAAATACATCAAATCTCTGCTGATTCACCCCTTAACTCTTCACACACCAAACTACTAAAACACACATAACACAGACCGACAGACATCGATATTGTTGAAGAAAATAACATCTACCAGATGTTGACCCAACAACGGCCAGTGTCAAACTAAGAAAATCATGGCTTCTGCGCATAGGCTCTGCGCCTACTTTATTCAAAATCCCCAAGAAAATTCTCAGTTTAAAAAAAAGGCTATTTTCAACCAATCATTTTTTTCCACGTATAGTGTTTTTTGGAGCCGGTGTTTGAAGTCGGAAACATATAAATTGGGCAAGCGGAGGTCACACGAGCACAACAGAATCCAGTTGATGGGACACACTTCGGCCGGCCATGGTATCAATGGCTCGGGTCTGGTCCGGTGTGTCACGTCTTCTGGACATACCTCGAGCCTCAGGGGGCCGTCACCCAGGCTTTAAACCTCCTCGAATAAGTTTTATTACCTGGCGCCTGAGGCGTCTTTTTTAGGAGAATGCCAACAGGGCCATTTTTTGTGAATACCGGGTGCGTCTGGGCTATGGCCCTGCATCCGGACCCACCTTAAAAAAGGCCTTGTGCCACACTCGTTCCGTTGGTGAGACGCCTGAAAAATAACGTTGAATCCCCAGCCGCCGCTGAGAGCGTCACTCGATAACACCGTCAGACCAGATCAAAGCAACCGCTTGCTGCCGACGAGATAAACGCCCGTCAGCCGGCTTAGTAATTTACAAAGCGCTTTGCTTCGATGTGGCTCAATGAATGGGGCGCCCAATGAGACTCGAACTCACTCGTGTAGGTTTGCTAGTCCAGCTTGCTAACCGTTTTATGGAGGTGCCCATGGTGTAATGGTTATCGTCGTAGGAAATGGACACGGCGACCTGGACGAGACTTATTGCATTTCACATAGCACTTGGGAATGGTATGAATCCAATTATTCTCCCTCCAGCTATGGGTAAATAGTAGGGCAGACTGAGTTCTTCAGCCTTGGTGAGGCAACTAGTCTAGGAGAAAGAAAACTCTGAATTCAAACCTGTTAAACTCTGCTTAAAAAAATTGACCTTGTATCATATCCTGCTTGAGTGGAGGGGTTGGGTAAATAGGTTACACCACCAGAGGTGCCCAACGCCTGTCAGCCGGCTTAGATATTTCATTCGCTTGTTTATTTTGTTTATTTCAGTAAAGGAAATAAAACTAAATCTTCTTGTCAGTCTTAATTTTCTTGCAACCACACGATTGTACATATAACAAATTTAAATAGGGTTTTAATCAGTCAAGGTATAATTACCGAATTTCTACCATTAAGAAGTTTATTTATGATAGTTTGTTAAAACAGTGCATTTTCTACTTTTCCTTTGGAACGGAATGTTTTTTGGTGAAAAAAAAATGTCCAGATTCTTGAAACAAAAATGGTACTCGGAAAGTAAGGGACCAAGAGTAAGGCTGAATGTAAAAAAGTCTTATATCCCAAGTCAGCGTGCTTTTGCAATGACATCCTGGAAATATGATTTAGTCTTATTAATCGAGGGAGACCAGAAGTCTTCCTTTTCAATAGCAAATACACCGAGGTGTAGGGGAGGGCGCTACTCCTTTCCCAGGATTGCTCCATTTTACCCTTGATATGTACCTTATAATGCTGAGTGTTAAGCAAGGAGGTATCAAGTACCATTTTAAAAGTTTTTGGTGTGACACGACCTGGGATTGAACCCAGGTCTCCCGGACCATCGGCGAACACTCTACCCACTAGACCAATGAACCGAACATTTTCATGAAGGAAAATTATGACCAATCTTGAACTCATGCAAAAAAAAAAAAAAAGGAAATGCATCACTTCTTTTTTCATGTTCATGATTCGGGGCATATAACCTTTAAAATCAAATTCTGAAAGAAATGATAGAAAATAAACAAAGAGTACTCTTTTATTATCAGGAATGTTATTTTTTTATACAATTACAATAAAAATGATATGTTTGAACAGAATTTAAACAGCTTATTCTAAAATCAGACTGTATTTTCGTAAGAACTTAATACTATGAATAATAAGCACATATTTTTGAAAATAACAGAAAATGTCACATTATAATATTTTATTCTTTAATGCAACATCTGTTATTGCTCATATCAATTATATTTGAAATACGGGGTTCCTTTCAGTTGAGGGTGAGGTGCATATCGTACTGATACCGGAGGCGATTTTGAAACTTTGCTTTGATATGAAGAGAAGTAAAAAAAAAGTGCTTTGCAAAGATATGTTGTTGTGTATGGAAGAAGTACAGCAAATGCTGTCTTAGAACTGTTTGGGAATATTGTAATTTGTGATGGCCAGAAATGTTCTTATGTTTTCACTTCAAAAACTATTTTTGCAGCTTTATCATATTTTATGTCAATGAGCTCCTTTTTCAAAGGATCGTCATTGGGCATGTCACTTAGCTGAAACAGAATTGGCTTCTTTATCCAATAATCGTAGACTTCCAAAATTCTCCACAGAGAAATTCCCATCAAAGCCATTCAACAGCTGTTGAAGTTGCATTCTGTATAGCTGTTACAATATCCGGAAGTAGAAACTGATCTTCTTCAATAATTTCTTCCAACGACGGAAACCTAACCTAACTTCCCTTTTCAGTATCTCTCATCCACGGTGGGATCTTATCTTTAAAGGAAAACAATATTTCAAATTTGCAATAACAATATTTATTACTTGCTTGGAAAGAAAAATTTCGTTCATTCATTCTAGTAAATATGTTTGGCAATTATGCCAATACTTGCAAAAGTTCTAAAGAAAAAAAAATGAGGATATATTAATTTTTTGCTCCTCTACAAATGTCTTGATTTTATTACGAAACTTATGTAAACGTTGCAAGACACGTCCACGAGATCGCCATCTTAGATCGGTGTGGCACAGCACAACTATGAATTCGGAATCAATGCTTTTACAAAATTCTTGAAATAAACAGCGGCAGGGAAGAGTCTCGATGGTGTTATAGCTGAACTGTGACATCGTCATTAACGAGTTCGAACTCTAGTCGTGCTTTTACGTTCACTTTAGGACCAATTCCCTCGGGAAAGGCATGAACCTCTATATCTCCTCAGCTATAGGTCAAAAAGTATCTCTGCTGTTCTTCTACCAGAATGGCGTTGGCATTAAATAACCCACAAAGGTTGGTATGCCATTGTTCAAAGAGACTGAAACCGAAATAAACGGGGATTCAGGGTATCTCCCTTTATTGTGTCAGCAACCTTCACACAAGCTGACAAATTTTCCAACAGACTTTCTAGTAAAGTTTTCGTTTGACTTTAGTCGGCTTTAAGTTTAAGTTCGAAAATCTCACTGACCATAAAAAGCATTGAGGCCTTTCTGTGCCATTATGATTTGAATAATATCACTGCTGTTCTTTTGCAAGGATGACTTAGCCATTAACCTACCCTCAAAGGTTGATATGCCATCCAACGAAGAGACTAAACCAAATCAAAACGATTTTAATCATCGTTTCACTTTCTACTCCTGTCTGTTATTGGTCTAATCTATGAAATTAAAAACACAGTTATTTTAACATATATCACAAGTCAACTTTGTAATAAATCCTCCTCCTCATCATCATCAAGTCGTATAGAGAATCCTTTGACTTTCTCTCGCTCATCCATCCCTATCAACTGTTGTTCTTGGTTGGTCCTCTAGACTGTATCAAGTGTCTGCGCAGGGTTGATTAATGTAAGTCTTTGCTGGTCGAGTAACACTGGTCTGTCCATGTGCAGGGGTCTTCAGAAGAACGTCGCTTATGAGTTTTTCCTTGCCTTTCCAGCAGTCTTGTTCGTCTTATATGGCTGGTTTGTGAGATTGGTGGTAAGTGGTCAGACAGCTACGTTTTTGTGAGGTGCTACTTCCCATATTTGTTCAAAACAGCAGGCATAATCATTATGTAGTTCCTATCCAGTTATGTCAAAGTCTATTTGGTGCAGTCATAAAATAGTACTAACATTGAGACAGCTTGGAAGAATTTCCGTTTAACTTTATGTGATAGACTGGATTTCCGTATGTTCGATAACCAATCAATAGCAGTCCATGCCTTTCCTATGCATATGTTGATAACACTTTCTGTAAATGAGATATTACTACCGAGGAATATTTCTCATCATTTAGTGTTTAGTAGCTTTCTATTTGTTACAACTTCTTAACGACAATAGGCTTGTTTTATTTTTCATTTTTTATTTCTTGTGCAATAGTCAACTAATTTAATAGTCAACTACTTTTTTTAGTAGACCATTCTACAAGTATTAAATAACAAATAATAAATCAACGCAATTTTTGTTAGGAAATTGAAATACATGGAAAACAATGAAATGCTGAATGAGTAGATGTAAAACGGGAAAATATTGTTTTTCTGGACCTCTCCTCAAACCCCCAAGAACTGAATCTTGTAACCCTTTGGGGATGAAGCAACCCAGGTTAAGAACTAGAGATTTATGGTCCAATTCACCACAGATAATTTCCTCAGGAGTTTGACTTCGGGGTCACATATCTATTGCAAGCTTATAGACAGGTGTCCTAATAGTCTACAATAGTAAAGCAGACTGAGCTCTCTTGTATTGCATACTCGTCTAAGAAAAAGGATAAAGTTCAACGGAAGTAGATTAAAATAGAGGTTTTATTAAAGATACTTGTTGTCGCTTGATCTGCTGAGGAAAGGCCTTGACAATGTTTGTATGAAATCTCTCGTTGTACGAATATAATAAGGAATGGTCACCTTCATATTTGACAGTAGAAACATTAAAAAATTCTTTACAATTTTCTTATCCTTTTTCTTTAATACCCTGTGGTTTTACTTTTGTTTTCATTTCTTCTTTTCGCCTCACCTTTTCTCGGTGAGATTTCATAGGTTTTGCTCTTACATCTGCAAAATCAACCATCCCTAACAACGAAGGGGCCGTACGAAGGCTCACAGTTGCGTATCTTCCAAATACATAAATATTAGAAAAAAAAACGGGAGTTACAAAAACCAAAACAAGACAAAAACACATCTCCAACTAAAAAAAGAATCTGAACACCGATCCCATTTCCATAATGAAGGAGTCTTTTTCACACACCCCTCCACACACTTTTTTGGTGACACATTGGGATTTCTTGCACTCACTCTTCCACCTCCTTCTCTTTCTTCATTTTTTTTTTTTTTACATTTTCCTTCTTCTTGTTTTTGTTTTGTTTTAAACTTCATGTTCTCTCCATGAAGTATGGTGTGAAGGTGACACTAACGGACAAAGGATGATCGTTCGTCATGCTCTGTTCCTTTCTAATTCATTTCACTCCCTTCTCTCTAGTTTACCATTGTCAGAAAGGTAAAAAAATATTACAAATAAGAATCATCTTAATATAATGGAGCAAGAGTCCATCCTATTATTATTATTATTATTTGCTTACATCTCGCTTTAAGCGTAATTGTATGTAAGAATAGTTATCTTGAGAGTAGTCTATTCATACATCAACATAAAAAAAAAATTGTTGGTTAGTTGGCTCGTCAACCTTTTTTTAAAATCAATGATATGACAACAAGTAAGTTGCAAATAATAATAATAATAATAATAATAATAATAATAATAATAATAATAATAATAATAAACTTGGAAAAAAGATATTTTCATCAAGAAATCTATAAATTCATTCTTGGTAGAATTATTATTCTGTTTCTTTGTATGTGCCTCTGTGCCGTTATCTCTCTCTCTGTCTGTCTGTCTGTCTGTCTGTCTGTCTCTCTCTCTCTCTCTCTCTCTCTATATATATATATATATATATATCCCCCCTCTCTCTCTCTCTCTATATATATATATATATATATATATATATATATATATATATATATATATATATATATATAATCAAAGTGTAGTATCTCATGCCTGGTTCATCCATGACCTTTCGGTGGAAAAAAGAATTCATTGACTGCATCTTTTGCAGAGTTATAAGACTCTCACTAAAAAAAGCTTGTCCCGTGTTTAACACTAAATATCCGATGGTGAGGCTCCAGTTCTAAAGGTCTAAAGAGAGTGTAATCACACCTTCGTTGATACTTCTCTTAGCTTCCTTCCGACCAGTAATTTTTGGGTCCCATGTATAGGTCTCGCCAGTGGTCAGGGAGACCTAGGTCCAATCCTCGGTTGAGACATACCAAAGACTCAAAAATAGTACTTGATGCCTCCTTGTTTAGTACTCAGCATTATAAGGTACGAATTAAGGGTAAGTGAAGCAATTTAGAGAAAGAACAACCCTCCCCTAAAACTCGGTGTAGTAGCTGTTGAAAAGGGAGCCGACATATATTGTATTTTATTGTATTATATATATATATATATATATATGTATATATATTTATTTCATATATACATACATATATATATATATATACACATATATATATAGTATTATATATATATACATATATATTGTATATATATATATATATACATACATATATATATATATATATATTGTATTCTAATATATATATATATATATATATATATATATATATATATATATATATAAACCGTGACTGTAGTTATTTAGAAAACAAAGTAAACTTCAATTATTCAATTTTTGAAAAGAAATCGTCAAATTTTTAAACAATCAGTTTAAATGTCAAAGCAAACCCTGAGTTATAATTTGAAGTAGTATCTACATGTTTCATGGACATTAATGACGTTATTTGATGTATTCAAAAATAACTGTCGTCCTAAGTTATAAGGCAAAACCAAATATTTACATTGTAATCCAATATAAAGATAATAAAATAATCAAATTTGATCAACACTTATCATCATCATCATCATCATCAAGACGTGCTGCCAGCACGGATATCCTTGACCATCTCTCGCCACTTTTCCCTATCGTTCATCACCTCCGGCAGGTCTTCTGGGTTACATCCTGTGTCCTCACATAGCTGCTGTATGTAAGTTCGGGCTGGTCGTCCTGCTTTTGCTTGGCCATATGTGGGGGTCCATAGTAGTACGTCCCTTACGAGCTCGTCTTTGCTTCTCCAGCAGTGTCCGGCGTGTCTGGCTCGTCTGACCTGAATAGTTTTCGTGATGGGAGGTAGGTGGCCGTACAGTTGGTGTCTCGTGGGGTGTTGTCGCCAGGACTTGTTCAGTATTGCTCTCAACATTCTTGTGTAGTTGCCGTCAAGTTTCTTCTCCAGCCGTTTGGTTAGCGTCCATGTAGTGCATCCATATAGCAGTATCGATACAACTGCTGCCTGGAAGAAACTGCGCTTCATTTCATCGGTCATGTCTGATTTCCATATTATTGAGAGCCTATCTATAGCCGTCCATGCTTTCGTCAGCCGTGTGTCGATGTCGTTGTCGAGTCTTTGAATTTTTTTACATTTTCATATAGTACTCTTTCTCAGTTACCCTCAGGAATCTATTGTGTATCTGTTGTATAGTCATATAATAAAGATACATATATACACATATACATGCAGAATACATATTGACGCAATAATAAAGACGAACGAAGATTTCTTTAAAAAATATACCTCTCACTTTATTTGAAATGTTGTGTGTGTGTGAGGGAGTTGGAGACCGAACAGAACTGCAACATATTGACCCCCACTCTTATAGCCATCAGCATTGAGTCTTTCTCGTTCTCCAGGGTTGCTCAACCGGAGGCCCGGGGGCCCAGCTTTTTGCTGAGTGCTGGCTTTCTCTACCATATCTTGTCTCCAACTCGTCTGGTCTCCAAACTACCTGACTTCCTGTACCCAGTTATATAATAATTCAACGCCCCCTCCTTGTGGGCGTCACAAATTGCACTCATTCAACCCATCCACGGTCAAGGCTACACTCTGCTATTCATCGACCAGATGCACCTGTTATTTACATAGGTGCATTTCCTATTTTGACAGCCCGGCCGGGTCGTAGGTTGATATACAACATATCGATTTTGTTAATTTTTCTATTTGTACTTCAGCTGGTTCAAGTTTCGATATGGTGATTTTAATTGCTTTCTATGGGTCTAATTTCCTGTTATATTGTTTGTTACCTTCATATAATTTCTTTTTCATAATAGATCATCGATTTTTGATCAGATTGGGCTAAGGACATAATGGTGGCCATTCTAATTTCGTCTCCTAGGTAAGTCTTTCATGCTCAAATAATTTACGAGTAAGATTTGATACATGAGAAGGAGCATTGTTGTGTATAAATAAGCACTTCACAATGAAACCAGAAGACGGAGATAAGTAACTTGCAAAGAAAGACTGGTCCAAAAAATCACAATCTCACTGTTCGGTTTAACTTCTTTGTCGACTTTGAATGGTCCAATGATAGATTAATCGACAATTCCTTCCCATATCATCTAATTACCGCCTTACTTGCATTCGTTTAGCCACAGGCACGTCTGAAGTGGATAAAATTCATCATTTGGCCCATCCATCAATTCCATCAAATGTCACTCGAGATTCGTCCGTAAAAATTTGTAAAAATCAATTTTCATGTATTTCTTGACCAAACCTTATTGCTTTAGAATATTAGCTTTAGAGAGAGGACGTTGGCTAATTGATGTTTTTACAGATCCCAATTCACAAAGTATTAAACCCTTTTTTCTTTATGGACACCCTCAATTCCAAAGATCAAAAGTGGTTGTTTCGCTATAACTTGCTTTAGTTTCTGTTCCTCGGAAGAAAATTCAATAAAAAATGCGTTTAATCAGTTTTCAGAGATCTTAAGCTAATATCAATTTAATCTAATGAATTAAGTTCAGTCGGTCCGTTTTTGTAAATTGTAAATATCTCAAAAACTAACCATTAAAAATGGTCGAATATTTCGTTAAATATTCTGTTTAAAGGTGGAAATGGACACGTTTAGATTTGACAAAATGTAGTTCAGCGCTTTTTTGTGTTATTGAGGTATATTTGCTAGAGACATGCTGCACACACACACACACACACACACACACACACACAGACGCATATATATATGTATATATATATATATATATATATATATAGTACATTTACCTTTCAGATAAGAGCAAGTTCCGGTACTTTCTTTTTTTTCCTTACAGAAGGTTTTTTTAGAGCCATATATATATATATATATATATATATATAAGGAATTAAATGCCATTAGTAATCTTTTTCGTAGTTGGAAGAAAGCAGCACTGAAGATATAGTGAGCATGAATTGCCAGTTGAAGATGAGATTTTAAATATAGCTTCTCTGGTTAGTTATTGTAAGTATATATATATATATATATATAAATGCTTTGTGGTAAAACACCAGTAAAACATGGATTTAAAAAGAAATGGGGGTAATCATGCTTTTATGATTATATATATATATATATATATATATCCGTAGAATCCTGGAAGGCGTTCGGGCAAAAAACTTACAGGCGACATTACTATTTGTCGACTTTACCAAGGCATTCGATTCCATACACAGAGGGAAGATGGAGCAAATCCTACTAGCATACGGCCTACCAAAAGAAACCGTAGCAGCGATAATGATTCTCTACAGAAACACCAAAGTGAAAGTACGTTCACCAGATGGAGACACGGAATACTTCGACATAGTTGCAGGAGTACTACAAGGAGACACACTAGCCCCGTACCTCTTTATCATCTGTCTAGACTATGTGCTTAGGACTTCGATCGACAAAATCAGAGAAAATGGCTTCCAGCTGACTAAGAGAAGAAGCAAAAGGTACCCCGCAAAAACAATCACGGACGCCGACTACGCAGATGACTTGGCGTTACTAGCGAATACGCCTAATCAAGCAGAGACATTACTGCATAGTCTGGAACGAGCCGCAGCTGGCATTGGCCTCCATGTCAATGCAAACAAAACCGAATATATGTGCTACAACCAAACGGGCAACATTGCCACACTAGACGGAGCCTCTCTGAAACTAGTCAACAAATTCACCTACCTAGGAAGCAGCGTCTCATCAACCGAGAAAGACATCGACACACGACTGACGAAGGCATGGACAGCTATCGATAGGCTCTCGATCATATGGAAGTCGGACCTAACGGATAAAATGAAACGAAGTTTCTTCCAGGCAGCGGTTGTGTCGATACTGCTATATGGATGCACCACATGGACGCTTACGAAGCGGCTGGAAAGGAGGCTGGACGGAAATTATACAAGAATGTTGAGAGCAGTATTAAACAAGTCCTGGCGACAACACCCCACGAGACTCCAACTATACGGACACTTGCCCCCCATCACAAAAACTATACAAGTTCGACGAACCAGACACGCAGGACACTGCTGGAGAAGCAAGGACGAGCTCATAAGCGATGTACTCCTGTGGACCCCCGCACATGGATGTGCAGGAGTGGGACGACCAGCACGAACCTACATACAGCAGCTGTGTGAGGACACGGGATGTAACCCTGAAGACCTACCGGGGGCGATGGATGATAGGGAGAAATGGCGGGAGACGGTCAGGGATATCCGCGCAGGCGGCGCGACATGATGATGATGATGATATATATATATTATCACGGAAATTTCCTCTGTTGGGTAATCTAGACAAGTATCTATATTCTAATAATTTCCTTCAAAAATGATTCCGTTTTTTATTGAAAAGAAAGAAAGAAAAGGAATGAAGTTCCTGTTTAACTTAAAAATCAGTTTTTTAAAATTCTAATTTTTTTGTGTGTGTGTCTTGTGAATCCTACCCTGTTGTCGGCGAAATATATGCCATTGCCACAATCTGAAACGTTAATTCCTTTGTTGCTCGTGCTTAAAAGGAATGACAAACAGGAAGAGATCGGTAAAGTCTAAAGTCAAGGAAGGGAAACGTTCAGTTCATTGATAGACAAAAGTGAGCAAAGCAAAGTGTTTGACGAGTCAAGCGGAATTAATCTACTTGTTCATTCTCATGTATTTGCTCTTTATAGAAGGTGTGCCAGATAATTGAAAACAAATTATAGTATAAAGAAAGACAAAAATATCCAATAGGGAGGAAAAAATCAGTATATCTAGATATTACTCCAATTTTCATGTTTTTACAGGATCTCATAAAACGATCTCTCCGGTTTGGAACTTAAATTAACAAAAAGGCAATACACACCAACTAAACATTTAACATTACTATAAGAACAATATTTGTCCTTTTTTCTTATTTCATCACTTAGATTTTATATATATATATATATATATATATATATATATATATATATATATATATATATATAAGTAACGGATTTATAATACTATCATGCAATGGTCTTCTATATGCTCTGCCATAAAAAAGCATTTTATTGTCTTTTTAGAAAACACTTTTTACATTTGCAGTTTTTCTATCATAATATAGATAGATAGTATCATTTAGAACTTTTATTATAACAGGAATCTATTGGTTAACGGGTGGTCAATAATTTAGAAAGTTGGTATATATATATATATATATATTGTCATCCACAGACATACTGTTTCGTTGTATCTAGAAACGTAGGACGCTCGAAGCTGTGATCATAACCTGCCCAACTTAACGTTAGACTTAGTATCATACCGCTCATCCAACAAGCGAACCACGTCAGCTCGGGAATTATAAGGCATTAAGTAGTAGCTTTCGTTTGTTTACCTTTATACCTTACCGGATACCAGAGTGCCCAATTCGTTCTAAGAGCTTTACATTATGCGAGTGGCAGCCGTAAATTCCTTCGCCAGAGTGCTCTCTCACACACACACACACACACACACACACACACATATATATATATAAGGATAAGATAAATGGACATAAGAAAATTTTGCATAAAAGTGTACTTGATGCTGTCATGGCATAGAAATTTTATAATCATGAATATTTGAAGTCAGTTATTGGAAGCATCATTTGATATTTCATGATAAGATATATATATATATATATATATATATATATATAATGAGCAAAATGGAAGTAAATCCGACGGTATGTTGATTTAAAATACGAAAAAAAAAATCGGAAGGCGTATATATATATATATATATATATATATATATTAATATTGCCATATCCTCGTTTAAGATAAATCTCTGAAATTAGTTGATCGTTTCAAATACACTGGTAGCAATATTGCATGTACGGAATAGGATTTTGACATGCACATAGGAAAAGCATGGACTGCCATTGACAAGTTATACACCATACGGAATTTTAATCTCAGGGATAAAATAAAACTGGAATCCTTCTAGCTGCAGTCGTGTTAGTACTATGCTATGGCTTCACCATCTGAACTTTAACAAAGTGCTTGGAAAAAAGTTAGATAGGAATTACGTAAAGATGCTGAGTTCATTTTGAATAAATTCTGGAAGCAGCACCCGACAAAGTAGCAGCTGTATGGCCAAGATGAACAAGACATGCTGAGTATTGTTGGAGAAGTAGGGACGAACGCATCGGCAACATTCTCTAATGGACTCCTATACACAAACACACCAGTGTTGGCTGACTTGTAGATATATATTCATCAATTCTGTACGGATACAGGATGCCGTCTAGAGGACCTACCAACAGCAAAAGACAATAGGGAAGGATGGTGAGAGAGCGAGAGAGAGAGAGCGAGCGAGAGAGAGTGAGGAATCTGTACAATCAGCATGATTTGATTATGAAGGTGATGATGATGATAGAAGTTACTGTTAGAATAAAGGACTTAATAAGATTTTGATCAGCCAATCACGATTAAGTCTTGTTTATATCAATTTCATATCTAGAAATCTTCTTTTTTTCTTTCTTTCTTTAATTAAAAAAAATCTGTACGTAATTCTGAAACGGCAGGTATAATTCTGAGTAACGACTCTTCGTTCCAGAAAATATTTTCAAAGTAGCTCGAACTTACTTGTTTGCACACCGCTAAATGATTTCAAATATTGTTATCCAACACTAACAGTTCTACATAATATTAATCATTTGTTTGCATGCAGGTAAATGGTTTCAAGTATTCTTATCTAACACTAATAATTGCATTTAATTTTAATGATTTTTTTGCACACAGTTAAATGGTTTCAAGTCTTGCTATCTATCATTAGTAATTCTATTTACCAAGTATTCCTATCAAATACAAACAACTTTTCCACTAGTGTATGATCTCAAATCCCTAAAAATAATAATCCCAACACAAATAATTCTATTCAACATTATTCATTGGCTAGCATACAGTTAAATAGTTTCAAATAGTGCAAATAGTAATAATTATTTTTGATATTAATCAATAGTTTGTGCACAATTAAATTCTTTCATATATAGTAAATGTTAGAATAATTTCATTTGACCTATAGCTGGGACCCTAGCACTTCTAGTCTGAGTAGATCTGGGAGTAATGGAAATGAATTGGTACTCCACGTTTTCCCAATCTCCAGGAGTGGAATCTCAAATAGTTTAGTATCATTCCTAGGATACTCGTTCGGGTGGTCTTACCCATCTGCAGATGTGCAGCTTGTTTATTCTCCAACCCCTGCCGTCAGGTCGAATGCCAGAAATTTATACCAATAACATTTGGTATTGAATTGAGTGAAGCTCCATTTCTGTTTCAGTAATGAATTAATTCAAAACTGTTAATATTCTCAACGAATAAATAAAACACAAATCCCTGGTGTACAAGTGTCAATTATAAAACTGATTGGCAAAAATCACTGAGACGATATGTGTCGTATCTAATCTTGCAATTATTCACTCACTGCGCATGCGTCGCGAGTTTAAAAAAAATCATTAAGCATACATTTACTAAAACTATTGCATGATCTGGATGTGACACAAGGTCAATTTTTATCGAAGTTTAACAGGTTTGAATTAAGAATTTTCCTTTTCCTAGACTGGTTTCCATACCAAGGTCAAAAAACCCAGTTTTCCCTACTCATAGCAAGAGAGAGAATAATTGGATTTATACCTTCCCCAAAGGTACTAGTGATGTGTGAAATGCAAACAGTCTCCTTCAGGAATTGAAGTCGGGTCACACTGTCCGTGCGCCTAAATTATTTATGTTCGTTTGTGCACCCATAAATAAATAAGTCTATTCTTGTCCCACACAATTTTCCAAGCTTAGCTAGAAACTACTGTTAGTGAGATCGATTCTCACTGGGTGCCCTATTCAACTGGATTCGTAGACCATTGTTTGTGAGTTCGATTTTTACTACACGCCCCATAATTCTGTCCTTGCGCCACATATAAATACGTAAGAGCATTAGTAGATAAAAAATACCTATCCAACAAAATATGTGCATGTAGGGTTAAAACAAATCTTGTGGAATAACTGGATTTGGTTTGGTTTGCTTTATGTTTTATGGCACATCAACTGTTGTAGGTTATTTAATGCCAAATCAATATATATATATATATATATATATATATATATATATATATATAAAACGTTGTATTTTAAACAACTCAGTTTAGTATAAGTACACAGTTTCAATGTCAAATGTAGTTCTATTTCAAACAATTCAGTTTAGCCTAAGTAAACTGTTTCAATATTAAAAACAAAAATAGTTCTATTTCAAACAATTTAGTTCAGCGTAAGTACGCAGAATAAATATAAAAGACTATTCTATTTCAAACAATTCGGTTTAGCATAAGTCCACAGTTTAGTTCTATTTGACCCATAGAGAGGACTCTACCAGGTGGTACCACTCAAGGCCAGAGTGGACCTGGGAGCGATGGCAATGAAGGGGTACTCCACATTCTCCAAAGCTCCAGCATTGGTGGAACCTCACCATCAGAGTGGTTCGTGTTATATCTAGGACAGTCGTTGGGGGATGTTTCCCATTTGCAGAGAGGCGGTTGGTGTATTCTGCAGCCCCAGCCGACCGAGCAATGGATTTGGTTGTTTGGGTTTTATGGCATATCAACCTTTGTAGGTTATTTGATGACAAATCCATTTTGCATGAAAATAATCAGTTCTATTTCAAACAATTCAGTTTAGCATTAGTACACAGTTTAATTGTCAAAAGCATTTCTATTTCAAGCTATTCAGTTTAGTCAAACAGTTCTAATTCAACTAATTAAGTTTAGTATAAATACAGATTTAGTTTACACAGTTAAATGTCAAAACAGTTCTATATCAAAATATTCAGCTTAGTGTAAGTATAGTTTCAATGTCAAACGCAGTTCAATTTCAAACAATTCAGTTTAGGATAAGTATGCAGTTTAAATGTATGTACAGTTTAATCGTGAAAAACGTTTCTATTTCAAGCTATTCAGTTTAGTCAAGCAGTTCTAATTCAGCTTATTCAGTTTAGTATAAGTACAGATTTTGTTTACACACAGTTAAATGTTAAAACAGTTCTATATTAAACAATTCAGCTTAGTGTAAGTACAGTTTCAATGTCAAAAAACAGTTCCATTTCAAACAATCCAGTTTAGCATAAGCACGCAGTTTAAATGTAAGTACGGTTTAATTGTCAAAAATATTTCTATTTCAAGCTATTCAGTTTAGTCAAACAATTCAGTTTAGCATAAGCATGCCATTAGTTCTATTTAACCCATAGATAATCTATTTAACCCCTTTCAGGTGCTGCCACGCCGGGCCAGAGTGGACAAGAGAGCAATGGCAGTGAAGGGGTGCTCTGCATTCCCCAAAGCCCCAGCATCACTAGGACCACATCATCAGATTGTTTTGTGTCATATCGAAGACACTCATTGGTGGGGGTGTCTTACTCGTCTGCAGAGGTAAAGTCGGTGTATTCTACAGCACCAGCCGACTGGGCAATATATGGAGTTAAATGTCAAAACAGTTCTATTTCAGATAATTCAGTTTAGCACACTGGGCGATGGAGTAACAGGAGTATTTCGCTGGCTGTTATTTGAAATGTTTTTGGAATACATGATGTGTTTTCGTGAGAGGAATGTAGTTCGTTTGCATCTGTGAATGGGACGAGTTAGTTTAATGATAGGACACCTGATGGCCTGCCACTCTCCTCCTGCCAAAATTTAGACCTTATGCAATGTCGTCGTCGCCTTCCCACCCCAGTTAACCTTGTGACCGTCTGCTTGATCGACAACATAGGGTCACTCACGAGAACTCTCACAGTAAGTGCGACGGACGTTTACCCGTTAGTTTTGGATTTTACAGCAGGGTCAGCAGTTAGTTTGTAGACGGCAGACGACAAATGAGCTTAAATTTGGGAGTTTCAGAAGCCGGCTCGCCTCGACCCCATTCGCCCGTATTTGGGCTTGGGCTAAGGTTTATGAAAAAAAGGATCTTTCTTTCATCGATCAAAAAATACCACTTCACTTCTTTCTAATTCGAGACCATACTAGGGGAAGAATAAAGCTCAAATGAATTGTGTGGTACTTTTTTCTTGGAACACGTGTTTGATTTCTTCGTTTTTCCTGGTTTGAACTCGTATACGATTCTTCGTCTGATCGGTGTGTCTGGCTCATCCTTTACGATCCACTGATGCCACTTTTTGTATTTTTAAATACGAGGGTCATTCAATGAATAAGGTTAACTGTTGCCTGCGCAGTTGGCAGTAGTAATCAATGTTAATAGTTTTATCTTTTTTTTTAAGAATATTAATAGCCACGGGATCTTTCATATCCCAGAAAACAGTCAACATATAACCTTCTTTAATGACTGCTGTGACTGGAACTGATTTTTATTGGAGAGTCAGTGTGCTTCCACTAAATGGACAGTTTGTTTTTCTTCTGAAACTAGTGGCAAACCCATGTCTAGTCCATCTGTAGACATTTTTAAAAACAAAAAACATTAATCTCTGAACAAATAACACATTCTTCAGTAAATTTCTGATGGTTTCTAACTCTCTTCCACAAAAGATTTGATGAGAGACTTCTGTTCAAGCATGGAGCTATCCGTTTGATGTGAAACCATTTTGAATAACCTGAAAACAAATATTTTTGGGAGATTGGAATAATTTTTACTGTAAATCAGTTCAAAACAATGCGGAATTCATATTTACGGAAATAAATTTATTGAATGACCCTCATGGATTAATAGATAGAAATACCGATAGATAAATAGATAGATAGTTATCCATTATTTATTGAATGATCTTCAAACAAATAGATATTTAATTACAAAAAGAGGACAATGAATAAGAAGCAGAATTACTTTGTTGGTAACGGCGTATATCGCATATATATTCGTGTAATGAACGACTTTTAAAGACCAATTTTTAATTTCTAAGACCAGAAGACATTTAATACTCGAGATATGTTTTTGAAGCGAAGAATCTTACCATGTTTCTTGACTTAACCTTGCTTTCTCTTCAATCCAAAGGGTCTTCTCGTCGCGGATAAGTTAGGATGATAATGGTTTTACTTAACATTGCTGACTGCTTATAATATATTTACAAATATTCTAAATTGTAAAGTTTAATAAAAATATCAACTGAATATTAACTGAAAAGATAAAATATTAAGCTGAAAATTAATATGAATATTAATTGAAAATTTGGATCAGGCATTCGATTTTTTATTGAATTACAATTGTTTTAGTTAATCTACCTAGGAACCATTGTCTTATCAATCGAGAGAGACATCAACACGTGACTAGCAAAGGCATGGACAGTTATCGATAGACTATCGGTCATATGGATGTCAGAATTGACCGATAAAATAAAACGCAGTTTCTTCCAAGCAGCGGTCGTATCGACACTACTGTATGGATGCACTACATGGACGCTAACAAAACGTATGGAGAAAAAGCTTTACGGAAACTACACAAGAATGCTGCGAGCTATATAGAACAAGTTCTGGAGGGAGCACCCCACAAAGCAGCAGCTGTACGGCCACCTACCACCCATCATGAAAACTATCAAAGTTAGATGAAGCAGACACGCGGGACACTGCTCGAGAAGTAGGGACGAGCTCATTAGTGATGTACTCCAGTGGACCCCTTCACGTGTACGAGAAACGGCTGGAAGACCAGCTAGAAACTACATACAGCAGCTATGTGCCAATTCGGGATGTAGCAATGAACAATAGAGAAGGGTGCTTAGACATGGTGATGATGATTGCGCGACATGATGATGATGACAATAGTTTTTGCTTGTTTTCTTTATATAATGGCATATTTAATGCTAAAGCTATCATTGTAAAAACAGTTGAGGTGATACTGTAACCATAGCTGAAGAGAAAGAGGAATTCATTCCTTTCCAAAAAGTGTCCTCAGGGCTACATCCCGTATCGGCACAGAGTTACTGTATGTAGGTTCTAGCTGGTCATCCTGCCTTTGCTCTTCCATGTGAAAGGGTCCTTAGGAGTATATCACCTATGACGTACTGTATAATGATCAGATTTTAAAAGAAATCATGTTTTTGGTAAAGGAATCCTACTCATAATATTATAAGTTAAACAGAAAAGAAATAAAAATCTTTCCTAATTTAATCTACAACATGTTTCGCTCTGAAAATATTCGTGTACGTAGAACCGAACGTTATTGACAATCGAGGACGTTATCTTCGGGGATGTTTCTGATATATGCAATGCGGGTTGTGCACATCAAACAAGCTGTGCTTAAACCGAATAATTATTTTTGTAGAAAAAGGGGATTATTAAGAGGATTCCTTTGTTTGCTTTGGTTTCGTTATGTTTTATGGCATATCAATTTTTGTGGTTATTTAATGCCAATCACACTTAATATATATCAGCTTGGATCTGGCAATCCCACAGAGCCAAAACAATCTGACAAAGTCTGGTGGTGTCGTGAGATACTGCTGGGACACTCTGGGTTAGTGGTAATGATGCTTCGGTCCCGAAATATGCCTGAACCCCGAGTCATCATCTGATGAAGGCTTTGTTAGAAACAATGCTGTTGTATAAACATCAGTTATTGTATGATACCTACTATATATATATATATATATATATATATATATATATAATTTGAAAGTCAGTAGTTTGTAGATAACATCACTTTTAAACGAGCCAGAGTTTATTTGTTTGCACACAGTTAAATGCTTTAAAGTATTGCAAACTCTAATAATCTTATATAATATTAATCATTTGTCTGCGCACCAACACAGTTAAATGCTTTCACGTATAGCAAATGATTGAATAGTTATATTTGACCCAAAGATGGGACCCTAACAGATACAGTCATTTCAAGTCAGAGTGAACTTGGGAGTAATGGCACAGAAGGGGTACTCCATATTCTTTAAATCTCCGGGAGTAAAGCCTTACTATCAGAACGGTTTATACCCAGTGATACTCGTTGGTGTTGGTGGTGGGGATCTTACCCCTCAGCAGAAGTGTAATCCGTTTGTTCTGTTTCTGTTTCTTTGTTTAATCGCATATCAACCTTTGTAGGTTATTCAGTGCCAGAGCCATCCTTTTTAGAAGAACAGCAGTGATGCTATTTAACCCATAGCTGGGAGGATAAAGGGGTTTCATACCTTTCCCAAGGGTATTTGTCCGAAAGTGAACGTAATAGCGCAACTGGAATTCGAACTCGCTTACTACGATTCCGCAGTCCAGCGCTTTAACCATTACACCATAATGACCCACCCACCTTGTGTTCAACAACCCCAGTGAACAGGGTGAAGAGGATTTCTTGGTGAAGAAACGGAACTTGTCTAAATATTTTCTTCTTTCCTTCGGCTTTTTTTTTTTTTTTTTTTAGAAAAGATAGATTTAGATGGTGGCCAACAATATTCTTGATGTTATCCTTGTTTCGAAAATCTTGAAGCCGAGTTAAAAATGTCCACTTGGATTTGTCCCAAGCATAACAGCATTCTAGACAGCATTTGAGGCGGATGAAATTTTGGCGGGAATAAAAGGCAAACAAACAGGTGTATAGAAACCTCTTTTCCGGATAGAAACGTGGCCCAATTTCATGAAAGCTTTGGAAACTGGGACTAAGTGCTGTTAAAAGATATGAATAGGTTTTATTATACACTATTTGGGTGGATTGATTGATCGATTGACGGGGTGATTTTTCCACAATGCAATCATGTTTGTGTATTGGTATCTAATGTTGTCCAATGGTTAGCAAACTAGATTGGAAACTAGATTAATTAATTTTAACATCAAGGTTTAATTTATGACAAAAGGTTAGGGAATCGCGTTCATTGTACATTTATATTTACTATTTTTAGTGTATTTCTTTTTTTTTCTTTTTTTTTTAGATTTTTGCACACAGTTATATCCTATTTACCAACCCCTCCGCTCGGGCAGGATATGACACAAGGTACTATTTACCAACCCCTCCGCTCGGGCAGGATATGACACAAGGTCAATTTTTAAGCGGAGTTTAACAGGTTTGAATTCAGAGTTTTCCTTCTCCTAGACTAGTTGCCTCACCAAGGCTGAAGAACCTAGTCTGTCCTACTATTTACCCATAGCTGGAGGGAGAATAATTGGATTCATACCTTCCTAAGAGAATTAGTGCTATGTGAAATGCAATCAGTCTCGTCCAGGACTTGAACTCGTGTCGCCGTGTCCATTTCCTACGACGATAACCATTATACCACGTGCACACAGTTATATGATATCAAAAATTCCTATCTGATAAAAATAATTTGCACCCAATTGTATTTTTTCAAGCATTCAAATCTGAGTAATGATTTATTCACAATTATATGGTTTCTAGATTCCAGGTCTAAAACAGATAATTCTAGGAATAATGTGTTAAAAGATTTGAAGAATGTAATATCAAAGTATTTCTTAAGAAGTGTGAAAATATTTTTAAGATTCCTTGGCCTGTCTGTCTGTCTGTCTGTCTGTATACATGTAAGCATCATTCATATGTGTGTATATAATTGATTGATCGTAAACAACATGTCAACCCATCTTGGGTGATTTTTTTGCAGAGAAGTTTGGGAATCGCTTTTGTTGTACATTAATATTGACATTTTTGTGTAATTGTTTCTTAAGATTTTTTTTTTGTATGCCGTCTAGGCTTATTTCAAGCCTCGGGGGTTAAGGAGTCACGTTCGTTTGGTTTTGTTTCGTCTGGTTTCGTTTTGGTTTATGGCATATCAACCATTGTAGGTTATTTAATGCTGAATCCTTTTTTATACGCATAAACAGTTCTCTTTCTAAAAATTCAGTTTAGCACAAGTATGCAGTTTAAATGTTAAAACAGTTCTATTTCGAACAATTCAGCTTAGCATAAGTACGCAGTTTAAATGTTAAAATAGTTCTATTTCGAACAATTCAGCTTACCATAAGTACGCAGTTTAAATGTTAAAACAGTTCTATTTCTAACAATTCAATTTAGCATAAATACACAGTTTTGTTCTATTTGTCCCAAAGATAGGATCCTATTTGATGCTAGAACTCCGGGCCAGAGTGGACCTGGGCATGATGGAAATGAAGCAGTATTCTGATTTTCCCAAAGCTCCAGAATTACTGAAGCCTAACTATCAGATTGCTTAGCGTCATATACAGGACACTCGTCAGGGGGTGGTCTTAGCCTTCTGCAGAGAAGCAATTGGTGTATTGTGTAGCCCCAGAATCACGTTCACTGTATATTTACATTTACAATTTGTGTGTTTTTGTTTCTTAAGAGGTTTTCGCCAAGAATTATATGATACCAAGTATTCCAACCAAATACAAATAATTTACATACTGTTTGGTTTCAAGTATTCCTATCTAAATCGAAAAATTATGTGAAAATTGTAATCATTTCTATTTAATCAAAATCAATTTTTTGCATAGTGTTAAGCAAGGAGGTATCAAGTACCATTTTTAAAGTCTTTGGTATGACGCGTCCTGGGATTGAACGCCATTGGCGAACACTCTACTCACTCGGCCATTCTTAAAACCAGTCTGTCCTACTATTTACCCATAGCTGGAGGGAGAATAATTGGATTCATACCTTTCCCAAGGGTATTAGTGCTATGTGAAATGCAATCAGTCTCGTCTAGGACTTGAACTCGTGTCGCCGTGTCCATTTCCTACGACGATAACCAATACACCACGGGCAACAGTAAATAACTATTAATAATAATCTTTAAACAATTATAACTTCAATTAACTATTCTTAATAGAAATCATTTTCAACTCGACGATATCAAGTATTCCTACAGAATAAGAATAATTCTTACGTAAATCTATTTGACACATAGATGGGACTTATATAGAGTATTCGCCAATAGTCCGAGAGACCTGGGTTCAATCCCAGGTCGAGTCATACCAAAGACTTTAAAAATGGTACTTGATACCCCCTTGCTTAACACTCGGCAATATAAAGTCCGCATCAAGAGTATCGAGGAGCAATCCAGGGAAAGGAGTTGCGCCCTCCCCTACACCTTGGTGTAGTAGCTATTGAAAAGGGAGCCTTCTGATCATCCTCAACTACGGTCGACAACTTTACTTACTTACCACACTGGGTAACAGTGGGCTTGGAAGTAATGGCAATACTGATGGAATGCGTATTTAGTATTGTTTTAAGAAATAAGTAAAATTGGCGACCATAGTCGAGGGTGACCCGAAGGCTCCCTTTTCGATAGCTTACTACACCAAGGTGTAGGGGAGGGCGCTAAGAAATAAGTAGGTTTTATTATACGCCATTTAGTTGAATAGATCGATAAATTTATTTTAGCGGCATATCAACCCATCAAAGGTTATCTTACTCATAGAGGTTAGGGAATGGTGTTCGTTGTACGGTTATAGTTACAATTGTTGTGTAGTGGTTTCTTAAGAGATTTTTGCATAGAATTATAAAATATCAAGTATTATCTGTAGACCCCCTCACATGGACGAGCAAAGGCAAGACGACCAGCTAGAACCTACATACAACAATACAGGATGTAGCCTTGAAGACATACCGGAAGCGATGGACAATAGAGAAGGGTGGCGGGAGAGGGCCAGGGAGATCTGTGCTGATGGCATGACATGATGATGAAGTATTAGAAAAGAAAACGAACATTTTTTAACAGAAATACTTGACCCATGGAGAGGACCTCTGTACTCCACACTCCACAGAGCCTAACCATCAGATGTAATTTAATGTCAAATCCTAAAAACCTTTTTTCTTTTATTGAGGTCTTACCCGCCTGTAAGCGATATAGTCGATGTATTTTAAAAGGTCTTTGATTGGAATGTTGGAAAACTTCTTTTGGAAATCAATTTTTGAATGAAAGTAAAAACGAAATCCTCGAAATACCATCTAATATCAAAACTAGACGGGGATTTTGATTATCCAGTAGTTTAAAACGTTTAAATCCGGCTTTATAAAAATCTATAGCAGTTATCAAATATCGATTGTCTGTCATGATTGAAGCATTCTAAAAATGCTCGATTTGATGGTCGTGTCAAGCCACAAAGATAGTTGATATAAGGATCTTGAAAGGTGGGCATCGAAGAAAGACCATAGTTGAAATCCGAGGCGCGGTTGAAAAGCACATTTATCCCTTCAAATCATCTTCTATTTCAAGACCTCACACTACGGGCCGAAACGAATCGATCAGATGACAGAATGACATGACCCACAGTCCGCTGGTAAAGTTGTCAACAAAACCACTTTCCTCTAAAGAAAGGCTTGGAAGTAATGGCACCCTCTCTAAATAAAATAGATCTGTAAAAAAATATCAGTATTGAATAAGAATATTCGATATCTCTGCTGCGAGCAAATTATTTGTTTTAAAAATGGCTGAGTGGGTAGAGTGTTCGCCAATGGCCCGGGAGACCTGGGTTCAATCTCAGGTCACGTCATACCAAAGACTAAAAATGTCTTTTCTCTGAAATACCGATAATTAAGGTCATTTCAAATTTTCGCTACATTCCGAAAATTCATTTCTTAACAAATTCATTATAAGCTATTTGATATAATTTGATTTTACTAATTAAGCCCCAAACTTTTTATGTTTTTACAAGTAACAACAAAGAAATGCGTTCCGGGTAAGAGACTACACTGCATCTAGTGACAAGGCTTTATTTCTAGAGCCATGATGAACGAGGAGAACACATTTAATGCCATTACTCCTAGCTTCACTATCAACAGCAATGGCTGTATTTGTTTAAGCACCCTCTCTAAATAAAATAGATCTGTAAAAAAATATCAGTATTGAATAAGAATATTCGATATCTCTGCTGCGAGCAAATTATTTGTTTTAAAAATGGCCGAGTGGGTAGAGTGTTCGCTAATGGCCCGGGAGTCCTGGGTTCAATCTCAGGTCGCGTCATACCAAAGACTAAAAATGTTACTTGATACCTCCTTGCTTAACACTCAGCAATATAAGGTACATATCGAGGGTAAAGTGGAGTAATCCAAGGAAAGAAGTAGCGCCGTCCCCTACACCTCGGTGTAGTAGCTATTGAAAAGGAAGCCTTCGGGTCGCCCTCGACTATGGTCGCCAACAACTTGAAGCTATAATTGCTTACTAAGGTTTGGTTTCTTTGTTTAATGGCCAATAAACTTTCGTGGGTTATTGTAGTACTATTTAAACCATATCTGGCGAGATAAGGAGATTCATACTTTTGCCAAGGATATTCGTCAGGAAGTGAAGTTAATAGCACGACTGAAATTCGATCTCACTTTTTACGATGTCACTGTCAAGTACGTAAGCCACTACGCAATGGGAACTCTCCAGTTGAGAAAGATTATTATAATCATTACTTACTTGAAACCGTATAGCTTTGTGCAAACAAATGATTATTATTAAAAATATCAATTACGTAAAGACCATTAATGGTCAATAAATTGTTATTATTTGATAAGAATATTTGAAAACATATAAATGTGCGCAAATAATTTGAATTGAATTGGCAATCCCAGGTCGCGTCATACCAAAGACTTTAAAAATGGTACTTGATACCTCCTTGCTTAACAATCAGCAATATAAGGTACGTATCAAATGTAAAGTGGAGCAATCCAGGGAAAGGAGTAGCGCCTTCCCCTAAATATCGGTGTAGTAGCTATTGAAAAGGGAGCCTTCTGGTCGCCCTTGACTTCGGTCGCCATCTTTACTTACTTATAATAATTACAATTAGTTAGTTGAAATCGTATAACGGTGTGTGAAAAAATGACATATTGAGTAGAAATACTAACGTGAAACAATGTAATTGTGTATTAATTGTATTAGATTGCAATGCTAGAAATTATACAGCAGTAATTTCAACGAGTTAGTGCTTATTTGTTTGCAGTTAAATAATTTAGAATTGCTTCCGAGGATTAATAACTCTATTAAATATTTATAATTTGTTTGCGCAGTTAAATAGTTTCAGGTTTTGTTACCTACTACTAAAAGATTTTTTAACATTGATGATTTGTTTGCACACAGTTATATGGGCTCAAGTATTGCTAATTAACGTATTTCTATTTATCAAGTATTTCTATCCATCATTAATAAGTTTCACACAGCTGTACAGTTTCAAATAACAAATGATAACAATCCTAAGTAAATGATCGAACAGTTCTATTTGACCCATAGATGGGATCCTAACAGCTACTACCACTCAGGATCAGAGGGATCGTGGAAGTAATTGGAATAAAGGGGTACTCCACATTCCCCAAACTTCAGAACTAGAGCCTAACTACCAGATGTAATTTAGTATCATACCCAAGACACTCAAATTTGTGTTCTCAACGCGACTTAAGCTCAGCCACTACCTCCTAGCATCATTAAGGTAAAAAAGGGTTGGGTATTTTTTTGCTCCCAGAGAAATATCACTACATATAAATAGAAAGGAATCTTGCGTTTCTCTAAAGAAGTTTGAGTGAATCTCTTGGGAAGAACTCTTTAGTTCCAGACTGAAAAAAAGATAATAAACGATTCAAAAAGGAAAACTAGATTCCTTGTCTGCCTTAGAGACACAGAATAAAGAAAAATTCCATTTAATCAAGAATATTTTCTTTCACTTTTAAATACCCTTTTCTTATTTTTTTTAAACCTCCAGTGGTTATCAGTGAGTATTTTAAGGAACTTTGCCAACTTTTTACAATCTACAAAAAACCGACTTATTCTAGTTATTAAGTTTGACCTGAACAAATCTCAACTATCAGGAAACATATTGCTGGAGGTGATTGGAATTAAACATCGAAATATTAGAACAATCGTTAACGATTTTTCATCAGGCAATCGATATTTAAAAAGGATGTATTTTTTCTGAGTCACCATCATTTTTTAAAATCTGAAACTACTTAAAAAGCTCGTCACTCAAAAAAAATCACCTTTACAATTTTTTCCTTAAATGTTTTTCAATAAAAACAAAAATGCCAATACTTTTTCGTATCTAGTGGAACGTTTGAGAATCAAAATTGATAGATATTCTAAACGATCAGTATCTGCAGAATTTGAAATGAAACGAACAATAAAATTGCAACATTACAGTAGCTAAGAATAAAATCACGTAAATATATGTAAGAGTGGTACTAATTTCTGGGTTTATACATATTCATAATATCTGGTTGCAGAGTTTTGATGCTGTAGAGTTTGGTGAAGAATAATACCTAATGATATCAGTTTTTATTGTCAATTATTCTACCATAAATAATAAAAGTCCGATATCTTTGCTTTAAGAAGAAATTAATTTTTTAAAAATGTTTGTTTGCGTAGAATATCTATCTTCACACACACATATATATATATATATATATATAATGGAGGTTCCCAAGGGGTAATGGTTAACGTTGTCCGGGTGTAGAAACGGTAACACGAGTTCAAATCCTGGACGAGGCTGTTTGTATTTCACAGAGCGTTTATACCCTTAGGAAAGGCATGAATCCATTTGCCCTACCACGAACTATTGTAGACCAAACCGTGCTTTTTAATTTTGGTATAGCAACCAGTCTACAAGGAGGAAAGCTCTGAACTGGAACCCGCTAAACCCCGTTCAGAAATTGACCTTGTGTAGCATTCTGCTCGTGGCGGAGTGGTTGAAAAAATACTATATATATATATATATATATAGTTAGAGCGTTAACCAATGCCCGAGAGACCTGGGTTCAATCCCAGGTCGAGTCATACCAAAGACTCAAAAATGGTACTTGATGCTACCTTGCTTAACACTCAGCATTATAAGGTAAGGATCAAGGGTAAAGTGGAGCAACCCAGGGAAAGGAGTAGCGCCCTCCCCTACACCTTGGTGTAGTAGCTATCGAAAAGGGAGCCTTCGGGTCACCCTCGACTATGGTCGCTAACTTTACTTATATATATATATGTATATATATAACAAAACTTACACATATATACATCTTAATACATCCATATATATATATATATATACATTTCGAGCCACGTTTTTGGTCACCGTATCTTTATATCTATATATAACTCGTACTAAGTACTCATGACTGACAAACGTTATTACTTAATGACATCGCACAGCCATCTGCCTCGAACCATATTAGAAGAATACTTCTTTAGCATCGAATCTCTGTTCAAATGTCTCTTTCTAATCTACTCAAATTTGCGGCACAGTATTGCAGGAGACCTTTCTTATCAATCATTTTTTATACTAATCATAAAAAAGAAAAAAAAAAAAATTTCGTACTAACACTACATACCTGATTAATCTTATCCGTATCTTCTTTCTTTCTTTCTTTCTTTTTTTTTTTTTTTTGTCACGAACTGGTTCAAGCCGACGCAATCAACACCAAAAAAAATCTATCTTATTTATTAACTGTCCGGTGACATTTTTGCGATACTCACACATTTTTGACAAACTCTTTTATTCAAAAACGAAGACAGATTTACGAGAAGCTAAGTATGGAACAAAGCCATACTTGTGCAGCTCCCACTTAACAATGAAACACTCCAATAGTAATGTTGCTAAATATTATTTGGGTGTATCCAAACGCACAGCGGCCTGTCTTCGGAGTCTAGAATACACTGGCTGTGTACCCTATAGATAGGTTAAGACCCCCATCTCAGAAAAAGTGTGCCTATTTTGTTTAATAGCGTATAAAGCCATCTGGGTTATTTATTACCAAACATTTTTTGTATATATGAATTGTTTGCGAGTAGTTGGGTTTGTTGGTTTGTTATTCTTTTTAATGGACAATCAAACTTTGTGGGCTATTTAATGCTAAATCTTATTTATTGTAGATAAGATTTGGAAGTGAATTGTTTGAACTGGTATAAAAAGAGTTTCTCAGATATAATACTTTACGATATTTGGTGGTGAGACTCCAGTTCTGGAGATTTAGGGAGCGTGGAATCATTTTTTTCGTTGCCATTACTTCCAGTCCCGACTGGACCTGTAATTATAGGATCAATTCAGGCAACAACTGTGTCAGACAGGTCCGTTTAAAAAATTTTTCAATTGTATAGGAATGCTTGAAACTATATAACTGGGCACGGACAAATGAAGCTCAGTCGGTCGAGGCCATAGAATACAACGTCTGCGTCTCTGCAGAATGGTAAGACCCCCCACCACGTCCTAATGAGTGTCGTGGATATGATATTAAACAATTTGATGGTGAGGCTTTAGCCTTGGAAATATAGGAAATGTGGAGAATCCATTCGTTGCCACTACTCCCAGGTCCACTCTAACCCAAAGTAGTAGTACCTGATAGGGTCCTATCAATGAGTTAAATAGAACTATTGACTATTTATACTGCGTGCAAACAAATGGCAAATGCTAAATTGAATTGTTAGAAATAGAACTGATGGTCATTTAATTGTGTGTAAACAAATGACATGTTTAGTTGAATTGTTGGTATTACATAGCAATACTTGCAACCATTTGACTGTATGCAAATGAATGAGTCATGTTGAATAGAATTATTCGTATTAAATTGCAACACTTAGAACTCTGTGTGGCGATTGGTTTGGTTTGGTTTCTTTGTTTAATGCCATATCAACCTTTGTAGGTTATTTAATACCAAAACCATTCTCCTAGAAGAACAGTAGTGGTACTATTTAACCCATAGCTGAGAGGATAAGGGGGTTCATACGTTTCCCAAGAGTATTTGTTCGAAAGTGAACATAATAGTGGGACTGGAATACGAACTCGCTTACTAAGATTCCGCAGTCCATCGCTTTAACCATTACACCACATGGACATAATTGAATTATTGGTATTACATAGTGTTATGGTCAAGGAAAGGTTCAAATGATAACACGACTCGGAAATGAGGGATAAGAAATGTATTGAAAGAATTTAGTACATACATCAACGATAGCTAGGAGAAACCCCTTTTCAGCTTAACACAATCATGAATATTAACGTCCGTTCTTGGTGACGACTCCGAGACTGCGTAGAAGAGAGCTTAGCCGGTATATGTCACATGAGGACGATTCCATCTGGAGGGGAGACACCCCAACACGTAGCAATACTTGGAACCATTTGACTGTATGCGAATGAATGAATCGTGTTGAATAGCAATACTTGCAGCAACTTCATCGTCAGCGAACAAATAATCAATATGGAATAGAATTATTTGTGTCGAATAGCAATAATTGAAACCACTTTACTGTGCAGAAACAATAGCAATACCAGAATGCAAACAAATTGGTTTTAACTCATTTATAAATGAAATTACCGACAAACTATTCACTTGCAAATCATATGTGTATATCCATTTATATGAGCAAATAAATAATTGATGTTACATTGCTCAGTGTCTCATCAACCGAAAAAGACATCGACACACGGCTAATGAAGGCATGGACAGCTATCGATAGGCTATCGATCATATGGAAATCAGACCTGACCGATAAAATGAAACGGAGTTTCTTCCAGGCAGCGGTCGTATCAATACTGCTGTATGGATGCACTACATGGACGCTAACAAAACGGCTGGAGAAGCTCGACGGCAATTACACAAGAATGCTGCGAGCAATATTGAACAAGTCCTGGCGACAACACCCCAAAAAGCACCAACTATACGGCCACATGCCCCCCATCACGAAAACTATCCAAGTTTGACGAACCAGACACGCAGGACACTGCTGGAGAAGCAGGGACAAGCTCATAAGTGATGTACTCCTATGGACCCCCACATATAGCCGAGCAAAAGCAGGACCACCAGCTCGAACATACATACAGCAGCTATTTGAGGATATGGCATGTAACCCTGAAGACCTGCCTGAGGCGATGAACGATAGGGAGAAGTGGCGAGAGAGGATCAGGGATATTCGTGCTAGCGGCATGACATGATGATGATGATGTTACATGGCAATACTTGAAAACATTTAACTGTGTGCAAACAAATGATAAATAGTTAATAGAAATATTCATATTAGATAGAAATACTTGAATCCCTTTAACTGTGTGCAAACAAATGATTGGTGTGGTGTGGTTGGGTTGGGTTGGGTTTTATGGCATATTGAAAGTTATTTAATGCCAAATTCAGTTTAATCATATATATTAGATATAAATGATTTGTAAACACATTTTCATGATAACATTTCTAAGCGAGCTTGAGCTCATATTTTGCATACATTTAAATAGTTTCAATAGTTGGTTTGTTGTTTGGGTTTTATAGCATATCAACCTTTGTAGGTTATTTAACGCCAAATCCATTTTTATACAAATAGTTCTATTTCAAACAACCCAGTTTATGAGAAGTACGCAGTTTAAAGGCAAGTACAGTTTAAGTGTGAAAAACATTTCTATTTCAAGCAATTCCGTTTAGTCAAGCAGTTCTAATTTAGCTAATTCAGTTTAGTATAACTACAGATTAAATGTCAAAACAGTTCTATATCAAATAAATCAGTTTAGTGTAAGTACAGTTTTAATATTAAAAAAAAAATCAATTTCAAATAATTCAGTTTAGTATAAGCACGCAGTTTAAATGTAAGTACGCTTTGATTGTCAAAACATTTCTATTTCAAGCTATTCAATTTAGTCAAACAATCCAGTTAGTATAAGAATGCAGTTAGTTTTATTTAACACACAGATTGTTTAGTGTCATGTCGAGGACACTCATTAGGGCGGGGGTCTTACCCCTCTGCAGAGGTGCAGCCGACCAGGTAAAAATAGTTTCAAGTATTGCTATCTAATACGAATATTTCTATTTACTATTAAATATATCTTTGTACATAGATGTTTTGAAGTAATACTATGTAACTGTAACAATTAAACATCAGTCATCTGTTTACACATTACAGTGGTCAAACAATTCTATTTTCGACAATTCAGTTTACCGTCAGTTCAAATGTCAAATATTTTATTTGACTCTAAAATAGGACGCTATCAGGTGCTACCACTCTGGGTCGGAGTAGACTTGGGAGCGATGGTGATGAAAGGGCCCTTCGCATTCCCCAACGCTCTGGCATTAATGGAGCCTTACCATCAGATTGTTTAGTATCATATCCAGGACATTCATTGGGTAGGGGTCTTATTCCTATGCAGAGAAGCAATCGGTGTATTCTACAGACCTAGTCGACTGGGCTTGCAAACACATGATTGACAGTAAATAAAAATATTCGATAGATTTACTTGAAACCATTTAACTATGTACAAAAGTATAATGCCAGGCTTTTTAAAAATGTATCTACAAAATAAGTTTACACATCATATATATGTAATATAAAAGTAAAAACAGGATTTGACATTAAATAATAAACAATGATTGATATGCCATAAAACCAAATCCAAACAAATCTTATATATTTAATATATATTAAAAAATTGACATTAAATAACCAATAATGGTTGATATAACATAAAACCCAACCAAACCCCATCTTATTTATCTAAAATATGTAAAAACAGTATTTGGTGTTTAATAACCAATAATGGTTGATATGCTATAAAAACCAACCCAACCAAATTTAACATATTCAATTTATATATATAAACGGGATTTGGCATTAAATAACCTATAATGGTTGATATGCCATAAAACCAAAACTTTCCAAATCTTATATATTTAATTTTTATATATAAACAGGATTTGGCATTAGATAACCTATAATGGTTGATATGCCATAAAAAACCAACCCAGCCAAATCTTATATATTTAATTTATATATATAAATAGGATTTGGCATTAAATTACCTGTCATGTTTGATATGCCATAAAAACCCAATTTAACCAAATCTTATATATCTAATTTATATATATAAATAGGATTTGGCATTAAATAACCTACAATGGTTGATATGCCATAAAACCCGATTTAACCAAATCTTATATATTTAATTTATATATATATATATAGGATTTGGCATTAAATGTCCTATAATGGTTTATATGCAATAAAACCCGACCACACCAAACCCAACAAATGATTATCATTAAAAAAAAAAAGAAAAATTAAAACGTGTGATTAAAAAAGACAAATACCATGGAATGTTAAAAACATATATAATTATCATAATAATGAAACCGTTATAAATGAATAAAATTTTCGGCACGAAATAGCGCAAAAGTTATACCCAAACAACTTGATCCAAAAAAACAGAAAATCTCCAACAGAACAAAAGGTCACGTAGATCTTCAATCTGTTCAGCAAAACCATCAGTCAGTAAAATAAATAGTCTTCCAAAAAGCCAGAACCAATCAAATAATAAGAAATTCCCGATGACTAATCTCGAAAAATACGGTTTATAATGGTTTAGATACCATTAAGCAAAGAAACAAAACTCGATCTTCGCAAAGCTCAGGTGTTACGGCTTGGAAATACTTTGATAAATCTATTTTTATTATGCTATAGTTTAAGTTTTTTTGTTTGTTTGTTTAATGGTAGGTAAACCTTCAAGGATTATTAAGTTTCAAAGAAATCCTTATATAATAACTGTAGTGGTACTATTTAACACATTAGTGGGGCGATAAGGAGATGCATACCTTTCTAAAGGATATTAGTCCGAAAGTGGACACAATAGTTCGACTAGAATTCGAACACGCTATGACGTCTCAGTCAAGCTCGTTATCCACGATATGACAGATACTTACTCCTGAATATAAGCTTATATATATATATATATATACATAAACACACACATAGATACTTATATATACACGAGCCTGTTATTATATATTTGCATATACATGTGTTAATGTTTTGGTTTCCTGCCTGTTTGTGCGCTTGTATTAACCGTGTATTTTTAAAGGCAATAAAAAAGCCTAAGTATTAATATTTATTACAAATTATATCCCTCAATCAAAATTTAAGATTAAAGTAATTTTTAGTTTTCTTATAGTTTTCTTTTAATAGCATACCAACCTTAAATGGCTATTTTAAGTCAAAACCATTCCCGTAGAAGAACAATAGAGGTACGATTTAAGCGATAGCCAAGGACTATATGAGAGTTTGTACCATTGCCAACATTATCAGTCTAAAAGTGAACGTGATCCTATTTACCAACCCCTCCGCTCGGACACAAGGTCAATTTTTTAAGCGGAGTTTAACAGGTTTGAATTCAGAGGTTTTCCTTTTCCTAGACTAGTTGGCTCACCAAGGCTGAAGAACCCTGTCTGTCCTACTATTTACCCATTGCCGGAGGGAGAATAATTGGATACATACCTTTCCCAACGGTATTCGTGCTATGTGAAATGCAATCAGTCTCGTCCAGGATTTGAACACGTGTCACCGTGTCCATTTCCTACGACGATAACCATTACACCACGGGCACCTCCTATAAAAAGTGAACGTAATAATGAGACTGGAGTCTGAATTTGCCTCCAACGATGTCGGAGTCTAGTCAGCTAGCTACAACGTGTCGGTGTCTTCCTCAGCTTTCTTATCAATGTTATCCACAAAACTATTTTGTATACATATGAAAATAAAACAATAAAATTACTAATAAATAACACCGGACCGCTATCTATTAAAAAGTATTTTTAAAATCCTTATGCAAGCTAGGTATCACATGGGTGTGACAAAAACCATTTGTAAGTATATATATATATATATATATATGTATGTATGTGTGTGCGTGTGTGTATGCTAGGATAGAGGATACACAGACCCAGCGGTGCTTGGTAACAGTCAATTTCTTGCCTTTCCGTTCATCTTGACTTGATGAACTAATAGGTGAGAAGCTGACTATCGCCAAGCGCCGTTGGCTTTGTGTATCCGCTATTCTAACTTAAAAATGAACGCTTTATTAATGATAATGAATACGCTTTAATTATGAATATGACAAACGACATTATCAATATATATATGTATATATATATGTATATATGGATTGAACAAAATAATGGAAACCCTTGGAAATTTCAAGCATATTTATTTTAAGATAGTTTTTTGATTGCAGCCTTCCCGTGAAACCCAGCTTTGTGCAGCTCCCTTCGAACAGTTGATTGCTGCCTTCCCGTGAAACCCAGCTTTGTGCAGCTCCCTTCGAACAGTTTTTAAGGAACTGGGTTCTTGAGATGGTCATTAAGCTCTACTGTAATTTTCGGAGCAGTATTCTTGTGATCCTTCCTTACAATCCACGTAAGAGTCCAACATTCCCAATCAGACATCTTTCGCTTTCTTCCAGAGTTTTCCTTTAGTGAGGAGGTTTTTCCTTATTTCCCAAATGCCGAAATTACTTTCGAGACAATACTCCTTGCCACAACAAAAAATTCAGCAGTTTTTGTTTGACTCCCCTGCCATACGAGCACCAACTATTTGACCTCTTTTGAAGTCTGATAGATCGGCCATTTTAATGAATTTTGATTAATTTTATTTTTTCTGCTGATATATGTAAAAAAACAAAAAAATTGTAAATTTAGATGAGAAAAATTAATAATAAATAAAAAAAACATAAAAATAACAAACGTTTGATGGTTTTAAAGGAGTTTCAAAATTATGATTCTAAGATTCATGTGTTTCCATTATTTTGTTCACCCTCTCTCTCTCTCTCTATATATATATATATATATATATATATATATATATATATTCTTTCAGAAAAAACAACGAAACCGGTCACATAGGATTATAAATTCATTTCCATCCTGTTACGCATTTTTTTAAATTTCCAAAAACACGAAAAAAATTAACAGGACTTCTTCAGATCTTTTTGGTTGTTTTTTCTTAAAGAATTTATTGCTCTGTATTATTGGTACATTGAGCTCTTTACCAGGAAAATTTTAAATATTCATTCATGAATAATTTCTTGTCCTGATGGAATTACTCCCAACTCCGGTTTAACTGGACCAAGAATACATATATATATATTTATATATATATATATATATATATTGTAGAAGAACAGCTGTGGTACTATTTAATCCATATCTGGGGAGATAAGAGGGTTCATACCTTTCTCAAAGATATTATTCTGAAAATGAAACATAATAGAGCGATTGGAGTTCGAACTCGCCTTCTTCGAAACCACTAGGCCACGGGAACTCCCCACCAAGATAAAAGAGATTTTGTTTAACGGAGAAAGTCTATTCCTTTTCAAGTATCACTACTATTATACAGGGTGTTTCACACTTGTTGAAACAAAGCAACATCCTCTCAGATATTCTCTACTTACCTAGTTCTCTTTATCTTTTCAGATTATTCCAGGAAAATAGTTAACATTTTGATATAGGTAGATGGTACTCCTGCTCACAATGCTAATGTTCACATAGCATGGCACCATGAAAAGTTTGAGGAGCTTTTAATCAACCACAAATCTGAAGTGGAATAGTCACCTCACTCACCAGACCGGAACCACCGAAATTTCTTCTTCTCTTCAACTGGAAAATCTTCGCACCATTCCTACATTAAAAGCCGCTATCACTGAGAAGACTCAAACAATCACGAAAGAGGAATGTCCACTCGTTATCAACGACTTTGCACGCCGCATTCAACAGTCCCTTCAATTGAATGGCGGACTTATGGAGCACGTACACTTTTGGAACGAGCAGCAGCAAGCATAGGCCTCTATGTTAATGCACACAAAACGGAATATATGTGCTATAATCAAACGGGGGACATCTCCACTCTAGAAGGAACCCCTCTTAAACTAGTAGACAAATTCACGTACCAAGGAAGCAGCGTTGAATCAACCGAAAAGGACATCGAAACGAGGTTAACGAAAGCATGGACAGCTATCAATAGGCTATCGATTATATGGAAATCAGACCTAGCCGATAAAATGAAACGCAGTTTCTTCCAGGCAGCGGTCACATCGATACTGTTATATGGCTGCACTACATAGACGCTAACAAAACGGCTGGAGAAGAAGCTAGATGGCAATTACACAAGAATGCTGCGTGCAATCCTGAACAAGTCCTGGCAGCAACACCCCACAAGACACCAACTGTAGGGCCACCTGCCCCCTATCACGAAAACTATTCAAGTTAGACGAACCAGACATGCAGGACACTGCTGAAGAAGCAGAGATGAACTCATAAGAGATGTACTCTTATGGATCCCCACACATGGCCGCGCAAAAGCAGGACGACCAGCACGAACGTACATTCAGCAGCTATGTGAGGATCCGGGATGTTGTCCTGAAGACCTACCTAGGGCGATGAACGATAGGGAGGAGTGGCGAGAGAGGGCCAGGGATATCTGTGCTACCAGCGCGATATGATGATGATGATGACACTTAGGCTTCTCTTGACCTTTTTGCCCTTTAACTTTCAATAAATTTTCATTACTCTATCATTTGTAATCATTGATTTGGGCCTTATCATTTATTTCAAGAAATGTTAAACACACACACACACACACACACATATATATATATATACGTATATATGTAGTAAAGTATTGTAAAGTTGGCGACCGTAGCCGAGGGTTACCCGAAGGCTAACATTTTAATAGCTACAACACCAATATATAGAGGACGACGCAACTCCTTTTTCTGGATAGATCTACTTTACCCTTGATCCCTACATTGTAATGCTGTGTGTTAAACAAGGAGGAATCAAGTACCACATTTTGAGTCTTTGGTATAACACGACCAGGGATTGAATCTCGGTCTTTCAGGTTATTGGCGTACACTCAACCCACTATTCCAATATATATATATATATATATGTGTGTGTGTGTGTCCTACGTGTCTAGCCACACTGAAGAGTTCTGATAGACGAAACAGTCTGTCTGTGGATGACAATATATATATATATATATATATGTGAATCATTCATAGTGTAATGGTTACCGTTGCAGGAAATGGATACAATAACCTGGACGAAACTGTTTGCATTCAGCTCTTCTTCCTTTATGTACACATAAATAGTAGGTCAGACTGAGCTCTTCAACCTTTTTATGTCAACCGACCTCGGAGAATGAAAACTCTGAATTAAAACTTGTTAAACTTCGACACGAAAATAGGCCTTGTATTGTACTTGTGCTGATGTGTTGATTAATATATATATATATATATATGTATGTATAAGAGGCATTGAATATGTGCTTTCTTTGTACCTTAATCCTATGCTTAGAATCCAATATTCACGAACTAATTTGAACATATTTATAATGAAATGACTGATCCTCTTTGAATCATTTCATAAAATGGTTTTGATATTCATTTTCTTTTCTTCTTTGTTTGCATGGCTGAGCGCCGTCAACTTCTTTTTCGGAATAGGTCAGCTCGAGTTATTTAGTTCATACTTTTTAACATTCTTTTTTACATCAGAGCTTCCAAAGATTTTTCATGCAACCTTCCCAACCCCAGCTCGTAGACCACCTCACGAGTACCCACTTCCCACACACCGACAACGGTCATGTGGAATTTTTATACCGACTTCTTACCACAAAATAATTTCAAATAATCATATTTACCAACCCCTCCGTTCAGGCAGGATATGACAAAAGGTCAATTTTTAAGCGGAGTTTAACAGGTTTGAATTCAGAGACTAGTTGCCTCACCAAGGCTGAAGAACCTAGTCTGCCCTACTATTTACCCATAGCTGGAGGGAGAATATTTGGATTCATACCTTTCCCAAGTGTATTAGTGCTACGAGAAATGCGATCAGTCTCGTCCAGGATTTGAACTCGTGTTGCCGTGTCCATTTCCTACGACAATAACCATTACACCACGGACACCTCCTCTTTTTTCAAATAATGCTTTCATGTATAACTTTATCTGTTTTATTTTCCGTAAAATATACGTGTTACTTTAAACCTTAACGTGATTTGCTTTGATAACCAACAGGTTAGTTTGCATTTTTAAAAATTTATAATTAGAAATGTTTGGGTTCTTTTTCTGTTGAGACTTACCGTTTTCCGGATGGAGAGACAGACTATTTCGACATTGTAGCAGGTGAACTGCAAGAAGACATATTAACTCCATACCTCTTTATCATCTGTCTAGACTGCGTGCTTAGAACATCTATCGATAAAATCGAAGAAAACGGTTTCAAGCTAACAAAGAAGCAGAAAGTATCCTGCAAATACAATAACCGATGCCGACTACGCCAATATAGCATTCCAGGCAAATGCACCCGCCCAAGCCGAAACCCTGCTACATAGTCTGGAGGTATCGGCCTCCATGTCAATGCTCACAAGACGGAATATATGTGCTTTAATTAATCAGGCGACATCTCCACACTAAATGGTGCCTCTCAGAAACTAGTTGACAAGTCCACCTACCTAGGAAGGTCGTGTCAACCAAGACAGACATCGACAAGCGAATAGCAAAGGCATGGACAGCTATCGATTGACTAGCGGTCATATGGAAGTTAGACCTGATCGATAAAATGAAACGCAGTTTCTTCCAAGCAGCTGTCGTGTCGATATGGCTATATGAATACACTACATGTTTACTAACTAAACGTATGGAGAAAAAGCTTGACGGCACCTACACAAGAATGCTGCGAGCCATATAGAACAAGTCCTGGAGACAGCACACCACAAAGCAGCAGATGTACGGCCACCTATCACCCATCAAGAAACTATCAAAGTTAGATGAACCAGACATGCGGGACACTGCTGGAGAAATAGGGACGAGCTCATAAGTGATGTACTCCTGTGGACCCCTTCACATGACGAGAAAGGGCAGAACGACCAGCTAGAACTTACTTACAGCAGCTCTGTGCCGATACGGGATGTAGCCCTGAAGACCTGCCGGAAGCAACGGACGATAGGCAGGGGTGGCAAGAGAGGGTCTGGGATATCCGTGTTAATAGCGTGACATGATAATGATGAAGATGATCTGTTGGGACGTAGAAAAATGGATCGCCATTTTCTTATTTTATTAGTTTCATAAAGATTAATTTTTGTCCTTTATTAGCACGATGGTTCGAAAATTAATGTCAGGAAACTTTTAGACGTCAATCAGATAATGCGTTGAGGTCTGCAAATGAAAATATAAATCTGCAGTTTGCGGCCAATATCCCGAGAGTATCCTTACGCTCATAACTTGTGCATGTATTTATTTTGTCGAAAAGAAATCCTAAAAAAAACCCAACAAAATTAAAAGTCTATCTTTAATTTTGGTTGTTGGTTGGGTTGGATTGGATTGGGTTGGGTTGGGTTGGATTGGGTTCGTGGCATATCAATGATTGTGGGTTATTTAATGCCAAACCCATTCTTATTCATAAAACAGATTTTTTTAAACAATTCAGTTTAGCATAAGTACAGGGTAAATGGCAAAGACTTCTATTTGACTCATAGATAGAACCCTATTAGGTGCTACCACTCCGGGCCTGAGTGGACCTGGGAGTGATGACAATAAAGGGGTACTGTGCATTCCCCAAAGCTCAATGTCTGGCTGGGATTAGGTGATCCGTTTTTATCACTTAGTTTGGTTTTCTGTTTCTGATTAAATTATCCGTTTTTATCACTCAGTTTGGTCTTCTGTCCGGGATTAGGTGATCCATTTTATCACTCAGTTTTATCTTCTGTCCGGGATTTGGTGATCCATTTTTATCACTCAGTTTGGTCTTCTCTCTGGGATTAGGTGATCTGTTTTACCCCTCAGTTTGGTTTGGTTTGGTTTCTTTGTTTAATGGCATATCAACCTTTTTATGTTATTTAATGCCAAAGCTATCCTCCTTGAAGAACAGTAGTGGTACTATTTAACCCATAGCTGGGAGGATAAGTGGATTCACTCAGTTTGGTATTCTGGCTGAGATTTCGTGATTCGATTATATCTCCAAATCACAGAGAATTTTATGCGTGTCTTTATTATTATCATTATGCAAATTTTTCACACTTGGGTTAACTGATTGTTTTCACCGGAGTCTAAGTGGCAGCTTGTCTCCTCAAGTTCCCAGGGCTTTTTTTTTTTTAGTATCCTGTCGATCTTAATTATGCAGTCGCCTCGATGCCCTTTGTACGTTTTCTGATTTCTAAATCTTCCAGTTTTTTTTATCAAGCCTTTTCGGATTCTTCTGAGCACAGCAATTACAATTAGTATCACTGTCACCTTCATTACCCTTAACTTTTAGTTCTCCGGCAAGTTCTAGGTACCATACAACTGTGTGCAAATTATTAGTATTAGATAGGAATACTTGAAACCATGTAACTGTGTCCAAATTGTTTTTTTTAAGATTGGAATACTTGATATCATATAACTGTCAATAACGTAAATATGAACGTACAAGGAAGATAATTCCCTAACTTCAAGGTATAAAATAACCCCATCTCGGTCGGCATGCATTTAAAATCAGTCAATCAGTCTAATCTTACTAATTCCATAACTGTTACGTGGGGGAGGGCTATATAACCAAGATATAAACAGAAATGGCAAATTTTACTTCAACCTAGGACCTCAAAATTAAATAAAAGGATATTTTTTTCTTACGTATATAAATTTTTATATACATAGGTTTCATTTTTGCAAAGCATACATATTACTTTTGATTTTAATACGTGAATTACTTTGATATTCAACAAATCAGAAGAGCTAAATTTTGATCTGAAATTTTTAATGGAAACTCAAAAGGAAGGAGATTATGTTGTAAAACATTTTAAATGTTTTTTATTATTAGGCTAAGGACTTGACGAGTGCATGCATGTGTGTGTATGTGCATGTGCAAGTATGTGTATGCATGTATACCCATGTAAATGTATGCGTATGTGCATGTGTATGAGTACATATATGTATGTGTGTGCTCGTGTGTGCGGATATATATCGTTATGCGATGATATATTGTGTATCCTTTCTAAAGCAGCTTATCTTTACACACACACCCTAGATCTTTTTCTTCTTATTTGTGTGTGTCCCACACACACTTATACTCACGTAGACACACGTGTATGATTTTATTTTGGCCATCAAACGAACGTCATCAACAGATGGAATCTCCTTTTTAGGCTAAAAGAACTCTGGGAAATAATAGTCATCAAGAGAAAAATCTCGACGAGTTAATGAAAAAAGCAAAAGATTTATTTCTCTGAGGATGACTTTGGTTTCAGTCTGGAAACTAATTCTACTAGCAGGTGTAAGAAAGAAAGAAAGAAAGAAAGAAAGAAAGAAAGAAAGAAAGAAGCAAAAATAAAGAAAGACAGAAAGAAAGAAAAAAAAGAAAAAAGAAAGAAAGAAAGAAGATGAGGGAAAGAAAGAAAAACAGAAGGAAAAAATAGAAGAAAACAAAAAAGAAAGGAAGTAAGGGAGACATTACATATTCAGTAAGAAAGAAAGAAAGAAAGAAAGAAGGGAAAAGAAAGAAAGAAAAAAAAAGAAAGAAAGAGGAAGAAAAGGAAAACAAAAAAGAAAGAATAAATGAAGCAGAAAAAAACAAAGAAAGAAAGAAAGAAAGGTGAGGGAAAGAAAGAAAAACAGAAGGATGAAAAGAAGAGAACGGAAAAGAAAGGAAGTAAGAGAGACAGTAGACATTCAGAAAGAAAGAAAGAAAGAAAGAAGCGAAAAGAAAGAAAGAGAAAAGAAAGAAAGAAAGAAAGAAAGAAGAAAGAGGAAGAAAGGAAGAACAAAAAAGAAAGAATAAAAGAAGCAAAAATTAAGCAAACAACGAAAAAACGAAAGAAAGAAAGAAAGAAAGAAAGAAAGGTGAGGGAAAGAAAGAAAAACAGAAGGAAGAAAAGAAGAGAACGGAAAAGAAAGGAAGTCAGCGAGACATTAGACATTCAGAAAGAAAGAAAATAAGAAAGAAAGAAACAAGCAAAAAAAGAAACAAAACAAAACAAAACAAGAAAGAAAGAAAGAAAGAAAGAAAGAAAGAAAGAAAGAAAGAAAGAAAGAGTGTTCTAAAATACTCAGAAAAAGAACCAGAAAGAAAAAAGAAAGAGTAAAATTGTGTGAAAAAGAGGAATTATTTTCGCTTCTTTTGATACCGGTGATATGTCTTTAACCCCAAGTCAATTCTGAATGCTGTTTTTTTAAAGGCAAGAAAGCGTGCACCACTAAAACAATCACTCGAAACAATTTCCCGATTTTTCTTGATTTGGCCTTATTCCAAATTATGATCACAAGTTAAATTCTTTAGTCTGCTACAAAAAAAAATTTGACCCTCGGGAATAATTTCTATAATTTTTAGATCTGTTAATCTCACACCAAGGTAGATCAATGAGCTGGGATAATAGAATTGGCCGACTGAATCTTTTCAGTGGGCTAAGAACCTCCGACAAGTATGATATGAAATTAAGCCCTCTGATGGTGAGGCTTCAGTCCTGGAACTGTGGGGGAATATAATGTACCTCTTCAATGCTATTACTCCCTGGTCCACTCAGACCCGAAGTGGGAGTACCTGTAAGTGTCCCATTTATGGTTCAAATAGAGCTGTTTAAGCATTTAAACTGTGTGCCGACAAATGACTGGTTTTACACTGAATTGTCAGTGTTGCATAACAATCATTGAGATCGTTTAACTGTGTGCAAATAAAACTATTAGTGTTAAATAGCAATATTTGAAACCAGTCAGACCTGACTGATAAAATGAAACGCAGTTTCTTCGAAGAAGGTTTCGTGTCGATAATGCTATATGGATGCACTACATAGACGCTGACTAAACGGATGGAGAAAAAGCTTGATGGTAACTACACAAGAATGCTGCGAGCAATTTTGAACAAGTCCTGTAGGCAACACCCCACAAAGCACCAGCTGTACGGCCATCTACCTTCCATCACGAAAACTATCAAAGTTAGACGAATCAGACATGCAGGACATTGCTTGAGAAGCGAGGACGAGCTAATATGTGATGTTCTCTTATCGACCCCCTCACATGGCCAAGAAAAAGTAGGGAGACCAGCTCGAACCAAGATACAACAGCTCTGTGAGGATAAGGGATGTAGCCCTGAGGACCTACCGGAAGCGATGAATAATATGGAGGAGTTGCGAGAGAGGGTCAGGGATATCCGTGCTGGTGGCATGACAAGATGATGATGATAACTGTGAGCAAATAAATAATCAATACTTGATAGAAGTTTTTGAGTTAGATAGGAATGCTTGATTCAATTTACTTGCATGCAAACAAATGAGCTCTGACTTGTTTAAAATCTTACCTACAAACTATCTACTTACAAATCCTATATATATATTACTGCATAGTTTGGAACGCTCTGCAGCAGGCATTGGTCTCCATGTCAATGCACACAAAACTGAATATATGTTACAATCAAACGGGCAACATTGCCACACTAGACGGAGCCTCTCTGAAACTAGTAGACAAATTCACCTACCTAGGAAGTAGCGTCTCATCAACCGAAAAAGACATCGACACACGACTGACAAAAGCACGGACGGCTATCGATAGGATCTCGATCATATGGAAATCAGACCTGACCGATAAAATGAAACGCAGTTTCTTCCAGGCAGCGATTGTATCGATCCTGCTAAATGGATGCACTACATGGACGCTAACTAAACGGCTGGAGAAGAAACTAGACGGCAATTACACAAGAATGTTGAGAGCAATATTGAACAAGTCCTGGCGACAACACCCCACGAGACACCAACTATACGGCCACATGCCTCCCATCACGAAAACTATACAAGTTAGACGAACCAGACACGCAGGACACTGCTGGAGAAGCAAGGACGAGCTCATAAGTGATGTACTCCTATGGATCCCCACATATGGCCAAGCAAAAGCAGGACGACCAGCTCGAACTTACATACAGCAGCTATGTGAGGACACAGGATGTAACCCTGAAGACCTGCCAGAGGTGATGGATGAATGAGAGAAGTGGCGAGAGAGGGCCAGGGATATCCGTGCTGGCGTTACGACATGATGATATATATATATATATATATATATATATATATATATATATATATATATACTACTATTTAACAGCCCATTGCCAAAGTGGGATGAGTGTTTGCCAATGGTCCGGGAGACTAACGTTTAATCCAAGGTCGAGACATTCCAAAGACTCAAAAATGGGATTTGATGCCTCCTTGCTTAACCCTCAGCAGTATCCGGCACGGATCAAAGGTACTATTTACCAACCCCTCCGCTCGGGCAGGATATGACACAAGGTCAATTTTTAAGCGGAGTTTAACAGGTTTTGAATTCAGAGTTTTCCTTCTCCTAGACTAGTTGCCTCACCAAGGCTGAAGAACCTAGTCCGTCCTACTATTTACCCATAGCTGGAGGGAGAATAAGGGGGTTCATACCTTTCCCAAGGGTATTTGCCCGAAAGTGAACGTAATAGCGCGACTGGAGTACGAACTCGCGTACTACGATTCCGCAGTTCATCGCTTTAACCATTACACCACGAGGACACCCCCACGGATCAAAGGTAAGTAGGCCAATCCAGGGAAGTTGACCAGCACCTTTCGGTATTGCAGCTATTGAAAGGGAAGGCTTCGGGTCACCCTCGACTATTGTTGGCTACCTTACAGACTTATATATATATATATATATATATATATATATATATATATAAACAGGATTTGACATTAAATAATCTGGATGTGTTGATATGTCGTTCAACACAATCAACCAACCAACTAAATAACCAATCATCATTCCAAATTTGTTTGGATTATTGAAGTAATTATTTTGGCTGCATTTTATCCCCTTTAAAATATTTCAACAACCTTTTTCAGGGGTGCAGTCTAAGAAAAGACAAAGATATCCCTCTTTCAAACACTAAATGATGCTAAAAAAAATACGACACATCTGAAACCATTCTGAGTGATCAGTCTCTTCGACTATTAACTTGAAATAAATATTTCATACTTGATTCTTTTTCAGCTTTTGATATCAATGGAGTGCTACAAGTGATCAAAAAGTATCAAGACTGACATTTACTTTTCCTTTTTAATTTAAAAGTTTAAATGAAAAAATCTCGACAGTTGAGCGACTGATATCATAAAACAAAAATACATAGACGTCAAAGTGAAATCTACATGAATGAACACCAATTAAAAAAAAAGAATTGAAGCCTGTCTTGATTATTTTTGATCAGCAGTATATTGCTGTTTTAGAATTGCTGAAAATAATGCTCTCTCACGATAGATAAGGAAAATGGTTCATTGTTCTCTTTGGATAGCTTAGCGTATTGTTTTTTTTTTTGGATAACTGGGGATAATGCTTTATTAAAATAGGTAAGTTTCTCGTTCTTTTTGAATTGCTTAGTATAATGCTATCTTAGGATAGCTAAAGATAATGTTCTGTTGAAATAGGAAAGTGTATTGCTGTTTTAGAATAACTGAAAATAATACTCTCTCAGGATAGTATGCTACTCTACTGAAATAGGTAAATATACATATTTACCAACCCCTCTGCTCGGCAGGATGACACAAGGTTAATTTTTAAGCGGAGTTTAACAGGTTTGAATTCAGAGCTTTCCTTCTCCTAGACTAGTTGCCTCACCAAGGCTGACGAACCTAGTCTGCCCTACTATTTACCCATAGCTGGAGGGAGAATAATTGGATTCATACCTTTCCCAAGAGTATTAGTGTTATGTGAAATGCAATCTGTTTCGTCCAGGATTTGAACTCGTGTCACCATGTCCATTTCCTATGACGATAACCATTACACCACGGGCACCTCCTAAAAATAGATAAATATATTACTGTCTTAAGATAACAAAGTGTATAACACTCTTAGAATAGCTAAGGCTTTCTTGTCGTTTTCTTTATCATCTCGCATTACTAGAGACAGACTTCTATCGTCAAGACATTGAATTAATTGTGCAAACATTGGCATTTTTTCCAAAATGTCACCATCATTGACGTGGTAGTGGTTAGAGAAAACAACGCTCTGTAATTTCTGAATTCGCATATACCCTAGAAAATGTCTCTTTCCACAAGAGATAACAATGTTTGTGACCATCAAAAATGACTCTGATATGGACTCCATAATCTGTTAATAGTGTTGATATATTAAAATGCCAATGCCGACAATAACCTTTGTAAACTTAGAAATAGATCGTCAATATTCAATGTTCAGTGTTCCGCATTCACAGACAGATCTTTTCTGCCTCCCATTTTACATTTCCTACTAATTTAATTAATTTATATTTTTCCGAGAATGCAACGCCAAATAGTTATATATTTCCGACTGAAAACTGTCTATGGCCTATATCAAGTGGGAAATTAAAAAAATTTATAAAACAAAGGATTGTGCAAGCGAAGTTTTTAGGGATCAGACCGAACGGAAAAAAATCTCAAACTTTGTCCCCCAGAGAGATAGAAAAGTAGTTGCCTCCGTGGACAGTGGATTGTGGTACTCAGAGAGACCGGAAGAATGGGCACACGAGAGATACTTTAAATCCACCATGACACATGGATGGACATTTTGATAAGTCCCCACAAAGATAAAACAGTTCAATTTTCTGGTTAATAGATGCATGTCTCTGCCTGTAGCTAATTGTACACCAGCGAGTCCACCTCTTTTCAATTTGGTTTACATATTTTTTGTTCGTAAAAACGTTATAGAAGTATCCTTTATTTTTTAGAAATGAACAATGAATGAATCGTTATTTTTTTTCAGAATATCTCTTCTTTGCATTCAACACACAGTTTCTGATGTGCTTCGCCGAATTAAAAGTTGTATAAAATGGAGAATATTCTGAAAAAAAAAACGCTTCATTCATTGTTCATTTCTACCTTAGTAAATACATCGTCAGTCTCAGAACTTTTTGAACGATTGATTTCATATTCTATGAAGCAGCACTGTCGTATTTATTTTTACTGACCTCCACGTCCTCAGATTTTACCTTTGGGATATTTCAAGATTAGGAATAAGAAAAAGCGGCATGGGTCTAGATCTGGTTATTACAAAGAATACTTCAGCTTTGATGAATATATCTCCATACTTTTTGAATAAATGATTTCATACTAACCGTTTCCAGGCAACGAATTTAAAGAAAGTGGTTACCTAGGCTAATGTGCTGGACTGTGACATCGTTTAGAGAGAGTTCGGCCCCTAGTCGCGCTTTTACGTATAATCTCAGACTAATACTCTTGGGAAAAGTATGAACTCCCTTATGCTCCCTGCTAGGGGTTAAGGAGTACCATTATTGCTCATCTTTAAGGATGATTTTGACGTTAGATAACCCATGAAGGTTGATATGTCATTAAATAAAGAAATCTGTCCAAACCAAATTAAATTTACATCGTTATGAAATTCTCATTATTCTGATTTAGATATTATTTTTCAGGACATGTTTATCATGTCTTAACATTTTTTCTCTCTCCTGTAATAATCCCTATCTATTATCTGGACCTCATCCTTTAGAGAGTAAAATGAATCATTCTTCGTCCATCGGATGGTTTGCTAGAGCAGACTTTTCCACTTTTCTTTTGGATAGAATTTTCTAATATTACCTTCTTGTAAATGCTAGTTTCTTTTCGATTTCATCATCATCATCATGTCGTGCTGGTAGCACGGATATTCCTGACCCTTTCTCGCCACTTTTCCCAATCGTTCATCGCCTCCAGCAGGTCTTCTGAACTACATCCCGTATCCTCACATAGTTACTGAATGTATGTTCGAGCTGGTCGTCCTGCTTTTGTTCGGCCATATGTGGGGGTCCATAAGAGTACATCACGTCCCGGCTTCTCTAGCAGTGTCCTGCATGTCTGGTTCGTCTAACTTGGATAGTTTTCGTAATAGGAGGCAGGTGGCCGTATTATTTTCCTAAATTTGCATGTTATATAAATGTAATTATGGATTGTATATTTGGAGAAGACTGTAGCAAAAATTGGCTGAAATACTGTGGGAACAGCAAACTGAATGCGGGCAACAGTAAATATAAACAACATCCCTTTATATATATATATATATATATATAATTTTTATTTTTTTTTGTTGGCTCAAGAGCACACACGGACTTAAAAAAGAACAATAATCCTATTAAAATGGTCGCCACTGTATAAATCAAATGCGACATCACCAGACATTATTAAACACATCCTGACGACAATGATAAGACGCTAGACACACGTGTAGGTATAAAATAAATAACTTAAAACAAACACTTTTGGGGACTTATTCGTTTTAAAACACATACACACACGCACACATATATATGTGTGTGTGTGTGTGTGTGTGTGCGTTTGCGATCAAAAATGATAAGACAAATAGGAATATTTCTTTATGATTGTTCTCAACTGGCTTTGACCTTAGTTTATTGTTTGGAGAAAAAAACGTGTTGTTTTTTAAAAAAGTTTTTTGAAAGTTTTTTAAAAAACATTTAAAAAGTGTCGAAAGGGTATAAGAGAAGCGTACGAAAAATTTACTGATAACATAGCATATCCATTTGCGGAATGAGAGGTATTTTGTATTATTCAAGTGTCTTCAACAGACCTTTAAATGACTTCTGCTATTGTTGAAAACTGGTACTGAGCGATCTGTTTTGGAGATTAAGCGTGCAAGGTTCGTCTAACTTGGATAGGACACTGTTGGAAAAGCAGAGACGAGCTCATAAGGGATGTACTCCTATGGACCCCCACATATGGCCGAGCAAAAGCAGGACGACCAGCTAGAACATACATACAGCAGCTATGTGAGGATACGGGATGTAGCCCTGAAGACCTGCCGGAGACGATGAACGATAGGGAGAAGTGGCGAGAGAGGGTCAGGGATATCCGTGCAAGCGGCACGACATGATGACGATGAAGCGTGAGAGAAGTTTGTTTTGAATTAGCCATGACGGGTTTTGGTTTATTTGTTTATTTACGCGTTTATGGGTCATCTAAAATCTGTGCATCCTATTTCAAAGCAACGCTATTCAGTTTGATGTTAAATCCATTTGGAGTCAGTGTTTGGAGACATTTTAACCATTTCTTTTTGTGGGTTTCTATTATCGCCTTTATCCTGTCCAATGTGTTTTAAAAAAAAAAATTCTATTATTTCAAATTTTGCATCTCTATTAAAATCGTGACCATTTGAGAACAAGAATAATTTTGTAGTAATCTATTGATTTGATTCTGTGTATAAAGTTATCTAATTTAAAGGAATTTTTTGCCTTTTGATTGTATTGGTTTTGACAGCACGTTTACTAAAATAAATAAATTACATTTTTACTTCAGCAAATAGATTCGTGGTAATCGTTTAAAGTTTGTTTTTATTTGCAAAGCGAGTAAATGTTCGTTGACTTGAAGTGTTTGCAGAATATGTTGTTCTTAATATTACATGATTTGCAAATTTTAGTGGATTTTATTGGGGAATTACTTTATAATTTAATTTGTAGTTACTTTAGGTCATTTCCTACATGGTCGACCAGTGGTCAGTATGTCTGGATCTTTAAAAATCTTTCAAGTTAGGGTTTAATCTCTTTTTAACAATTCTCTCTTTTTCTCTCTCACTTTATATATATATATATATATATATATAAACACTCCCTGACGGCAGTTATATATATTTATATATATATATATAATTTTAAAATTTTGTTTTGACATAAATATAAGAAAAATGATTGAATTAAAGAATATAAAGGCAATTTTTTTTCTTCATATTTTGGAGATCCGCCGCTAGGTTTGATAACCTCAAAAATTAGGCTAGGTATTCTATTAAAGAGTTTCTGAAGTTGAACCGAAGGTATTTTTCCCATGCATCTAAGATTGCGTTTTTGAGTTCAGAAATTGCTGAGTACTGTTGACCTTCCTCATAAATTTTTTCAACAATCGACCTCCACAAATTTTCTATAGGAATGAGGTCTGGAGAGCCCGCTGGGTTGTTAAGAAGTCTCATTCTTGTTCAAGAAAGTACATTTTTGTTATTGTGCTTTGTGGATAGTAGTAGTATCTTGCTGAAAATCCATTCTTCTCCACATAGACGATGCCCTTTTTGTGCGAGAGATAAATCATTTTGCATCTTCACATAATCTGCTTCTTTTTGTCGACCACTGGCAAATTGTAGTTTAAGTTTTCCTGAAGATGAGACCCTCCCACCAGATCATAAAAGAGCCTACCCCCGCTCTGCCCTGTTGAGTAATTCTCTTCTGGAAAATTTTTTGCGTGCCAGTACTTCTGAAAGCCATTTAGACCGTCTAAATTGAATTTCTTTGCGTCCGAGGAGAAAACAACTTTTCGCTATTCTTTATCACTCATGTTTTGATATTGACGATCATATATCAGTAGTTTCCCTTTGTGCTTCATAGTTAAACTAGGATGATGAGTTCTTTTCTTCTGCTTGGTTTTTGGATTATTTAAATGCGTTCTAATTGTTCTAGTACAGCAAGGAGAATCCACAAGTGATTTCCATATTTTTGATGTTGTCGAAGTTGTCTTTTTTACTTGGCGAACAAATCTTTTCTTGAATTGTGGTGATAATTTTTCTGGCCTGCCAGTCGGTTTTCTTGTTCCATACTTATGTGGACTTTTCAAGTAATTGCAGATATTTACAGTTTTAATAGCTTTTATATTACGTAGACTATATATAATAAATGTTTCAAATGACATTTCTTTTTAGTTTTTATTGGTGGTCTTATATTAATGTCAAAAATAAATTTTAAAATTCAGCATAAATGCTTATATACGTATAAAAATGAATCGAAATTTCATCTTATTTTAAATTCAAATATCTCTTAATCTTATCTTTCATATATCTAATTTTCATAATTTAGAAATTGTAAACTATATGTTTTTCTTCATTTTTGAGGGTAGTCTTATATTTTTGTCCAGGGGTGTATATTCCATGACTGATATCATTCTTCAGGCCAATTATAATGAGAGACAGCTGCGAATATAGACGAATAAATTTATGCTCAAACAAGCGCACATACATACATACATACATACATACACACGCACATATTCATACATATCCCCACACACACATGCATACAGATATACACGCATATACACAACAGCATGCTTGCATACACGCACATACACAAATATAGATATCATTTTATGAAATATGACTGAAGTGTTCCGGCATTAGGTTTAAAAAAAAAAAGAAATGAAAGATGAGAAGAAGAATTGGAATGTTGAAGAGAAGTTGGCAGAGCCAAACAAAAACGAACTAAAAATTCACGAAGAGTTTAAACAGTGGAAGTGGAGGCAGGTCTGGGAATATCAGTGGAGGCTTAAATCCTCATGTTACACATCTAATTACGTAATTACAAATACCTTGATTTAGAATAGAATATACACTGCAGGTGGATTATACTTCATTGAGACACATCGACAACCCACAGTGTAAATGTACACATTCCCTACCTCGAATACGTACCAATCTCTCTCTTGCCCAGTCGGCTAAGGCTGTAGAATACACAGACTGCATCTCTGCTGAGGGGTAAGACCCACGAGTGTCCTGGAATATGACACTAAACAATCTGATTGTGTGGTTCCCATGATTCTGGTCCTTTGGGGAATATGGAGAACCCCATCATTGCCATTGTTCCCAGGTCCACTCTGACCCTGAATGGTAGGATCTGATAGGGCTCTGTCTATGGGTTAGTAAGTAAAAAGTTGGCGACAGTAGTCGAGGGCGACCAGAAGCTACTACACGGAGGTGTAGGGGAGGGCGCTACTCCTTTCCCTGGATTGCTCCACTTTACCCTCGATACATACCTTATATTGCTGAGTGTTAAGCAAGGTGGTATGAAGTACCATTTTTAAAGTCTATGGTATGACACGACCTGGCATTAAACCCAGATCTGCCGGACCATGTTTTTAACGATTAAACTACGTATTTACGCTAAACTGAATTGTTTGAAATGAAACTGTTTTTGGCATTGAAACTCTACTTACAGTAAACTGAATTGTTTAATATGGAACTGTTTTCACATTTAACTGAGTGTAAACAAAATCTATACTTATACTAAACTGAGTTGGCTGAATTAGAACTGTTTGACTAAACTGAATAGCTCGAAATAGTAATGATTTTGACTATTAAACTGTGTACTCATGCTAAACTGAATTGTTTGAAATAGAACTGATTATTTGTATAAAAATTGATTTGGCTTTAAATAACCAACAAAGGTTGATCAGCCATAAAACCCAAACAACCAAACAACTCACTCTCTCTCTCTCTCTCTCTCTCTCTCTCTCTCTCACACACACACACATACAATATATATACATATATAAATATATGCGCGCGCGTGTGTGTGTGAGAGAGAGAGAAGAAATGAGTTGAATCCGACAGAATGTACGTAGAAAAGGTAAAACAGAGTAAAGATATGCTTAATGGTTTGTTTATTTATCAACGCGTTTCGACTTCAATTTTTTTTTAATGCAAAAATATTTTATACTAAAATAGTATGAGATATAATGATGATAGATACATTTTTATTCGATTGGAAGTCTTCATCATCGATGGTAGATCTTGTTATGTGAAAAAAAAAAACGGATTAATTCTGGTCCGAATTGTGTCATGTCATGCGATGGAATTTTTAGAAAAGTTAATAGGGTTTTATGGTTTAAGAAACGGATTTGTGACGTTTTATTGCTTTGAATGTTTAGAGAAAGGGTTTCTAATTATTTGTGTGCTTTTTTGAAACAAACCATCAAAAATATCTTCCTTCTGTTTGACCTTTTCTGCGTTGGCCTAATGAGTAGAGTGTTCGCCAATGGTCCGGGAGACTGGGTTTCAATTCCAGGTCGTCATACAAAAGACTCAAAAATGGTACTTGAATCCGCCTTCCTTAGCACTCAGCACTAAAAGGTAAGTATCAAGGGGAAAGTGGAGCAATCCAGAGAAAGGAATAGCGCCTTCCTCTACATCTCGGTGTAGTTGCTATTGAAAAGGGAGCCTTCAAGTCACCCTCGACTAAGGTCGCCAAATTTACTTTATATATATATATATATATATATATTGTAAAGTAAGCCGTAAAGTTGGCGACCGTAGTCGAGGGCGACTTGAAGGCTCCCTTTTCAATAGCTACTACACCGAGGTGAAGGGCAGAGCGCTACTCCTTTCCCTGGATTGCTCCACTTTACCCTTGATACGTACCTTATAATGCTGAGTGTTAAGCAAAGAGGTATCAAGTACCATTTTTAAAATCTTTGGTTTGACCCGACCTGGGATTAAACCCCGGTCTCCCGGACCACTGCCGAACACTCTACCCACTTGGCCAAGAGCCGATAGAAAAAGTTTTGGTAATCTTTTCGAGGCAATTTTTGTTTCATCAATAGAGGCAACTTTTAGAGATGAGGTTTGTTGATCATTATCATATACCGCAGATTTCGCCTGGTGTTCTTCCAAGGAAGAAGACACAGCAGCGAGTATCCCCACCAAAAAAAAAAGAAAAAAAAAAGAAAAAAGGTTTATGCTCACGCATTTTAACCTTTAAATTTTAACTTAGAACAGATCTAACTGTGACTTTTTATCTTTATCATAGTTTTAATTATTAATCTTGTATTCTTATTTGTGCTGTTTTTTTTAAACCCAATTTGACGTTTTCTTTCATTTTTTGTGAGTGTTTTTTGTACTCTTTCTTCAAAATGGGCCCGTTGAAGAAAGAATAAAATAAAAAAATGTGACAAAATACTTCGACGAAGAATATTTCAACTATTAATACGAAATACAAAAATATAAAATACTCTCTTCATCAGTTCGTCCACATTTAAACTGAATGAAATAGAATGCATCAAACCGACTTCCCACCAAGTCAGTGATTGACACTAGGTCTTTATATCGTGTGTAGCCATGTAAGAATGGAGGCACAAGTCCGACTATCAGGCGCCAAGCAAAAAACTAAGCCCCTCTTAAGCAGGTACTGGCTGAGAGGAAAGCCCCTCAAAACCAAGCCTATACAATCCAGTTACCAGTCAGGTAAATGGAAATCTTGATTTTAAGTCAGATTATATATATATATATATATCATGGGAGACTGTGAATTGCTCTCTGTTTCCTGTTTTTCCATTGATGGTTGAGGTGAAGGTAGAAAGAGGAAACACCGTCCCTCAAATAACAAAGAAGCAACCATTTGGTGTTTATTGTCCATTTCCTTTTGATTGCATGTCCTCAGCGACTTTACAGATAGAATAAAGCAAGTAACAGTCCTAAAACTAAGTCATCTCGTGTTTTGTGTGTTTCCATTCTCAGCCATCTCCAACATAGCAGTTACCGCTGACCTCGCTACATCCATTGATTTGCTGAATACACTAGAGATATTTAATCGAGCGATAACCCAACAGTAATAAAAGAAACAGATTTTGGAGTTGTCTTAAAATTTTAGCTTAAGTATTTTCTTCATATTCTGTGAAATAAAAGCAAATAATGTGTGTAAAAATTTAAACTATAAATGTGGTTTGGTTTGGTTTAGTTGGTTTTGTGGATGATGGCGTTGTTCTCACAGATTTGTTAGAAAGAAAAACCCGAGTGCCAGTTTAACAAATAACAACACAAATTATATAAACACCGCCGACAAAACAAATTTCACGATAACAAGAATGTTAAAACAATTTTTTATAACATAAAACAAGCGAGGAAAAGTCAATACAAAGTAGCAATGTTTGAATGTGTTTGTTATGCATATGTAATTGTGTGGGTGTGTATAGTACCAATATGTTAGCTGAATGGTATCGCGTGTTGCTCGAACATATCTGTGTGTAAATGTTCTTGATGTCAATACAAGAGGAGAATGAGAGGTAAAATGTGACCATATGTGTATGTGTGAGTGTGTGCGTGTGTGTGTGTGTGTGTGTGCACTCGTATAAACTGAAAAGTAAATGTGTCTGTCCGCTGACTGAATGTGTGTGTATGTATGTAGTAGAAGATGTTGGTGTTCATGTGAAGCGGAGTAGGTTGAAAAATGGAAAGCTTATCAATTTCTCTTCGACCATGAATATGGCTTTGCTGGCTGTGACTTTTCCCAATTTCGGCTGTAGCATTGCTGTGTCAAGTTGTTTGAAGCTTTACGTGGCTAGTTGAGAGAGATGATAATGTCGGAGGCTGTGTGAGAGGGATCTAAGAATATGTGAGAGAAAGTTGCTTTCGCGAGCGTGAAATAAATGGCTTTCCTAGTCGTGTGACCGGCTTCAAATGCACGATTTATTTTTGCACGGAAGCAGTTCACTTGGGATTCAAACTCACGGACGTAGTTGAAGACACCGGCACGTGTGCGTTCTCTGTGTAATATAATGGCCGAGGGATCTCGTTTTATGACTTTGGGTTTAGTTAGGCTGAGAACCTATCGGCCCAGCACATGGGTTAGTTCGGTGCAAACTTGAGCGCAGGTGTTGACGCGCGTGCGGGGAGGATGTGTCCTTCACAGATGTCAAAATAAAAATCCGAGATGGAAAGGTTGACAAGTGGAAGTGAATGACGTCATGCACCGGAAGCGCGCGCGGAGGATTTTGGAGATTTCGAAAAAAGTGAGTTGAGAACTAGACACCGAACGAGAAGGGTCGGCTTTCGGGGCTCGCAGAGGCCAGACGAATTTGCGCGCTACGGGCGCTGCACGGGATTGTGGGGTGGATATGGAAAAGCCAGAATAGAAAGGATGTGCATCTCTTTCCTTATGTCTAAGAACCTTTAAACTTAAAGGTAATAAAAAGTTTCGTACCTGAACTAAGAAGTCGTAAGTGTTTTTCGTGTTTCGGGATTCCTATGTTCTATGTATATATGTTATGAACATTCTATGTACGTTTCCCATATTCATATATGGGTATGTTACATCTGTCCAGTCAGATACCCGAAACTACTTATTTTATACTGGCCTAACTACTTTTGTTTTCGTAACAAGTTTTCTGCAATTGAGTTTTTGGTCCTATTTTTCTCGAATTTTCCACTCGATGTGCTCTTCACTGACTGTTCTAACAATATAGGAGTGTAAATTCTATAGTTTTATTGCATATTACCAATTGTAAGTCATTTAATGCCAAATCTTCTTTATTCATATATATCAAATATATAGGCCTTGGTTTGGTTTTATGGTATATCAACTATTGCAGTTGATTTAATGTAAAATCCTCTTTCTTTTCACATATATCTTAAATATATATAATTTAGTTTGGTCTGGTTTCATGGCATATCAACCATTTTAGGTCATTAAATGCCAAATCCTCTTTATATATATATATATATATATATATATATAGGCTATAGTTTGGTTGGGTATTTTTGAATATCAACCATTGTAGGTTATTTAAAGCCAAATCCTATTTATACATATATATTAGATATATATAATTTCGTTTGCTTAGGTTTTATGGCATATCAACCATTGTTGTTTATTCAACACCAAATCTGCTTTATACATATATATTAAATATATATGATTTGTTAATATTTTGATGATAACATTTTAAACTAACCTAAGCTCGTTCTTTGCACACAGTTAAAAGGTTTCAAGTATTTCTATTTAATGATTGATTGATTATTTTTTCAGCATATCAACCACTTGTGCGTCATTTTATGCCAAAACGTAAGGGCAGTTGATGTGTTATAGTGGGTGAAAGTAGTATAGAAAATATGATATATATATATATATATATATATATATATATATAATAAAAGTAATGTATGGAAGACGAATGAATATAATTATTAATTGTTTTTAAGCATTTAAAAAATGTGGGTGTATTATCCCTCCAGTTAAGAATTTGTACATATTTACATGCTATAATCTCTCTCTCTCTCTCTCTCTCTGTGGGGGATTTTTTAGATTATATTTTATTGTATTTTTTCGTTGCCTTTTGGAATAAAAAAAAAAGTAATCTGGGTTAACTTTGTCAAAGATCTTCTTCAAATTACTCTCCAGGGAGAGTCTATTTCTATCAAACACGTAGATTATAAACGTGATAAAATAATCATCGAATAAAACTATATTTAAATGAGTGCAATAATTCAGATGCATGTTGATTCGAATATATCTATATGAATATTCATGGTTTATAATGTGCCTTAAAGCAGTAAACTTTGCAATGTATTCTTTTTTACCTTTTACTTCATGGCCAAAGAAATATGTAATATTCTCCTATTTTTAATAGTTTCTCAATCTTTACACTGTCAATTCCTCTGCATTTTTGCTTTAATGTTTACCATAATTGATCTGCATGTAGATTTGAATATATCTATATGAATATTCATGCTTAATAATGTCTTTCAAAGCAGTAACTTGTGCAAAGCATTCTTTCTTACATTTTAGTATATGTCCATAGAAAAAAGCAATATTCTCCTATTTTTAATAGTTTCTCTATCTTTAAACTGTCAGATCTTCTGCTTTTGTGCTTAAATATTTGCAATAATTCATATGCATGTGTATTCGAATATATCTATGTGATTATTATTGCTTATTGATGTGTCTCAAATTCTTTCTTACATTTTAGTATATGTCCAAAGAAAAAAGCAATATTCTCGTAATTTCAATAGTTTCTCCATATTTACACTGTCAAGTCTTCTGCTTTTGTGCTTAAATGTGTGCATTAACTTATAAGCGTGTTGATTCGAGATTATCTATATGACTATGAATACATGTAGATGTGTCTGAAAACGGAAACTTATGTAATGCTTCCTTTCCTACTTCTTAGAATATGTCTAACGAAGGAAACAATATTCTTGTAATTTAAATGGTTTCTCTTTCTTTGCACTGTTGTGACAATACCCCCGCGGCCCTCGTACTTATCATCTTCTTTGAAACAATTCTGTCTTGGCCGGTGATTCATCAAGTGGTCCGCCGGGGTATCTCACATTTCTTTATGGTCACAAGAAATACAACCGAGGGAGTGGGAGAAAAAGAACAAAGAACAAACGAACAATATGGGCTTGGGTCAACTCAAAGTGCAAGAAGGGGAGTTCTGTAATACTGTATTCCCTGTGCATCTGTAGACTAATGCTGACGTGCAGTTTTTCGTGAGACTTCAACAAGCTACTAGGAATGCCGACTCATCTCTGACCGTCTTCCTCACTGCTGACCGTTGTCGACTCAGGACTGCGAACTCATCTTGTCTGTCTTCCTCACTGCCCCTGGACTCTATTTCACCTTGCTGGTCTCTTCTGCTGTCCGTTGTCGACTGCCCCTCTGCGTCACCCTTCGCCAACTGCCTTCTCTGGGTTCCTTTTTTCAACTGGCTTCTCTGGCGTTCCCTTGCCCACTGCCCTGGCTTCTCTCGGACCTGCCTTTCCTACCCCACTTCCGGCCGCGTCGAAGATCTCGAGCTCGGGCCAAAAAGATCGTCTGCTTGGCGCACCCGCCTCATAGTGTTACACTGTCAAATCTTTTGTTTTTGTGTATGATTGTGTAGAATATTTGATATGCATGTTGATTCGAGTATGTCTATACAACTCTGCATAATTATAAATTCGTCTGAAAACCGAAACGTCTACATTGCTTTTTTTCCCCACTTCTTAGAATATACTTAAGGAAGGAAAATATATTCTTCAAATTTAAATACGTTTCACTTTCTTCACACTGTCAAAATTATTGTGTTTCTCCGGGTCTCACTGTTTATTCTTGTTTCGTTTTGTTTTGTTTTGTTTTTCCTTTGAGTAAATTTATTCTTCATTAAATGAATATTTTTTGTTAAAGTTTCTAAAATTTTCTGATTTATTCATACTGGAGAATTTTTTTGTTTTCTGATCGGTAGGAAATTACTGATCCTAAGTAAAAAGTATAATAGCGAATAATTGATTTCGGTTTCTTTATTTAATGGCATATCGACCTTTGTAGGTTATTTAATGCCAAATCCATTCTCTTAGAAGAACAGTATTGGGACTATTTAACCCATAGGAGGATAAGGGGGTTCACACTTTTCCCAAGGGTATTTGCGCGAAAGTGAACGTAATAGCGCGACTGGAGCACGAACTCGCTTACTACGATTCCGCAGTCCATCGCTTTAGCCATTACACCACGAGGACACCCCCACGAATAATTGGATATCACTAACAAGTCTCTGGCAAAAATATATTCAATGATTGTAGGTTATTAATAATTTAGATCCCCGCACGTTTGCCTCCTGTCAAAGACTCCAGTTCCATAGCTACTAGGCTCTTATTCAGTATTTTCTTGTCTGTGTATAAAATTACAAATTAAGTGGTTACTTTTTTAATATTCTTATATTATATATTCTCATATTATTAATATATATTATAAAAAAAACTACATTAAACAAAATACCATTCAACTTAAAAAGTTGTATATCAACTATCATCATCATCATCATCATGTCGTGCCGCTAGCACGGATATCCCTGACCCTCTCTCGCCTCTTCTCCCTATCGTTCATCGCCTCCGGCAGGTCTTCTGAGTTACATCCCGTATCCTCGCATAGCTGCTGTATGTAATTTCGGGCTAGTCGTCCTGCTTTTGCTTGGCCATATGTGGGGGTCCATAGGAGTACGTCACTTACGAGCTCGTCCTTGCTTCTCCAGCAGTGTCCGGCGTGTCTGGCTCGTCTAACCTGTATAGTTTTCGTGATGGGAGGCAAGTGGCCGTACAGTTGGCGTCTCATAGGGTGTTGTCGCCAGGACTTGTTCAATATTGCTCTCAACATTCTTGTGTAGTTGCCGTCAAGTTTCTTCTCCAGTCGTTTAGTTAGCGTCCATGTAGTGCATCCATATAGCAGTATCGATACAACCGCTGCCTGGAAGAAACTGCGTTTCATTTCATCGGTCAGGTCTGATTTCCATATGATTGATAGCCTATCTATAGCCGTTCAAGCTTTCGTCAGTCGTACCGCGCCAAACTTAGAAATTTAGCATAAATCAGTATAGAATCTTGTGCCGACAAATGCAAACACTCCCAGTTATCACAAATTAATCCCCACCAAAAAAAAAAAAAAAAAAAATGAAAACGGCCAAACCAAACGCTTAAGAAATATTTGGAATGGAACATTCTAGAATCAGGTGGCATTATAAATATAAGGAAAGACATAAAAGCTTCATAAATGTGGATATATAGAAAAACTAAACAATTGTGAGGAAAGACTCGTTGGGTAGAGGTTAGTACAATTTTCTTTTTTAAAAATAACACTGGATTTTCTATGACTTGTAAAATCTGCTGGTGAATTTTTGTTATATCTTAATCTAAGAATCTTGATTTATTTCTAATCGACTAAATTGTTTTACCAGGTGCAACTATGACGAGTCAACTTAACAATTGTTTGAAAAAAAATCATATCAACTATATGTAACACTAAATATCAGGACTCAACCTACATACACTTTACAGGCTGTAATGATTGTCTAAATCTAAAACATGAATTTAAATCTATAATGTAGAAAAAATAAAATGAATTAAAAATAAACAAAATAGTAATGAAAATAAATATGTAAACAAATACATCAAAACTTCTTTGAATACAAAAATAATCTCAATTTTTTTTCTTGCATATGGCCATTGATGGTTGAAAATACTTCAAAAGAAAAATTTGGAAAGTCTTACTCCAGTGAACCCCTTCACATGGACGAGCAAAGGCAGGACGACGAGCTAGAACCAACAGCAACAACTATGTGCCGATACAGGATGTAGCCTTGAAGACCTACCGGGAGCGATGGACGATAGAGAAGGGTGGCGGGAGAGGGTCAGGGAGATCCGTGCTAGTGGCGTGACAGGATGATGATGATGAAACATTCATAGTCTTGGGTGAAGAGAAGAAAAGTGGACAAACAAACGAATAAACCCTTTATTAAAACAAATCTTGACAGTAGTCTTATATATATATATATACCCACCCACGCACACACACACACACACACACACACACACACACACACACACACACACACACACACATATATATATATGTATATACATATATATATGTATATATATGTTTAATATAATTGCCGAGGGATTTCGTTTTATATATCTTGCCTTTCGGTTTAGTTAGGCTGAGAACCTTTCGCTTAGCGCATGGGTTAGTTAGGTGCAACATTAATGCAGGTGTTCACGCACGCGCGGAGAGGATGTGTCAGTCCGAGATGTCAAAATAAAAATCCCAGATAAGAATTAGGACCAGGGGTGTGAATGACGTCATGCACCGGAAGCGTGGGCTGGGGATTTTGGGGATTTGAGAAAAAGTAGAGTTGAGTTCCTGCCTCCGAACTAGAGAGTCGAGAATCAGAGCTGTACGAGGCCAGACGAATTTGTGCGCTACGTGCGCCGCGCGTTGGTTGGGTTGAGAGCTAACGATGTAAAAGCAGTCAGCATAGAAAGATTGTGTCTCTCTCTCCTCATGTCGAAAAACCTTTAAGCTCAAAAAGGTGAATAAAAGTTTCGTACCTGAACCAATTTCGTGTTTTCGGATGCCTATATATGTTTATGAACATTTTATGAACATTATGTCTATTTCACATATCTGTATCATGGGTATGTTACATATGTATGTATATATATATATATATAGATAGATAGATTGATAATAAATGAAGAGAGAGAGAGAGAGAGAGAGAGAGAGAGAGAGAGAGAGAGAGACCAAACTTGATCTATTCTTAATTGATAATTTATTGCGCAAACGTATTATTTGTAATCCAAGCTAAAGAAATTCTTAAATATTTCAAAATTTCAAAATTGATACTCAAACTTTTTCCTAAGCAATAAATAAATAAAATCGATAAAAATAATCCCCTTAAGAAAAAAAATTAAAGATTTGAAAAATATTGCATGTAGGATGAGTACTTTTTTAAATTGATTCATTAAACTTTTTTTTTCAAAAAAAAAAAAAAAAGAAGCAATTGTTCACAGAAACATATTTTGTGTAATATTTTTCTATCTTGCAGAGGCTTGTAGTTTTTAGAAAACTAATTCTAAAATCTTAATCTAATCAATAAAGTTGCTCTTGTGACAATCATTTAAATGAAATAAGGCATTTCTATTCAAATAACACGGACATAACAGCTCTGTCAAATTGATGATTGCAGATAAATAATATAATGAAAGAAAAATGTGTATTTAAATAAAAGCAGATTATAAAGGACGTTTGTGAATGGCAGCTAAAAATAAATAAAATGGTAAAAGAAATACACTTCAAATCTTACAAGGTAGTTGATAAAAGAAGAAAATGTCAATTGTTTGGGTAATAACACGACTATACAACTGCAGAAGTCATAGAATGGGCACCAGAACTGAGACGCCATTGCAAAAGGAGATGAGAAGGAGAAAAAGAAAAGGAAAGTGATTAATGTTAGTATTATTCCTGGATATATTTGGCTGGCCATATTAATGTGCCTTAACATATGTTGTACAATAGATAGCAAGAGAGGTATTTTCAGCATTGAGAGATAATAGGTCATTATATATACATATGTATAGTTATCCACAGACAGACTGTTTCATTGTATCACAACTCTTCGGTGCGGCTAGACACGTTGGACGCAAGAAGCCGGGATCGAAACATGTCCAAATTTACGCTAGACTTAGTATCACACCGCTCAGACTGCAAGCGAACCATGTCAGCTCAGGAATTACAACGCGTTATGAATATAAAGTTAGGACTGAGTAGACATTGAGTCAACGGCGCTTGGTGACTATCGGTTCCTCGTTTATATAATCATTAAATAAAGAGCTTTCTCTTTAACTAAAAACAAAATTTTTATGGCTATATATATTTATATATATATATATATGTGTGTGTGTGTGTGTGTGTTTCCCTCTACATGGGCAGAATGTGACAGAAGGTCAATTTTTTAAGCGGAGTTTAACAGGCTTGAATTTAGAGTTTCCCTTCTCTTAGAGTAGTTGCCTATATATATATATATATATATATATATATATTGAAAGTACTTATATTAGGACTGCGACATATTCATATTTTTGCTAAAAGAGTTTTAATGTAGAAGAATTGGTGATAATTAGTATATTTTGATATTCATTTTTATTGTATAATTTTACACAGGAAAAAATGAAATCTTGCTATAAATAGTTTTTTGTTGGGATCACTAATTTATATGATATCCTATAATGTCTAATAATATGATATATAATAATGTCTAATTATATGATATATAATAATGTCTAATTATACGATATATTACCGGACATTGGCCTAGCGTTACCGGACATTGGCCTAGCGGTTAGAGTGTTCGGGAGACCTGGGTTCAATCCCAGGTCGAGTCATACCAAAGACTCAAAAAATGGTACTTGATACCTCCTTGCTTAACACTCAGCATTATAAGGTACGGATCAAGGGTAAAGTGAAGCAATCGAGGGAAGGAGTAGCGCCCTCCCCTACACCTTGGTGTAGTAGCTATCGAAAAGGGAGCCTTCGGGTCACCCTCGACTATGGTCGCCAACTTTACTTATATGATATATAATAATGTCTAATAATATGATATATAATAATGTCTAATATAATATCTAATTATGTCGTCTATCATGATTGAAAACATGAATAGAGAGTTGTCGAAATTTTCTTTTTAAAATAACATAAAATGTCCTAATCGTCATGAAAACAAGATTGAATATTTGTTTGTTTGGAAACATCAAATTCTAAAAATATTTGAGTTCTATTTGTAATTATTATTTTACACTTCACAAGTTTTTACGAGTCTAAACTGACATTTTCTCCCTGAACTCTGAGTAACGGCAAAACTGCTCAGATCTCTCGGACTCTCTTAATTATCCAAGATGATTTATCTGGGCTGGTATCCAGGTGGTCTATTATTCTGATCCCACATTCACCTAGTCTCTTTTCCAGGTATTTAGATCGTCGATTCTTCTTCTTTTTATGACAAATTCACCCAGACTCTTTTCCATGTATCTAGATAGTCTATTCTTCTGATCCCCAAATCACCCAGTCTCTTTCTCAGAAATTTAGATGGTCTTTTCTTCTTTTGATCACAAATTAATCTAATTTTTTGCCAGTTATCTTGAGGGTCGATTCTTCTTCTGATCACAAATTCACCCAGACTCTTTTTCATGTATCCAGATAGTTTATTCTTCTGATCCCAGAATCACCCAGTCTCTTTCCCAGAAAATTTGATTGTCTTTTCTTCTTCTGATCACAAATTCACCCATTCTCTTACCCATTTATCCCTGGTCGAGTCATACCAAAGACTTTTAAAAAATGGCACTTGATACCGCCTTGCTTAACACTCAGTATTATCATATTTACCCAACCCCTCCGCTCGGGCAGGATATGACACAAGGTCATTTTTTAAGCGGAGTTTAAGAGGTTTGAATTCAGAGTTTTCCTTCTCCTAGACTAGTTGCCTCACCAAGGCTAAAGAACCTAGTCTGTCCTACTATTTACCCATAGCTGGAGGGAGAATAATTGGATTCATACCTTTCCCAAGGGTATTAGTGCTATGTGAAATGCAATCAGTCTCGTCCAGGATTTGAACTCGTGTCGCCGTGTTCATTTCCTACGACGATAACCATTACACCACGGGCACCTCCATTAACACTCAGTATTATAAGGTACGTATCAAGGGTAAAGTGGAGCAATTCAGGGAACGGAGTAGCACCCTCACTTACACTTCGGTGTAGTAGCTATTGAAAATGAAGCCTTCGGGTCGCCCTCGACTACAGTCGCCAACTTTACTTCCTTTTTTACTTGCCCATTTATATAGTTTTCTGCTCCTTTTTGAATTCTTCATGAGGTCGGATGAAACAACAAAATCCACATGAAGGTAAGTTCTTTTTATTTTATTTCTAATTTCTACAATATTTAGACATTTGGCCGGAGTTTGGTAATCTGTCTGTATCAAAAAATCCCAGATAAATTTAAAACGTCTCATTATCAAGGACAGATTCTGATTTGTTCACATACAATTTCTCAGCATGGTCAAATTTTAATCTCTTTCACTTTTCCCAGTGGATCACTTTTCCCTCACATCATCCCTTGTCGGCTACATTCACTCATTATGTGATTAATTAGTTCATTTCTGTCATCACAAAACCTACTCTTGTTATTCTTCAGTGTATTATTAATTTTTACTTTGATATAATTGGCTCTGGTGAAATTATTTTGTAATACTATTACAAGGGATTCGTTATTTATTTTTTTTTTTTTAATCTCTGGAGGGTTCTCTTTCTTAGCAATTCGGGTTATAAACTGCGCAATTTTCAAAGTTTAAAGGATCCATATTTTTGTTATTTCTTCCTATTTTTGTTTTCTGAACTTTTTTTGTTACTGTTTGTCCTCAATTTAATTCTTTTGGGGTTTTCCGGCTTCTGTAATCATTTTTTTTGTTATACTTATAAGTGTTAAAAATCCCGAATCAAAATTACCGATAAAACTTATATAAAGAGGATTTGTTACAGAAGAACTTATTTTGAGTAACGCAAAGAAAATATTTGTATTTAAAATTCTGTTGTTTTTGTTTGTTTTTTTTTCGTTTTTATCAATAGTTTTTTGATTTTAAGTTTTTACAACAAATACGTTACTCTCTGCTTTGATATCAAGCTCTCAAGGGAAAAAGACACACACACACACACACACACACACACACACTGTCTCTCTCTGTCTCTCACCTCTCTCTGTCTCTCAGTTTTTTCTCTGTCTGTCTGTCTGTCTCTCAGTCTGCTTGTCTCTGCCTGTCTGTCTGTTATTCTCTCTCTCTCAATATATATATATATATATATATATATATATATATATATATATATATATATACATTATCTCTCTCTCTCTCTCTCACTTTCTCTCGCGATATATATATATATATATATATATATATATTCCACAAACCCACAAAGTGATTTAGTGACAACCAACACTGTTATATTATTATTATAATATATATATATATATATACATATATATATATATATATATATATATAAAGAAAAAACCAAAGACCTGTTAATTTTATTAATTTTTTTCTTTAAAGAAATATTGCTCTGTAAAAAATTACATTGAGCTCTCGACCAGGATAATTTAAATGTTCAGCTCCTGAATGATTTTCTTGTCCTGAAACTCTGGTTTAACTGGACCGAATAATACACACACACATATATATATATATATATATATATATATATATATATATATATATATATATATATATATTAGCCTCGGGGGATTCTCTTAATTAGCTTTGGACAAGTCCTGATAGTTGGCGTTTGATATGATAAGAACTGACTCTAAAATTAGTTTTCTTAGCTTTTACTAAACATTGGAGGGAAAACAATCAAAATTGACGCTAGAAGTGCTTAAAAAAAGTTAATTTCCCAAAGATTTGATGAAGAATTTCCAACTATTTCAACAATTAATCAAGAGAAAAAAGCTGCTACTTTATTTTAATGGATATTATAATTGATATCAGTGTGGTTCGTTTTGAAGATAGTTCTATCTTAGCTCATTCAGTGTAAGAGCACTTAGAAGTAAAGGAAGGTCTTATCTGCTGGCATGTGGCTTTTGAAAGCGCATTTGTGGATTTCTTCCAGTTTATAAATACTATGAGAATCTCTGGAAGTTTAATTAGCAGCCCCTTTGACGTTCTAAAAATGGAAACTTAGATTACTCAACTCCAGCTTTGTGCCATTTGTGAATGATTATCGATGCCATGCAGCCATCGTGTCGATATGCTATATGGATGCACCACATCGATGCTAACTAAAAAGATGGAGAAAAAGCTTGACGGCAATTACACAAGAATGCTGCGAGCAATATTGAACAAGTCCTGGAGACAGCACCTCACAAAGCAGCAGCTATACAGTCACCTACCACCCATCACGAAAATTATCAAAATTAGACGAACCAGACACGCGGGATACAGCTGGAGTAGCTGGGACGAGCTCATAAGCGATGTACTCCGGTGGACCTCTTCACATGGACGAGCAAAGGCAGGACGTCCAGCTCGAACCTACTTACAGCAGCTCTGTGCCGATACGGGATGTAGCCGTGAGGATCTGCCGAAAGTAATGGGCGATAGGGAGGTGTGGCGAGAGAGGGTCTGGAATATCCGTGCTGATAGCATGACATGATGATAACGTCATAAACGCCATTTTGAATCCCTATTCAAAATGATTCTTGTTTATTGTGAACATAAGTGTGTGGCTTTGAAAGCTGATGGGCTAGATTTTATTCTACTTCTTCATGGCTAGCTTTTTCCCCATGAAATTTCTGTTTTAATTCTAAAATTTCATTTTTTGTTAATTCATAGCGTACAATTAAACACATGATAAGCATAATCATATATTTGTATGAGATACATAAAATACATGAAATAATACAACTATTACGAAAAAAAGAGACCATAGATTATTAGTGTTAGATAAGAATACTTGATACTTTATAGTCGCATACAGATAAGTGTTTATTATTATAGACAAAAATATACTGGGGTTAAATGAATATTTCAACGGAAAGAGGAAATTATGAATAATTTGATGATCATGAAACATTTACGAGTGAATTAATTTTTGTCATGAAATAACCCAAACAGCTTTTTTAAATATTAGGCACTACAAAAATTAGCAAGTCAAAACAAAAGAAAGTATTCCTCTCTCGGGGGGTTGAGCACTCTGGCGAAGGAATTAATGGCCACCATCCACGTAATTCAAATCTCTTTTAACAAATTGAGCACTCTGGTATCCGATAGGGCAAAATGTAAATAAACGAAAACTAATGCATACGCGTTATAATTCCTGAGTTGATGTATGTTGTCGAAATGGCTGAGCGGTTAGATAATCAAGTCGAGCGTAAAGTTAGGCGGGTTTCGATCCCATCTTGAGGTGTCCTACATGTCTAGCCACGTTGTGATACAACGAAACAGTCTCTCGGTGGATGACAATATATATATATATATATATCAAAAGATAATTACAAATAAGCAAAGTTTAATAAAGCGCTGGACATGAGTAGAGGAGTTCCGGTATAAATATCAAAAAAATATCGAATGACGTATATATATATGAATTTTTTTCAGATCTTCCTAATTTAAAACCGGCTCATTGGAATTGTGGGTAGAGTGTTCAGCAATAGTCCGGGAGAGTGGGGTTCAATCCCAGGTTGTGTCATACCAAAGACTTTAAAAATGTTACTTGATACCTCCTTGCTTAACATTCAGCAATACAAGCTACGTATCAAGGGTAAAGTGGAGCAATCCCGGGAAAGGAGTAATGGCCTCCCCTACACTGCGGTGCCATTGAAAAGGGAGCCTTCAAGTCGCCCTCGACTATAGTCGTCAACTTTACTTTTATTTCGTTGGTCATTCTTAGTTATTTTATCTTTTTAATATATTCAGTTTGAAAAGTGACCGGCCATTTTAGATATTTCAAACCGCTGTTTCATCCTGTATATAGTTGGGGTTTCTTGTAGTTGCTGTAGAATATTTTTATATTTTCTATTTGTCTTTTTGTCGGGATAATTAATTCTGTTATTAATTTTTCAAGGTTTTTAAAGTAAAAAAAAAATGATGACATTTAAGAATATGCACGAAAGGATTTACTTTTAAACCCCAGACGAATTCAAAGTCTGTTTTGGTCGAAGGAAGTCGGGAAGGGTAATCGACCAGCGAACTTCCATTGCTTACTTGAACTTCTATTTCTCACTCAAACTTATTCTAATTATTTCTTTCTCATAAAAAAAAAGACCGGAAGAAGACAGATGCAGAATTCGGGGAACCGGAAATGAAGTCATCGGAACTACTAACGAATGGTTCAACAAAATTAGCTCGAGTGAACGGAGGAGAGGAAATGAATGAAAATAAAATGTCAGAATAATTTAAACGAAACGATCAAATGAAAGAAACTACAAATACAGACCGAGATATCGCGTGGATGATTGGAAGCCTCAGGAACATTGTTTAATATTTGGAGTCCGGCGAGGTTGGCTCCATGCAGGGTATCTGTCCAACATTCAGTAGGATTTGCTCTTGTATGCTGTTTGCGATAAATTCTAGCTGGTCTCCCTAGTCTTGCTCGCCCGTGTGAAGAGGTCTACAGAAGCACATCGCTTATGAGCTCGCCCTTCCTTCTTTAGCAGTGTCCGCATGTCTTGCTCGTCTTGTTTGGATGGTTTTCGAGATGGGTGGTAGGTGTATGTACAGTTGCTACTTTGTGGGATGCTGCTTCCAGGAATTTTTCCATACAGCACGCAGCATTCTGGTACAATTGCCGTCAAGCTTTTGACCTGCTAAAACCTATCGACATCAACTCTTTACTGATACAGGATATTGCATGGAAGACCTGACGAAAGCAATGGACGATAGAGACGTGTGGTAGGAGAAGGTCAGGAAAAATCCGTGCCAGCAGCACGCGATGATGATGATGATATCAATAGAATTATAGTGGTTTATTTATTCAGCTTTGTTTATTTAGGGTAAAAGACCGGGAGTATGAGACTATAACGGTTATAGTTTAGTCTGGGTTGGTCTAATGGCATATCAAACATTGTTGGTTATTTAATGCCAAATCCTGTTTACACATACAGTGTAACCTGGATATAAGAGAGTTGTCTGGGCCCTGAGAAGAAGTCTGTTATCATATATGCCAACCCCTCCGCTCGGGCAGGATATGACACAAGGTCATTTTTAAGCGGAGTTTAACAGGTTTGAATTCAGAGTTTTCCTTCTCCTAGACTAGTTGCCTCACCAAGGCAAAAGAACCTAGTCTGTCCTACTATTTACCCATAGCTGGAGGGAGAATAATTGGATTCATACCTTTCCCAAGGGTATTAGTGCTATGTGAAATGCAATCAGTCTCGTCCAGGATTTGAACTCATGTCGCCGTGTTCATTTCCTACGACGATAACCATTACACCACGGGCACCTCCAAAAGAAGAAGTCTGTTATATCGGGGTTTAGTCTTTTTTGTTTCAGTAACACAGGCTCTAATTTGGGACCAGAGAAAAACTATCTTATATCAGGGTTTATCTTATATCAGGGTTTATCTTATATCAGGGTTACACTGATCAAATGTATATATGATATATAAATAGATTTTGTCGAAAACATTCTTAAACAAGGCTGTACATTTTTTCACACTGTTAAAAGGTTTCTAATATTCCTATATAACAGTCAGAATTTAACATCAGTAATTTGTTTGGACTCCTAATTTATTATAGAGGGTGGAACGATAAAATTGTCGCCTTAGAAAAGACAACATGATTCCATTTCCGTTTAATGAAAACCAGTTTTCTTTTTTTGTTGCAGAGCATCTACTAGTTGGCCAGTTGTGTACAAATCCCAAGAGCAATAGGAGCCTCCTATCATGTCTGAAAGTGACACAATGTTCAACGAGCGAGATCGGAGATGCGCCGCTGTACAACTTATGCTCTCTACCGATCCAAGTTATGACAACAGAGCCATTGCCAGCACCCTCAAAATGCAAATCCGGACGGTTCACCGTGCCCATGGTGATGAAAACAAAGTTTCCGGCTACGGTTATGGTCTTTGGTGTGGTTTCAAGTGAGGGCCACATCATGCCACCTCACATCTTCGAAGTCGGCTTGAAAATCAACACCAAAGTGTACCTGGATGTGCTGAAGGGTATGGTGATCCCCTGGTGCAATCAGGTGGCCGGTGGCTGACCCTGGGTGTGGCAGCAGGACCCGGCGCCGGCCCACAAGTCCAAAGAGATCCAGGTTTGGCTTCAGAAGGAGTGCTACGACTTTGTACCCTTCTCTCACTGGACCCCCTCCTCCCCCGACCTGAGCCCCCTAACTACTATTAGATTGGTTGGTTGGTTAGTTGGTTTGGTTTTATGGCATATCAACCTTTGAAGGTTATTTAATGCCAAATCCATTTTTATACAAATAATCAGTTATATTTCAAACCATTCAATTTAGCATGAGCACACAGTCTAATTGTCAAAAACATTTCTACTTCAAGCTATTCAGTTTAGTCAAACAGTTCTTATTCAACCAATTCAGTTTAGTATAAGTTTTGTTTTTGTCCACACAGTTAAATGTCAAAACTGCTCTATTCAAAATAATTCAGTTTAACGCAAGTACGCAGTTTAAATACCAAAACAGTTCTATTTCAAGTAGTTCCGTTTAGCATAAGTACGCTGTTTATTTCTGTTTGAACCATAGATAGGACCCTATCAGGTGCTACCACTCCGAGCCAGAGTAGACCTGGGAGTCATTGGAATAAAGCTCTATCATTACTGGAACCTCACCATCAGATTGTTTAGTTTAATATCCAGGTCACTCGTTGAAGAGAGGGGGAGTCTCGCAATGAAACAGAGAAAATTATTTCAACAGAGGCTTCAGATGTCTATATGGTCATCAGCCGGTCCATCGTAGACCATGCTTTACTTTTGCGTAAGTTGACATTGCTTACACATATTTACCAACCCCTTACACATATTTACCAACCAAGGTCAATTTTTAAGCGGAGTTTAACAGGTTTGAATTCAGAGTTTTCCTTCTCCTAGACTAATTGCCTCAACAAGGCTGAAAAAACAGCCTGCCCTACTATTTACCCATAGCTGGAGGAAGAATAATTGGATTCATACCTTTCCCAAGGGTATTAGTGCTATGTGAAATGCAATCAGTCTCGTCTAGGATTTGAACTCGTGTCGCCGTAACCATTACACCACGGGCACCTCCGTTTGTTTTTTGTTGTTTTCTTTTTTTGCTTTTGACATTGCTTACAGTGGGTAAGATATTGCTAACGAGGTCAATGAACTGGTCTACTAATTTCAGAGGTTTGCTATTCGATGAGGAGCGGGCACCATGAAATCAACTATTTCACGCTACGTGTCATAAACGATACATTATTAATTTGAAAGGAGTTTCCAACAGGCTACAACTACAAGAAATAATAAATGAAAAGACGATCGATGAAGGAAATTATTTAAAAAGAATGCTTTAAAAACTCTTTTTCTTCCAAACTCGGAAGGCAGAGTGATAGGACCAACCATCACAGGAATAGAGAAGATCATTAGAACATGAAATCTGTCAGAATTTCTTTATTATTTTGATAGCTCTATTGCTTTAAATTGAATACGAATATTCTTTTGCTTATATCGTCTTTCTGGACGATTTTTCGCTTTTTCTTGAATCCTTTTTTTTATTGCTCTGCATAAACAAGACTGAGTGGAGACATCTAACACTTCATCAATTCGACACTAATTCAAAGTCTCAAAACCTTAAAACCCAGTCATGCTCCACCTCCAAATACCGATAAATTCTTAGTGAAAACACATCCATAATTGAAAAACTCCAAATTCTTTAAGGACTCTAAATAAAGACCTACAAACCTTCCTTAAGTTTCGAATGTAGCAGCAGTGTTCTGAAATGCCTTTGACACCCTTGCTACCAATTCTTACCTCCAGTAAAGATCTTGCGTTTCGTAAATTCCCCTCACACTTTTTCTTCCTCCTACTCTTTATATAAATGCATACAACTCGTCACTGTGTTTGTCATTTTAAATGACTCCCTGTGGAGCTTTTTCTTATTCATTCTACCCAGATTCGTACAAGGACTTGAACGGATTACCGATAAGATAGGCAGAAGCGAAATGTATGTTTTATTTAATTAAACAAAAAGAAAAAAATGTTGCTGATATATATATATATATTTACATAGATCAAGTAAATAAGAACTGTGAATATTAAAAAAAATGAGTGCTCAGTGCTCGACTATTGAAATACAAAATATACCTGCAAGAAATTTAGAAATTCTATTCCATTTCCATTATGGCTCTATTTCGTGTGTTCAACCTCGTTGAATGGAATTCAAATGGATTTTTAAAAATTCCATCAGACGAGCTTGAATAAGCGAAATAGATCTATTATGGAAATGAACAGTATTTCTAAATTTCTTGCTTTTTAAACAATATATATATATATATATATATATATATATATATATATATATATATATTAAAATAATACACTTGACGACTACAATGAATGTCCCCACCTGATCTGGTTTAAGTATCTCGATCCTAATTGAAACTAGAGGAACACCTAAGATGGCAACAGCTGGGTTAATTAACAGACATATCAGAAATAAATGTAAATCATATATGAGATAGCCATTAGTTAAACGATCTTAGTCTGTTTAGAATAGCACACCTGCCAAGTAGGAGAAACCACAAACAGAACACAAAATTAGAAGGGACTGACCAGTAGATTAATTCCACTCCTGTTTCCTAATCGTTCTAACATATAACATGTTAGCACCCTCTGCTCACGCCTATGAACGAAAGAATTTGTAACTTTGTAATTTGAGTTCCACTTTATGTTTTTTATTTTTATCTTTATTTTTATTTTTATCTTATTCTTTATTTTCTGATTTTTAATTTATTTTTTTATTTCTTTAATTTTCCTTATTTATCTTCTGAATACGAACTGTAACTCCTCATTCGCATCTCTGGGACAATACAGAGCATGTAAAAGAGTCATCTGACGAGACGTAGAATATACCAACAATATTCTCCGCCGAAATAAATTTATTATGACGGCTTAACCGAGTTTGAGTCTCCATTTAATTGTACTATATATATATATATATATATATATATATATGTGTGTGTGTTAGGATAGCATGAGATACAGAGTAAACGGTGGTTTGGTGAGTGTCGCTTACACCAAGATTATATATATATATATATATTCTTTTTTTTCTCTTAAAAAAACTCAACAATTTTTCGTGTTTGATCAGAAGAAGTTCTGTTAATTTTTTAAAGCATTGATTTATATCAATACTTTTAACAGAATGAAAATAAATTTATTATCTTAATGTGACCGATTGTTGTTGTTTTTTTATGAGAAAATTACTTGTTCAGTGAATTTTATTTACATTGAGCAGGATTATTCAAATTTAATACTCTATTTTTGAATATTCTATTGGTCCTGATTGGAATTACTCCCTACTCCGGAATTACTGGGTTGAATAATAATAATAATAATAATAATAATAATATATATATATATATATATTGGCGGGTATTTGCTCTGTTGATTGTATTTACATTGAGCTCTTTACCAGGAATATCTAAATTTAATATTCTATTTTTGAATATTTTTTATTTGTCCTGATTGGAATTATTCCCTATTCCAGATTTATTGGATTAAATTAAATATATATATAAGTGATGTAATCCTGTGAACCCCTTTACATGGACGAGCAAAAGCAGGATGACCAGTTAGAACCTACATATAGCAGTTCTGTGCCGATACGGGATGTAGCCCTGAGGACCTGCCGGAAGCAATGGACAATAAAGAAGGGTGGCGAGAAAGGGTCAGGGATATCCGTGCTGATGGCGCGACATCAGGATGATGATATATATATATTATCAAGTCATGCTTATTGTATGGTTTCCCTTGACTCTCTCTCGTCACCCGTCCCTATCGTCCATCATTCTTGGCAGGTGCCCGACACGGCATTTAGTGTCTGCAAATAGCTGATGTGTTTGCCGATCATTCAACACTGGTATGATTTCGAGTAAGAGTCAATTATAGAATTGAGCTTCAACCTGTCCTATCCCAAAATCTTCAATGAGATGCCCTTGGCAGATTCATCAGAAATTCCCTTTTCATTTCAAAAACTTTTGTTCGTTGTAACTAAAGTTGGCACTTTCTCAACTGTTTCAGCATTTCTGTAGTGTCAATCCCCAACCCCGCCTAAGACACTCATTAATCTTAACATAATCTTCCCTCCTTGAAGTAGCAATTCCACTCAAATATCCTGACACAGCTCATCAGATTATGTTCATAGATTTCTTTCAGCAATTTAAAGGGTTCAGAATAAATTCAGACTCAATATCTAGCAAAATTTAATGCATCACATTGTATTGCGAGAAAATGTCAGGCTAAACTAATACCCTTGGGAAAGATAAGAATCTTAATACAATCCTCCAACGACAGCCAAGCTTTCAACTTATCTTAAAGGTAATTATCTGTTAATTAAACTGGGTTTATTCACTTTATACTGGTTGGTTGTGTTTTATGGCATATCAACCCTTGTCGAATTATTTAATGTCAAATCCTATTTATACTTATGTATTGAATATCATTTGTAAACGAATAGTTTGTTGGTAACATTATTTTTAAACGAGTTAGAGCTTATTTGTTTGCACACAGTTAAATGGTTCCAAGTATGGAAAATGATTTAATACTATTTTTTGACCCATAGATGCAATATAAACAAGCATTACAATCCTGGACTCACGATATATTTCCAGCTGTTGAACAGTTATTAGAATTCAATTTAAAATGCCAAATAAAAGATGCAGTCGATCCATTTTTTTACGAATATTCTTTATTTGATGCAGATTTATAAATTTTGTATGACTAACAACTGTGGTCCTGATAGATTAGTTTAGGAAAACGTTCAAATCCTTTATAAGTTCTAAATAGAATAGGACCTTGAAAAGAAGTAAAAAAAGGGTGGGGACAAAAATGAAAATAATCAAAAAAGACTTTTTTTTAGTTCTTTTTTTTTCTTATTTTTTTTAGTTCTTTTTTTTCTTTTTTTTTAGTTCTTTTTTGTCTCTTTTTTAGTTCTTTTTTCTTCTTTTTTTTCAGTTTTTTTCTTCTTCTTTTAGATCTTTTTTTTTTCTTATTTTTTTAGTTCTTTTTTCTTTTTTTTTTTTCTTATTTTTTTAGTTCTTTTTTTTCTTATATTTTTAGTACTTTTTTTCTTTTTTTCTTCTTTTTTTTTCTTAGTTTTTTTAGTTCTTTTTTAAAATTTTTTTAGTCCTTTTTTTTCTTTTTTTTTTCTTTTTTTTAGTTCTTTTTTTGTTATTTTTTTAGTTCTTTTTTCTTATTTTTCTAGTTCTTTTTTTTTCTCTAAGGTTTCTTCTTTCTCGACTCTTAGAACAAAACTTTTTCAGTCTCCTTGAAAAAGAGTTTTCTAACTCATTTATGCTTAAAGGCCAGTATCCTCATTCATCTTTTCGTACAAACTTTTAAAAAAATGGCCAGCCGAATTTCTTTTCGACTCTTAGTGCAAGCGATACACTCACTCACTCACTCACTCACTATATATATATATATATATATATGTAAAATGGAGTGCATTCCAGCAGGTACATCACGGGTCCACCCGTGCTTCACTATCACTGAGTGCACTACTGCGTGCATTGCTTTTATGCATCGCCGGTAGCACTGACTGACCTGCTGGGAGGGTCGATATTGATTGCCACATGGTCTGACATTTTAAATAAAAACGGTCACTAGCCTCTCTTTACCCCACCAAAAAACAAATTCTTAAAATAAAAGTTTGGTTATCAATCACATTCCTGTCGCGGTCCCACCCCGGAGAAGGAAAAGATATTGGCTGTTTTGTCAGTCAATGTTCAAGTTGTATGAATTCCTGTCGACATTTACGTCCCGGCTGGATCTATCAGGTGGTAACTGGTTTTATGGGCAGGACATTAATCACACTAATCCAACAACCATCATCATCATCATCATGTCACACTATCAGCATGGATATCCCTGACCCTCTCTTGCTACCCCTCCCTATCGTCCATTGCTTCCGACAGGTCCACAGGGCTACATCCTGTATCGGCACAGAGCTGCTGTATGTAGGTTCGAGTTGGTCGTCCTGCCTGTGCACGTCCTTATGAAGGGGTCCATAAGAGTACATAATTTATGTGCTCGGCCCTACTTCTCCAGCAGTATCCCCCATGTCTGGTTCGTCTAATATTGATAGTTTTTGTGATGGGTGGTCAGTGGCCGTATAGCTGTTGCTTTGTGAGGTGCTGTCTCCTGGACTTGTTCAACAGTAATCCACAAATAATCCCAGAAAACTGACTTTCCTTACGAATATTTTTTTCGATAAACTTAAAAAGTTTTAATGTCTTATTTACTCCAACTAGTATTTAAATTGGTAAATTACTCATTTTTAATTTACAAATTTTTAATATTTTAACTGTTTTTGCTAAAATTTGTATTTTCCTCCAACTACTCCTACTCACCTCCTACCCCATTACTATTCTAATTTTATCTTACTACTACAATTTTTATTTTCTTACAACTACTACTAGGACTATTAATAAGACTACTATTATTCTAATTTTACTAAAACTTCTATTTTAATTCAGCCCAGTCAACTGCGGTTGTAGAATACACCGACTCCATCTCTACTGAAGAGTAAGACCCCCACCCCAAACGAGTGTCCTAATTATGACTCTAAAATATATGATGGTAAGGCTCCAGTAATGCTGGAGTGTTGGGGAATGCTGAATACTCCTTCATTGCTATTGCTCCAAAGTCCATTCTGATCTGGAGAAGTAGTACCTGATAAGATCTTATCTTTGCGTCAAATAGAACTGTTTGCCCACACTTAAATGGTCAAACAAATGACGGATGTTAAATTAAATTTTTTGTGTTACATAGCAATACTGGAAATCATCTAATCGTCTTCAAACAAATAATTGATCGTAAATTGAATCATTCATGTTTGAAATACTTGAAACCATTTAACTGTGCCAAAAAAAATGAGCTCAGGTTCATTTAAAAATGCCGTCTAGTAAAATGTGTTTACAAATCATATACAGTGATTATATATGTATAAAGAGAATTCAGCATTAAATATCCTACGAGATTTGATATGTCATAAACCCAAACGTTTAGTTTTAATCTTCTACTACCATTTGTATGTTCCTATTACTACAACAACTATTTTAATTTTAATGCGATAACTATATTTATTTCCTCACTACTGCTATTAATTTTTTTATTTTGCAATTACTATCATCATCTAGTCACGCAGACACTACGTAGTTCTCTGACTCTCTCTCTCTCTCACCATCCGTCCCTATTATCCATCACTATCGGAAGGTCTTCAAGGCCTGGTGTCAGCATAAAGCTGATATAAATAAATCATTGCTAGTCAACAAACTCTGGTACATCCATATTTACGAGTTCATAAGAAAACGCTGCTTATGATTTCGTGTACATTATTCATTCGTTCACACACAGCTTAATAATTTCATGTATAATAAATGATTGAGCAGTTCTATTTGGCCCATAGATGGGACCCTTTCAAGCACAACCAATCCGGGTTCGAGTGGACCTAGGTGTTAAAGAAACGAATGGGTATTTCCCATTCTCCAAAGCTTCAGGACCGGCTTAAGGTCATACCAAGAACTCTCGTTGGGGGTTAGGAGTCTTACCTCTTCTGCAGAGGTATACTCGGCGTAATCTACTACCCCTGCTGACTTGCTTATTTCACATTCCACAAAGTTCCAAAACCGGCTGAGGGTCATACTAAGAGAGTTAGGGGTCTTACCCTTTTAGCAGAGGTACATTCGGCGTATTCTACAACCCCAGCTAACGAGGTAAGAAGTGACTTGAAGTGAAACTTATATCATTTAATAAAGCATAGTTGGTTGTCAACGTTCAACATAAAGCTTACTAATTGGCATTTTCTTTTGAATTCTGTTGTGGGATTTGTTTTCAACGTTTGTTTTTCAGGTTTTCTTTTGTATTATTTTTAAAGTGCCTGTTGCCATTGGTTAAAGTAATATATAAATGGCCCTATTTTTGGTGATTCCTGTTTCCAGGTCTTTATATTAGGATTATTCTCTCTTTTACGAACGGCGTGTGGAGTACCTTATTATCTGCTGATTCTTATATATTTTTTTTTCACAGGTTGTTTTACCAGCTTAGTTTTGTTATTGTTTTTTATAGTAATGTTTGGACAATCAGTTTTTATTGTTTCAAGTTCAATTTTCTTTTACTGGTCTGAGTGAAGTTTTTACCAGTTTTGACTGTTTCTTTATTCAGTGTTGACAGGTTATCCAATGAAATCATTCAACAACTTTGTCACACACACACACACACACACACACACACACACACACACACACACACACACACACATCTATATATATATATATATATGTACACATATACATATAAACACACACAGACACATATATATATATATATATATACTCGCATATATATAGCCCTGTCGGCTGAAGCTGTAGAATATACAGACTGCAGCTCTATTTATCGGTAAGACCCCGATCCCAACGAGTGTCCTGGATATGACACTAAACTTTCTGATGTCGAGGCTCCGGCCTTCGAGAGTTGAGTAAAATACACTACCCCTTCATTGCCATTACTCCCAGGTTCACTTTGACCTGGGGTGGTAGCACCTGATAGGGTCCTATCTATAGGTCAAATAGAACAAACTTTTTGCAAACAAATGACTGAGGTTAAATTGTAAAAGTTATCTGGCAATACTTGAAACCATTTAACTGTCGGCAAAAATGAGCTCAGACTAGTTTAAGAGTGTTATCTGCAAAATATGTGTACAAATCATATATATTTGGAATTGAATAACTTACAATGGTTGATATGTTATAAAAGCAAAGCAAACTACAAACACACACACACACACACACGCGTGTATATATATATATATATATATATATAAGGTAGCATGGTGTAGACAGAGAGTTAGCAGCACAAGGAGACTATTGGTTTCTCTCTTATGTTTTAATGAGGCTAAGATATTCACTCAAGGTGGCTATCCCTCTATAAAATCTTGTGGACTATGATGGGAGTGGGGATCTAGTTTGTCGAGTGTTCCGGGATTAGAGCTCAGATTTGCGGTTCATGGTTATTAACGTGGTTCTATCATCCTAATTTTGTAATATATTAATTTTTCTAATATATTATGTTTGATTTATTATTTTCTTTTGTTTGTGCACATTTAATGTTGTTATTATTATTATTATCATCATGATTATTATTTATTCTTCTTTATTGAATAAAATACGTATATATATATATATATATATATATATATATATATATATATATATACCAAGTCTAGCGTAAAGTTAGGCGGGTTTCGATCTTTGTTTGAAACATCCAGCGTGTCTAGCCACACTGAAGAGTTGTGATACAATGAAATAGTCTGTCTGTTGATGACAATATATACGCTCCCAGAGAGGGGGGGGTGAGCACTCCGGTGAAGAAATTAACGGCTGCCATCCGCGTAATGCAACGCTATTCTAACCAATTGAGCACTCCCGTATCCGATAGCGCAAAACGTAAACAACCGGAAACTACTAGAAATGCTTTATAATTCGTGAGCTGAAATATGTCACCAAAATGACTGAACGTTTAGATACTAAGTCTAGCGTTAAGTTAGGTGGGTTTAGATCCCAGCTTGGAGTATCAAGCCACACTGAAGAGTTGTGATACAACGAAATAGTCTGTCAGTGGATAACATTATATATGTAATTTTTAAAAATTAAACCATCATCAGGGCAATGTTATTAAGTGATGGTATATTATGAAATATATTTAAACTTAAAAAAGAAACGAAAAATGAGAAAATTATAACCATTCTTCATTTTATTAGCTGAATAATATTAATCTGAAAAAAGCGGAAACGGTGAAGTTAGAAAAAATATACAACTGAATATCTAGTTTTTTTCATATATTTACATACCAACGGTTCTATTTCCATTTTCTCTTATATATATATACATATTGCCATCCACAGACAGATTGTTTCGTTGAAACACAACTCTTCAGTGTGGCGAGACAAGTAGGACGCTTGAAGCTGGGATGGAAACCCGCTCGACTATATCTTAGACTTGGCATCATACCGCTCAACCAACTAACGAACAGAGTCAGCCCAGGAATTATAAGGCATTTTGTGGTCGCTTTCGTCTGTTTACATATTTGCCTTACCGGATACCAGAGTGCTCAATTCATTCGAAGGGCTTTTGCATTATATATATATATATATGTGTGTGTGTGTGTGTGTGTGTGTGTGTGCATCTTAAAATAGGTTCACAAATGAATTTGAATTTGGTATTATTGATTTTATTTCATATAATTATGCGTCTAACGATAATAATGATGAATGTTAGCCGTTATTTCTAACCTTTGTAGTTAAGACTTTCGATAAAGCTTTGATTCTTTTTAATTCCTGGATTTGTGTATTTGAATGTCTTGGGGGAGTTAAGAAATCGTGGCCACTGTAGATCTTTCTTCACATCTGTTTACAAGGACTCACTCTCTGTGCATGTATGAGTGCGTGTGTGTGTACATTTGCATATATACATATATTTCCATGTCTACATACCCGTATAAACGTTTACTTTCTGGGTTGTTATTTTTTCCTTTCTCTCACTTTCTTCCTGCGTTGAATGTAAGATATTCTGTGCGCGCTCGTGTGTATGTGTGTCTACGGTTTGCATATCTAAGTGTATGCATAAAGTTTAGTTCTGCGCGTGTGTGTATGCGTGAAGTAGGGCCTGTTTAATGTAGATTTGAATTTATCCATAAAATTTTTTTCGTTTATTTGGAGTAATGAGTAGTCGTCAATTTGCTGTATTGACAGTATTTTAAAGATTCCGTTCCTACATTCGTAAAGGTGTTTTGAAACATAGACTTTCCTATTTTCTGATAATCTGATATATATATATATATATATATATATACCAAACCTCCGCTCGGGCAGGATATCACACAAGTTCAATTTTTTTAAGCGGAGTTTAACAGGTATATACTAGTTGGCTCACCAAAGCTGAAGAACCTAGTCTGCCCTACTATTTACCCATAGCTGGAGGGAGAATTATTGGATTAATACCTTTCCCAAGGGTATTAATGCTATGTGAAATGCAATCAGTCTCGTCCAGGATTTGAACTCGTGTCGCAGTGTTCATTTCCTACGACGATAACCATTACACCACGGGCACCTGCTTTTTTTTATCAAGGATAAAAACAAATAAGAAAAGTGCATAAAAAAGTGCTTGATGTTACAATGGGTCTGAATTTGAATTTTGTTTAACCACATATCAACCTCTGTGGGTCATTTAATGCCAAGAAAGGTTAGGTTGGTTTTGTCTTCTATGTGGGTTTTAGGGCATGTTTTTTTTTTCGATGTTTCTTGATTCTATTTGGTGAAAAGGTTGATTTGATCAGATTTCAGTGGAAAGGTGAGGTTTTTTGGAAGACTCAAAATGTTCTAAAGTTTGGTTTGGTTTGGTTTGGTTTTATTGCATAAAAAACCCTGCAGGGCACACAATGCCAAACTTCGTTTATACACATATTAAACCAAAGATTTACGAACGAATACTAAGTAGATAATATTCCAAATGAGCCAGAGCCCACCTGCATGCTCACAAAACTAATGGCTCCAAGCATCGCTGGCATACAACATCAACAATATATATATATATATATATATATATATATATATATATATATATATATATATATAAAGTAAAGTCTTATTCAAGAGTGATCCGAAGGCTCTCTTTACGATAGCTACTACACACAGATGTAAGGGAGGGCGCTACTCCTCTTCCTGGATTGCTCCACCTTACTCTTGATCCGTACCTTATAATGCCGAGTGTTAAGCAAGGTGGCATCAAGTACCATTTTTCGTAGTCTTCGGTGTGACTCGTCCTGGGATTGAAACCTGGTCTTCGGGACCATTGGCGAACACTCTACTCATCTGGCCAATGGATTGGTATATATATATATATATATATATATATATATATATGAATTGCTGGTAAGTAGATAATAAAAAGTTTGAAATTCAAGGTGCTTTCGTCTTTAATTGCCGGCCAAAAATAATGAATTAGAAATATTCAAATTACCTCTTACCTCTTCCGTAATACTGATTAATTTCTATGAGAAATAAATTCAGATTCAGCAGTCATACCCCAGATGAAATCTAGTAAGTTTATATAGATTAGTTGGGAAAGGAAGTAGTATTATCTTGCACATGCGCATATGACGATGGATGGGAAAATTTATAATTTACATTAATAAAATCCATATAAATTCTATGCATGTGGAAATATTTATTCTGAGGACTTTAGAGATCTCTCAGGAAACGTAGGAATTGTGCTTTTTTAAAATCAAATAAATGGACCTAAGAACAAGAAAACTAATGATAATACATAAGGCATTACATCCCAGAGACGACATTGACAGACTATATATATAAAGAAAGGAGGGAGGAAGAGGACTTGCCAGAATTGGAAACAGTGTTGAAGCATCGATACAACGACTCGAGAACTACATAGAAAAACACGAAGGAGTGATTACAGCCATCAAAAACGATACTGACAACACGATGGACAACAGAATGACAATAAATAGGAAAGAAAAATGGGAAGAAAAACAACTCTATAGGCGCGTTAAACGACTAATAAACAACATCTCACACGAGAAAACCTGGACGTGGGTAAGAAAAGGAAACTTTAAGAGAGAAACAGAATATCTCCTAATAGCAGCACAAAAAAACGCCGTAAGAACCAATCATATCAAAGCAAGAATAGATAAGACATCACAAAATAGCAAATGAAAGTTATGTGGTGATAGAGAGGAAATGATCAATCACATAATAAGCGAATACAGCAAATTAGCACAGAAGGAGTATAAGACGAGTCACGGCTAGGAGGGCAAAATGATCCACTGCAAGAAATTTAAATTTGACCATACGAACAAATAGTATATGCACAACCCAGCAGCTCTCCTAGAGAATAACAAGTATAAACCCCAATAGGATTTTGACATACAAACGGATCACCTAATCTCGACTAGAAGACCAGACCTTATAATAATCAACAAAAAAAAAAAAAGAGAATTTGAAAAATTGTGGACTTTGCTGTCCCAGCTGACCATAGAATAAAACTGAAAGAATGTAAAAAGAAGGATAAGTACTTCGACCTTGCTATTTACCAACCCCTCCGCTCGGGCAGGATATGACACAAGGTCAATTTTTAAGCGGAGTTTAACAGGTCTGAATGCAGAGTTTTCCTTCTCCTAGACTAGTTGCCTCACCAAGGCTGAAGAACCTAGTCTGCCCTACTATTTACCCATAGCTGGAGGGAGAATAATTGGATTCATACCTTTCCCAAGGGTATTAGTGCTATATGAAATTCAATCAGTCCAGGATTTGAACTCGTGTCGCCATGTCCAATTCCTGCGACGATAACCATTACACCACGGGCACCTCGACCTTGCTAGGCAACTGTAAACATTATGGAACATAAAGTTGACAATTATACCAATCGAGATTAGTGCTTTTGGTGCAGTAACTAAAGGATTATTAAAGAGACTGGAGGACTTGGAGGATGGAGGGTGGGCGGAGACCATTCAAATTACGGCATCATTGAGAACGGCCAGAATACTGATAAAAGTTCAGGAGACTTGAGGAGACTTGCTGTCGCTCAGACTCCAGTGAAAAACCATCAGCTAAAACTGATGTGAAAAACTCTCAATGAGTAAATAATGATAATAATAATTAAGATTAATCGATGGCTGAAAAGTGCCATACTGAAAACAGAAGGGTTAATACTTGCAACACATGACCAAAGCTTTCCAACTAGAAACTATTTGACTAACATTTTAAATCGGATTAAACTCACTAAGTAGATTGTGCAAACAAGAAACTGAGTCGATTAACCACGTAGCTTCCGGTTGCTCAATCTTAACACCAATAGAATATAAAGAAAGTCATAATAGAATCAGATATTATATTCATTGGAAAATATGTAACTACGATGGAATAATGAATTGTGACAAGTGGTACATATATATCCACCAAAACCAATAACAGAAAGATAAGGAGTTATTCTTCTCTGAGATTTTGCCATCTAAACTGTCAGAAAAAAAA
>OY757922.1:26263559-26291059 GCA_963585895.1 Sepioteuthis lessoniana
TTAGCGCTCTTCCCATCATGCCCCACATAACAGTATATATAGAGCTACATATTACGTGGTAACAACTTGTTCTGATGATCGTATAAGCGAGAAGTTGTTAGTTATCAAGAACCGTTTATTTTGTGTCTACACTATCCTTATATATAGGGCAATGGTCATCGTCGTTGGAATTGGACACGGTGACGCGAGTTCAAATACTGGATCATGCATGTACAATGCCATACTTTGGATTATGCCTATGCAAAGCAATTGTCTGGATCATGCATAAGCAGTGCCATAGTCTTGGTCATGGATATATAATGCAATAGTCTGTATCCTGCATTTACAATGCAATACTTTGGATCATGCATATGCAATGCCATAGTCTGGATCATGCGTATACAATACAATCGTCTGGATCACGCACATACAATGTCATAGTTCTCATCATAGATGTACAATACCATAGTTTGGATCATACACATATAATCTCCTAATTTGGATCATGCTTATAGAATGCCATAGTCTGGATCATGCATATGCAATCCCATAGATCTCATCATAGATATACAATACCATAGTCTGTATCATGCATATAAAATGCAATTGTCTGGATCATGCATTTAGAATCCCATAATCTGGATCATGTTTATAGAATTCCATAGCCTGGATCATGCATATGCAGTCAGACAGTTCTCATAGATACACACTGGAATAGTATGGATCACGCTTATAAAATGTCATTGCCTTGATCAATGTATATAGAATCCCATAATCTGGATCTTGTTTATTGAATGCCTTAGACTGGATCATGTATATGCAATCCCACAGATCTTATCATAGACATGTAATACCATAGTCAAGATCATGCATATAAAACACAAATGTCTGGATCATGCATATAAAATGCCATTGTCTGGATCATGCATATACAATGCCATTGTGTGGATCATGCATATAAAACTCCAGTGTCTTGATCATGCATATAAACGCCATTGTCTGGATCATGCATGTAAAATGCTATTGTTTGGATCATGTATATAGAATCCCATAATCTTAATCGCGTTTATTGAATGCCTTAGTCTGGATTATGTATATGCAATCCCACAGATCTCCTCAGAGATATAAAATACCCTAGTCTAGATCATGCATATAAAATGCCATTGTCTGGACCATGCACATAAAACGCCATTGTCTGGATCATGCGTATAGAATACCATAGACTGGATCGTGCATATGCAATGCCGTATACATATGCAAGGTTATAGCCATCATGATGTATACTCAAGGTTATCATCATCCTTATAATCATCATGTCGCACTGCAAGCATGGATCTCCCTGACCCTCTCCCGTTACCCGTCTCAATCGTCCATCGTTCCCACCAGGTCTTCAATGCTACATCTTGTATAATCACAGAGCTGTTGTATGTAGGCTCTTGCTGGTCGTCCTGCCTTTGTTCGTCCATAAGAAGTGGAGTGCAAATTTATTTTTCAAAAGCCATGCGAAGCAACATGGTGGACGTAAAGGCGTGCGGACAAACCCTCTGACGGTTCAACGCCATGCCTAATCAGGCTCTGGGCGAATGAATCCTACGGTTCAACGGCCAGGATCAAATAGTTCGATCGGGGAGCTACTGCTGCTCTTCTATAAGGTTGGTTTCTGTAGATGAGAATAAAAACAGCCATCAAAAGATTACCATGACCCACACTCAAAGTTATAGTTCGTCGTAATTCAATTTCTTTCGTGTCAGTGGGATTGGTCAAAGTTATAAACGAGAATATTTGACCCGAATGGAAGACTTCAGTATGTCCTACCAGAATTTCTCGAAAGAAATAATTGTAAAACAAAGAAAACATATTTAAAAGTTTTCAACTGATTTTTTGACTCATTGTAGGTAGGACGGATAATTTCAGTGAGAGGTGATGACTTTGGAAATTAGGAAAACAAAAAGAATTAAGTTATGTAGGGAGATGTGATCTGGTTGGGTGAGGAACATCACGTCTTATGGAAGGTAGTGTCTGGGATTTAGTAGGATTTTAAAAGTCAATGGTAAGCCTGATTCGTAGTGAATTCTATAGACCTCACCAACGAGGGGTTTTAGCCCTCAGGTGCTACCGTAAAATGAGTTTATTAAAGAATTCATCACCCTTCGAAAGATATGGTCGTAGCCCCTACCCTTTGAATAAAGAGGCCAGCTCTTTAATGAAATAATTTAATAAACGTAGGAGTTTTAAATCTAAGACCTGTTTGTCTACTTCTTTTCATGAGACGGACATAAAATGACGATTGGCGAGTTTTAAGTTCTGTCTAGGATCAAGTAACAACCTCTTGACAAACGTGAAAATATCACATGACCATCAACTGGTAATTAGAGAAAATTTACGTTATTTATCTGTTTATTTTATTATTAGATACAACAAGAATGAGAGTTGATCAAATTGAAACTTTCAAAATAATTAATAGAATTTCAAGTAATTGTAGATCTTTTTTCAATTTTTCTCGAATTGGGAATGTACTTACTTCAAGGCTTCAATCAAGTACTTTACCTATTCAACTACGGTGACTCCACGCTGGTAATTCACAGTCAAGACATATTCTAACCAATTAGATTTTTTACTAACAGTGTAATATATAATGGGAACAAATTGCCTCATTCGATCAACCACAACAAAAATCAAAGATTGAATTAGATGATTTTAGAAAAAAATAGTAAGAAAAAGAATTTAAGAGGCCATTTTGGGGAACTGTTGGTCGAATTAATATAATTAGATTTGTTATATAGATAATGTATCAACAGAGCAAAGTTTCTTTTTTTTTTAAAGATTAATGTTAGAATATTGTAAAAAGGGGTGAGGCCCAAGAAGATATGATGGTTTAATAAAAAAAGTCATTTTATAATTTTATAAACAGTACAGACCTCAACATCTAAAAACCACCAAAAAAACGACTTTTTGTGAAGGACTAGTAAAGGATCGTCCAGAAATTTCTCATATGAGGTTTCTTGTTTATTAAGAATAATAAAATGATATACTGTAATATAATGGCCGAGGGATTTCGTTTTATATATCTTGCCTTTGCATTTAGTTAGGCTCGGAACCTTTCGGCTCAGCACATGGGTTAGTTAGGTGTAAACTTGAGCACAGGAGTTGACACGCGTTCGGGGAGGATATGTCGTTCACAGATGTCAAAATAAAAATCCCAGAGAGAGAATTTGACCAGGAGATGTGAATGACGTCATGCACCGGAAGTGCGCACGCGGAAGATTTTGGGGATTGAAAAAGTCAGTTAATTGAGTTGAGTCTTGCGGTCCGATGAAGGAGGGTGACTTTCGCTTCTCACCGAGGCCTTGTGGCGGGTGCCACACGTGTTGGGGGGGGGCAGATGAAAAAGCCAGTATAGAAAGAATGTGTATCTCTCTCCTTATGTCGAAGAACCTTAAACTCAAAGGTAATAAAAAGTTTCGTACCTAAACTAAGAAGTCGTAAGTTGTTTTCGTGTTTCGGGATTCCTATATTCTATGTATATATCTTATGAACATTCAATGTACGTTTCACATATCAAGATATCTGGATATGCTACAATACTCCAAGAAATTAAGATAGATAAAAAGTAGCAGTAAAAACACCAAATTAGGATTCAAGCCAGTTTCTGTCATTTCATTTACATATGTTTTTGTTGATCTCTTTTCTGATTGGATTGGTTTCTTTATTTAATGGCATATCAACCTTTGTAGGTTATTTAATGTCAAAGCCATTCTCCTAGAAGAATAGTAGTGGTACTATTTAACCCATAGCTGGGAGGATAAGGGGGTTCATACCTTTTCCAAGGGTATTTGCCCGAAAGTGAACGTAATAGAGCGACTGGAGTTTGAGCTTGCTTACTACGATTCCATCGCTTTAACCATTACATCACGAGGACACCTCCCAATCTGATGGTGAGGTTCCAGTAATGCTGGAGCTTTGGGGAATGCAGAGCACCCCTTCATTGCCATCGCTCACATGTCCACTCTCCCCGGAGTAGTAGAACCTGATAGGGTCCTATCTATGGGTCAAATAGAACTAAACTGTATACTTAAGCTAATCTTTTAGAAGAACAGTAGTGCTACTATTTAACCCATAGCTGGGAGGATAAGGGGGTTCATACCTTTCCCAAGGGTATTTGCCCGAAAGTCAACGTAATAATGCGACTGAAGTACGAACTCGCTTACTACGATACCGCAGTCCATTACTTTAACCATTATACCACGAGGACACCCCTCTCTTTTCTGAGTTATTACATAGTGGCTTGAACTTTTTAAGGACACAAATTCCATTCAATGTGGAAATATTGCAAAACAGTTGCTTAATGGTTAGAGTGTTCGCCAATGGTCAGGGAGACTGGGGTTCAATCCCAGGTCGAGGTTATACCAAAGACTAAAAAAATGGCACTTGATGCCGCCTTGCTTAGCACTCAGCGCTATAAGGTAAGGATCAAGAGTAAAGTGGAGCAATTCATGGAATGGAGTAGCGCTCTCCCTTACACCTCGGTGTAGTAGCTATTGAAAAGGAGCCTTCGGGTCGCCCTCGACTACAGTCGCCAACTTTACTTACTTATTTCTCTTCTATTCTTCTGGGTTAGTTGAACGTCAAGTTGATTCTAACGACGTACCTAAAAAACACGGTACATAAGACAAAAGAAGAAAACATTTTTTCCCTTATTCTCCATAATTCAACTATTTTTAGGAATTGCAAGAAAAGATAAATCAATAAATAAGTAAATAAAGATACATCTTACCAAATAACAATTAGATCTAAAAGTTCTCAGCCTTACTAAGATGAGAATGACCTGGAGCCATTAAACGACACTCCATTTTCTTAATAAGAATGCTTCATTCATCATCGTATGTTCCAACAGTCTCAAAAGTTATTGGTTTGAAAATCTATGCATTCATTTGACCCTTCAGTCACTACAGGATATGACATAAGGGGCAACATTTTTAAGCAGATTAAGCATGCCTTATATATATATATATATATATATATATATAATATATATATATATATATATATTAAACAAAACAAACAATCCACACTCGCCAGAGCTCCAAAGCTAGAGCCTCACCACCAGATATGGTTTAATGTCATATGCCGGAAATATCTTTTCACGGGGTAGGTCTTACCCCTCAGCAGGGGACACAGTCAACGCATTCTCAGTTCCACCGACACGACTGTCCTGATGTAAAATCGGTTCGGAAAGAGTCTGAAACACACAAAAAATGTGAGTGGTATTTTTCCTTGGAACACGTGTCGGAATTTTTTCTTTTCCCGTAAACTCTTCTGTTATCTCTTGGTATCTGAAAACGTTTTTTCGAGGTCAGCAATCAGACACGTGGTTACAGTATTTGTCTTCTAAGTTTTAAGCACTTCGGTTTTAATAATCGCTTCCTCCCAAAAAGTCTCGTATATGATTTCTAAACTAGATCTTTAAATTATTTAATTGTGTGCTTTATCTCTTAACGACCTTTCTTAACGTGGCAACTTAAAAGTAGACTATCGGGGTCCTATCAATAAAAATCAGTAGTACGAACTGGTTGTAAAGAAACAGCCTTGTATCATTCTATATCATTGGTGCATTTCTTTTCAATAAAGCAACTCATTTGGTGAACTATCTGCAAAGGAAGTCATAAACGAAGTTCGTTTGGTTTGGTTTGGTTTTATGGCATATTCACATCGATACTGCTATATGGCTGCACTACATGGACGCTAACAAAACGGCTGGAGAAGAAGCTAGACGGCAATTACACAAGAATGCTACGTGCAATCTTAAACAAGTCCTGGCGGCAACACCCCACAAGACACCAACTGTACGGCCACCTGCCCCCTATCACGAAAACTATTCAAGTTAGACGAGCCAGACAAGCATGACACTTATGGATCCCCACACATGGCCGTGCAAAAGCAGGACGACCAGCACGAACATACATTCAGCAGGATACGGGATGTTGTCCTGAAGACCTACCTAGGGCGATGAACGATAGGGAGGAGTGGCGAGAGAGGGTCAGGGATATCCGTGCTACCAGCGCGATATGATGATGATGATGATTATGGCATATCAACCTTTGTAGGTTATATAACGCCAAATCCATTTTTATGTAAATAACCTGTTCTATTTAAAACAATTCAGTTTAGCATAAGTACACAGTTAAATGGTCAAAAAACATTTCCATTTCTAACTATTCAAGCAGTTGTATGTAACAATTCGGTTAAGTGTAAATACAGTTTTAATGTCAAAAAACAGTTCTATTTCAAATAATTCAGTTAAGCATAAGCACGCAGTTTAAGTATGGTTTAATTGTAAAAATCATTTTTATTTAAACTATTCAGTTTTACTCAAACAATTCATTTTAGCATGGATATGCTGTTAGTTCTATTTAATTTAGTTATTTAGATAGGACCCTAATCAGGTGCTACCACTCCGGGCCAGAGTGGACCTGGGAGCAATGGCAATGAAGGGGTACTCCGCATTCCCCAAAGCTCCAGCATCACTCGAACCTCACCATCAGATTGTTTAGTGTCATATCGAGGACACTTGTTGGGGGGGGTCTTACCCCTCTGCAGAGAAGCAGTCGGTGTATTCTACAGCCCCAAAGTTCGTGGTTACGTTCAATATGTAGCATAATTCATATGTTGTTGTTTTTTTTCAAGATATTCGACAACTTTACGGACAGACCAGACATTTTTTTAATTATATGTTATTCTAAATATAATCAGGTTGTTTCACGAAACAAAGCAGTGTCCTCTCAGATTTTCTCTGTTGATGTGATTCCCTTTTTTCAGATTATTGATGTTAACATTTTGATACGTATATTTAACCAAATTAGCAAAATCATGACTTAATGGAGCAGAAGACCTTTTGTGCGAAAACATATTACGAAACTAAATCTTTCAATAATATTCCGGCAAGATAGAGAAACAAGTTCAATTTAAACATTTCAAAATTGGAGTGAGATTTTCCAGTTGGTCAAGAATTTTGAAGCTCATAGCATTTATGAAAATCGAAGATTGCATTGAAGGCAGCCGTCGCTGAGAAGATTAACGCGACCACCTAGGAGGAATGTGCTTTCATTATCAACAATTTTGCACGCTGAATTCAAGAGTGCTTTCAATTGAACAGCTGACATCTGCAACGTTTACTCTTGGGCTCCTCTTGACATTTTTGGTTCATGTGTGAGACTAGATGCTTGCAGATCATAAAATGGTATCTTTTTACCTATTAGTAACTATAATTTCTATTACTCTATCGTTTGTCGTCATTGATATCTATATCTATATATATATATATATATATATATATATATATATATATATATATATATATATATATATACTGGTTTCTTAATTTTTCTCATACGTTATTGTTTTACCCCACTTTACTTTCGCCTGAGAATTTAAATTTATATAGGTTTTTTCTTTCTTCTTTTTTTCATACACAGATCGACTGTAATCCATATTTGTTGTTTTTCAACCTCATCTTAAACGTGTGGAGTCATCTGATGAGACGAAGAGTATAATGATATTCTTCGACTAAATAAGTTTATAATGACAATTTAACCAGGTTTGAGTTTTCTCCTAATAGCATTATATATATATATATATATATATATATATATATATATATATATGTGTGTGTGTGTGTGTGTGTGTGTGTGTGTGCATATTGGCGAGATTCATTCTAAAAGTTCTCAAATCAGTCAGAAAGAGCCTTTGGGGAAAAGCACTACCACCTCCCATAACACTAGAAAAACTAATCAGAGATTTCTGGCTCATATAAAGTTAAGATCTATACGACAAACCTGGGGGAGGATTAGAACTTCTTATCCATACTGAAGAGTTCTGCTAGAACGAAACAGGTTTGTCTGTGGTTGACAATATATATATATATATATATATATATATATATATATATAGTTTGCAATATAAATGAATAACGAGAGCTTAACATTAGTGTTCGTCAATAGTCCGGGAGACCTGGGCTCAACCACAGGTCATACCAAAGACTTTAAAAATAGTACTTGATTCCCTCTTGCTTAACACTCGGCTTTCTAAGGTACGTATCAAGGGTAAAATGGAGAAATCAAGGGAAGGAGTAGCACTCACCCCTACACTTCAGTGTAGTTGCTATTGAAAAGGGAGCCTTCTGGTCGTCCTCGACTACGGTCGCCAAATTTACTAACTATATATATCTGTTAGGGTAGTGTAGCTATCTGAAAACTGCCAAGCCCAAACAGTGAAAATAAAATTTTACAAAATTACAAATGAATAAATAAAGTTAGATAAATAAAATTAGATAAAGAAAATAATAAAAGGAAATTATAATTATGACAAGGCAAGAAATTGACAATTACCATTTATATATATATATATATATACATGGTGGTTGTCAGTTCAACAGTTAAACATACAACATTGTTCCGCATTTCAATAGCTCTCCAGATTAATCATCATCATCATCATATCGCGCTGGCAGCACGGATATCCCTGACCCTCTCTCGCCACTCCTCCCTATCGTTCATCGCCCTAGGTAGGTCTTCAGGACAACATCCTATATCCTCACATAGCTGCTGAATGTACGTTCAAGCTGGTCGTCCTGCTTTTGCGCGGCCATGTGTGTGGATCCATAAGAGTACATCTCTTATGAGTTCATCTCTGCTTCTCCAGCAGTGTCCTGCATGTCTGGTTCGTCTAACTTAAATAGTTTTCGTGATAGGGGGCAGGTGGCCGTACAGTTGGTGTCTTGTGGGGTGTTGCTGCCAGGTCTTGTTCAGGATTGCACGCAGCAATAAAATCATGTAATAATGTGTGCAATGCTTTAAGCAAATTACAATATATATATAGTCATCCACAGACAGACTGTTTCGTTGTATCACAACTCTTCAGGGTGGCTAGACAGGTAGGACGCTTAAAGCTGCGATCGAAACCCGCTCAACTTTACGTTAGACTTAGTCTCAGACCGCTTGGCCAACAAGCGTACCACGTCAGCTAGGGCATTATAAGGTATTAAGCAGCAGCATTTGGTTTCGATAGTTTTCAGATGACTACACTATCATAACTTAGATATACATAGTCTGTTACATATATTAAGCACACTGTATTCATTTATATAGCAAACTATAAATATATATATATATCAGAGTTGTTGAAAAAGATCTAATCCTCACCCAGATTTGTCGTATACGTCTCACCTTTATATGAGCCTAAGCCTCACTAAAATCTGAATTAGTTTTTCTAGTCTTATGGGAAGTTGTTATCGTCGTAGGAAATGGACACGGTAACTCGAGTTCAAACCTGGACGTGGCTGTTTGTATCTTACATTACGCTTATCCCCTTGGAAAAAGCAAGTATTTAACTACTTTGTATCCGTCTATGTGTCAATAGAAAGACAAATTAGAGTCTTTAATCTTAATATGGTAACCGGTCTAGAAGAAAGAAAACCCTGAATTCAAACTTGTTACATTACACTTAGAAAATGATCTTGTGTAACGTTCTGCTCTAACGAAGGATTGATATATATATATATATATATATATATATTGAATGTGACATATTATAAACGTTTTATTAATATTTTTATTCAACTTTTTAGGGGTGTTGTGGCTAACTTACTGGACCACAACATCAAAGTTAGCGAGTTCGAACTCTAGTCGGACCCTTCGTAAAGGTATGAACCCCCTTATCCTTGCTAGTTACCGGTTAAATATTTCCAAAACTGTTTTTCTGTAATAATGGCTTTGGCTTTAAATAATGCACAAAAGTTGATGTGCTATTAAACAAAGACCTATCAAACACTAATGTTTATGTTTAATATTAATCATTTGTTTGCACACAGTTAAATGGTTTCAAGCATTGCCATCTGACATTAGTATTTGTATTTTTCAAGTATTCTCATCTAATAGAAATAATTTGATCATTGCTTTTAGGTTTCAAATAATCAATAATAATAATTATTAGTAAATCTTTGAACTGTTCTATTCGAACTATAGATTCGACTCTAACAACTACTTACACTGAGTGGACCTGGGAGCAATGGCGATGAAGGAGTACTCTACATTTCCAAAATTTTCCATAACTGGAGCCTCACTGTCAGAAGCAGTTTAGTGCCACACACAAGACATCATTTTATATGTAGATGAGACCCAAGATTATTTATGTGATCACTTGACTAACATGAAAATGGCCGCTTTGAAGAAGATTGTGTTGCACCATTTTTGTTTCTGCAATGAATATGCTTGCCATGGGAATCGTCATTTGATGGTTTTTGTTGAGTAAAAATCGCTTCCGGTGTAATATTCTCTCTGGCTGTTGTTAAAAAGACATATATAAGATCTAATGGTTTACATTACTGCCCTCTGCCCTTGGGGCTACACCGGAAAGTGCACGTCGACATAATGAAAATGACACCGGTGTTAGGAGATAATAGTTACGTATTATTAAGAGGGCGGAAAAATGTTGTTGTCCGCCTAGACGCCTCATTATAAGATAAAATGTAATGAAATAGGAAGGTATTTTGTGCAGACTAGCATATACAGCAGATAAACTAGAGGGCTCGACTGAAGAGACATGTTGACTTAAAGAAAAGGTGGGTTTTCTTTTCGACAAAGGAGATGTCTTCTAAAAACACATGTCATTCAGATACTAATATGACCGACGCAGTGCATATTTTACATGAGATAAAATGTCTTTCTCGGGGTTTAAATTTGATGCTAACGAAATATAACAATATGGAACGCCGATTATCTTCATATAATCTATCAAGGTGCGATGGGTATATTGTCGTATAAATTTCGCAAAAATGAAAATTACGCTTTCGTCTCACTTTATCAGATATATTTAGCAAAATCTCATGAAAATATCTTGAAATATTATAAACTGAAATTATTAAAAAAGAAAATTGCCATTGGGTTCATCATCGGCCTTCAAACAACTTGGAATTTCTCGCAAGCCTTTCCGACAATCTTCTTGTTTAAATTGCTAAATTCTGCTGTTATCCTTACATTCATTTCATCTCTGGGACAGAACGGAGTTTTGTTGGTCTCTTGCTGGACAATGTCCCACACAAAATGATCAAAGAGATAACGATTTGGTGAGTCAGGCGGCCAGATATTTGGAGTGATGTCGTAGAAATTTTCTAACATTCAAGAGGTTCCCTTGATTGAGTGGCATAGCCTAGAGTCCCGTTGCAAGACAGGGTTTTCCAGCAACCACCCTTTCGATCTATCTTCTCTAGGCACTTGATATAGGGGTTCGTGTTGAGTCTGAGGCTATGTGAGAAGATGAAAAGAGGCATAAAGTCAACATCGCTCGTGACCACCTAAAACAGCACGATTTGGATTAGGGGTTTGATTTACATCAACATCAATATGAATTTGTCTACAGATTGACACTCAAATATTCTGAAAGGCACCTGATTTTGGAGTTGCATATGAAACCTTTTTAGAAGATCTATTGAGAACTAGATGTTTAGTTTTTATCCATGTCGGTAAATATTGCTGGGACTGAGAATATCAACGGTTGTTCTGTGTGTTCACAACAGACAACTTCGGATCATCGAACGCTATGTATGTATTTAACGCCACTTCTCTGCACGAGCAGGATACGATACAAAGTCAATTTTTACACATATCTTAAGACGTTTCTAAGTTTTCTTTCCCTTCGACAGATTGCCATACCTAGATTTAAGATCAGAGTATGCCCAACTAGTTATCTATGGCTTGGGGGAGAACAATTTGATTCATTCTTTTCCCAAGAGTATTAACGCAAAACAAAATGCAAACAGCCTTATCCTGGTTTTGAATTTGGGTCGTCGTGTCCATCGTCTACGATGATAACATTACGTCACAAACGCCCCTACCTCTGTCTTTCTCTCCCTTTATACACACACACACACACATATATATATATATATATAGAGAGAGAGAGAGAGATAGATTGATAGAGAGAGAGAGAGAGAGAGAGAGAGAGAGAGAGAAATGGTAGATTTTGATAAATCTGACAAGATGAGAAAAAAGTGGAGAAGTGGATAAAATAAAATACTGACAACGGATTTGACAATGGTATTTCGTAACTCTTTCTAAAATAAAGACGAAATATCTATGTTAAATCCGTCTTCAGCGTTTTGTTTTTTCTACTTTTCCATTTATCTTTCTCTCTATCTCTCTCTCTCTCACACACACACACACACACTCACTAACACACACACACACTCATATATATATATATATATATATATATATATATATATATATGTATACTAGTAATGGATAAAATATTCGATTGGATTTAGCTTTCTCGATTTGGTGGAGCGACCTATCAAGGAGAAAGGAAAAATCAGAATTCAAACCCTGAGGAATGTTGTTCCAGAGAATCTGTGACACGATTATTCACATTCTTCTGTAATCAGATTATTCAAGTAGTTTGGTTGGTTTTACATAACCTTCACTACTAAAATCAAATCATTTGTGTTCGTAGTCCAACAGTTCTTATCTTTTACCAAACTCTTGGGTCGTCAAAAGCTGAGATGGCCGGGAGAATCCATCATTATATATATATTATCACCCACAGACTGTTTCGTTGTATCACAACTCTTCAGTGTGACTTGACACGCAAGACGCTTCAAGGTGGGATCGAAACCTACATAACTCTACGCCCAACTTGATGTGTAACCGCTCAGCCATTTCGACGACATACGTCTGCTCAGGAATTATAATGCATTTGTATTAGCTTTCGTTTATTTATATTTTGTGCGATCGGATACCAGAGTGCTCAATTCGTTTGAAGAGCTTTGCATTACGCGGGTGGCAGCCGTTATTTCGATATATATATATATATATATATATATATATATATATATATATATATATATATATATATATATATTACAGGGTTTTGTATAGGAAATGGTCTCGGCAAACCATGTTCAAATCCTTGACAGGACTCGAGCTTTCACTTTGCACAAACGCCTTCATAAAGGTATGGATTTTATTCTTCCCTAACCAGATATTGGTAAATGATAGTGCCAGCAGAGTTCTTTAAACAAGATAAGACAACCAAGAGAGTAAAAGGAAAACACTGATTTTAAACCAGCTGTTTTTTTAGGAATCGACTCTTCTAGCATCTTTGTTCCATTCTTCATTCTCCGTCCATTTGAAAGATTGTCTCGTCATACCCCAGCCACAAAAAGAGGGAAAAAATGCAAAATCACGAAATTCGTCGTCTGATATTGAGATTAACAGTTGGCCACACACGCTCTTCCACCTCTAACTTTAACCCTAAAATACTTACCCTTCAGTCTCTGGTTGGTATCATCGTTCAGCCAGCCTCCGTCACCATTTAAATGATTGTCGTATACTCATAAAGATATCAATTATAACAATACAGGCTGACTCTGTCGTTTCAGATACGAATGTATTTATTAATTTCTGACTTCAGTCCTTGGCGACACGACACAAATCATAAAAGCATATGCTAACCATACGATGCTGACCTCACCCACAACGCTCGGCGCATCTTGTGATGTTTTAAATCCCAATTAATCTCTGCTGGTCGAGATCCGAAAAATCTGATCTGATCTGATCTGATTCGAAAAACTCAACCGCTACCTCCAACGGTCGACCTCCACAAACTGTCTTTTTAAAATCCTCAAATTCTCAGGAGCATCTCTTCTGGGCATGACGTCATCCACACTTCAGCCCCATTTCTGTCTGGGGGTTTATTATACAGATGATGATTGTCATATTCTTTCTGCGCAGGCGTAAGACTGCACAATCTGATTATGCACCTAGAATAAGAGACCCGAGTAGTTCAAATCCTTACCAAACTAAATAATAAAATATAATTAACGAAAAATGATTCATACAAAAATATCCTTACCTTAATTATATAACATGATGACTTCTCTAAGACCTGTCCGGGGTGCTAGATCATGCATATCTTGTTACACATAACTCACTGGATGAGATGTTGAACTTTGTTAAATGTTCGTTTCCCCGTGCCATTTTTTACAAGGTTGCACCAATTTATACGAAGATCATTGAAAAGTTTCTCACCCTCACCCAGAAAGAAGAGTCATAGCTGAATATTTTAACTGAGATTTCAAAGATGAACAAAACTGTCTGCAAGATTGGTTCTTAAGAATTCTGGCGCTAAATAATCTATGGCACATCAATCCTTGTTGGTTATTTAATGCCAAGTCTTGTTTATACATATTTATAAAATATATGATTTGTAAACACATTTTCAGTAATTTCATTTTTAAATGATGTAGATCTAATTTGTTTGCCGACTCGTTGTGCAATCGTTTCTACTCAGATTGTTTAAAATATTGCTGTCTAACACTTATTCTATTCTACATTACTCATTCGTTTTCACACAGTCAAATGGTTCAAAGTATTACTATGTATCACTAACAATTCAATTAAACATCAGTTATTTGTTGATACATGGTTAAATGATCTAACAGTTCTATTTCTAACAATTCAATTTAATCAAAGTCATTTGTTTTCACAGAGTTTAAATCTCAAACAGTTCTATTTGACATATAGATAGAACCTTATCAGGCGTTACCTCCCCGGGCCATCGTAAACCTGGGAGCGATGACAGTGAAGGGATAGCTCTAGCGTTAGTATTACAGGAGCCTCGCTATCATATTGTTTAGTGTCATATTCGGGGTCTAACCCCTCTGCAGAGATGCAGTCGGTGTATTCTACTGCCCCAGCCAGGCTTTGACTCTTGGAATCTACCTTGGCTAGCGATACAATATTTGATTGTTGGTCGGTTTTTTGGGTTTTATGGCATATCAAACTTTGCGGGTTATTTAACGCCAAATCCATTTTTATGTAAATAATCATTTCTAATTCAAAGAATTCAGTTTAGCGTAAGCACGCAGTTTAAATGTAAAAGTTAAGTTAGTGACCATAGTCGAGGGTGACCCGAAGGCTCCCTTTTCGATAGCTACTACACCAAGGTGTAGGGGAGGGCGCTACTCCATTCCCAGGATTGCTCCACTTTACCCTTGAACCGTACCTTATAATGCTGAGTGTTAAGCAAGGTAGTATCAAGTTCCATTTTTAAAGTCTTTGGTATGACTCGACCTGGGATTGAACCCAGGTCTCCCGGGCCATTGGCGAACACTCTAACCGCTGGGCCAGAAAAACATTTCTATTCTAAGCTATTCAGTTTAGTCAAGCAGTTCTAATTCATCTTATTCAGTTTGGTATAAGTACTGATTTTGTTTACACACAGTTAAATGTCAAAACAGTTCTATATTAAACAAATCAGTTTAGTGTAAGTACAGTTTCAATGTAAAAAAACAGTTCCATTTCAAATAAGTCAGTTTAGCATAAGCACGCAGTTTAAGTTTAGATATAAGTACGGTTTAATTGTCAAAAACATGTCTATTTCAAGCTATTCAGTTTAGTCTAACAATTCAGTTTTGCATAAATATGCAGTTAATTCTATTTAACCCATAGATAGGGCCCTATCAGGCGCTACCATGCCGGGACAGAGTGGACCTGGGAGCAATTGCAATGAAGAAGTACTCCGCATCCCCCAAGGCCCCAGCATTACTGGAGCATCACCATCAGATTGTTTAGTGTCATATCCAGGTCACTCATTGGGGGGAGGAATCTTATCCTCTGCAGAGGTGCAGTCAGTTTATTCTACAGCCCCAGCCGACTGGGCAAAGAACATTTGAACTGTTATCATATATCTATACAAAAGCGTCACAGAAAAGTAACTGTCTCGGTCAAGGTCTCTAAAATAAAGATATTTTAATATTCTTTTAAGCATAAACATAGACAACTAATTTTTAAAAAAATTTTCTCTCATAAATTATTTCATATCACGATTTAAAAGCATAAAAAAGCACATTTATTAAAGTACACATCGTGGCATTGCAGGGATAAATTACCTGTGAAAGTGAGGATGGATTTTGCTTTGCTGGACTGAGCATTACACAAATGGAACTTTGATTTGGAACCCTGCGTTAGAAATATGTAGAATACACTAATTGTATCCTCTGCAGCGGAGCAAAACACCTTCTCACAAATCTGGGGATTCTACATATGAAACTAAACTAAATCTGACGGTGGGAATCAAGTTTCGGAGCTCTGGAGAGTGTGGAGGACCCCTTCATTACCATGTCCACTGCGACTATGAATGGTTGTAATTGTAAGGATCACATCTACGTTTGATATACGAGGGGCATATGATAAGTTTCCAGACATTTTTCGTATGGGCATTTAAGATTGTTGTAGACTCTTGAAAATTCAGTATGTTATTGCTATATATCTGATGAGATGACTGACCAATTTTTATGATTTCAGCTTCAAATCACCAGCCAAAGAAGGAATTGGAATACACCCTACTAAAGCCTGATTGTCACAGCTAGTGAATTTCAAAAATACAATCTGACAATTTAGAAGAACGATATGCAATAAAATTATGTTCTAAGCTTTGAAGAAATGCCACAGAAACGTATGGAATGCTTCAGACAGCTTTTCGACCATCTTGCATGAACTGAGCATCAGTTTTTGAGTAGCATAAGAGATTCAAGGAAGGCAGGGAGTCTGTGAGGGATGATGATAGGTGTGGGAGGAGTAAGGAAGTCAGAACACCAGAGTTGATTGGCCAAAGGGTTAGGGTTAGGATTAGTGTTACTATGTTGAGGTTTTAGGGGAGTTCAGGAAGTGATTCCGTCGGAAGAGGCCAGCACTCTTCAAATCGGGTCAGTGGCATATCCACCAGGACAATGCACCAGTCCACAACTCCAGCCTTGTCAAAGACTATTTGAGCAAGATAGGCATCAAGACAGTTTCTCAGCCTCCCTTTAGTCCAGACTTTGCTCCCTGAGACTTTTGCTTATTCCCTAAGCTCAGAGGCTGTCGTTATGAGACAATTGAGGAGATAAAAGAGGCTGTGACGAAGATCATTGACACGCTCAGACAAGAGGACTTCCATGGAACCTTGCAGAAGTTGTTGGAACGGTACAACAAGTGCATTGCAGCCGGAGGAGATTACTTCGAAGGGGACTAGAGTTTCATTTGTGTACTATCAATAAAAGTGCCCACACGAAAAACGTCTGGAATCTTATCGTATGCACCTAGTATACGCGTTTGAATTTATTGATGTTAGATTGGAATACTTGAAACGGTTGGAAGGCCTCGTGGAAGATTAACGTGCAGGACTCTGTAAGCGAGTTCGAACTCCAGTCGCGCTATAACGTTCACTTTCGAACTAATACCCTTGGGAAACGTATGAACCGCCTTATTATCTCTACCTGTGTATTAGATAGTACTTCAACTGTTCTTCCAGTAGGACAGCTTTGTCATTGAATAACTCACCAAGCTCGATATACGATTAAACAAATCAAATATAAAACTGGGAGCCAACAAATTATTCTTAAATAGAAAGTTACTAGAAACCTTTTAATTGCGTCGACATTATTAGTATGAGATAGGAATACTTGAAACCATTCAACTTTGTGCAAATTAGTCGCATTGTAAAGGTGTACTTGATATCATATAACTGTTCGCTAACAAATTATTATTCAATGGAAATAGTTACTTGAAACTATTGGATCTTTGAATAGAGTCCTAGTCGAAGTCCAGCTGAATGATCAACTTTCAAGAACTAGCAGTTCCCCCTCAAGAAAGAGGAGGACTATTTATGCCACACTGGCAGATTCCATTGTGTATATGGGCCAATCCATTCCTTGGGCTGCGATTGGCTGAATCGTCCGATTGGTCACGCTTGTGCATAAATACCAGCCCCCAGCTCAGCTCGAGCTGGCGTCCATATTGCTGGGATTCCACAGATTACGTCTGCATGAACCGGACCTCCGGTAAGTTGCTACTATTGTTGTTCCGTTGACTTATACAGAAACCATTTAATTGTGTCGACATTATTATTAGTATGACACAAAGTTTCTTGAAGCTATAAAACTGTGGGCAAATTAGTTGCATTGGAAAAGAATAATTGATATCATATGACTGTGTGCCAACAAATGTTTATTATTAAATAGAAATAATTACTTGAAACCATAAAATTGAGTATAAATTATTTGCTGCAAGTGTATGAATTATTATCCATTAGCTAGTGTATTAATTACACACACATAAACACATAGACGCAAACATATATATATATATATATATATATATATATATATATATAAAACGGAAGTCTTCCATCAACCTAAACCCATTCCCAAACAAATCATAGGAATTAGACAACCTCCATTTGTCCATGAATTTCCTGACACTCCAATTACTACCGATGGGAACAGGCTCAAATATGCGAAATCATTCACGCACTTGGGACGCACTGGGAATTCGAAAAGCCTCTGTTGACGGCTAAAATGGTAAATTGCATCTCCAAAGCTAACAAGTCTTTTGGAAAGCTTCGTCATCGTTTGTGGAATGAAAAGGGGATATCATTAAATTTTTAAAAAATGGTGTTTACAAAGCAGTTGTGCTCACCACACTTTTATATGCGTCTGGGACGTGGACATTCTATAGCAAACATATCAGTCAAGTTGATGTATTTCGCAAATAATGCCTTCGTTCCATCTGCAGATTCAACTGAGGAAATGGGGTTTCAAACGCTGACCTGCTTGGAAAATGTAAGACTGGCGGAATCGAGACCACTTAACTCCAATCACAGCTGAGATGAGTTTGCCATGTAATCCACATGAGTGATAATAGAATTCCTAAGATTCTTATGTACGGACAGTTTGAGTTTGGGAAATGCAATGTCAGTAGACCCTGGCTAATGTATGGGGATAAGTTAAAGTGTTGTAGACCTATCATAGACCCAAACAAGAACATAATCAAAGATAATGAACGAACTTTAATGAACGAACGAAACACACTTCTTTATAAAAAATATCTTTCTCTCTCATTTTATTCTCGAAAGGCGCACATAGTTTGTTGTAAGTTTGAGAGATAGATGGAGAGACATATACTGAGAGAGGAGACTTCTTTTTGCCCCATATCTTCTTCCTAGATCTAGGGGTGTCAATGCTTGCACCCCCTTGCAAGCCGTATCGTCAGAGACGATCTAACGCTTCTGATCGGCTGCGTATCTCTGGATCGACCCTCGATTCTGACTGGACTGACCGCGTGGTTCTCATATCACATGGTCTCCTTCCGGTTACACACCTGCTCGACCGGCCTACCCCGACGCACTGCCACCCCCTGTTTACTAATCACAACGTACAGCTTGTCAAAACACACGGGGTCACCAGGGACGAACCCCAAATCCTTGTCAACAGTCATTATATAACAAAAAGGTAACCTAAAATCTCTTGAAATCCCTCTCGACAGTTTTGAAAACAGGGCGAAGGTCCGTAAGGACTGGAGAAAACATATCATTTAGCCCTTGCCAGTTTTGAATCAAAACAGATTCCGCATCTGCAGGAATTGCGTCACTTGTACCCGTTGAACACCTCAATGACTCACATGCAATAAGTGTGCAGGTCAAAAGCAGAATTATGCTCCCATGTAAAGCAAAAACATAAAATTTGGGATTTCTCTTGACCCTCATGAGTCAAAATTGACGCGAGAATCCATCATATATATATATATATATATATATATATAGGAATGCATAATATATAACAGTAAAAACTTTAAAATATCTCTTAAAAAACTACTTCGCAAAAAATATAAATATAAACGTACCATGTATACGACTTTCTAATATTAAGGCATGAAATAACTTCAGAGAGTTTAACATGCTGTTAAAATCAATCGCGAAATCAATCGATTAACAAAGCTTGAACCGACTTTGGACATTTGATGAAATAATCAGTATCTTACGTTGTTCTGAAAATATAGTCCGATTTTTGTATAAACAGTTGCATTCTTGACGATTAGCGAATCATCCTTGTTAATTTTCTATCACCTTTTTCAGAATATGATTTTAAAGGTTATATACCCATAATCGTGAACATGAAAAAATCAGTGATGTGTTTACTTTTTTTTGCATGAGTTCAAGCTTGGGTCATAATTTTGATTTAAGACACTGCTCGGCCACATGTTGCCTGAATGACGCAGCTCGGCCACATGTTGCTTGAATGACACTGCTCGGCTACATGTTGCCTGAATGACGCAGCTCGGCCACATGTTGCTTGGATGACACTGCTCGGCCACATGTTGCCTGAATGACACTGCTCGGCCACATGTTGCCTGAATGACGCAGCTCGGCCACATGTTGCCTGAATGACACTGCTCGGCTACATGTTGCCTGAATGACGCAGCTCGGCCACATGTCGCCTGAATGACACTGCTCGGCTACATGTTGACAGTTTGACACATCTCGGCCACATGTTGCCAGAGTGACACTGTAGAAACTTTCTGACTCCGGATATGAGACTTTTCTTCATCCTCCATACTGTCCTACTCTTTAACCAAGTGACTACCATTTTTTACAAGCATCTGGACACTTTTTTTATGCTAAAAGACATTCCGTTCCAAAGGAGAAGTAGAAACTGCATTTAAAGATTTGTAATCGAAACCTGTAGAGATTTATCGTACAGGCATAAATAATCTCGTTAATCGATTGCATAAATCGATCGATGTTCAAGAATCATATTTTGATTGATTAAGATACTGTATAGATTTATTATTTCAGAAAAAAAAAAAATTAAATCGGAAATGATATTTTGAAAACAGAAAATATTGTAAGGTGATGCCGTTTAGCGAAAAAGTAAATCCACGTACATCTCAGAGTCACGTTATTGTTTGCGTAGAAGCAAAGTCAGCGATCTGATTTCGAACACCAAAACGACGTTTTAATCGTCTCTCTTTATTCATCTATTCTTTTCTCATGTAATGTAGCCTATGAATAAGTCTGCTTCTATGTGTTATTTTGTCATAAGAAAGTTGATTTCCTTCTGAATAAAACTTACCCAGAAGTTATTTCTTGTAGAATATCATGTAAGCAAAATAGTTATTGGGCATTATCTATAACCAAACTCTATTGCATTTAATCTCTGTGTCTAAAAATATGAATATATTGCAGTCCAGAAATATGCACACCCAGTATAAAATTCTATATTAGCATATTTTCAAACCAAATTTAATTTTTCTTGGCTACAACATTGCAATATTGTAGAATTTGATAAATTATACGAAATTATCCCTCGATTTCCAACTCTCTCTGCTCTTTTTTCAAGCCTTTGGGGATCGTCCAAGTGCGCCATATTGATATAACCGTTACTATCATGTTACACAGCTTTTTTTAGTTCTCTGGCAAGGTCTTAGTATTATTTCTCTTTTCGTTTTCTTTGGTTTTCACTTTGTCGTCCGTTGGGACAGTAAAGTCCACAATACAGCAAGTTCTCTTTTTTTTTAATTTTTGGTTATTATCGCTTGGTTTGTTCTTCTGGCAAGGATTTGGTAATCTGTTTGTATCTTAAAATCCCAGAGAATTTTTAGTATCTCATTCTCCAGGACAGGTTCTGGGTTGTACATATATTATTTGTTCGTATCATCAAATTTCTTTGGTAAGGCAACTAGTCTAGGAGAAGGAAAACTTTGAATTCAAACCTGTTAAACTCCGCTTAAAAAATGACCTTGTGTCATATCCTGCCCGAGCGGAGGGGGGGTTGGTAAATGTGGTATCATCAAATCTCTTGCACAATATGCAGTGAATTCCCTTCCCCACCTAATCGAGTCAATTATAATTATTATTACTCTTTTGAGAGTTTCCCCCTCTCAGCGTTAGCTGATAGTTTCTCACTGAAGTTTGAATGACATCAAGTCTCCTCAAGTCTCCAGGACTCTTCTCACTTTTCTGGCCGACCTTAATAAAGCTGTAATTTGGATGGTCACCTCTCGTTCTCCTATTTCCCAGTCTTTCTGTGCCTGTATCAACCCTTAGGTGACTGAACCAAGAGCACCAATTATAATTGTGATGGTCGTCACTGTCATGTTCCAGTTTTTTCAATTCCCTATCAAAGTACTTATCCTTCTTTTTACTTTCTTTCAGTTTTATTCTGTGGTCAACCGGGACAGCAACGTCTACAATTCTGCAAGTTCTCCTTTTTGTGTGTTGATTATAACTAAGTCTGTTCGTCTAGCAGATATCAGGTGATCCGTTTGTATTTGGAAATCTCAGAGGAGTTTGTGCGTCTCATTTTCCCGGACAGATGCTGGTTTGTGCATATACCATTTGTTCATACGGTCAAATTTAAATTTCATGCACAGTTCTCAGTAGATAACCTGGCCCACCCATTCGTGTCTAGTCTTATACTCTTTTTGAGCTAGTTTGCTGCATTTGATTATTATTATTATTATTATTATGACAATTATTTACTGCTTTAGAGTTTTTCACATCAGTCTTAGCTGATAGTTTTTCACTGTAGTTTGAGTGACATCAAGTCTCCAGGACTATTCTAAGTATTCTGGCCGTCCTCAATAATGCTGTCATTTGGATAGTCTCCACTCGTCCGCCAACTTCCAAGTCCTCCAGGCCCTTTGATAATTCCTTAGTTACTGTGCCAAAAGCACCAATCACAATTGGTATAATTGTCACCTTCATGTTCCATAGTTTTTTCAATTCTCTAACAAAGTTGAGGTACTTATCCTTCATTTAACACTCTTTCAGTTTTATTCTGTGGTCAGCCGGGACAGCAAAATCGACAATTTTGTATATTCTCTTTTTTTTTTTTTAATTATTATAAGGTCTGGTCTTCTGGCAGAGATTAGGCGATCCGTGTGTATGTCTAAGTTTCATTGGAGTTTATGTGTGTCATTTTCAAGGACAGGTGCTGGGTTGTGTATATACCATTTGATGATATGGTCAAATTTAAATTTCTTGCACATTTCCCTGTGGATTACCTTGCTGACCCAATCGTGTCTACACTTATACTCGTTCTGTGCTAATTTGTTGCATTCGCTTACTAGGTAATTTGATCGTTTCGTCTCTGTCACCACGTAGCCTACACTTGCTATTTTGTTGAGTCTTATCTCTGCTCGCTTTATTGTTATAATCATTTACTCATTAAAGTTTTTCATATCAGCGTTAGCTGATGGTTTTTCACTGGAGTCTGAGTGACAGCAAGTCTCCCCAAGTCTCCAGGACTCTTTTCAGTATTCTGGCCGTTCTCAATAATGTAGTAGTTCGGATGGTCTCCATCCGTCCACAAACATCCAAGTCCCCCAGTCCTTTTAGTAATCCTTTAGTTACTGTTCCAAACGCACTAATTACAATTGGTATAATTGTCACTTTCATGTTCCATAGTTTTTTCAATTCCTTAGCAAGGTCGAGGTACTTATCCTTCTTTTCACAATTCTTTCAGTTTTATTCTGTGGTCAGTCGGGAGAGCAAAGTCGACAATTATGCAAGTTCTCTTCTTTTTGTTGATTATTATTAGGTCTCGTCTACTGGCCGAGATTAGATGATCCGTGTGTATGTCAAAGTCCCATAGGAGTTTATGTGTGTTATTTTCTAGGACAGGTGCAGGGTTGTTTATATACCATTTGTTTGTATGATCAAATTCATATTTATTGCACATCTGTAACATATTGACCTTCGACCTAGCCGTCAATCAAGGAAGAGGTGGATCCGGTCGAAGATATCAGGGTATAACCTTGGATTGGGTGCAGATGTGACGCCCACAAGAAGCAGGTGGATATCAAACAATTATATAACCCGGGGCCACAGATATGTTCAGTTAGTTGGAGTCAGTGAGTTAGAGATAAGATGCTGTAGAGAGAACCAGCACCCAGCCGAGGGCTATGGGCCCTCAGGACCTCCGATTGAGCAGCTCAGCAGAACGAGAAAGAAGTACTGCTAAAGGCAAAGGAACTGGGGGTCAATATGTTGCAGTTTGTTAATGTATATGAGTATAGTTGTATATGTATCATGGTTGTGACTATACAACACATCTCCAAGTGGATCACCTTGCCGATTATTATTATTATTATTATTATTATTATTAATTGTTATCGTCGTAGGAAATGAACACGGCGACAAATCCTGGACGAGACTGATTGCATTTCACATAGCACTAATACCCTTGGGAAAGGTACGAATCCAATTATTCTCCCTCCAGCTATGGGTAAATAGTAGGACAGACTAGGTTCTTCAGCCTTGGTTAGGCAACTAGTCTAGGAGAAGGAAAACTCTGAATTAAAACCTGTTAAACTCCGCTTAAAAAATTGACCTTGTGTCATATCCTGCCCGAGCGGAGGGGTTGGTAAATAGGATTATTATTATTTTCTCAATACGTCTAGTTGAGCCAAAGGAGACCTTATCATCAGCCATTTGAGCCCAACAGCTTCAAACGCGGATAAACGTATCAACCCATCATTCGGTTTTTGTTTTTTTTTTTCAGTTTTTTTCATTATTTATTTATTCATTTATTTTTTATAAGCCTCGTTGAATCTTCTTCCTCTCTTCCTTTGCAACTCCGAGCTGAATTAAATCTCGAGGCTTGATAGTTTGGGGCATGATATCTCAACTCGCACATGCCAAAAGAACGCGGCCCGTGTGTCACGTAGCACCATTTTTCGTATCTGACATGGCAGTTAGGGTCATATATTATGAAAACGGATAAATTTTGGTTGCTTCCGGAACACTGCCGTTTTAGAAGAGTTAATTCACTTTCACAACACTAGAAGAATGGACCTTAATAACATCGAAGCATTTAACCCTGTTGTGAATTTCACGGGAAGCACACACACACACACACACACACACACACACACACACACACACACACACACACACACACATCTATATGGTTATACTAGGATGGATAGAAAGTAATAGAACATTTCTATTTTTTAGGTTGGCAACCTTAATTCAGAATCATCTGATTGATTTCCATGGCAGTGTGACGCGAAGAATTTACTTTTATCCCAAAACGGGGTTTTATTTTCGTGTGAAGACGGGGCAGGTTGGCACTTGATCCCTTGTAGAATAAGTCCTCGTTCAGAGTTTTTTCTCAGGCATATAAGAACTGGCATATTATGTGGGGGATTAATTTATGGCCAGACTGACCGCCACTTGCAAGGGGTTCCAATTTTCACACTATACACACACCCACCAAGGCCGCTAGACTTCTTCCCCTAGAACAATGGAAGATATGGACCTATAGGTTTAGTCGTAATAATATTAATTAGAGTAGTCGGCAATTCCGGTTTCCCGTGTGATATTTTAAAGGAATGAATAGGATAATTTTAAGCAAGATAACATAAGGCGAATAGAAGCTGAAAAGGAAGCATGAAGCAGAACTGCAAAGAACAACTTAGACCACGTGGTAACATTAAAATATATCAATCTTTTACTATACAAAGATATACACCTTCAAATTGTCAAATATATACTAAATGAACAGTCCATGAACATAAAAGTCTTTCTTCTTTTCTTTTCTTTCGTTTTCCTTCAAATTGAGAGAGAGAGAGAGAGAGAGAGAGAGAGAGGGTATATAAAATTGGGTATAAGGAGAAACAGTCCCAAGGGTACTTATCTTATTTTCTTTGATGGAATTCCTGTGGAGAATCTTTCCTCTTTTACGGGCTAATAGACTTTATGCTATTTATAACACTGGCTTGGAGAACTTGGGTCCCTCGTGTCCGAGATACTTTTTTGTCTTCTTCACCCGGAGTACTGGCTTTTGGTCTGTCTGCCACGAGCCCTGTCCAATAACTACCTTTTCTTACTATCTATTTCCGCTGACGGGAAGGAGTCCCCACTTCCGTTTTGGGGTCCCAGCCAATCATTTGGCTTCTCTCTCCTTCTCGTGTCAGGCGACCCGAGTGAGGTCACCAAGTATAAACATCTGGTATCCCCTGTGACCCATATTCCTTCTTAACAGTCATTCTCTGATGGCTTGCTACTGTTAATTCAAACGAGAGGATAGTAGTCATCCCACTTCCATCGTCTCAGTGGGATATCACGTGACAGCAGTGAGTAATCTTGTATTACTTAGAAGTGGATAATAATCCGTATATAATTGGTTGTCTTTCACTGGAGTATGAATGACGGCAAGTCTCCTTAAGTTTCCAGGACTCTTCTCAGTTTTTTAACCGATTTTAACATTGTTGTAGTCTGTCTTGTCTCGATTCTTCCTCTAATTGAGAATTTCTACACTTTTTTCCATGTTTTGGAGATCAATCTACAATTGTTATCGCCGTCATTCTCATGATCCACCGCTATTTTAAATATCCTTCCCACTCATCCATTCTCTCCCGTAGTCTGTTTGTCTTTCTGTCTGTCTCTTGCTTATATTTATGTATATGTATGTCTCAGTAGCTGTGTTAGCACTTCTGTTTTGTTGAATCATCTGAAAATACTTAGAGAAAAACGAGGTAGAATGTACATGTTATTTTGAATAAATCCTGGATGTAGCACCCCATAAAACAGCAGTTGTACGGCCAATTACCTCCCATCTCACAAATCATTCGAGTAAAATGCACTGCTGGAGAAGTAAGGACGGGGTCATCGGAAACGTTCTCTTATGGATACGGAGACGCGCCATTTTGGCCGACCACCATAAACTCATATACATCAGCTCTATACCGACACCAGAAGCTGTCTAGATGTGTGAAGGACTACAGTGACAGATGGCGAGTAATAGAGAGAGAGAGAGGGGGGAGAGAGAGGCACAGAGATAGATTGAGAGAGAGAGAGAGAGAGAAAAGAAGAGAGAGAGACAGAGTGTGTGTAAGTTTGTTTCAAAGATGACGGATGATCATGCATACACACAAACATATAAAGTAAAATTAAAGATGGCGTCCGAAGTCGAAGGTGACCCAAAGGCTCCTTTTTCAATAGCTACTTCACCGATGTGTAGGGAAAAGAGTTACTCCTTTCCATCGCTTCACTTAACCCTTGATCCTGAGTGTTAAGTAAGACGGCATCAAGTACCCTTTTTTGAGGCTTTGGTATGACTTGACCTGGGATTGAACCTCGGTCTCCCAGACCATTGGCGAATACTCTACTCATGAGGCTATTCGTAGTAAGACCAGTCCATGTTATTAATGGCGTTAACTTAGTAGGAGTGACGGATTGTGATTAACACTACATAGCTATAACCATTATATCAAAACTTTAATAGTTCTAGCTTGGAGGGAAACATTCGTGAGAAAGTTTCAGCCAAAATAAGAATTTAATGGGAATGGGGTAAAGTTTTAGGAATGGGGTAAATGTGCTACGTGTGTGTATCCCTCGAGTTTGGAAATGAAAATAATTTACAGCAAAAAGAAGCAAACACACCATTTCTTTTCCTGTATCAGTTTTATTTTATACTCCTTGAAAGAAAGTCCCCGTGGTACATACCGTTTAGTTCCTTTGAGTGAAGGATTAGGGTAATTTAAGTAAAAGCGCCAGGATAAATAAAAGTGTCACTGAGTTTGTGGTTGGTGTGATACTTTTATATCACAAGGTTCTAGGAGCTGCTGAGAATAGTGCCCTTCTTCGTGAGAGGCTGACAGTAAAAAGATAAAAAGCAGAAAAAAAAATGCAACAGAAGAACT
>OY757922.1:26293559-26318559 GCA_963585895.1 Sepioteuthis lessoniana
TTTGTATTGTTTATGTGTTAAGTGTGTTATATGTGGGTGTAAGTGAGTATGTATTATATATGTGTGCGTGTGTGTGTGTGTGCATGTATGTGTGTATGTGTGTGCGTGTGTGTGTGTGTGTGTGTAATGGTGATTTGATGACCTTTAATAAAAGGTCACATTAGAATACATACAGTCGCTTACACAACATGCATAAGCACAACCCCCCCCGCACACACAGAAAAATCAACAAACAATAAATGAGAAACGGAAGTCACCTTCTCACATTACGTCCCTACTCCAATAGTTTTTGCCTGTTTCTCTTTGTTAAAACAGTTCTTTCTTGTCAACACGGATTTGAATGACGACAAAAAGCAGTGGATTTAATAAAGGGAAAATGATTTGTCTCAAAAACAAAGTCTGAGATATCAGAAAAAAAAAATTCTGGTTTAAACAATCATTCATTTTCATTCGTTATATAGGAGTTGTATTTGAACGAGTTAAGCAGCAGGTTTCACAAATAATTTATTTTCCTATAAGCCGGCATTTTTTTTTCTTTGATTTCTTGAAAAAATACCAGTTTAACCTTGCAGCTTCAATCAAGAAATTTTGAACCTTTTTAGTAGATTCTCACCAACATAGAATATTTTCTAAACCATATTTATTAAATCAATTGTTTTACAGTCTACTTTTTGTATCATCTGTTATATTAATTCGATTCGGTTTCATTGTCGATATCTTCTATGTAGTTCTCTAATCTCACGTATACTTCCTCTCTCTTTCTCTCTCTCTTTCTTTCCCTTTATATATATATATATATATATATATATATATATATATATATATATATTGTAACAGTGTTCGTTGTTCCTAATTCGCTTTATGGGTTTGTGGCGAACCATATAATACACAACTATAACCCCCCACACACACACACATACACAAGCACAAGCATACATAAGGTTTTGTACACAATTCTAACGGTTTTGGACTGTATTTTTTTTCAATTTTTTTCGATTTCTACATTTTCTTTCGTTATCTGCCTGATGATTGTCTTTTGTAAAAGTTCAGGAAGCCTAAGGTTACAGACAAACTTCCATGGCATTGAATATATAAAATCTATTATATATATATATATATATATAATCAATTACACACATACACACACACACACACACACACATATATATATATAATCTATTATATATATATATATAATCTATTATATATATATATATATATATATATATATATGGGTAAATAGTGGAGTAAAATCCGCCAAAATAGAAAAAATCAATAAGATAATTCAAGCCAAAGGAGAGATTTATTGAGAAAATTGAGTCACTATAGTGTCGATCTTGTTTTTCAATAAATCTCTCCTGCTTGGATTACCTTGTTATCTCTCTCTCTCTCTCTCTCTCTCTCTCTCTCTCTCTCTCTCTCTCTCTCTGTATATATATATATATATATGTATATATGTGTGTCTGTAGGTGGTGTGTCTAAAAGGTAACTGGACTGGAGTCACAAACAATTTATTTCAATTCCAAACAACAAACTACATGGTTTTTCCCTTCAAAGTGATCCCCACTTAAGTCTAACGAACTTCCCCATCATGCTCTGCCACGATTCTAATGACTGCAAGAAAGATTTTTCTGGGATACCCCCTCCTCAGCTCCATCGTTACGGCTTACTTGATAGCCTTCCTGGCTTCAAAGGCATTCTCCTTGATGATCTCTTTGAGCTTAGCGAACAGAAAAAAGTTACACGTAGCAAAATCCACTAAATAGGGAAGTTGCTTCACTATAGCTATGTTCCTCTCGGCCAGGAATTGCCAGAAGCTCAACACACCCAATCGCATTACTTTTCAGAAATGCTCAAATATTCGGTGATAATCTATTGAATATTGTCCTTTTTTCTTGCCCAGCAGACTTGTAATGTTTCGAAAAGTCAAATGACAATCGCCACTCGCTATTTGTCTTACCCGCTCAGCGTTGACCTCAGTCCGGCTTATTGAATGTCTCTCGTTCCTGAAATCATCTTTCATCTCCTTGTGGCCCTCTTTACACCACTTATGCCACTTAAAAGCTCCCACATGTACTTGAGCAAGCAAAAAATTGTTTAGATTAACTTTTTTCGTTGGTTTAACTTCTCGCCAATATACCAACTCAAACAGAATTTCAACTGCCTCAACGTAAATCAAAACAAAACAGAATATATGCATTTAGGACAAAAAGAGGCCATCTCCAGTTCTAAAGATTATTCCATACCTTGGCAGCAACATCTCATAGATTGAAAGTAATGTCAGCATACACCTAAGGAAGGTGTGGAATACTATTGATGGGTAATCAATTAAATGGAAATATGATCCATACGATAAAATAAATCAGAATATCTTCCAAGACGGATCTGTGTGCTTAGTATTATGTGAATATACCACATGGACAATAACGAAACACACAGAGAAAATACCAAATTGGAACTATCCAAGAATACTGTGTGCTCCCTTAAACAAATGCTGGAAGCAACATCCCACAAAACAGCAGATGTACGGCCACTGACCTCCCATCTCACAAACCATCCAAGTAAAACGAACAAGATATGTGGGGCACTGCTAAAGAAGCAAAAACGAACTCATAAGTGCTTTTCTGTTATTGACTCCTGGGCATGGATGTGCCTGTGTTGGCTGACCAGTAAATACAATCCCACATTAGCGCTGTGCAAACACAGGCTGCAGCATAAAATACCTGCCAAGAGCAATGGATGATAGGGACGGATGGTGAGAAAGTGTCAGGGAACTCAGATTTTTGGGGAGATATGGTCTTAGAAGTTTACTGACAGCCAAGACTGGGTTCTCCCGCACGACTTGATGATAATGATTAGATGATATATATATATATATATATAAGTGTGTTTGTGTGTGTGTGTGTGTGTGTGTGCGCATATATATATTTGTGTGTTTCTATATGAGCGTATGTATATGTGTGCATGTAAATTCTTTCGTTCTTATGAGAATATGTGGATATCCAGTACTGGACTAAAAACCAAAAAAACTTTATTACCATTAAAATTTATGAAAGTTTAAGGGTTTATCCTATTTACCAACCCCTCCGCTCGGGCAGGATATGACACAAGGTCATTTTTAAGCGGAGTTTAATAGGTTTTAATTCAGAGTTTTCCTTCTCCTAGACTAGTTGCCTCACCTAGTCTGCCCTACTATTTACCCATAGCTGGAGGGAGAATAATTGGATTCATACCTTTCCCAAGGGTATTAATGCTATGTGAAATGCAATCAGTCTCGTCCAGGATTTGAACTCGTGTCGCCGTGTTCATTTCCTACGACGATAACCATTACACCATGGGCAACTCCACAAAGATTAAAGGTTTCTGCACACATAGGAATAATTTCCTTAATAATTTTTGTTAAAGTTCCGTTTGTTGAAGCAAAATTTTCTTTTAAGAAAATTATAATTTTGCTATGATAAAGAACAAAAAAAATGGTTCAATGTTTTCATTGTCTGTTTTTTCTAATAATATATATATATATATATATATATATATGAGTGTGTGTTTTCATATATATGTGTGTGGGGTGGAAGGCTGTGTATATATGTAACGTGTGTGCATGTATAGCGATGTATCTCTGTATATATATATATATATATATATATATATATATATATATATGTATACAGAGGTTTGGTTTGGCATTTGAGTCAACCGGGTTTCGATCCCAGCTTCGGGAAGATACTGTCTAGCCACACTGATGAGTTCTGATAGAACGAAACAGATCTGTCTGTGGATGACTATAGAATTATGTATACTCCCCTACCCCCATGGGGTTGAGTTCTCTGGCGAAGAAGTAATCGTGTTGCCATTAGCGTCTATTGCAAGCCTCTTCGTAGATGAATTGAGGTCTCGGCAACCATTTGAACGGATGTATGTAAACAATAGTAATTGTGATTCATACCGTTTAAAATTTACTTCGCAGATTATATCTTCTTGTGGCTGAATGGTTAGAAGCATTTTGGCATTTAAGTCAACCGGGTTTCGATCCCAGCTACGGGAACATACTGTCTAGCCACACTGATGAGTTCTGATAGAACGAAACAGATCTGTCTGTGGATGACTACATGTATACATATATATACAAGGTGCCTTCAATTAATTTCCTGACTTTTTTCGAATGGGCACTTTTTTTGAAAGAACACACATGAAACTCTAGTCCCCTTCGAAGTAATCCCCTCCAGCTGCAATGCATTTGTTGTACCGTTCCAGCAACTTCTGGAAGGCTCCATGGAAGTCCTCCTGTGTGAGCGTGTCAATGACCTTCGTCACAACCTCTTTCATCTCCTTAATTGTCTACTAACGACGGCCTCTAAGTTTTTCTTTGAGCTTACGGAATAACCAAAAGTCACAGGGAGCAAGGTCTGGATTTTAGGGAGGCTGAGAAACTGTCTTGATGCCCATCTTGCTCAAATAGTCTGTGACAAGGATGGAGTTGTGGACTGGCGCATTGTCCTGGTGGAAATGCCATTGACCCGATTGGAAGAGTGATGGCCTCTTCCGACAGAATCTCTTCTTGAACTCACTTAAAACCTCAACATAGTATTCCTAGTTGACTGTCTGTCCAGTGGGAACTCAGTGCATGTAGATCATGCCAGTGCTGTCAAAAAAGTGATCATCAAAAGTTTGTGGGTGGATTTGCTTTGTCTGGCCTTCTTGGGTCTGGGAGAGCCAGCATGCTTCCACTGGGAACTTTGTCTCTTGGTATATGGGTCTATCAGTAGATCCAGCTTTCATCACAGATCACCAGAGCATCAAGAACTGTTGGATTTGAATTGATCAGCTCGACCATCTCCCTGCCGTCATGACAATGTCTTTCTTTCTGATCTTCTCTGAGCACCGTTAGGACAAACTTCGCGCAAATCTTCCGCATCTTCAGACCCTCGCGAATAATTGTGTGTACAGTTCCCACACTGACATCAAACTGTGTGCTTATTGTCTCTATAGACACACGACGGTCCTTATCCATGAAATTCTTTATTTGGCCAATCGACTTTGATGTTCTAACTCCTTACTCCACCCATACCTCTTATCATCCCTCACAGACTCCCTGCCTTCCTTGAATCTCTTATGCTACTCAAAAAATAATTCTCAATTCATGCAAGATGCTCCCAAAACAGTCTGAAGCATTCCATACGTTTCTGTGTCTTTTTTCCAAGTTTAAAACAGAATTTTATTGCATATCGTTCTTCTAAAGTGTCCTCACATCCAGATACCATTTTTGAAATTTACCAGCTGTGACAATCAGACTTTAGTAGGGTGTATTCCAATTGCTGCTGTAGCTGTTAATTTGAACCTGAAATCATAAAAATTGATCAGCCATCTCATAAGATGTATAGCAATAACATACTGAATTGTCAAGAATCTACAACAATTTTAAATGCCTGTACAAAAAAAGTCTAGAAACTTACTGAAGGCGCCTCGTATGTATCCTGATAAATTTGCTTGAATCTACGTACACATATACAGAAACACACACACACACGCACGCACGCACACACACACACACACACATATATATATATATATATATATAAAGAGACAGACAGACAGAGAGAGTGACAGATATGAAGATAGGATAGGGATACAGAAAAATAGAGGGTATTTGATCAAATAGATCTGGATATATATATTTTTTCACACGTAGATAGATAGATAGATAAAAAAGATAAAAAATAAACTCATAGTCAGGAAGTAGGATAGAAAATATGTTAACAAAGCGACTTGGGAAAATTGATGGAGGCAGCGAGTGCAGAAGAGATAGATATCAATGCATCAATATTGATTATTTTAGTTTTATTTAACATTCGGATGGGGACAGTTTATGTACAATAGTGTACTGACATTGTCAAACCTTAAGTACCACGTACTGAGCAGGACTACTTTCAAGGCAAGATAGAGCAAACATGCCGAATATTCTCAGATAATTAATCCCTTCCCTAAAACACACACACACACACACACACTCTCTCTCTCTCTCTCTCTCTCTCTCTCTCTCTCTCTCTCTCTGCTTGCCTTTTTGGGTATTTATGAAATGAACAAATCCTTTCAAAAAAGCTTTTTCTGAAATAAAAAATGTGTTCTCATGATTGCCATTAGACGAAAATTAATAATAACAATAGTAATAATAATTGAATTTGAATTCTGAGTTTTTCCTTCTCGTCGATTGGTCACCCCACCAAAGCAAGAGAGCCCAATTTACCCAACTATTTTACCCATAGCTGAAGTTTACACCCCCATACACGAGACCTGAGCGATAAAATAAAACGCATTTTTTTCCAAACAGCGGTCTTGTCGATATCGCTGTATGGTTGCACTACATGGACGCTAACTAAACGTATGGAGAAAAAGCTGGACGGCAACTACACAAGAATGCTGCGAGAAATATTGAACAAGTCTTGGAGGCAACACCCCACAAAGCAGCAACTGTACAGCCACTTACAACCCATCACCAAAACTATCCAAGTTAGACGAACCAAACTTGCGGGACCCTGTTGGAGAAGTACGGAGGAGCTCATAAGTGATGTGCTCCGGTGGATCCCTTTATTTGGACGAGCAAAGACAGGATGACCAGCTAGAACTTACATATAGCAGCTCTGTGCTGATACGGGATGCAACCCGGAAGACCTGCCTGAAGCAATGGACGATAGAGAAGGGTGGCGAGAAATAGTCATGAATATCCGTGCTGATGGCGTGACATGATGATGAAGATATATCCATATATGTGTACATATAAGCATGTGGGTATATATGCGTTTGTATATATATATATATTTTTTTTTCATCATACAACGTGTGAAAGCACGTGCGATACCATGTCCTCATCAGCCGCCATCCAGGGGTGATAACACAGTTTCGGTAGCTGAAGGCGGTACTGCCACCCCTGGCGCTACCAAGCAGCTTTTCCCACCGGACAGGGTATTAAGAGAATCATATATATATATATATATATATATACGCCAGATCAATTAAATGCAGAGACTACATTTGGACGTTAATCTTCATTTTCTGAGTGCAGTTTGTGCTTTAAAAAAAACGCGTCTACTTTCGGCGGTTGATGTTATTACGCGTTTACAGTAACCGTTTCTTACGAAATCACACGGGAAAGGTGGTTCCGCGTGTATTACCTTCATGCTGAAAACTTTATCGCTTTTTTACCAAATCCAACTTGATGCATATCGTGCCGTGGTCTGAAGACGATTCGAGGCAACTTTCAAACTGCGGCCAGTGATTCCTATTTTTGAAAGAAACGAAATGACTGAGTGTCCTATAAAACCACGACAACCAACCTCAATCGGAACCACATGGCATATCCAACCCCTTTCCACGCAGTTGGCACGCAGTGTCTCGTAGCGGTTTTTCTTCCGCTCGTGTGCTTCCTCCCGGTTTTCTTCCCAAGGGACAGTCAATTCTATGAGGAGTACACTCTTCTTTGAATCGGACCATGATGATGAAGATATATCCATATATGTGTACATATAAGCATGTGGGTATATATGCGTTTGTATATATATATATATATATATACACACAAATTTATACCTGCATACATGTATATACATATACATATATGTGCACACAGACACACACACAAATAGATAGAGAGATAGATAGATTGTAAATGGTAAACTGTTGTCTAAATTACGCAAAAATGCAGATAATACCGTCATCTCATTTTATTAGATATATTTAGCAAGATTGCATGAAAATGTTGTGAAATGTAGCTTTAATTTGTTCAAAGAAATTGTTCTTGGCTTCAACCCCGGCCTCCCGATGTCTTGGGAGTTTCCTGCTAGTCTTTCCGATTGTCTAAATGCTAAATGCTGCCGTTATCCTTGCCCATCTTCAATGTTGCACGGAGTCTTGTTGGTCTCTAACAATTATGCTCTAAATGATAATAATTAAAGTAATTGTAACCTAAAGAGTTAGGTAGCCAGATGTTAGCAGTGATGAGGCTGCAGAAGTTTACTGACAGTCAAGACTGTAATTCTCCTGTTTGTGTAGCATAGCATAGAGTCCAATGAAGGGTTTTACAGCAGCTACCCTCTCGATCCGTGGTAGCACGATATCCTCCAGACACTTGATATAGGCCTCCGTGTTGAGTCAAAGGCCAAGTGGGAAGATGAAAAGAATAGTGACCACTACAAACACGATGATGTGGACTGGGTGTTTGGTTTTCATGAAAACATATCTGTCCTCAGATTGACATCTAAACCCTTTGAATTCTTAATGCAGGAGCTTCTGGCATGAATGCCTGGAGTAGAGCAACCATTTCCAGCTTTCTGAAGAAGTGAATAGCGTCGCAGTGCTGTCATTTTCTTAGACAGTGTCTAAATGACCCCAGTTTGCTACGCATAAGACAAAAAATGAAACAAACAGAGCACAAGCGCAAAATTAATAATCAAAAACGCCGACAATTTACACATTGAACACTTTATATATCAACGTACATATATACCCGCTCAAAAATATACAGACATACACAAATATATATATATATATATATATGGATGTGTGTGCGTATATGTATATACACATGTGTGTGTTCACATATGTCTACATATATATATATATATATATTTCAACTGCCTTTTATTATATATATGTGTGTGTGTGTATGAAGAGTGAGGAAGAGAGGGAAAGAGAGAGAGAGAGAGAGAGAGAGAGAGAGAGAGAGAGAGAAAATTTGATAAGGTGTGTGCGTGTGTGTGTGTTAAACTATATGATACGAGTAGAATGTGACACTCGATCAATTTTTAAGCAGAGTTTACCAGGCTTGAACTTCGATTTTTTCCTTCTAGATCGGTTGCCATATGAACAATAAAGAAACCAATCTGCCCTGCTATTTACCCATAAGTGGATTGAGAATAGCTGGATTCATAACTTTCTCAAATGTTTAAGCACTATGTGAAATGCAAATGAACTCAGGTCACAGTTTCTATTTCCCTACGTCAATAACCCTTACACCACAAGCGCCTCAACAATATATATATATATATATATATATATATAGTAAAGTTAGTGACCGTAGATGAGGGTGACCCGAAGGCTCCCTTTTCAATAGTTGTTACGCCATGGTTTAGGGGAGGGCGCTACTCCATTTCTGCGATTGCTCCACTTTACCCTTTGAGTCCAATCTATTAGACCTTAAAACTTTTTTAAGCATGACTCTAACAAACCCTGAAAGCTTGGTTGAAAAGTGGCAAAGCCTTGTTTGTGCAGACCTAAAATGAATTATAAGATTATACATATATTAGCCTTGTTCTGTTGGTAACATGTCTTGATTCCTGACCACTGACAACCCCCCTCCCTTTTTTTTTTCTTTTTTTATGACTTTCAATGCATAGCACGAATATGGCTGAAATAAATTTTAGATTTATTTCAAAAATCTATTTTCAGTCTCTTTTATTACTTTAACCAAGTTTTAATTGAAATAAGTAAATTTGGCGACGTTAGTGGAGGGTGACCCAAAGGCTTCCTTTTCATTAGCTACTACACCAAGGTGTAGAAGAGGGCACTACTCCATTCCCTGGATTGCTCCACATTACCCTTAATCCTTACCTTATAATGCTGAGTATTGAGGCGGAATCAGGTACCATATTTTTTGAGTCTTTGGTATGACTCGACCTAGTGAACACTCTATTTATTATATACCATCTTGTCCTGCTTTGACGCCTCTTATTTGCTCCAACTGAGACTTTAAATGAGCAAACAATTTATCGTTATCATTTCCCCCATTAGTTCTTTTATATACAAAAACAGATAACATTTTGTCTTGCTCCGTTTCTTACGCTTTCCTCGACTTTTCCCCTCTTTCCATTTTCCCTTCTCTCCCTTTTCCTTTCTCTTCGTTTCTCTCTCGATTTTTCCCTCCTCTTTCCATTTTCCCTTCTCTCCCTTTTCCTTTCTCTTCGTTTCTCTCTCGACTTTTCCCCTCTTTCCATTTTCCCTTCTCTCCCTTTTCCTTTCTCTTCGTTTCTCTCTCGATTTTTCCCTCCTCTTTCCATTTTCCCTTCTCTCCCTTTTCCTTTCTCTTCGTTTCTCTCTCGATTTTTCCCTCCTCTTTCCATTTTCCCTTCTCTCCCTTTTCCTTTCTCTTCGTTTCTCTCTCGATTTTTCCCCTCTTTCCATTTTCCTTTCTCTCCCTTTTCCTTTCTCTTCGTTTCTCTCTCGACTTTTCCCTCCTCTTTCCATTTTCCTTTCTCTCCCTTTTCCTTTCTCTTCGTTTCTCTCTCGACTTTTCCCCTCTTTCCATTTTCCCTTCTCTCCCTTTTCCTTTCTCTTCGTTTCTCTCTCGATTTTTCCCTCCTCTTTCCATTTTCCCTTCTCTCCCTTTTCCTTTCTCTTCGTTTCTCTCTCGACTTTTCCCCTCTTTCCATTTTCCCTTCTCTCCCTTTTCCTTTCTCTTCGTTTCTCTCTCGATTTTTCCCTCCTCTTTCCATTTTCCCTTCTCTCCCTTTTCCTTTCTCTTCGTTTCTCTCACGATTTTTCCCTCCTCTTTCTTTATTTTCCCGGACCCTGATGCTGTCATTTTCCTACTCCTGTTTTCTTTTTTCCCTCTGACAAGGATAAAGGGAAATGTCCGTACTTTGTGAGATGTGCGTCCACCCAAGGCCACACAGGAGCAGGGCATTCGCTGTTCGATAGTAAACATCAATTTAATACTTAACGTGATTGTAAATAAGCAAGACCTCCCTCACCAAAAAAAAAAAAAAAAAAAAAGTTTGCGTATTGGTAATGAACAGTGTCTGTTCAACCTTAGCTTTTATTTGTCGCTGCCTCCCACCAGACACGACTTGACACAAGGTCAAAAGCCCGATTAAAGTGGGGATAAAGGGGAGGGGAGGTCGGGAACGAGCCGAGACTCGAACCCTGCTGGTCAGTGCTGCTCATCGGCTCACTTAGTGCAATGTGAGCCTGATGAGGCAAGCAGTTTCACGAACCCAAATATGGGTCCGGGCACGTATGCCAGTTTACGGTTTAAACTAGACGCGAGGTCTAGTGCCGTACATAGGTGACAAAGGAGACAAAAGTGCAGCTCGCCCACCCGAGGGTAGCCTAGTCGAAACTAGGTTCCTAAAAGGCCCCAAGTCTGCCATTGTTCCTTTTGCAGAGCCACGCTCCGGACCGAAGTCCAGAACAGGCTCCAGGGTGCTGTAAAAAGCGTAGTATTTGTCGCTGCCTCCCACCAGACACGACTTGACACAAGGTCAAAAGCCCGAAGGCCGATTAAAGTGGGGATAAAGGGGAGGGGAAGGTCGGGAACGAGCCGAGACTCGAACCCTGCTTGTCTGTGCTGCTCATCGGCTCACTTAGTGCAATGTGAGCCTGATGAGGCAAGCAGTTTCACGAACCCAAATGTGAGTCCGGGCACGTATGCCAGTTTACGGCTTAAACTAGACACTTGGTCTAGTGCCGTACAAAGGGGACAAAAGTGCAGCTCGCCCACCCGAGGGTAGCCTAGTCGAAACTAGGTTCCTAAAAGGCCCCAAGTCTGCCATTGTTCCTTTTGCAGAGCCACGCTCCGGACCGAAGTCCAGAACAGGCTCCAGGGTGCTGTAAAAAGCGTGCCCTGTTCAACCTTAGCTTGATTCTTATTTCATTCAAGCCTTGTTATGACAATCTCCTACTAACAACATCTTTAGAGTAGCCTTATTTACATTTTAAACTCTTGCATGGGAAAATAAAGTATTTTCCTTTATGGCACACACACACACACACACACACACACACACACAAATACCTACATACGGATAGATACGTAGGCCCACATACATACATACACACTCATACACATATAAATATACGTGAAGCTTTGTGGTTATCGTCATAAGAAAATGAAATCGGTGATCCAAGTTCAAAACCACAACGAAGCTGTTGGTGTTTCACTGGAAAAGGCATGAATCTATGGTACCTTCCTCAGCTACGAGTAAATGGTAAAACAGAATGGGTTCTTTAGCCTTGGTTAGACAACCAATCAAGAAAAAGATTTCTGAATTCAAACCCATTTAATTCTGCTTGAAATAATTGACTCCAAGTCACAACCTGCCTGTAACGGAGTGTTTGAGTAACATCGTATAAACCCATCCACACATACGTACTCAAATGCACCGACACATGGAAACATATGCACCTACAGACATACACACATACATTCGAGAGTGCCATCAGTGGTGTAATGGTTAGCAAGTTAGACTACCAAACATTCACGAGGGGGTGTCCTCGTGGTGTAATTGTTAAAGCGATGGACTGCGGAATCGTAGTACGCGAGTCTGTACTCCAGTCGCGCTAATACGTTCACTTTCGGGCAAATACCCTTGGGAAAGGTATGAACCCCCTTATCCTCCCAGCTATGGGTTAAATAGTACCACTACTGTTCTTCTAGGAGAATTGCTTAGGCATTGAATAACCTTAAAAGAGTTGATATGCCATTAAACAAAGAAACCTTAAACCTTAAACATTCACGAGTGAGTTCGAGTCTCATTAGGTGTCCCATTCATTCAGCCTTGTGCCACATCTAATCAAAAAGCTAAGTAAATTACTGGGTTCCTTGGATGGTGTAATTGTTAGCAAGCTGGACTAGCAAACATTCACGAGTAAGTTCGAGTCTCAATGTTATATAGCCGTAATACAAATACACAAGCGTCTCTGTTGTTCAGGTACGAACGTTTATTAACTTCTGGACTTCTTCGACACGAGGACAGAGACACAATTCTTAAAAGTCTTTCGTATCATACTATGCTAACAAAACTCCCAACTACCCAACTTCTCAACATCATGGTCGGAACTCAACTTTCCGACTGTCTACCTAAATGATAGAGCACGCAACTGTATGTCTACATACAGGGAAAGGTATGAATCCAATTATTCTCCCTCCAGCTATGGGTAAATAGTAGGACAGACTGGATTCTTCAGCCTTGGTGAGGCAACTAGTCTAGGAGAAGGAAAACTCTGAATTCAAACCTGTTCAACTCCGCTTAAAAATTGACCTTGTGTCAAATCCTGCCCGAGCGGAGGGGTTGGTAAATAGGATTACTTTCATTTTTTGATAAATACATAAGAGAGAGGTATGAACCCTCCTATCCTCTTTGCAAAGGGCTAAATAGAATCACTGCTGTTGTAATTTACAAAGCGCTTTGCTTTGATGTGGCACAAGGCCGAATGAATGGGGCACCCAATTAGACTCGAACTCACTCGTGTAGGTCTGCTAGTCTAGCTTGCTAACCGTTACACCACCAGAGGTGCCCAAATAGAATCACTGCTGTTGTTCAACAACATGTCTTTGGCATTAAATAATCCACAAAAGTTGATATGCAATTAAACAGAGAAACCAAATCAAACGAGACCACTCTGCTCACTGTAGCATGTCTAGCGTCGTGCTCGATCTAAATATCTATGAGAATTTGAATAAAACTTGAATTCGCTCAGAGATGCAATCCACACAATTTTTTTTTGATCGTGTAGTGAGGAACGTCTCAAATACATCGACTGTTGATTTAGTAGGAAATGAAGAAAACGAGAAAATGTAAATAATAATCTTAATGCTCAGCTAAACCGGATGTTATCAAATAACATTACAAATTATTCTCTCGACGGGCGGCTTTGTAGACTTTACGGACAAAAAAACAAACATAAAAATGAAGAAAAGAAAACATGAAATAGCATCGTAACTGTATTGGGAAACCTCTCCCCCACCAAAAAATTAATAGTACAGAAATGTCTTGACTTATTGAAATACTTGGTGGTAGGAAATATATTTAGTCGCCTCCACACTGTCAAAAGAATAATATTAAGGAAAGTATATCTATGATATACTAACACTGAACACAACAGAAGGAAAGTGAAGATAACCTAATTTATACATACATGTACTTTTTAAAATAGATGCGCTTAGCGTAACGGTTATCTTCTTTGGAAATGGAATCGGTGTCTCAAGTTCAGATCCAAATCAAAGCTGTTTGCATTTCACTCAACGCAAACCCAACTGAGGAAGGAATGAATTCATCTGGGTAAATAGTGGGGCATCTTGTATTCTTTATTCTTGCTTCAGCAATCAATCAAGAAGAAGGAAAGAAGGAAAATTCTGAATTCAAAGTAACTTGGGGGTGTCCTCGTGGCGTAATGGTTAAAGCGATGGACTGCGGAATCGTTGTAAGCGAGTTCGTATTCCAGTCGTGCTATAACGTTCACTTTCGGACAAATACCCTTGGGAAAGGTATGAACCCCCTTATCCTCCCAGCTATGGGTTAAATAGTACCACTACTGTTCTTCTAGGAGAATGGCTTTGGCATTAAGTAACCTACAAAGGTTGATATGCCATTAAAACAAAGAAACCAAACCAAACCAAACAAATCAAGGTAACTTTACCGTAAAATTATTAGAGTGGTAATTAATTGTATTAATTATTTCATTAATCATTGACTATATTAATTATTTCATTATTTAGTTTGTTGTGATTGCAGATTAGATAGAAATCTTTGAGTGCAAATGTAAGTCAAACTGGGAAGGTCAAGTTTGAGAAACGAGTGATGATGTAATATAGCCATCATCATCATCATCATCATGTTGTGCTGGTAGCACGGATATCCCTTACCCTCTCTCGCCACTCATCCCTATCGTTCATCGCCCTCGGCAGGTCTTCAGGACAACATCCCATATCCTCACATAGCTGTTGAATGTATGTTCGTGCTGGTCGTCCTGCTTTTACGCGGCCATGTGTGGAGGTCCATAAGAGTACATCTCTTATGAGTTCGTCCCTTCTTCTCCAGCAGTGTCCTGCATGTCTGGTTCGTCTAACTTGAATAGTTTTCGTGATAGGAGGCAGGTGGCCGTACAGTTGGTGTCTTGTGGGGTGTTGCCGCCAGGGCTTGTTCAAGATTGCTCGCAGCATTCTTGTGTAATTGCCGTCTAGCTTCTTCTCCCGGCGTTTTGTTAGAGTCCATGTAGTGCACCCATATAGCAGTATCGATGTGACCGCTGCCTGGAAGAAACTGCGTTTCATTTTATTGGTCAGGTCTGATTTCCATGTAATCGACAGCCTATTGATAGCTGTCCATGCTTTCGTTAACCTCGTGTCGATGTCCTTTTCGGTTGATGCGACGCTGCTTCCTAGGTCAATGAATTTGTCTACTAGTTTAAGAGGGGTTCCGTCTAGAGTGGAGATGTCCCCCGTTTGATTATAGCACATATATTCCGTTTTGTGTGCATTAACATAGAGGCCTATGCTTGCGACTGCTCGTTCCAAACTATGCAGTAGTGTTTCGGCTTGGTCGGGTGTATTTGCCAGTATCGCTATGTCATCGGCGTAGTCGGCGTCGGTAATTGTTTTTGCGGGGTACCTTCTGCTTCTTTTCTTCGTCAGCTCGAAGCCATTCTCTCTGATTTTGTCAATCGATGTTCTAAGTACGTAGTCTAGACAAATGATGCATTGGAATCCCGAAACACTGACCACTTTCTTTAGTTCAGGTACGAAACGCTTATTGACTTCTTGAGTTTAGTCTTTCGACACGAGGAGAGAGAGACACAATTTTTACTATGCTGACAGTTTCATCTAACCCAACAAACGCATCCCGTAGTCCCCAAATGGCCTGGCCTCGCCCGGGCTCAAAAATCAACTCGCTTCGTCCACCGTCAGATCTCAAGTTACTGCTTTTTTTTTTCAAAATCACTAATAATCCCAGCCAATCGCTTCCGTGCATGACGTCATTCGCACCCGAGTCCCATTTCCTCTCTGGGGTTTTTATTATGACATCTGTGATTGTCACATTTTATTATGACATCTGTGATTGTCACATTTTATTATGACATCTATGATTGTCACATCCTCCGCGCACGAGCGTGAACACCTGCGCTCAATGTGTGTACCTGCACATTGCACTAAGCCGAATAGTTCTAAGCCTAACTAAACCGAATGATCAGATATAACCAACGAAAAATGATAAAATAAGAATAAAAAAATTCCGCAATTATATAACAATGATTCATGTCTGGATGATGCAATAATTAAGAAGATGACGTATCTTTATAACATGAATGAGATAATTAATAAATATTATAAGAAAAGATAATTTTAATTAAATATTAATAATAATATCTGAATGAGATAATTAATAAATTTTATTAGAAAAGATAATTTTAAATTCAGGAGTCAGCAGTTGAGATTTGAAACCCAAATCGACAACTTGGGTGAGACGTTGGTCTGCTCGAAGTATGGGTAGGTGTCTCTTTGTAGCGACAAGCGAGTTTCGTTCATAGACCTTGACAAGTTCTTCCTCTCTTTGCGTCAGACTGTTAGATTGGTGACAGTCTGAAATAAAAGATATTTTCGTATTTGATTAAGAGAGTCGCCTGTTGTTATTTTTGAATATCTAATATTCAAAATGATTCATCGTGTTATATTTTACTGTGCTTAAAAATTGCCCCTAAGCTATATCATCTCGGTGAAGGAGGGATTAGGTAGATACATGTCAAGAAGTGATGGACGCGAAGACTTCGACAGCGATTGACTGATTATCAATGAATTAGTAATCTGATAAAATAGAAAGAAGATTCTTCACAGCTGCAGCTGTGGCAGTACTACTGTATGGTTGCACCACTTGAACTTTAACGAATTGCCTGCAGAAAAAGCTTGATGAGATTTATCCAAGGATCCTGCATGCTGCTTTGAACAGCCACTTACGTCCCTTCTCACAAACCTATCCAGAAAGACGAGCATGACATATTGGGCATTAATGGAGGAGTAAGAACGAACTCATAAGAGATGTTTTACTTTGGAGTACAACATATGGACACACCTGTATTTGTCGACCAGCAAAAAATAAGTGAATAAATAAAAATTCATCGGATATAAGGTACCGTGTAGAGGATTTGACAAGTGCAATGACAGGTAGAGATGGATGGTAAGAAAGGGTACAAGGGAATCCGTGAAATTGGCATAATTTGATGATGATTATCGATCTATCTATCTATCTATGAGAGGCGCTTTTAGTGGAACGGTTATCATCGTTGGAAATGGACACTAAACCCAATTTCAAAAGATAGACAAAGCTGCATTTCACTAAAGGATAATATATCCTTGGGAAGGTATTAATCCAACTATTCTTCCTCAGGCTATATGCAAATAGTGGGACTGACCCAGCTCTTTAGCCTTAGTATGGGTAACCGGTCTAGGAGTTGGAAAAACTCTGAATATATATATATATATATATTGAAATAGGATATGTTATATTGGTGAAATGATATCAGCTGCTAATCAGAAAAATCTCATAGATAAAAAGAATAAACAACGCCAACATGGACTTAACACACAAGGTTGGCATCAGCCTCTAACCATGTTCCTTTTGACATTTCCCCCACCTCTTGAACGTTATTTATTTATTTATCTATTTATTTATTTATTTTGACGGGTATTATTGTAACCTTCTGTGGACATTATTCGACTGCTGTCTCAAGAGGTTGGCCGCTTTTATCAATAGCCAGCTGAAATAGATTTATAATAGCAAAATGACGATTCGTTGAGTTTTTCTTCCAATCATGTATATATATATATATATATATGTATGTATATATATATATGTATGCATATATATATATATATATATGTATATATATATATATACATACATAGATATATATGTATATATATATGTATATATATATGTATATATATATGTATATATATGTATGTATATATATATATATATGTATATATATATACATATATATATATGTATATATATATATGTATATATATGTATGTATATATATATGTATATATATATACATATATATACATATATACATATATATATATACGGTTTGTATGATATTTATATATTAATAATCATACATTGAGCACTCCTGGCGAATTAAAAGAATCCTCTTATACATTCTCAATTTCAATCATTCCACACTCATCTTCTCTGAACATTATATATCTATATGTTTGTGTATGTGTATGTGTGTGTGTGTGTGTGTACGTATGTGTGATGGATAAAAGAGGAAAACTTAATTAAAATCTGATCTTCAAATTTTAAAACGTTATTTCTTTAAACTGAGTGAAAAGTTTACGGAAAAATAAAAGTACAGAATATTTTCTTGTAAACAAAGATAAAATAAGTTCGAACGTAAATATTTTTTATTGATATTGTTATGATTCATACCATGAAGTATAGCAGTAATTGTTAACTCAGAATAAATCAACATATTTAGTGTGTGTGAAAAAATCATTGAATTCAGCTAATCCGGCTTAGAATAAGTACAGATTCTGTTTACATATAGTTAAATGTCAAAAAAGTTCTATATAAAACAAATCAGTTTAGTGTAAGTACAGTTTCAATATCAAAAAACAGTTCCATTTAAAATAATTCAGTTTAGCATAAGCACGCAGTTTAAATGTAAGTACAGTTTAATTGACAAAAACATTTGTACTTCAAGCTATTCAGTTTAGTCAAACGATTCGGTTTAGCATAAGTGTACCGTTAGTTCTATTTAACCCATACATAGGGCCCTATCAGGTGCTACCATGCCGAGCCAGAGTGGACCTGGGATCAATGGTGCTCCACATTCTCCAAAGCCCCAGCATTACTGGAACATCACCATCAAATTGTTTAGTTTCATATCCGGGACACTCATTGGGGGGATGTCTTACCCCTATGCAGAGGTGCAGTCAGTGTATTCTACAGCCCCAGCTGACTGGGTAATTTTAGGTTGGTTTGGTTTGTTGGGTTTTATTGCATATCAACCTTTGTAGGTTATTTAACGCCAAATCTATTTTTATGTAAATCTGTTCTATTTAAAACAATTCAGTTTAGCATAAGTACACAGTTTAATTGTCAAAAACATTTCCATTTCAAACTATTCAAGCAGTTATATGTAACAATTTAGTTAAGTGTAAATACAGTTTTAATGTCGAAAAACAGTTCAATTTTAAATAATTCAGTTAATCATAAGCACGCAGTTCAAATGTAAGTAAAAAAAACATTTCTATTTCAAGCTATTCAGTGTACTCAAACAATTCAGTTTAGCATAAGTATGCTGTTAGTTCTATAGGGCCCTATCAGGTGCTACCACTCCGGGCCAGAGTGGACCTAGGAGCGATGGCAATGAAAGGGTACTCCGCATTCCCCAAAGCTCTAGCATTGCTGGAGCCTCACCATCAGATTGTTTAGTGTCATTTCCACGACACTCATTGGTGGGGGGTTCTTACCCCTCTGCAGAGAAGCAGTCAGTGTATTCTACAGCCCCAGCCGACTGGGTAATTTTAGTATGGAAATCAGTTGAGTTCCTATATATATATATATATATACTTTTGAGCTGATTTCTGGAATTATAGTAAAACAATCGACAATATAAGTCACATTGCATATTAAAAAAGAAAAAAAAGTTACATTCTTAAGCACTCTTCATTATATATCCAACTGGGTAAATGTCTAAATAAAGATATAGTCTGGCTTAGTCAGCTTGGACTGCAGATTACGCTGACTACATCTCTGCAGAGGGAAGAGATTCCCCCAACAAGTGTTCTGGGAATGACACTAAAGGCTCCTGTAATGCTGGAGCTTTGTGGAATGCGAAATACCCCTTCATTGCCGTCGTCCCCTGGTCCATTCTGGCCTAGATTGGTAGTGTGACGTTACCCCCTCGGCCCCCACGTTACATCAACTTCAAACCATTTCACTTTACGGCCGGTGATCAACTAGTTGTTCCGATAGGGGCATCGCACATTTCTTTACCGCTACAAGAAATACAATCGAGGGAGTGGGAGAAAAAAAGAACAAACGAACAAAACGAAAAATATGCTTGGGGTTAATTCAAGCGCAAGAAGAGAAGTTATGTAACATTGTGCATGTGTAGACTAACGCTAGCGTGGGTTACTGGCGAAAATTCTACAACGCTACTGGAATGTCGACTCATCTTGACTCGTCTTCCCTCACTGCTCTAGACCTCATCTCATGCCGACTGGTCTCTCTGCTGTCCCGTGTCGACTGGTCACTCACGTCACCCTTCACCAACTGCCTTCCTCGGGCTCTTTGTCTCACTCTCTTCTCGCGTTCCCTTACCATTTCCAGTCACGTCGAGATCGCGGGTCCAAAACCCTTTGTCTGGTTTCGCGCCAAAACAGACAAAGGAATCGTCTTCTTGGCGTACCACCTACTTAGTGTTACAGTTGTTCCAGACTGGGTCCTATATATGGGTCAAATAGAACTAAACAGTGTAATTGCGCTAAACTGAATTGTTTGAAATAGAATGTTTTTTGAATAAAGATGGATTTGGCATTAAATAACCAACAATGGTTGATAAGCCGTACAACCAAAACAAATCAAACCAAACCAAACCAAGATACCCTCACAAATTTCCGTCAAATGAGTTTGAAAACCTCGATCCCGTCAGCTGATCACGGTCAAGCAGTATTAAGTACCTAGATGGGTAACCACATAGCTAGGAGTGGTACTGTATGTATTTTTCTGACCACTCCATCACGGAATGGATTTGACACAAGGTCAATTTTTAGCGGAGAAAATCTTGTGTAAGTTCAGATTTCTTTCTCTTAGAGTTGCCTAATCAAGGCAAAAGAACCCGGTCTGCCCGACTATTTACCCATAATTGGTTGGAGAAGAGATAAGTTCATTTCTTTTTGCAAAGGGCATTACTTAGAAAGGAAACACAAAAGGCCTCCTCCAGTATTTGAACTTGGGACATTGCGTCCATTTCCCATGAGGAAAAACGCTCCACTGCGCGGACCTGTGTATATCATTGGGTTAACCGTCGATGAGAGATATAAAATTATCCTTTTTAGGGAAAAAAAAGAGCAATCAGACCGTGCCGGTATCGGCTTCTTATTTATTTTAGTTATAAAAAGCCTTAAAAAAACATGTCTAACTAGAAATATATCCTCTATTTACAAGGCAAAAGTACTGCTTCGTTTATTGACCAAATAAAGTAATGTTACATTTTTCCTGGAAACAGGTTTATAAGATGTACAAATTTACTTACTTCAATGATATACATTTTTTTTTTTTTTTTGCTTTTTCTTGTCAAGAGTTTATCTTCGAAGCCATCTTCTCAACTGGGTCGAAGGTTAGCAAATCAACTTAAGAAGAATGCAATTGCCTGTAGCTTAGCAGAATTCGACGCAAGGCAAGAAGTATGGAAAACACTATGAAACTCCAAATCACTAAAAGTGGTCTGCTAGTCTCACCAGATATATCAGGCAAGGCAATCAAACCAGATCAAATAGAAAAACATCTGATATCATCTATACATAAGCATAAAATCAAGATTTTTGAAATAAAATCTTCTAAACCAAAAATACCCTGAATATTATTTCTAATAGAAAATTATACAATCATAACGGATATTATTAAGAATTGTTCATTACCAATCTCAACAGCATTGGAAAATTGTAACCAAAAATAAAATTGTAACAAATCTTTAATTAAAAAGGAAATTCCATAATTACATTAACGATTAATCTTTTTTTTAAATTGCTACACTTCATATTTATATTTGCAGATTTTCGGTGATGAAGACATGCTAATTAATGGTAGCAAATATCTGTTTTGATTGTAGAATACTCTCTTTGATATTAAGTTGAGATGTATTGGAAATGGTTTAATATTGGAATAACTTGGAAAGGGTTTTACTGTCAGAATGTATTTGAGGGGTTTTTAGTATGAGAATGCTTTGGAAAGGGTTTAACGAAAGAAAGGCATTGGAAAGAGTGAATTGAAAAGGGTTTTATTAGAGAAATGTATTAGAAAGGTTTTACAATATGAATACATCGGAAAGAGTTTTACAATAAGACTGAATTGGAAAGGATTTTATGAGAGGAATGTATTGGGAATGGTTTTGAAATAAAAATTCATAAGACGGGATTTTCCTGGATGAATATACTAGAAAGGGTTTTACTAGATGAATGTATTGGAAAGGCTTTTACGATATAAATGCTTGGGAAAGTTTTACAATAAGAATGAATTGGAAAGAATTTTACAAGACGAATGTATTTGGAGGGCGTTTTGAAATAAAAATGCATTGGAAAGGATTTTACAAGATAAATGTATTAAAAAGGATTTTACTAGAGGAATGTAGTAGAAAGGGTTTTATTTGATGGATGTATTGGAAAGAATTTTACAAGAAGAATTTATTGGGAAGGATTTGACGAGAAGAATGTATTGGGAAGGATTATGAAATAAAAATGCATCAGACTGTGTTTTACTAGATGAATATATTGGAAAGGATTTTACTAGATGAAGCTATTAGAAAGGGTTTTACTAGATGAATATATTAGAAAGGGTTTTACTAAATGGATGTATTGGAAAGGATTTTACGAGAAGGATGTATTTGAAAGGATTTTACGAGAAGATTGTATTGGGAAGGATTATGAAATAAAAATGCATCAGACAGGGTTTTACAAGATCAATATATTGGAAAAGAATTTACTAGATGAATGTATTTAAAAGGCTTTTACAATATAAATACTTCTGAAAGTTTTACAATAAGAATGAATTGGAAAGGATTTTCCGAGGTGAATGTATTTGGAGGGTGTTTTGAAATAAAAATGCATTGGAAAGGATTTTACAAGATGAATGTATTAGAAAGAGTTTTACTAGATGAATGTATTAGAAAGGATTTTTCTAGATGAATGTATTTAAAAGGGTTTTACTAAAGGAATAATACATTCCTCTAGTAAAACCCTTTTAAATACATTCATCTAGAAAAGGTTTTTACAATAGGTATGGATCAGAAATGATTTTACCATAGGAATGCATTGAAAGGGGTTTTACCAGAGGAAAATATTGGAACGGTTTTCATCACAGAAATGTATTAGAAAATGTTTTATTATAAAAATCTATGGAAAAATATTCATATATGCATGAATCCTGCGCATCTTCATCCTCTACAAAGTGATTATATTTACTGATTTCACCGTAAAAATTCGCTTCGCAAGGGGAAGAGGCTGCTTTCATGGACGCCGTGGTGATTAGAATAATGTTAACCATTTGTTGTCTTCGACTTAGTTGTTTGGCGAAATACCCACCGGAGATCATCTCAATTTAGAGAAGGACTGCTTATTTCGTCTATTGGGATCTGATTATTTGTGTGCGATGAAAGTCAGAATATGATAGCAACGTTGTTCTAATTCTTTTCACTAGTTCGGAAAGCTTTTATTACTTGTGTTTTCTTATCTATCACTCTATTGATATCTATCTATCTATCTATCTATCTATCTTTTTCAGTCTCTTCATATCTACTTATTTATCTATCTAGTCCAGTTTCTTTCTTTCTTTCTTTCTTTCTTTCTTTCTCAGTTTGTAGGCATCCATCAATGTATCTATCAATCGATATATATAGATATTAGAGTCTGTGGAAATGGTACGCTTTAAGTCGCAGTAATCTTATTGAAACTCTGTAAGAGATTCTTCTTCCCTCTACACTCTCTTCCCGCTGAACCTCTGACTATGAGATGGTTTCAACTCCTTCTGACTAAATTGCTATGACTCTCTGTCGTTTTATATATATATATATATATATATATATATATATATATATATATATATATATATATATATAAAATTAACTTAAATCACGAGTCGAAAATCTTCAACTAAAGTTTTACCTTATCAGATCATCAGGAAGCCTAACTTCGACTTTTCGAAGTTAGGCTTCCTGATGATCCGATATGGTGAAACTTTAGTAGAAGATTTTCGACTCGTGATTTAAGTTAATTTTATAATTGGCTCCACTTTGTAATTGTAGCATTGCAGGATTCGCGGAAGGTTTTTAGTTTTCTTTTGACCAACTGACTGCGTATCCCTTGATTTTTTTCAAGGGGTCGGAAGAGGTTGGCCTTTTCTTTCTTTTTGACCTATAACTTTTTCTTTTTACCCCGGGCGGTGATTCGAGATACTTTTATCTCTTGTTCCTGGCGTTTTTTTTTGTTTTTTTTTCTGGTACCGTGAATACGGGTAGATATTAGATTAGTAAATATATATGTATATATATATATATATATATATATATTGTCATCCATAGACTGACTGTTTCGTTATATCACAACTCTTCGTGAGGCGATCCAAGTGTGTGTGTGTGTGTGTGTGTGTGTAGTCATATTAATATTTTCTGCTTTCTCAGTCTTGTTCGGAGCAACCTTTTAGACACTCAATCCATTAACGAACGTAATGCTATTACACTAAATGAGTTACTGCAAGACAACCGTTAGTAAGATGAGTTGCATCAGCCATACTATCTTGCAATGCCCGTTCGCCAACTTAGAAGCCTTTCCACCATTCTTCTGAAGTGTGTTCATGGTGTATAGGCCGATGACCTCCGAAGATTTGACCGCGACTGGTGCTAGAATGAACCCGACTGAAAGAAACGCTTATTCTCCATCCAGGACTGATATAACAAGATTTTCACGGGAGAAGCTATAGCAGCCGATGGAATCCCATACGACTGATCTGCCACCATCGAATGAGAAGAACGTTAATCCTTCAGGTTACTTACCGTATTGTACAGGTTTGATTTGGAATAGAAAACCCAGCAACGTTTAAATATCTTGCTAGGCCATTCAGTATGGTGTGTCAAGGTAAAATCCAAGAGGATGGGATTCGAAACTGAACCATAATAGTTGTCTGATACAGCCTTTAAGGGAAAACAAAATTACAAAATAAAGATACCCCTTTCGAAAAAAAAAAAGAAAAGAAAAAGAAAAGTTGAAGTATTAGGAGTTTATAGCCATCATGCCAGATCTTCAGCATGTGATCTAGAAATTCGTTGAAATTGTTCAATGAACTTACAGATCTGGTTACAATACCATAAGGTGTTCTTGCAGGAAACATGGTTTGGTGTGTTCCCCTGCTTGGTCAGACTGTAAAGATGTCTGTGTCAACATGTTTACCAGATGAGACAGATTCCGAGTTTGATTACAACAGCCAGTAACACTGAGGGCAATGCAAAT
>OY757922.1:26323559-26331059 GCA_963585895.1 Sepioteuthis lessoniana
CACCTCACTAACAATTTAAAAAAGATAAAAGGTTAATTTTTATCTAAGCCAAAGATAGGGAGATTTTATTATTTTTTTCATGAAATATGAGACAATGAAAACTGATACAATTCGATATTATCTATTATCAAACAATTAACACACTGGAACTCCTAAATAAAAGATACAAGTATGTCGCTGTTTAGAAATAAAGTGCCCATGGTATAATGTTTATCGTCGTAGGAAATGGACACGGCGACACGAGTTCAAATCATGGACCAGGTTAATTGCATTTCACATAGCACTAATACCCTTGGGAAAGGTATGAATCCAATTATTATCCCTCCAGCTATGGGTAAATAGTAGGGCAGACTAGGTTCTTCAGCCTTGGTGAGGCAACTAGTCGAGGAGAAGGAAAACTCTGAATTCAAACCTGTTAAACTCCGCTTAAAAATATTGACCTTGTGTCATATCCTGCCCGAGCGGAGGGGTTGGGTAAATATGGTTTAGAAGTAAAGTGTTTGTGTACATGTGCGTGTGTGTGCATGTATGTGTGCACCGAGAAAGAGATGAACGGAGAGGAACAGATTGAGAGATAGATTGATGGATACGCATAAACAGAATTATATATATATATGTATATATATATATATATATATATGTGTGTGTGTGTGTGTGTGTGTTTGTGTGTGTGTGAGCGTTTGGGTGAATGTGTGTTAATGATATAGTTATATGTTTTGTGACGAGGCTTATTTAGATTTGTTTGCTGGTTTGTTCGTTTGAGTTTTATGGCATATCAACCATTGAGGGTTATTTAATGTAAAATCCATTTTTATACATATAAACAGTTCTATTTCAAACAATTAGGTTTAGCATAAGTATAAGGTTTAATTGTCAAAAAAATTTCTATTTCAAGCTATTCAGTTTAGTCAAACAGTTCTATTTCATACAATTCAGTTTAGCATAAAACAGTTCTATTTCAATCGATACAATTTAGCTTGTCTTTTGTTTGCACTCAGTTAAAATGTCAAACAGTTCTGTTTGAGCCATAGATAGGGCCTCATCAAGTGCTGCCATTTCGGGCCAGAGTGGACCTAGGAGTAATTTCTTTCTTTCTTTCTTTCTTTCTTATTTTCACTTCTTTCCTTCCGTTGATTGTTCGTTTTCTCACTTCTTTCTTTCTTTGTATTTTCACTTCTTTCTTCCATCTGTTGTTTGTATGTTTGTTTCTTTGTTTTCTTAATTCTTCCTTCCTTCCGTTGTTTCTTTCTTTATTTATTTCCATCCTTCCATTCTTTCTTTCTTTCTTTCTTTCTTTGTATTCTCCCTTCTTTCTGTCGTTTCTGTCGTTTCTGTCTTTCTTTCTTTCTTTCAAATGTTTATTTTTTTCTTTCTTTCTTTTCTTTCTTTGGTTTATTGTGTAATATCCATCCATCTTGTGGGACCTTGGATAGGGGCTTGGATTCGGACACTCCTCCATGGTATCCACGGTATAAACCTGCGTTCATATATCCTGGTGCTAGTTTCTTCTGGTATTTAATTCAATATCATCTTTCTCCTAGACTTGAAGCCCTCTAAAGCTTGGGAGCCTAATCTCTCTTTGTAGCTGGAGATTTGCTTGTTGGGATGAATCCTCGTAATATAAAATGACCTTTCAACACCCACGTTTACAAAATATATTGCGCTATTTATCTCTATATATTATAGAATACGGGAAAAAAAGAAAATTATCTCAACTTAAGTGATAAATTATATCAGTGTTGAACGTTAATAATTTCCTGTCATCCATACCGTTTTTATTTTATTTAAAATTATTGACTAGTTTCGCGTAAATCTGCCTTGGTTTCAAACACCATTCGTTTTCCCGGAGCAAAACGTCTGACTCATTTTATCGTTTTCATAGTAATTTGTTTTAGCAAACGGTATCAGGGTGTAGACTGGTTTCTCTTAAAACTTAAAAGTCTATCTTTGCTTTTTCTTTTTCTTTTTATTCGCATATTTATTTCGTTTCTCATGTTCTAACAAACATCATTTCTATCTTGTTTTTGACTACTGCTATTAAAATACAAATCCATGACCATAAGGGCAAATGTATATCTCCTTGAAAATGTAGGTATTCAGGTTCGCCCATTCGTCTAGAGTTATCGACTCGGTCAACCACACTTGTGCAAAGAGGTAAGACCTTTACTACAACCAGGATACCTGTTGAATGTGAGTAGCCATTTGTAATGCTTGGGAACGAGATTCTGCTGGGTGAGCAGTCTATAACCCATCTCTCTATCTATCTATCTATTGAAAAGGGAGCCTTCTGGTCCCCCTCGACTACAGTCGCCAACTTTACTTTACTTATTATTCATATAGATATTTGTATAGATTAATGATATAGGTATATGATTTGTAAGCGAATTGTTTGTTGTTAACTTTCTTTTTAAACAAGTGGTTAGAGCTTTTTTGTTTGTACCCAGTTAAATGGTTTTAGGTATTGCTATATAACAGTAATAATGCTTTTTGATATTCATCCTTTGTTTGCACACAGTTAAATAGTTCAAATTATTGCAATTGTACCATTTTAAATTCTATTTATCAAGTATTCCTATGCAATATGAATAATTTACACACAGCTGTATGGTCACAAATGACTCATGAAAAGTATCCTTTCTGTAATATAATTGCGGAGGGATTTTTTTTTTATATTATCATTTTTCGTTTTATATATCTTGCCTTTCGGGTTAGTTAGGTGCACACATTGAGTGCAGGTGTTCACGCGCACGCAGGGCGGATGTGACCATCAGAGATGTCGCAATAAAAAGCCCAGATAGGAAATAGGACCGGGGACGTAAATGACGTCATGCCCTGACAATTTTATTTGACATGTAGATGAGACTCTGACAGGTATCACGAATCCAAGTAAGAGTAGACCTAGGAGTAATGGTAATGAAGAGTTACTCCTGATTCTCCCAAACTTCAGGACTGGAGTCTCACCGTCAGATATATTTTAGTGTCATACCTAGGACACACGTTGATGGAGAAATGCTTTTACTCCTCTGCTAGTTGCAGTCGGCCTATTCTACAGTCCTAAATGACAGGACGAAGAAATAGTATATTTCTAGCAGTAGTAGCAGTAGCAGTGACTGCAGGACTTCTCTTGTAGGTCCGATTTCTCTCAATGTGGGACCCATTTGTGCCCACTTTAGCTTCTTATCACCTAATTCCATCTAATTGAATTGACACACAATTTTGTTATCCGAAACAGATCTTGGCATGATTTGATTATTGACACAAGAAGCACATCATTTTAAATCCGACATTCCATGCATTATAATCATTATTTTCCTTTTTGCAAATTTTTCGCACCAACTTTAGCTGGTGGTCTTTTACTAGAGTCTGAGTGACAGCAAGTCTCCTCAAGTCTCCAGGACTCTTCTCAGTATTCTGGCCGAACATAACCATGCTGTAGTTTGTATGGTTTCGATTCCTGGGTTCGATGCCAGGTTGCGTCATACCAAAGACTTTAAAAATGGTACTTGATACCTCCTTTATTAACACTCAGCATTCTAAGGTACACATCAAGAGTAAAGTGGAGCAATCCTGGGAAAGGAGTAGCGCCCTCCCCTACATATTAGTGCAGTAGCTATTGAAAAGGGAGCCTTCTGTTCGCTCTCGACTACGATCACCAACTTTACTTATCATATTTACCAACCCCTCCGCTCGGGCAGGATATGACACAAGGTCAATTTTTTAAGCGGAGTTTAACAGGTTTTAATTCAGAGTATTCCTTCTAGACTAGTGTCTTTACCAAGGCTGAAGAACCTAGTCTGCCCTACTATTTACCCATAGCTGGAGGGAGAATAATTGGATTCATAACTTTCCCAAGGGTATTAGTGCTATGTGAATAGCGGAGGGGTTGGTAAATATGATAAGTAAAGTAAATAGTAGGACAGACTATGTTCTTCAGCCTTGGTAAGGCAACTAGTCTAGGAGAAGGAAAACTCTGAAGTCAAACCTATTAAACTCCGCTTAAAAATCGACCTTGTTTCATATCCTGCCCGAGCGGAGGGGTTGGTAAATATGATTAGTGCTATGTGAAATGCAATCAGTCTCGTCCAGGATTTAAACTCGTGTCATCGTGTCCACTTCCTACGACGATAACCATTAAACCACGGACACCTCCCTGTCCAACCCCTCCGCTCAGGCAGGATATGATGCAAGGTCAATTTTTTTAAGCGGAGTTTAACAGGTTTTAATTCAGAGTATTCCTTCTCCTAGACTAGTTTCCTCACTAAGGCTGAAGAAATCAGTCTGCCCTACTATTTACCCATAGCTGGAGGAAGAATAATTGGATTCATACCTTTCCCAAGGGTATTAGTGCTATATGAAATGCAATCAGCCTCGTCCATGATTTGAACTCGTGTCACCGTGTTCATTTACTACGACGATAACCATTACACCTCGGGCACCTCAACTTTTCTCATAGGCACTCCTTTCTTACCTTTTCAATCTGTTTGTTTAACGTCATCTGCTTTTAATATTCCCAGGTATTTGAAATTTCTTTTTTATCTCTGAGTCCTGATTCTTTCTTGATCTATTCCATCCATTTTTTTACCCTTTACCCTTTTTTTTCAATTCCAAATACCATTCCTATTTTCAGTCAGTAGATTTTAATAGTTTGTATATGGGGTTTTAGTTCCTTTTATTTTTAGCAAATATCTTAATATCACCCATATCGATCGCTATCATAAAAGGAATAAAAAGTACATACTCCTCCAACGTCTCCACTACCAACAAGTCAGACGATCTAATCTATTGTGTGAACATATTGTTTCTATTTTTCTCCCCTAAATAAGATATTCTTGATTCGACACCTTTAGCGGCAAGGGGTTGCTACATACACATTCCAGCCAGTTGTTTTTGTTTGTTTTTAAACTTAGAGTGCTCAAGTATGAAAAAAAATATACAAAAACAAAAAAAAAATTAAATATAAAAATAAAAAGAACAAGGAAACAGGCTTCAGTTGGCAATTAATATAATTTTAGATGACTAAAAAAAAATACAAAAAAAAAAAAAAAAAAGAAACCAATACCCTCGGTCAGACAGTACTATTGCCGAATTAAAAAAAACAAAAATAGGGGACTCACTCTCTCTCTGTCTCTCTCTCTCTCCCTCTCTCTCATTTTGTTTTATTGGCATAACTTGGCCATGGCATACATTTTTTTAAAATTATTAACACGTGCAGATCATCAAAATATATTTGAAATCTGTTGTTTTATCTTATTAATGCCGTGTAAGCTAGCCCATAAAACACATGGGTAAATATTGTCCTTTTCTATCCATACGCCTTGAGGCGTACTTAGCGTAAGAATTAGAATTGCCAATACGAGTTCAAATACAAGAGAATATTTGCATGTTTTTAGCCTTTCTTGAGCCATTTGTAGTCAACGAAAAGGTAAACTCTTAATTTCAATCAGCTATATTATACATCGTTTTAAAATTGACCTTGTATCACACATAGCCCCTGGCGAATGGTTTGTTAAGAGGCAGTTATCGTCGTAGAAAATGGCCTGGCGACCTGAGTAGGTTTGTTTATGCTTCACTTCGAGTTAATGCCCTTGCGAAAGGCATGATTCCGCCCAGCTACGGGTAAATAGTACGGCAGACTGACCTTTTAGCCTTGTTCAGAGAATCTATCTAAGAGAAAGAAAATTCTGAATTCAAAACAGTTTTACAGGTCTACTCTGGCCCGGCGTGGTAGCACCTGGTAGGGCCCTATCTATGGATTAAATAGAACTAACGGCATACTTATGCTAAACTGAATATCTTGGAATAGAAATGTTTTTGACAATTGAACCGTGCTTACATTTTGAACTGCCTGCTTGTGCTGAACTGAATTATTTGAAATAGAACTGTTTTTTGACATTGAAACTGTATACTAAACTGAATTAACTGAATTAGAATTGCTTGTCTAAACTGAATAGCTCGAAATAGAAATGTTTTTTTACAATTAAACTGTACTTACATTTAAACTGCGCGCTTATGCTAAACTGAATTGTTTTAAATTGAACTATTTTTAACATTGAAGCTGTACTTACACTAAACTGAATTGTTACATATAACAGCTTGAATAGTTTGAAATAGAAATGCTTTTGACGATTAAATTGTGTACTTATGCTAAACTGAATTGTTTTAAATAGAACTGATTATTTACATAAAAATGGATTTGGCGTTAGATAACATACAAAGGTTGATATGCCATAAAACCCAACAAACCAACAAACCAATCGACAACAACCGATGGGTCACTGCTCCAAAGAATGATGGAACCAAGGCTTGTCCGGCTATCTGCCCACTTTGTGTTTTAAATGCAGATAACCGAAGTAGCTGCTCGCCGAATGCCAAATAAATCTAACAGAGTAGATCATTTAAAGAAAAATAAGTTGAAGTCGAAGGCCAGAGACGAAAAAACAAAAAAAAAAAACAAAAAAAAAAAAACGGTGTGTTCAATAATTAATAAAAAGTTTCGTTATCAAAAAATAATAAGGTCCGTCCTCAAAAAAAAAAAAAATAATAATGTCAGTTTTTAAAGATGAGTGTCTGATCATACAAGTCCCTTCATCGTTGAGTGAAATAATGTGATTCAGAGACATTGCTCCTTTTATCTCAGCAGTCAGTCTAGTTGTCGTTGTAGGCACAGTTTTTCAAAAAGCTGTTGTTTAGCAGTTCGCAGTACGGCTATTAAATCTTTCACTTCAAGTCTCCAACGATCTATTCAACCATGTCATTTTTTTTTTTCACACAGTTATATGGTTTCAAGTATTGTTATTCAGCAGCAATTATTCTATTTGATATAAATCAATACTAGGCAAAACGTTTAATGGTTTGAAGTAAGCAAACTTTTATAATTCTAAATGGGTTTAAGAATTGCTATCAAATAATAATGATTCTATTTAATATCAATCATTTATTTGCACACAGTTAAATGGTTTCAATCATTGCTATTAAACATATGTAATTCTGTTAATCGTGTGCAGGTGTTCGCTGTATTTTCTGGTCATGGTAATTCAATTCCCAATATAATTCCTCTACTTAAAAAAGACCCCCCCCGAAAAACGAACATCTATATCCTTGCCCTTGAGGTCAAAATAATTACGCGGATGCGTATTTCAAATCCTCTTGGGGAGACGTGGCCATGGAGGTGACCGTGTCCTCTCTAAAGAGTACGGATGTAACTTGCAAGACACATTCAGGTTAATTGGCCGCGCGATTACGATGACAAGTTAATAAAGCGTTACTAGTGAGTGATATGAACTGTTGGTTCAGTTGTAGAGTTTCAGCTCTGTGGTCGCTGGTTCGATCTCCAGTGGTGGAGATCATGGATTTTCTGTTCATGGTAATTCAATTCACAATATGATTCCTCTACTTAAAAAAGAAATAAACATCCGTTTATCAAGTATTCCTCTCCAATACGAATAACATATACATTGCTATTTTAATTCAAATGAATAATAGCAAACCCTAGTAAAAGAT
>OY757922.1:26336059-26343559 GCA_963585895.1 Sepioteuthis lessoniana
GGCAACAACCAACAAAGCAGCACCTATACGGACATCTACCACCCATCACGAAAACTATCAAAGTTAGACGAACCTGACATGCAGGACACTTCTGGGGAAGTAGGGACGAGCTCATAAGTGACGTACTCCTATGGACCCCTTCACATGGCCGAGCAAAACCAGGGCGACCAGCTCGAACCTACAAACAGCAGCTCTGTGAGGATACGGCGTGTAGCCCTGAAAAACTGCCAGAAGCGATGAACGATAGGGAGGGGTAGCAAGAGAGAGTCAGAGATATCCGTGCTGATGGCACGACAAGATTATATATATATATATATATATATATATATATATATATATATCTTAAGTCTAATTTTGAGGTTAGTATCAACTTTTCAGTTACCTCTTTATTCTTATTTATAAAAAGATCACAAACGTATTTTTGATATCATTTGTCTAAAAATTAATTCCTTAGAAATATTTATACTGGTGCAACGACCGTGAATACTGTTTATTTGCTTTACGTCAAACCTTTCGGTAGTCTCTTTTAAGTTGGTTCAACGAACACATATTCGTTTTTTAAAAACATAATCGCTGACATAACACTGAAGAATGAATGCTTGAGTGAGGCTAGTGCATGATGCAATCATTCTTACAACTGAATATTGCTGTTTCTGGGTTCCCTGTTTGCACTGGTTAAACATTATTGAATAAAGTTTGGAAGCCCGTAAAATCTACCCTCTTCACCTTCAGGTTAGGTTCTTTATGAAACACCCGGTATATTTAAGAAAAAAAACCCCATAGATATGAGGAATCAGGCAAAATGCCAGCCGTAGCAGAGATGAATAAACACAGCAAGAATTTCGGTTGCTTATCTTTTGTCTCAAAAACAACATTAAAAGAAGAGATAGCAATGGACTGGACTTGTTTTGTCGATATTTCTTCCACCTGAAACCCACCATTCCCTATCCACCAATGTTTCTTACGTCCTCCCGGCCATCACCCCACCTCATGTAAATTCAAATTTAAACCAAGGTGTGTCTATTCAAGAAGAAGAAGAAGAAGAAGAAGAAGAGCAGCCGTTGCAGCAAAAGTAGAGAAAGTTGGAGGAAGAGCAGCAGTAGTAGCAAATGAAAGAAAAAGTAGAAGTAAAGTCGCTAAAGAGGAAGAAGAAGAAGAAGAAGAAGAAGAAGAAGAAGAAGAAGAAGAAGAAGAAGAAGAAGAAGAAGAAGAAGAAGAAGAAGAAGAAGAAGAAGAAGAAGAGCAGCCGTTGCAGCAAAAGTAGAGAAAGTTGGAGGAAGAGCAGCAGTAGTAGCAAATGAAAGAAAAAGTAGAAGTAAAGTTGCTAAAGAGGAAGAAGAAGAAGAAGAAGAAGAAGAAGAAGAAGAAGAAGAAGAAGAAGAAGAAGAAGAAGAGCAGCCGTTGCAGCAAAAGTAGAGAAAGTTGGAGGAAGAGCAGCAGTAGTAGCAAATGAAAGAGAAAGTAGAAGTAAAGTCGCTAAAGAAGAAGAAGAAGAAGAAAACTAATATATCTCTCTGTCTCTGTCTCTCTCTTTAATGTTATCCTCAGCTGAAATAATCGCTAAACTAAACAGAAAACTCACGTAACAATTTAAAATAAAGAAAAATAACAGTTACGAAGCTCAATCGAGACCTTAAGCCAAATCGAGGCTATAAGTCGAACAGAAGTAAATATTAAATTTCGACAATTATTGCGTCTTTTTCTTTTCTTTTCTTTTCTTTTCTTTTCTTTCTTTCTTTTTTACCTCTTTTATCTTTGCTTCCATTTATCTACTTAGGAGCTGATTTTGAATAAGAAACTTGTTGCTGACGGATGTTGCTTATTTTGGCATCAGTGGCATTGCCGCAGGCAACCAATAAAACCTTGAAAGATACTTTCTAGCTGTCTTAGGTTGCTGAGTTAGAGAGGAATACAGCTTACCTACAATTCTTCAATTTCCTTAAGCCAAATTTTTAAAAAATCTATTTCTGTTTCTGTGGAATCGGCGACCTGAGTTCTATTTCTGGATGAAGTTCTTTCTGTTTCATTTGGGAAAGGCATGAATCCATCTGTTCTTTCTCCAGCTATGGGTAAATAGTAGAGCAGACTGGGTTCTTTAGCCTTGGTAAAGCAACCAATCTACAAAAAAGATATCCTGTTGTCTCCCGCTTAAAAATTGAATTTGTGTCAATACTTGCCCGTGGTTAAAAAGTGCACTCGACATGCTTCGAATGAATTGTGGTTCTACCACGTATGTTAATATCCCTGAGTAAACTTTCTGAACAATTTCTTAATTAAAAGTTTGATTTTTATTTTTTTGCTTGAAAGCTTTTTATTTAGTTGGTAGCGAATACATCCTAAAGTATGTCGTTAAAAGCACTGAAAAACAAAGTTCAGTGTTTTTGTAACGCTGGTACCACTTGTGACGTTGAATACGGCTCAAACACTCAATAGAGGCCCGCTATATGATGAGAAAAATTGCATAATACTGATTAGCTGCAGAATTCTAATTTTTAAATTTTCAGTACTTTTTCAATCTATTTGGGTGTAAGTCATTATAGCCAAATATTCGGAAAAAGAGATCTCTATGGTGTTGTGGCTAATGTGCTTGACTGTGGCATTATTGTAAGTGAGATCGATCTCTGATCACACTCTTTTTTCTGTTCACTGTCGGGCTAATACCATATGAAACCCCTTTATACACCAAACTGTAGATTAAATAGTATCAGCACTGTTCAATTCCAGGTCGCGTCATACAAAAGGCTTTAAAAACGGTACTTGATGCCTCCTTGCTTAACACTCAGCAATATAAGGTACGTATCAAAGGTAAAGTAGAACAATCCAGGGAAAAGAGTAGCGCCCTCCCCTACACCTTGGTGTAGTAGCTATTAAAAAGGGAGCTGTCAGGTCGCCCTCGACTAAAGGGAGACAACTTTACTTACTTACTGTTCTATAAGCATGCCTTTGGGATTAGATGAGCCATGAAAGTTGATTTGCAATTTAACTAAGAAACTCAATTAAACAAAACCAAAGTTTTAGGTGTATCCGTAAAAAAAAAACCTGATGAATGATATCGATTCAATTTCTTTGCAATACTGTAAAGTGATTGAACGTAATCATTTCTGCAACATTTTCACCTTCTTCAAACTTAGGAAACTTCTTACAAGCCATTTACAAAAGACTAACTACAAATTGGATATCAAATTAGGGAAAAGAAAATCCAAAGAAATTTTCTATATTTGAGGATTTCTGAGAATTTTCTTTTTAGAAAATTTTAAATTTTATCTTCAACTAAAGGAACTTTGAATACAGCCATCAAACCCTTCCTTTGAGTGTCTAAGCCATTTTATTTTCAGTAAACTTTGCGGCAATATTAAAAAAAAAAATTTAATTTTTTCAGTTTTTTTTGTTCAGTACGACACACACACACACACACACATATATATATATTGGAGGCAATTATGGCTTATACAAGTTTGTTTAAAAACCACAAAACTTGCTCAATCGGTTGGGGCTGTAGAATTCACCGACTGCACCTCTGCAGAAGTGTAAGACCACCCCATTAACGAAAGTCCTGGATTTGACACTAAGCAATCTGATGGTGAATTTCCAGTGATGCTAGAGCTTTGGTTCACTCTGGCCTTTAGCGGTAGCACCTGATAGGGTCCTATCTATAGGCCACGTAGAATTAAACTGCTAAACTGAATTGCTTGAAATAAAACTGTTTAGATATTTATACTGAGTGCTTCTGCTAAACTAAATCGTTTGAAATGTAACTGTTTTTGTATTCTAAACTGAATTGTTTGAAATAGAACTGTTTAGACATTTAAACTGCGTACTTATACTAAACTGATTTGTTTGAAATAGAACTGTTTTTAAAATTGAAACTGTATTTACGCTAAACTGAATTATTTGAAATAGAATTGTTTTTGACAATTGAACTGCGTTCTTATGTTAAACTGAATAGTTTGAACAAGTAGTGTTTATTTGTATAAAAATGGATTTGGCATTAAATAACATACAAAGGTTGATATGCTAATAAATCCCAAACAAACAAGACAAACAAACCTTTTCTTTTTCAGGATTTTTTAGGCTCTTCTCTATGTTTCCTATTTGTTTCTTTGTAACTGGTCGAAAGCGCTTGGTAGCAGAACCTGCGACAATTTCGCTGTCGATTGCATCTTATTAGATAGAAACGACCAAGAAAGCTAGAGAAAACATAAGATAATATAAAAAAAGTTCTGTAGTCTTTAACCTACCTTATATATTATGTCCTCGTGGTGTTATGGTTAAAGCGATGAGCTGCGGAATCGTAGTACGCGAGTTCGTACTCCAGTCGCGCTATTACGTTCACTTTCGGGCAAACACCCTTGGGAAAGGTATGAACCCCCTTATTCTCCCTCCAGCTATGGGTAAATAGTAGGACGGACTAGGTTCTTCAGCCTTGGGGAGGCAACTAGTCTAGGAGAAGGAAAACTCTGAATTCAAAACCTGTTAAACTCCGCTTAAAAATTGACCTTGTGTCGTATCCTGCCCGAGCGGAGGGGTTGGTAAATAGTACCTTATATATATATTTTTTTTTCTTTAAAGAAAAAACCAAAGACCGGTTATTTTAGGATTATAAATTTATTTCCATCCTGTTTTTCGTTTCTGATGTAAACCAAAAACATGAAGAAAAATATAACAGGACTTCTTCAGATCTTATGGATAAGATAAAACAGAATAGACACAGAGAGGAAGAGAGGTTTTATTAAACTTCCGTTTTTTTATTTACTTATTTATTTTATTTATTTTCCTAATTTTACCGTCCGTTGGAATTATGGTAATTTACCTTTTTTATTTATTTTATTTATTTTCTTTTTTTGTTAAGTTCAATAATTAACTTTTATGTGTTTTGTTTATATAATAAATTTTTTGTAAGTGAAATATTAATACTTATATTCATTTCGAGTCTATTTCCTCAGTTACCAATTTTTTTCATGTACGTATATTGGATACGTTTCTTTTCCTTGTTTCACAATTTATTTCTACGTTTTTTTAGGATAATTAGTCTATAGTTTAAATTTAGCTTTATGTCAACATATTGCTATTAATTTACATATCTTATTCAATAACTTTTCCGGCACTGGATACTTCATTATTTGTATTTTCTCTTCTAAGCACAAGCTGCATCTACTGTCAAAACTATTTTTTTAAAGAAAGTATCGCTTTGTAAAATTAATTACATTGAGCTTTCTACCAGGAAAATTTAAATGTTCAGCTCTTGAATGATTTTCTTGTCCTGAAGGAATTACTCCCAACCCTGGTTTAACTGAACCGAATAATACACACACACACACACACACATATATATATATATATATATATATATATATATATATATATATATATATATCATAACAGTGTTAATTTTCACTATCATACATTGTGGGTTGTGGCAGACCAAATGCGGTATAATTGGGAAAGTGATCAATATCTGTGATAGAGCTATTATATAATAATAATAATAATAATAATGTAAAAATATATTAGTTTTTATATATATTTAATAGCATGGAAGTTTGTCAGCGACCATAGGTTTCATGTTGTCTAAGAAACAACAATCTTCAGGCAGAGAAAGAAAAAAAATTTCTCTGCCTGAAGATTGTCGTTTATAACACGGTATGAAACCAGTGATCTCTGACAAGCTTCCATGCTATTGAATATATATAAAAACTAATATATATATCTAGTCATCCACAGACAGATCTGTTTCGTTCTATCAGCACTCATTACTGTGGCGAGACATATTAGCTTCCCATAGCCGGGGTCGAAACCTGGTTGACTCAAACGCTAAGCCAAGCCTCTAACCTTTCAGCCAAGAGGAACCATTAGCTGCGAAGTAAATTTTAAACGGTTATGAATCCCAATTACTATTGTTCACATACATCCGTTCAACGGCTGCCGAGACCTCAATTCATATGTATGAAGAGACTTGCAATAAACGCTAATGGCAACACGATTACTTCATTCGCCATAGAACTCAATCCCACGGGGGCAGGGGAGTATATATCTCTATCGTCATCCACAGGTAGATCTGTTTCGTTAGTGTATGCAAAAACAATGAAAAAGATTTGTTTTGATACGTGGGGGTGTCCTGGTGGTATAATGGTATGTCCTGGTGGTATAATGGTATAATGGTATTTTGTCCTGGTGGTATAATGGTTAAAGCGCCGGGCAGCGGAATTGTTTTGAGTTTGAACTCCAGTCACATTATTACATTTCAGACAAATACCATTTGGAAAGGTTTGAACCCCCTTATCCTCCTCGCTATAGGTTAAATAGTACTGTTCTTCTAGAAAGATTGACTCGGCATTAAATAACCCAAGAAGGCTGGTATGCCATTAAGAATACAATTGTTTTGAGACGAGATATGAGGGGCCTTCCGAGAAAATGTTTGTTTTTTGATTAGTGGTCAAGTATTTAATGCCAAAACTATCTTCCTAGAATGACAGCAGTGATGGTATTTAACTGATAACCAAATGGAGGTGCGGTTCATTTCTTTACCAACGTTGTTAGTTCAAAAGTGTACGCAATACCATGACTGGAGTTCGAACTCACTTCTTACAATATCTCAGTCCCGCATGCTGAACACTACGCCACGGGGATGCTTCCCAACATGAAAGGGTAATTGTTACTTGTTTCTGTACGGGCATGTGTAAATATGTTTTTAGGAAATGTGTTATTGAATAGAAAAGCAAAAATCTAAACTAAAAAAGAAAAATAATAAAATATTGAACGTTCAAATATGTCAGTCATTGTTTGCCCTCCAATTCAGCTTTTATGTTTTGATATTAACATCGAAGATCCATTTTTTTTAATGAAAGAAAGAGAATCACGAAAATCTCGTCTTCCTGCTGATTTGCATCTTGTTAACATCTTTCGCTTTGATACACAAAACTTAGCTGGGCTTTTTCTTCTTGTGTTCATCAATGGCATTAATTCTTATCGATGACAACCTGCTTTTGTGTGCTAGGGTATCTGGTTGTAGATTTTGTAAAGAAAGGTTTGTATTTTTACCTTCAAAACGGAAGCAGAAATGAAAGTAGAAATCAAAGTACCGGAAGAGAAAGTGTCGGGAAAGTAAATTAGAAAGTTGGGTGGAGTCAGATAATAAGAAGAAAGAAATACGATGTAACAGAGATCAAGGAGAGAAAGAGAGAAAATTGGGAAGAAGAAAGCAAGACAGAAACTGTGCAGAAAAGAGATAGATAGATAGAGAGAGAGATTGAAAGAAGAAGAAGAAGAAGAAGAAGAAGAAGAAGAAGAAGAAGAAGAAGAAGAAGAAATAAAATGAAGAAGAAGAGGAAACAAAAACAAATAGAAGAAGAAGAAGAAGAAGAAGAAGAGGAAACAAAAACAAATAGAAGAAGAAGAAGAAGAAGAAGAAGAAGAAGAAGAAGAAGAAGAAGAAGAAGAATTTGGGAGGAGAACAGGGTGACTACAGTCGTGAAAATCTCAATAATAATAATAATTATTATG
>OY757922.1:26348559-26383559 GCA_963585895.1 Sepioteuthis lessoniana
GAATTACAATTGATTTTTACATTAGAAATGCATTTTAAATGATTTAATTGTATAAATTCACAACAAATGACTTCACAATATAAATGCCGCAGGACATTAGCTTAATGAGTTGAGTGTTCGCCAGTGGTCCGGGAGACCGGGGTTCAATCCCAGGTCGAGTCATAACAAAGACTAAAAAAATGGTACTTGATGACACCTTGCTTAACACTCAGCGTTATAAGGTACGGATCAAGAGTAAAAGTTGAACAATACAAGGAATGGTATAGCGGCCTCCTCTACACCTCGATGTGGTAGCTATTGAAAAGGGGGCCTTCGGGTCACTCTGGACTACGGTCGCCAACTTTACTTACTTATATAAATCCATTATAATTGATTTTTAAGATAAAAATGGATTGGCATTTTGAGATCAAATATTATTGCTATCTTTTTGAAGTTACTGATTTTTGAAGTTCAAATTTATAGATAACGTGAAGAATCGGAGTAATCTGTAACTTCAAAAATTAATTAAAGTATTTTACCAACTTCGTGACGAAGGGTCAACCAATACAAGAGTTCAAAGTATTAAAAAGTGCATACGGCACACACACAGACACACAGACACACACAGAGACAAACATTCGCACTCACACACACACACACACACACACACACACACACATATATATATATATATTGAGGGGGTGATCTTGGTGTAACGGTTATTGTCGTAGTACATGAACAGGGTGACCCAAGATCAAATCCTTGACTAGGCTATTTACATTTCACATTCATACCCTTGAAAAGGTATGAATCCCACTATTCTTCCTCCAGCTATGTGTAAATAGTAAGGCAGACCGGGATTTTAAACCTTGGTATGGCAACCAGTCTAGGAGAAGGAAAACTCTATATTCAAACCTGTTAAACTCCACTTAAAACTTGACCTATGTCAAATCATGCTCATAGAAGAGGAGTTGGTAAACACACACACACGCGCATAAACACACACAGAAATTCATGCATATATATATATATATATATATATATATATGTGTGTGTGTGTGTGTGTGTGTGTGTGTGTAGAGAGAGAGGGAGAGAGAGAGAGAGAGAGAGAGAGAGAGAGAGAAAGAGAGGTGGAAGAATGATTGAGAGTGAATCGGTGCAAGTGTGTGTTGCTTCCTCATAGAAAAATTTGAGGGCGTGGAAGGCATTAAAAGAAGCACTGCAGCCCAGCTTCACATCGTTTCAAAACTAGATATACAGAGGTGCTTCGACTTATGGATTTCTCGCTGGAGTTAGTGTGGGGAATCTTCAAAGGAAATCACTATTTTGAAGAATGTCGTTTCGTCCATTGCTCATTTCTCTTATAGTGAATACAGCTTCTGTCTCGATAATTCAGGAACCAGCCCCACACGTATATTTAGGGTACGACAAAAATACCTCAAATATCTTCAACCGTCGGCTGTTTATAGCAAGTTTACTTCAGTAAGTGGTAATGGTGCCTTACTCTTGCTAATGTCTTCACATTTATTTTTCAGATATGATTCGTTACGATCACGGATTGAACCTGGGAACACCGTGCATTTGGTGTTAAAAAATCTTTTTTTAAGACAGGTTAATCTGTAATTGCGACACAGGTAACTTTTTGTGCTCATCACATGTTACGTCGAATGATGCTGTTCCGGATTGAAAATTTGTTTTGCAATGGGTTGAAAATACTATCCAGAACAATATAATTTTGATATAACATGCTCGTAGCCGAGAGTATATAAAAAAAGTAAGATATTACCTAGTTGCCACTAGAATAAGTTCACTTGTACCACAGAAGTTACTGTTTTAAATATGGGTATTTCTACTTTATCGTATATATATATATATATATATATATATATATATATATATATTCACACATATACACATATATGCATACCTACACACACATATATACGAATATACACACATACACACTTACACACACATATATAAATACATGTATATACACATACACACACAAACACACGTATATATATATATATATATATATAAACAGTCGTTTATAAATGTTGGATGAATCAAAGTGATCACATGACGGCCTGCAGAACACAACAAAATCTTAAAAATTCTCATCCCGTCACTTGTAGTTTCATGTTTTGAAAGCGAAATACAGCGTGCCGTCAGCTAAACAAAGTGAGAATTAAACGGCTTCCTTTTATATATATATATATATATATATATATATATATATATATATATATATATATATATTGAAAGAGGCTTGAAAAAAAAGATCAAACATTATAGACAGTGTTCGACCCTCTTTAACAAAACTTGCTTGAATAATAACTAGCTGCCTAAATATTCACTTTCAATATATATATATATATATATATATATATATATATATATATATATATGAAGCTCATTCAATAGAAATAAGAAGATTTTTTTTTAAATACAAAATATTTTTATCTAAAAATTTTCCTCCAGAAATGTAAACGCTGCATTGTCTGGAATTGGTTAATAGAAGTTGTTTTTTTTAATCTCGCAGGAATATTTATTTTGGGGCTATTCAATAGGGTGCCGTTATCAAGCAGAGCACTTTAGGCTTGAACAAAGGTCTGTTATCATATTGATGGTGGCTTTGAAGTTCAAACCATGTGGATTGTGCAGAAGAATGTGTGATGCGTACGGAGAAGTACAACTTAGTAAAAAAATATTCACAAATAGGCAAAAAATTGGTTTGATACTACGAGCTTCAGTTGAAAATCTATACTCGGACTTTAAGGTAAAGAAAAGTTCCCGGCGCATGTTGACACTTTTTTAAGATATGAAAGGACCTAGCATTATTGATTGCCTCGAAAAATAAGTTACGGTTAACAATACTTAATATTATCAACTCCTTTGTCAAATTTCCTCTTTTTCATTGAATGATCCTTGAATATAATATATATATATATATATATATATATCCCGACACTAAAATAATAACCAGGAGTCTTGAAAAAAATGAAATTAAAAGTAATAAACCGTGTTCCATTGTCTTTAATAAAACTTGCTTGAATAATAACTTACCGCCGAAATGTACACTCTTCAAAAGATATATATGTTTGTGCGTGTGTGTGTGTGTGTGTGTGTATGTGTGTATGTGTTTACCCAACCCCTTCACACTAGCTGGATTTGACAAAAGTTCAACTTTAATGCGGAGCTTAACATGTTTGAAATCAGGGATTTCCTTGTCCAAGACAAGTTGCCATACCTAGGTTAAAGGACCCGGCCAGTCCTATCTGGAATTCTGTTTATTCCTAACTGGAGAGAGAATTACTGGATACATACCGTTCTGAAGGGTATTAGCAATGCAAAGGGTCACATCCAGAATTTGAACTCGGGTCGCTGTGTCCATTTCATTTGATGATAACACGATGAGCACCAATACATACACACATATCACTCAGACACAAACACACACATCACACACACACACACACACACATCACACACACACACACACACACACACACACACACATTACACATATATATATGTGTGTGTATGTGCATATATGTATGTGTGTGTGTGTGTGATTGTTGTAATAATTTTGATGGAGTATTTTTTTATCTGGTGAATGTTTAATATATTAATGTGCATGAGATAATTAAAGCCTTGAGGACTTGTAACGGATTTTAATTAAAAAGATAAGCAATTTAATAATACATATCAAAGTGAAAAATTGGTACACCAAATTAAGTTTTATCCGCCTGTCCCCAGGGTATGATGTTTATATTATGTATTAAAGAGGAGCCTATTACCAACATGTTAAACTATTCGCTTGCAAGGGAATATATATATATATATATATATATATAATGAAAAAAGAAAATGTCTCGTTGAAAAAAAAAAGAAAAAAACAAACAATACCGTCTTTGTTAGAAAATATTGAAATAAACCCGAATAAGGTCAATACAGTAAATATTGAAAAAGTGCTCAGTATTTATGTAGAATGCTGGTTAGAGAACCGAATGAGAAGCAAAAGCTTAAACACACGCACACAAATATATATATATATATATATATATATATATATATATATATATATATAACCGGTCTTTGGTTTTTTCTTTAAAGAAAAAAAAAGATATATATATATATATATATATATATATATATATTCTTTTGGCAGCATTTCTTCATTAATACTTAGTATTAATACGGCAATACGAACGAATCAACAAAATATGTAGACAGAAATGTCTATTATGTTCAATGAACTTTGTATATATATATATATATATATACGCTTCTGCTATGCATTAGAGAAGCAGAAACTTATACACACACAAACACGCACATACACGCACACGCATATATATATATAAAAGTAAACTTGGTAACACTAGTCTAAGGCTACCAGGAGGGTCCCTTTTCATTAGCTATAACACGGAGGTGTAGGGAGGGGGCTACTCTTTCCCCTGGTTTGCTCTACTTTACCCTTGATCTCTACCTTATAATTCTGAATCTTTAGCGAGGAGGCATCAAGTACCACTTTTGAGCCTTTGGGTCACCCAACCTGAGATTGAACCCGGTCTCCCGGGCCATTTGTGAACAGCCTACACAACACGTCAAATAGGAATGGACAACATGTAACTGATTTCATGATAGAAAATAGATTAACACGTCTCAATACAAACTATCAAAAAAGAGAGGGAAAATTATGGACCTACACATATGCGAACAATAGTAAAGCACAGATAGACTACGTCTTTATAAACAAGAAATGGAAAAATAGCGCGATGAATTGCGAGGCATACTCCTCTTTCGAGGGTGTGTCCTCCGATCACCGAATAGTCACGGCAAAATTACGACTAAGCATACGAAAAAACGCCACACGAACAGTGACCACTAAACACTATGACTGGGCCCTTCTTAACAACAAAGATATTAGAGATAAATATGTATTAGAATTAAGAAACAGATTCCAGACACTACAAGAGAAAACAGCAAAAGGTACCCCAAATGACGAATATGAGAATTTCGTTGACGCACACCTCGAGTATATATATATATATATATATACTAATTTGGAAGTGGAGAGTGTCATTTCTGTATTCATCGTTTTTTTTTTGGCCCTATTTTGACCGAATTAGTGGAACATATTTAGAAAAAATGTCAAAAAGATGCGACCTTTTGTGACCACCGGGTTGTAAGATAATTGATTAATTGTGGTTTAAGTTTTTATTTATTTCAAATGTATTCATATTGTTCCATAGCCAAAATTAACGCCATGTGCGAAATAGACATATAATGTTCATAACGATAGAACATATAAAGAACCTAGGAATCTCAAAATTCGAAAACCCGTAACGACTTCTTGTTCAGGTACGAAACGTTTTTATCAACTTTGAGTTAAAGGTTTCGACATAAGGAGGAGAGACACAATCTCGCTATGCTGCCTTATTCATTTGGCCCCCATCTCGAGCGGTCCCCATAGGGCGCTAGTTCACCTCGCGTCTGCGAGCTCCAAAAGTCGATCCTACTCGTTTGGCGTCTAGTATTCAACTCTCTAACTTTCTTCAAATCTCCCACAAACCTCCGCGCGCTTCCGGTGCGTGACGTTACCCGCATCATGTCACCCCGTTCCGTCATCTCGGGCTATTGTGACATCTTTGAGTGGCACGTCCGCCCCGCGTGCGCGATACCACCTACATCAAAGTTTTCACCTAACTAACCCATCTGCGGAGCCGAAAAGTTCTCAGTCTAACTAAACTCAAAGGCATGAACCGAAATCGCTCGGCCATTACGTTACAGTATTTACGCTAAATGAATGCCTTCGGCTAAATATTCATTAAGACATCTTGCTTACGTCATCAATCATTGGAAAATATGGCGCTTTTTTGTCATTAAAGTCACAATTTTAATTCCTAAAATCAGCATTTAAACGGAAATAGTCTTTATGGTAAAAAAGATCACAATTTTAATTTTGATTCCTCAAGTCAGCATTTAAACGGAAATTGTCTTTATCGTTAAAAAATATCATTTGAGCATAAAAGTCACAATTTTAATTTTGATTCCTCAAGTCAGCATTTAAACGGAAATATTGTCTTTAGTGAGAAAAGATCATTATTTGTGCATTCCATATATTATCTGGAACTTGTTTTAGTTTTCTTAGTTAAAATAAGGCGTTATTTCCAGAAGCCAAATGGAAAGTAATGGATACGGGGAAGTTAAAGTAAAAGCAAGTGAGCCATCCCTGGGCTTGTGGAAGTTATTATCGTTAGTGGGCAGTACGGGCTCGTGGGCTACTGCTTAGGAAAAATTTTAAAAAACGTATATTTATATTGTGTAACGCGCCAACTTAGAATGTATACAGACTGTCTCAAAATAGATGCAACTCATAAATAGGATAATGATTTATTACTGAGACAAACGCAATGACGATCATTTGGAACACGTCCAGTAAAAAATGCATCTTTTGAGCCCAAAACATCAAATCAATCTTTTTTTAAATTGTTATTATATCAGCTTTGAGGACATGTAATCTTTTTTCGAGTTTCTTATCTCAGAAATAAATCATTATCATATTAATGGGTTGCATCTGTTTTGAGAATTCTGAATTATTTTGTCTCTAAATAAATAAGTAAAGTAAAGTTACCGACCTTAGTTGAGGATTTCAATAGCTACAACACCAAGGTGTAGAGGAGAGCGCTGCCCCGTTCCCTGGATTGCTCCACTTTACCCTTGATCTGTACCTTATAATGCTGAGTGTTAAGCAAGGCCACGCCAAGTACCATTTTTTGAGTCTATGGTATGACTCAATCTGGGATTGAACCCTGGTCTCCGGACCATTGGCGAACACTCTACTCATTAGACCAATGGGAGGCAAAATATTTTTCCCTTCTTGTCCAAGGCACTGTGGTCGAGGATCAATAGTTATTATAGCATACTACGTATTTTCAAATATAAAACAAAAAAAAAAAACAACAACAAAAAACAACAAAATAATTATTAATAGAGTTATTAGCAGTCATATGAATACCATGTCTTTTTTGAGACACCACATATATATATATATATATATATATATATACGTGGTGCATTCAATAAATTTCTGGATTTTTTTTTTTTTTGTACAGGCATTTAAAATTGTCGTAGACTCTTAAAAATTCACTAGGTTATTGCTATACATCTCATGAGATGACTGACCAATTTTTATGATTTCAGGTTCAAACAAACAGCTACAGCAGGAATTGGAATACACCCTACTAAAACCTGATTATCTCCGCCGGTGAATTTCAAAAATGCAATCTGGACATGAGGACACTTTAGAAGAACAATATTCTATAAAATTCTGTTTTAAACTTGGAAAAAATGCCATAGAAACGTATGGAATGCTTCAGACTGCTTTTCGACCATCTTATATGAATCGAGTATCAGTTTTTGAGTGGCATAAGAGATTCAAGGAAGGCAAGGAGTCTCTGAGGGATGATGAGAGGTGTGGGAGGAGTAAAGAAGTCAATAGACCAGAGTTGATTGGCCAAACGGTTAGGGTTACTATGTTAAGGTTTTAAGGGATTTCAGGAAGAGATTCCGTCGAAAGAGTTCAGCACTCTTCAAATCGGGTTAGTGGCATTTCCACCAGGACAATGCACCAGTCCAAAACTCCATCCTTGCCACAGACTATTTAAGCAAGATGGGCATCAAGACAGTTCCTCACCTTCCATATAGTCCAGACGTTGCTCCCTGTGACTTTTGGTTATTCCCTTAGCTCAGAGGCTGTCGTTATGAGACAATTGAGGAGATGAAAGAGGCGATGACGAAGGTCATTGACACGTTCACACAAGAGGACTTCCATGGGGCCTTCCAGAAATTGTTGGAACAGTAAAACAAGTGCATTGCCGCTGGAGGAAGGGGACTAGATTTTCATGTGTGTACTGTCAATAAAAGTGCCCATACGAAAAAAAGTCAGGAAACTTATTTAATGATCCTCGTATATATATATATATATATATATATATATATATATTCGTATTTATGGAGGAGGGCGAATCCATTATGTAGGGAGTACAACAGAATCCATTCCCAAAAGTACTAAAAAGGTTTTTAAAATCTTTAAAACTGCTATCAGACTCCTGCCAAATATTCGCTGCCTCATATCAAAAAGTTGCCTGCAAGTTGACCCAATTTTTCTCGTGGATTTTTAAACCTTTGTAGATAATGTGATTACGAGTGTTGAAGCTAACTAAATATTTTCTATTTTTGGCACCGCCTTTAGCTTTGCATTGAAGGTTCTACCTTGAGTCGCATCCTGCCCTAGCGGAGCAATTGGTAAATCAGTTTTTCATTTGGTAAATAATGCTTATACTTCATGACTTTATCAAAGCTTTTATAAACTATCTATTGATATTGTTCAAAATCATGATTTACGGGTATTTCCATTCCGAGTCAGGGTGTGCTCAGAAAGTGTTTATCCATCCATCCAATCCTTCTGCCACGAACAGGGTGTGACACAGGGTCAATTTTTATGCGGAATTTAACAAGTTTGAATTCAGAGTTCTACCTCTTTTAGACTGGTTACTAAATCAAGAAAGTAGCCAGTCTGCTGTACTTTTTACTCATAGCTGGAGGGTGTACAGCTGGATTCATACTGTTCTCAATGGTATTGGCATTACGTGAAATGCTAACAGCCTCGTTCAGGTTTTGAACTCAAGTCACCGTGTCCATTTTCAACGACGATAACCATTGGGCCACGATTCCCCTCATATGTTGACCTGGGAGTAATGGCAGCAAAAGAGTGAGAATACACCGATTACGTCTCTGCAGAGACACCAACGAGTGTCCAAGATATGACATTAAACAATCTGATGGTAAGGCTACAGTTATGCTGGAGCTTTGGGAAATGCAGAGTATCCCTTCATTGTCATCGATCCCAGCTCCACTCTGGCCCGGAGTAGTAGCACCTGATAGGGTCCTCTCTATCGGTCAAATAGAACTGTTCAACATTTAAAGTGAATGCAAACAAATGACTTATCCTAAATTGAATAGTTTGAAATAGAACTGTTTGGTCATTTAACTATGAGTATACAAAGGACTTATGTTTAATTAAATTGATAATGATACTATTGTGATGCAGGCAAAAGAAAGACACGGAGAACTCAAAAAAAGTTAATCGAAAATCATATATATTCAAGTAACAGAAACAAGATACAAGTGAACTGGATTAGACAGTAGTTAAGTGACAGTCCAGTCGCGTAGCGACTTTTGTCCTCTAATCAAGTGGTATTACACGTGATTGTGTCACATGGGTCTGGATCGACTCTGTTTATTTGTCGCTGCCTCCCACCAGACACGACTTGACACATGGTCAAAAGCCCGAAGGCCGATTAAAGTGGGGATAAAGGGGAAGGAAAGGTCGGGAACGAGCCGAGACTCGAACCCTGCTGGTCTATGTTGCTCATCGGCTCACTTGGTGCAATGTGAGCCTGATAAGGCAAGCAGTTTCACGAACCCAAATCTGGGTCCGGGCACGTATGCCGGGTTATGGATTGAACTAGACACCAAGGTCTAGTGCTATACATAGGTTTCGAGAAAGTCCGCGGGGACCTCGACTCTGTTGAACTATGGTGAACGCTCCGTTGACGTGTATTTATGGAGGAGGGTGAGTCCATTATTTATGCAGTACAACAGATACATTGCTATACTTGGAACCATTTAACTTTATTGACTTATGTCTACAAATCATATATTTAATATACATATCAATAAGCTAGATTTGGCATTAAGTAACCTACAATGGTTGACAGGCCATAAAACCAAACTAAACCAAACCAAACCAAATCAAATCAAACCAAAGCTTTTTCTTCCGAATTTCATTTCTTCGGAATCGTCTCCCCTTTTCCTAATGATGCTAAACACACGAATTCACACATGGCCAAGCATAAAAGTTTTTGAATAGTTTCCCGTTCTGTATAATGTTTTTAGGCGTATATAAAAAAAAATTTACTTCAAGTTTATGTAAGGCAGATGTCTGTTTTAGAGAGAACCATAGAATAAACATTGAAAACATAAAAAATGAACAAATCTAAGACGTTGAAGAGTGTGACATAACAAGAACATCGACTTGAAAGATATAAAGAAAAAGTCACACACCCAAGTCGTAATTGTTTGAAATGTAGCAAAAGTAGGTCTTCTTAAAAGTAAATATAGCACGTTTTAGGCGGGCAATTGTCTCAGGAATTACAGATTCGTGTCAATTTAGCATTCGGTGTATAAAAATGTATTTTCGTTTTTATAATCTACTAAGAGTTAGGCGGGAACCATTTAAGATCTGTATATTTTTGGAAGCAGATGTAATACTATAGATACAGAATCCCTCAATGGCTCAAGCACTGAAAGATTTTAAGGGCGGGTAATCTATCACTTTTCTTCTCAAGCGTTTATATATATATATATATATATATATAGAGAGAGAGAGAGAGAGAGAGAGAGAAATGGTAGATTTTGGTGAATTTGACAAGATGATGAAAATAAATAGAAAAGTGGATAAATAAAACACTTACAACGGGTTTAGTAGAAATATTTCGTTCTTTATTCAAGGAAGAAGTTCTTCAGACTAATGTTTTTTTTTAGTTTTTCTGCATTTTAGCAATTGAGGAAAACTCACTTTTCCTTGATTGCTAAAATGTAGAAAAACTAAAAAAAAAAAAAAAAAAGAATTATCTGAAGAAGTTCTCTCTTGAATAAATCAAGAAAATGATTTTTCTTCAATTGCTAAAATGTAGAAAAACTAAAAAAATCTATACTCTGAAGAATTTCTTCCTTGAATAAAGAACGAAATATTACTACTAAAACCGTTGTAAGTGCTTTATTTATCCACTTTTCCATTTATTTTTTTCATATATATATATAAATATATATATGAAATAAAGGCCAGGATTGGATTATATATATATATATATATATATATATATATATATATATATATACATTCTGTAGTACATACAGCATTTTTTAATAGCTTTCCATAGAGCATATATTGTAAGATCTAAAAAGGACACATTTTTTTTGTATCTTCTCATCAGAGAATACCGTGACAAGAGCAAGCAATCCAAGAAATATAGAGGTTTGATCGGAAGTTGACGAAAAGCAACAAAAAAACAAAGAAAAAAAACCTACAAAAGTAATTTAAAAAAACGATTGCCGAGAAGGATTGGTTACTTATTTTGCTTTTCTTCTGACTTTAGCCTTGGTTAGCTGCAGTTTAAATCTCTCCATTTTTAGAACTTATAAAGTATGCTCTATTTAAAACTATAAATGTCTGTATCATAAGAAGAAGGATGCTTTGTTGATGGCTGATATATGACAAAATTGTTAAAGATAGATTGCTTTTTTTTAAATATCTAAATATTTTTATACTGTCTGTATCGTCGTATTAGCATACCATAACCACGTGACATTAAGAGCATTATATGAATGCTACTTCTTGAGAAAGCTATTTTACTGTCAGGACGAATGTTTCGATCTAACTGCTGAATTAAATTTTTAGCAAATATCCATATGACATAATACCTTGTCTGACTCTCTACAAAAGAGTGTCTTGCAGTTAAAACCATCGGGGTGACAGAATTTGAAGAGATTGTTTCTTGTATCATTCTGATGTTTATCATAATTTCACTCATTTTGAGTCCTTTTTACACCAGCGTTATGGTGGGTGGTTTGTGCCCATACCGTTAGGTGGAATGGTCAAAATTCAATTTCTTGCACAATTCCTAGTGGATCTCCTAACCCACCCAATCATGCCTAGTCTTGTACTCCATTTAAGCTAGCTTGCTGCATTTGCTTACTATGTGATTAAGCATTTTATCTTTTCACACCAGCGTTATGGTGGTTTGTGCACATACCATTTAGTGGTATGGTCAAAATTTAATTTCTTGCACAATTCCTAGAGGATGTCCTAACCTACCCAATCATGCCTAGTTTTTTTACTCCTTTTGAGCTAGCTTGCTGCATTTTCTTACAATGTGATTAAGCATTTCATCTTTTTACACCAGCGTTATGGTGGGTGGTTTGTGCACATACCATTTGATGGTATGGTCAAAATTTAATTTCTTGCACAATTACTAGTGGATCTCTTAACCCACCCAATCATGCCTAATATTGTACTCCTTTTAAGCTAGCTTGCTTTCTTTGCTTACTATGTGACTAAGTATCTAATATTTCTCTAGATAACCAACACTGTATATTCTGTTGTGTCTGATCAATTTTCGACAAAATATAATTGGTCCTTATGGCATTGCTTTGTGCAGCATTAAGTAGAGATTCAGATTTTCTAATGAGATTTCCCTCGGGCTGTTAAAAATTTGATGTCAATGTCTTCTTTTGAGCTATATTGCTAGTTTGTTACTTGAAATATCCATACAGTTATTTTTCTTCCTCTCCTGTTTCCTCGTTTAATCATAATACTCTTATTGGCTTCTGTAATTAACCATTCTCTGTTCTTCTTAATATAGTCTTCGAGTCCTTGTAATAATGCATCTACACAATTCCCAATGCTAACGAGTCCACATACGTCTTCTTTTTTGACACATACAGTCTATGTCATCTCTCTGATGTAAAGCCTTGGGCTGAGTCATCAAATTTGTCGTCTTTTGGTACATTTATCTGGGTTCCTTTCTTGTTCATTTTCGGTATGGTTCTGAGTATCTTGGGACTGCCCGGGTGTTTATTCCATTGAAGAGATTTCTACGACAGAGTCTGGTTTCTAGAAACCTTTTTCGTTCTTCCGATGTTCTCTTTTCTTTCTATTTTCATTCATCTCCACTTTCATGATGGTATCCACTTACAATATTCCCAATTATTTATAATTTTCCTTTTCTTAATGTGTTATTATTATTATCATTATTATTATTTGTTGTTGTTGTTGGTTATGCCTTTTTAGACATATCCTCTTTTTACTCTGTTCTCGCAACAGCCATTAAAAAAGGGAGACAGCTGAGAAAATATACAAAATTAATTTAGCAAAGGACCTGCACACTATTAATGCAATATATGAATACATATATAGTCATCCATAGGAAGACTGTTTCGTTGTATTACAAATCTAGACACGCAGGACGCTTCAAGCTGGGACCGAAACCCTTCTAACTTTACGCTAGACTTAGTATTTTACCGCTCAGCTATTCGGTGATCTACGTCAGCTCAGGAATTAAAACCCGTTTCGTTTTTTTTTACATTTTGTGCTACCGGATACGGAAGTGCTCAGTTTATTAGAAACGTTTTGCATTACGCGGGTGGTAGCCGTTAATTCCTTCTCCAGAGTGATCAAAGTAATTCGTCCGATAGTTCTCAAAAATGCCCTCATAAATTCTTTTTTTAAGTTTTATTCCTGAATTCATCTAATTTAATTGCAATTTTTTTTATATGATTAGGTAGTTTGTTCTCAAAATATATATTACTGTTTTTGTAAAAATTAGATCTCCTGGTTAATAGACTTAAAAAAAAAATCTACCTTCAATTGCAGTTTACCCCTAGTCCAACATATAGTGATTCATTTTCCATCTCTGCCGAATTCATAATCCGTTGAACTGAAATCTAGTTTAACTACTTTAGTTTATCATAATCTACACATTTGTTTGTTCATTGTTATCATTTATTTATATGACATACATCCTCTCTGCCTCTCTACAAAGCAGTGTCATGCAATGAAGACAAAACTTTAAATATACTAAGCGATAAAAAAATCCGGCCCCATCACAGAAATTTATTCCAATAGATTACTTTATGACTCAGTAAGTTGTTGCTTCCTGTGTTTTCTCTGGGTTTAGTTCGTTGCAGTTAAGAAACTATTCCCGGTTCTTAAAAAGTATATTTCAAGATGGGCCGTAATTTCAAAATATAGCAATGCTTCTTAATCATTTAAGATGATGGTGGGAGAGCGTTGTTCAATTTTGTTTAGAGGGGAATATAATTCAGCCTTTCTCCTACTTATAACTTGTATTTTTAGGTTTCTCTCTGGGGAGAATGATAGAACTGTTTATCGGATTTTTCAATTAAATTTTGACAGTGGCTCCAGATTATCATCATCATCATCATCATGTCACGCTATCAGCACGGATATCCCTAACCCTCTCTCGCCACTCCTCCCTATCGTCCATCGCTTCCGGCAGGTCTTCATTTAAAATACCCATACATGAATATGGGAAACTTACAGAGAATGTTCATAACATATATACATAGGAATCTCGAAACACGAAAAACACGTAACGACTTCTTAGTTCAGGTACGAAACCTTTTATTACCTTTGAGTTAAAGGTTTCGACATAAGGAAGAGAGATGCACAATCTTTCTATGATGACTTTTCCATCTGCCCCCCCCCCATCACGTGCGGCGCCCGTACCACACAAATTCGTCTGGCCTCTGCGAGCCCCGAAAGTCGACCCTTCTCCTTCGGACCGCATGACTCAACTAACTGACTTTTTCAAATCTCCCAAAATCCTCCGCGCGCTTCCGGTGCATGACGTCATTCACATCCCCCTATCTGGGATTTTTATTTTGATATCTCTGAATGACACATCCGCCCCCTGCGCACGCGCGAATACCTGTGTTCATGTTGCACCTAGCTAACCTATGCACTGAGCCGAAAGGTTCTCAGCCTAACTAAACCCAAAAGCATAAAACTAAATCCCTCGGCCATTATATTACATTCAGAGCTACATCCTGTATCGGCACAGAGCTGCTGTATGTAAAGTTCGAACTGGTTGTCCTGCCTTTGCACATCCATGTGAAGGGGTCCACAGGAGTACATCCCTTATGAGCTCGTCCATACATATCAAGCAATGTCTCGCATGTCTGGTTTGTCTAATTTTGATTGTTGATAGATGGGTGATAGTGTCCGTACAGCTGCTGCTTTCTAAAAACAATGGACGATAGGAAGAAGTGGCAAAGAGGGTCAAACATATTCGTGCTGATAGTGCGACATGATGATGATGATGATGATGAAATAAATGCGTGTGTATATATATATATGTGTGTGTGTGTGTGTGTGTGTATGTGTGTATATATATATGTATATGTATATATATATATATATATATATATTTGTGTATTTATATATATATATGTCCTCCGGGCTACATCCCGTATCGGCACAGAGTTGCTATATGTATGTTCGAGATGGTCGTCCTGCCTTTGCACGTCCATATGAAGGGGTCCACAGGAGGACATCACTTATGAGCTCGAACTTACTTCTCCAGCAGTGTCTCACATGTTTGCTTCGTCTAATTTTGGTAGTTTTCGTGATGGGTGATAATGGCCGTACAGCAACTGCTTTCCGGAAACAATGAACGATAGGGAGGGGTGGCGAATATGTCTCGTTCGTCTAATTTTAACCATGACCCCACACTAGATTATAAATTGCTCTAATAGTTTATCTTTATACGTATTGAATTCGTTGTTAACTGAGAAGATCCGTTTTAGTCTCTGTGATTATAAATGTACATACATACGTACATACATATGAACATACATACGTGATATCTTCCAACTTAAATTCGAATATAATCATCACGTCAATCTGAATCACGAAGCTTTAATAAAATGATTACAAAATGAGCAAATCTCCATCACTAAATAACAATGAATCCGCAATTTCTACATCAGAGTATCTTTCTCCTTTCTTCGACAAAAACAAGACATCAATCACTTTCAGCTTTACATTAGAGCATATTACTTCTAGATATATGGTTTATCAAAATTTAGGGATCCACCACTTCCAGCAGTCGACTGGCTTGACATCCAGCAGAGCAAAAACAACGGCCTGTGAAATAGGGAACCTGGCATGCAAATTCATCAGTTGTTGAATGTCTAGCCACTTTCCTCGGCAGGTAAATTTGATGAGGGATAGAGTTTAGTCACCGATGACTCGACGATAGGTCAGATAGTATTGGGTTACATGGTACCAATATCAGTCTCCAACTGACCTCACACGCTCATGTGTGTGTATGTGTGTATTAACTCGGTTTCTTTTTTTGTAAACATAAGTCAACGAAGTTAAAAAGTTCCAAGTATTGCCATGCATCACTAACAATTCAATTAAACCACAGTCATTTGTTTAAACAAAGTTAGATGATCAAACTGTTCCATTTCAAACAATTCACTTTAGCATAAATCCTGTTTGCTCTCAGTTTAAATGTTCTATTTGACCCAAGGATAGGACCCTACCAGCTGGCACCATTCTGGGTCAGAGTAGACCTGGGAGCGATGGCAACGAAGGGGTACTCTGCAATCCCGAAAGCTCTAGCATTATAGAGCTTCACTGTCAGATTGTTTTGTGTTATATCCAGAACACTCATTAACGGGTGGTCTCATTTCTCTGCAGAGATGCAGTCGGGGTATTCTACAGTCCCAGCTGATTGCGCTGTCGTGCACATTCAAATGATTTCAAGTTACTGTTTTGGCCAGAAATAAAGATAAAAGCGACGAATTGAGTTAAGCAAATATGTTAACTAAGAACAGTAGTACAAACATATACAAATGAGACGGTTACCATCGAGACTGTTCAGTCCGACTGTCAGGGATGTCTGCTGGAATATTGAATTCTACTTAAGAACAGTACCTGCTGCTATTTATTGCTGGGAGAGTCCAGGTGTGCGTAAATTACCATAGCAGTTACTATACCTATTTCATAATAATAGTTATTTATTTTCACACATTTATATGGTTTCAAGTATTCCAATCAAATACTAATTATTCCAGGCCACCAAAGAAGAAATATATATTGTAGGTTATCAAATGACAATTCCTATTTATACATATATATCAAAATCTGATTTGAAAATGAATAATTTTTTGCTAACAACTTTTGAAAGGTCCAGAGTTCATTTGATTGCACATATTTAAATAACTTCAAGTATTGCAATTTAGCGCTAATAGTTTTATTTGCACACAGTTGAATAGATTTAAATATTGCAATTTAACATTAGTAAGTAAGTAAAGTTATTGACCTTATTCGAGTGTGACCCGAAGGCTCCCTTTTTGATAGCTACCACACCAAGGTGTTGGGAGGGCGCTACTCTATTCCCTGGATTGCTCCACTTTACCCTTGATCCTTACTTTATAATGCTGAGTGCTAAGCAAGGCGGCATCAAGTACCATTTTTTGAGTCTTTGGTATGACTCGACCTTGGATTGAACCCCGGTGTCCCGGACCATTGGCAAACACACTACTCATTAGGCCAAATTCTATTCAATATTATTCACAAGCACATACTTAAAGGATTTAAAGTATTGCTACGAAATTCTAATAATTCAACAGTCATTTATTTGCAAATAGTTAATTGGTTTCAAGTATAGTAAGTGATTAAACAATTATATTAGACGTATACATGGGACTCTAAAAGGTTTTACCATTTAGTGCCAGAGTGGACCTTGGAGTAATGGCAATTAAGGGGTACACCATATTTCCCAAAGCTTCAAAACTGAAACCTCACCATCAGATAGTTTAGTATCATATCCAGAACACTAGTTAATAAGGAGTTCTTACTCCTCTGCAGAGGTGCTGTCGGCGTATTCAAGAGTCCCAATCCCGATTGAACACACACACACACACACACACATACACACACACAGAAATATATTTCTTTTAAATACCGTATCTGGTAGCGCCAGGAGTGGCAGTACCGTCTTGAGCTACCGAAACTGTGTTATCACCCTGGTTGGCGGCTGATGAGGTTAGGGTATCGCACGTGCTTTCACACGTTGTATGATGAAAAAAAAATATGAAGAGTAAATAAAGGATTGTGATCCGACAATATGTAGAAAAACTGATAACAACGATCCAAGTGGAAGGAATGATTTATTGAGAGGTCAACACTATAGTGTTTTGGTTCTGCTGAAATCTTTCTCGTTAAACAAACGTGCATAAATTCTATACAATATTCCTAATAAGTCAAATGACGTAATTTAAAACATCAAATGCTGATTTACCAGTTAAACAGCCAACTTTTTCTTATTGTACACATTTTCTCCTCGGTTTTTTGTATTTCACATTCCTGAACATCCATCGTTAACTCAAAGTTGTTAATATCACCCCTCGTGGTCCTGATAATGGTTCAGCAGAACCAAAACGCTATAGTGTTGACCTCTCAAAAAATCATTCCTTCCACTTGGATCGTTGTTATCAGTTTTTCCACACACACACACACACACACACGTATATATATATATATATATATATATATATATGGAGAAACAAAGTCGTATAAAAAGTGTAAAAATATATAAAAATTTAGAAAAGTTGTATAACAAGAAAAGTTGGCTTTTTATGACAAGATAAATTGGCCGTTTGGTCAATGAATCAGCGATCGTTTCTTTAAAATACGTCACGTCACATTAGAAACATTGTGCAGAATCCACGTTCCGTTAGTTCATCGAGAGATTTCGAACCATTCCTCGTTTTCGACGAAATTCAAATCATATAAATCTGTATTTCTTTTTATTATTATATGGATTACTTGTTGTCAGTTTTTCTTCACAAACTGTCGGATTATTATCCATTATTTTCTTCCATATATATATATATATATATAGTTTAGTCAAACAGTTCGAATTAAAATAATTTAGTTTAGTATATTTTTGTTTCCATTTAGTTAAATGTCAAAACAGTTTCATTACAAATAATTCAGTTTAGCGTAAGTACAGTTTCAATATCAAAAACCGTTCTATTTCAAACAATTCAGTTTAGCATAAGAACACAGTTCAGTTTTGTTTGACCCATATATAGGACCCTATAAAGTACTGCCACTCACGGCCAGAATAGACCTGGGATAGATGGCAATGAAGGGGTACTCCACATTCCCCAAAACTTCATTATTAGTGAAACCTCACCGTCAGATTGTTTAGTGTCATGTTTAGGACACTCGTTGTGAAGGGTCTTACCCTTCTGCAGAGATACAATCAGTGTATTCTAAAGCTCCCGCCGACTAGGCCACCAGGACACTCGTTGTGGGAGGGGTCTTACCCCTCTGCAGAGAAGCAGTGTGAGTATTCTACAGCACCCTCCCTCAGCCGACTGGTTAAAAACGATACCAGGTAAAAGGATAATCGGTAATATGTATTATGGAATACGGGGCGAATATTTAATGAAGTATTAGTTCAAATATATTTGTCGGAAAGTAATATGCAAGGAAAAGATCAAAGTGCTCAAAGGCAAAAAATGAAAAATGGGTTACAAGTAAAATCTACCAGACGCCAACCAAAGAAACAATCCTTGGTACGTAATACTCATAGCATCTACTGTTTATGACTGTGACGTTACCCCTTTGGCCCCCATGTTTTGGCCGGTGATCAACTAGTTGTTCCGATAGGGGCATCGCACATTTCTTTACCGCTACAAGAAATACAATCGAGGGAGCGGGAGAAAAAAGAACAAACGAACAAAACGAACAATATGCCTGGGGTTAACTCAAGTGCAGAAGAGAAGTTATGTAACATTGTGCATATGTAGACTAACGCTAGTGTGGATTCTAGCGAAACTTCTACAAAGCTACTAGAATGCCGACTCATCTTGACTCGTCTTCCCTCACTGCTCTGGACCTCATCTCATGCCGACTGGTCTCTCTGCTGTCCCGTGTCGACTGGTCTCTCCGTCGTCCCTCGCCAACTGCCTCCTCGAGCTCCTTTGTCCAACTCTCTACCCGGCGTTCTTTTTCTACTTCCGGTCACCCGAGATCTCGAGTCCAAAACTCTTTGTCTGGTTTCGCGCCAAAACAGACAAAGGAATCGTCTGCTTGGCGGGCCACCTACATAGTGTTACAACTGAACTATGTCTTCCAAATCAAACTAGTTCATTCTAAAATGCCAGTCAGAATCGGCTGGTCTTTGTGGGCTTTAGTTTTCCCTCTTCAGACGAACGCAGTATACCATTCTTCCGGGCGGGAGGTACTGAACGTTTCCTCTGATTCACTTGGTTTCAGGGGGCTGTTCTCCTTGGCAATACCGGCTATGCAGGGCACAGTTCATGGATTGGTGCCTGAGGCGCCCAAATAGAAGAATACCGACCGGACCATGAATTTTTTTTAGTTTGGTCGTACACGAGTCTCCATTCTTCAGAGGCTTCAGTAGCCTTTTACCGCATTCTGGCTTGGTAGGAAGTCAGTTATATCCTATTCTAAAATACCATGTCTTGAAAGATTTGATCAATCAGAACAAAACTTGGACGAATAAAAAATTTTCTTTTCTGCTAGGGAAGCTGTACGCGAACCAAAGAAAATGATAGATATATTAAAGTTATATTATCCCATTTTGTATTGAATAAATATAGAAATAATGTTAAATAAAAACTATTAAACTCTTGTAGAATATTAAATCATTTTAAACATGTGAAAACTTCATATTTAGTTACAATATCAATGTTTTATGTCCCATTGTATTAATGAAGTTTAGATATATTTTCAACAGATGAACACCTTTAACTTAGTTACAATATCAATGTTTCATGTCCCATTGTATTAATGAAGTTTAGAAATATTTTCAACAGATGAACATCTCGTACGTAGTTGCAATATCAATGTTTTATGTCCCTTGTATTAATGAAGTTTAGATATATTTTCAACAGATGAACCCTTTATCTAAGTTGCAATATCAATGTTTCATGTCCCATTGTATTAATGAAGTTTAGATATCTTTTCAACAGATGAACACTTCGTACTTAGTTGCAATATCAATGTGTAACGATTTTATATGTGCATGCAATTCAAAATCACTATAAACATTATCTCAAACAGAGGTATTTGATCTTTAGTGGGGACATAAACAGATAGTATCGTTTTTGTCAGAGTAGATCTGGGTGTAATGTCAATGAAAGAGTGATTCTACCCACCCAAAATTCCAGGAGTGGGACCTCACCACCAGAAACGGTTTAGCATCAAACCGAAGGCACAAATAAATAATGAGCTAAATCAATTGATTAATCATTAATTTGTTACTTTCAGCCTTTCATATTTGGCAACCCTGGCCCACTGTTGGGAAGAGCATTTTTTGAATGAAAACCTCGTTTTACGATATATCAGTTAACTCCCGCCCCATGTAAAATTGCTGATAAATCTGTGTAATTAATGTTATTTTAAATGGGTGAGAAAAGTAAGTTTGAAATGGTCGATATCCAACTGGTATGAATATTAGTTTCTGCATGGTTGTTTTAGGCTGTCTCCTCGGGAGACAAAGAAATTCAGATCAAGGGGTTAGAAAGTGCTATTCCAACAACGTCGGAGGCGACTCTGCGGTAGTCGAATCAATTCAAAGTGCCCAGGAGAGATAGATAACAAGAAGCTTAAGTTTCACTCTCTCTCAGGTTTCTCATAATTCATAGAATTCGAAATATTTTATTTTTACAAGGAATCATCAAAGACTTTTGATTTGTTTACACATATGCACAAGTCTCAGATGGAAAAATTCATATATATACACCCATGAACACACACACACACACACACACACGCACAAATATATATATATATATATATATATATATATATATATATATATATATATATATATATATATAACTGATAATAATGTAGACATGGCTAATAGTCTAAGTAAAAATATTCATATGTATTTACACCCATGAACCCTTATATATATATATATATATAGAGAGAGAGAGAGAGACAACTGATTATAATATAAATACGGATAATAAAATAATTAAAAATATTCATATGTATTTACACCCATGAACACTTATATATATATATATATATATAGAGAGAGAGAGAGAGAGAGCGAGAGAGAGACAACTGATTATAATATAAATACGGATAATAAAATAATTTAAAATATTCATATGTATTTACACCCATGAACACTTATATATATATATATATATATATATATATATATAGAGAGAGAGAGAGAGAGAGAGAGACAACTGATTATAATATAAATACGGATAATAAAATAATTAAAAATATTCATAGGAATAGACATAGAAATATTATCTTGTTTAACCCTACTTTTTGCCAACTCTCTAATATCAATATAAGCAAATATTTTCTAGGTTTAATAAACAGACATTTTAAAGGTGATACCCCACGTAGAAAAATAATTTATGAGAATAATGTAAAAATTAATGATTCTTATACTAACAATATATCCAAAAGAATTGACAGTCACAGTTAGAACTTAATCAATAAACTGGACTGGAATAACAATGACCACTTAAAACATTCATGCAATTGTGAAATAAAAAAATGAATACCAACGAGGAAATAAATGTAATCTTGATAATATTATATATCAAGCCAACATTTCAGCTAAAGAAAATAATAATAATGATAAGGTTTACATAGGTATGACAAGCTTAAACCGGAAATTTAAATATTACAACCACTTACAATCATTTAGAAATCTAACATTTAAAAAATCAACCTGTCCTATCTAAGTATTCATCATCATCATCATATCGTGCTGGCAGCACGGATATCCCTGACCCTCTCTCGCCACTCCTCCCTATCGTTCATCGCCCTAGGTAGGTCTTCAGGACAACAACCTGTATCCTCACATAGCTGCTGAATGTACGTTCGTGCTGGTCGTCCTGCTTTTGCGCGGCCGTGTGTGGGGATCCATAAGAGTACATCTCTTATGAGTTCATCTCTGCTTTTCAGACATGCAGGACATTGCTGGAGAAGCAGAGATGAACATCTAAGTATTACTGGGATCTAATAGAACAAGAACTAACACCTGTTATAAATTGGAAAATAATAAAAGACCCCTTTCGACAAACAGTTTACAAGGTAAGTGTAATTTATGCTTAGAAGAGAAAATATGTATATTTAGATATTTAAATAAAGACTTACTTAATTCCAGAAAAGAAATGATTTCGGCATGTAGACATTTAACAAAATTCTTTGTATGATTTAACTTGATATATAATTAAAATTACATATATTCAACTACCATTAATTAAGTGATTTATATATTTTTATTTCTTTATATTGGGATATTAATCCATAATTTTTTACGAAACAGACTATTTAATTAGTTAATTTAATATTTTTCTAATAATGAATACAACCAAATTTAATAGATAAAGTATAAACATGTTTTTTATGATAAGATTCTAAAATGAAAAATAAAAAAATATATGATAAATGAAAAATAAGATGATTAGACTCACAACGAGTAGGAATTACCCAAATACAACACCGTTTTTTTTATTACACCGTTTTTTGCCATCATCATCATCATCATCATGTCGTGCTGGTAGCACGGATATCCCTGACCCTCTCTCGCCACTTTTCCCTATCGTTCGTCGCCTCAGGCAGGTCTTCTGGACAACATCCCGTATCCTCACATAGTTGCTGAATGTATGTTCGCGCTGGTCGTCCTGCTTTTGCACGGCCATGTGTGGGGGTCCATAAGAGTACATCTCTTATGAGCTCGTCCCTGCTTCTCCAGCAGTGTCCTGCATGTCTGGATCGTCTAACTTGAATAGTTTTCGTAATAGGAGGCAGGTGGCCGTACAGTTGGTGTCTTGTGGGGTGTTGCCGCCAGGACTTGTTCAAGATTGCTCGCAGCATTCTTGTGTAATTGCCGTCTAGCTTCTTCTCCAGCCGTTTTGTTAGCTATAGGTAAACACAAATTTAAGAATCGAATATCTAATTTTTTTATACTTTAAATTATTAGTTACATTTATAAAATATTTATTACATATTAATTCTTTAATCATTACGATTACTTAACGTTCGATATGTCAATTACATATTAATTCTTTGTTTATTAAGATTGACTTAACATTCGATGTGTAGCAGAAGGAATTTTCGTATTTTTGTTTGGCGCGTAATTTAATTCGACGCATAACTTCACCCAATCAGAATGACTTATCCTATTCATCCCGGACCACTTTAAAGGCAGCACAAACTGGGGAAAAACCGTCAAACACTCTTTTTGACAGAACAACTCCGTTCTGTACAGATGTCCCATCTGCCTGCTCTTAAATAGCAACAGCAGCAGCAGCATGGATTCAATGAGGGAACCTATCTAATTTATGGATCCCTTGCGTCTATTTCTCTTAGACCAAGGGATCCCAGTTAAATATGAATTAGATAAATTCAATACGCCACACACAGGAACAACTTTATTTCACCCCCAAAACTGGCTATATCGGTTGCGGTACCTAGTGACTACTTCACCTCTGGGCAACGTTTTCTGGAGACATTCACGCTTCTCCCCGACTTCACCGTTTATTTCCTCAAACGGCAACCATGACTTTCGCTACATTCTGCGAAAGTACCTCCCTCGCACATCCAACAACACACGCAGCTATCTCAACTCTCTCATAACTCCATTTCGTCTCTTTACTTCTTTCCTTTTCCACGAGGCTTGCAGCACAAACGCAAACTCTTTATTCCATGCTGCCATTAAAAACTATCATTAAAACATAACGACATCTTGGAACTTCACTCCTTTATATTCCTTACAAACTTTGCGAGGAAACAACTCAACGTAAATACACGCACGTTACAACTTTTCCTCACAAAAAATAAACACAATATCACTCCTACAGTTATATTAATTTCTTCTTAATACAAATAACATGAATTTTTGCGATAATTCTAATAATTAAAATTAGGTTTTGTAAATTAAAATCAGCAGTTAATTATTATTTCCTGATAACATGAATTATAATATTTAATATTGATAAAACAGTAGATGAAAGTAGAATGCAAATTTTATCTATAGATTTAAATAAGTTGCGTATCACTATTTACTTTTTCCGGGATTAGGTTTTTTGATTTTCACTAGTATTTAAATTCGGGGTAACGTTTTTTTTTTTTTTTATAGGATTGAGTAAACATAGTATAAATAAATAATAATAGATATAATATCTTCAATGTTTGAAATGTATTTCTTGATTAAAACGATATAAATTATATTTAAAAAATCGTTTTAATTAAAGAATTATTTTAAACTGAAAGAAACATAAAACAACAATTATTTTTCGTATCCCATTCTCACCGGACGCAATATAAAAACACCCAAATAAAAATTTTGATTATACATCTGATGATGGTTTTAACAACCAGAAATAATTTTATGATGACACCTAAGAAGTGAATTTTTATTTTTTTTTATTTTTATACAAAAGGATTTTTTAGCTTTGCTCGTTGAGTGTTGATGTATTCTAAATCTCAAATTAATAATACATCAATAGCCGGTGGCATTGAGCACTCAAATAGGATAATCCTACCCCTTGGGTTCCTCCCCGGATTATATATGAATATATAAATATATTTAAGCTCCTTGTCAAAAGTAGAGGACTCAACTGGATTATCTATAGAAAAAAAATCCTTTTTAGTTACAACTATTTCTTCTTAATGGAGAAATTTACCCCAAATTTTTCTATGAAAAGCATTCCCTTTCCATCTGAGGACCAATTCATTTTATCTTTAACTGATAAAATAATTGTCTTTATTAAGATAATTCGACGAAAACGTTCTTTTTTACAACCCAGGAATGGAAAATAAATTCTAAATTTACATCTCTGAAGACCTCCACCTGTCGGAAAAATTTGAAGACTTATTTAAACGGTTGAAAAAAATAAAATTTAGATCAGTCAATAATGAATTAAAAAAAAAAACTTAAAAAATTCGTGGTTGACATTAACAATTCAAATAAGAATGTGGATCAAAGCTGACAAATCTAGAAAACTATTATAAAATTGATCCACCACTTTATAGGAAAATATTACATGATAAAATAACAGAGAAATATAAATTAGACCAAGATAATATCATTGATCAAATTAGTAAATACATATCTTTTCACAAATAAACTCAATATTAAGAATAAATCAGGTAAACTAAATAGAAAAAATGCATATATTATTTTTAAGGGTCATAAACTGAACTTTGGAAATAATTAAAAAGGCTAGACTAATCAATCCTACAAAAACGGATCGAGGTTTAGTATTTAAAAATATATTACAAAGAATAGTTTCCAAAATTTTAAATAAATTGAGTCATATTCTGTGGAAAAATTTATTAGATACTATTGAATGGTTTAAGAATATCAAGCATAAGTATAAAACAACCTTTATACAATCTGACATCATAGATTTTTATCCTTTATAACGAAAGAATTATTGTTATAAAACATCAATTTAGCTAGGAATTATACCGACATAACTAAGGAGGAATTAGATATTATATTAGCATGTAGAAAATCAGTACTCGTTTACAATGATACTAGTTAGCAAAAGAAAACAACTGATAATTTTGCCGTGACAATGGGTTCATTTGACTTTGCCCAAATTGCAGACTTAGTAGCAATATACATTTTAGACACCCAATGCTGTTTTTTAGATTTATGGAATATCGGACTTTATAGAAGTGATAGATTAATTTCTATCCCAAATAGCAATGGACCCTTAACATTAAAAATACAAAAGAAGGTAATTAGAGCATTTGAATATATGGGGTTACGGATAGAAATAATTTCTAACTTGAAAATAGTTGATTTTTTGGATGTTACTTTCAATCTAAGTAACAATTCTTGTAAACTTGACATTATAGATTTTTACCCATCCATAACTAAATAAATATTATTACAAAGCATCAAATTACCTCGGAATTATATAGATATAACTCAGGAGGAATTAGATATTATATCAGCATGTAGAAAATCAGTACTCGTTTCCAATAACACTACTTGGAAAAAGACAACAACTGATAATTTTGACGTTACATTAGGGTCATTTGACACCACCCAAATTGCAGACTTAGTAAGAATATACATTTTAGATACTCTAGGTAGGTTTTTAAATTTGAATATAGTCGGAATTTACAGAGATGAAGGATTCATTTCTATCCCTAATAGTAAAGTTGGTGACAGTAGTCGAGGGTACCAGAAGGCTTCCTTTTCAATAGTTACTACACCGAGGTGTCAGGGGGTGCTACTCTTTTCCCTTGATTGCTCCACTTTGCCCTTGATACGTACCTTATATTGCTGAGTGCTACGCAAGGAGGTATCAAGTACCATTTTTAAAGTCTTTGGTATGACGCGCCCTGGGATTGAACACTGGTGTCCCGAACCACTGGCGAACACTCAACCCACTAGGCCAATGAGCCGGTTAAATCCCTAATAGTAATGGTCCCCTATCATCAAAAATACAAAAGAAAGTCATCAGAGCATTTAAATATATAGGGTTAAAGATAGAGATTAGTTCTAACTTGAAAATAGTTCAATTTTTTACATGTAACTCTCAACTTAAATAACAATTTTTATAAACCATTTAGTAAGACTAATACTATACCAACAGTAATATTAGTTCTAACCATCCTCCATCCATAGTTAAACAAATTCCAAATGCGATTAATATTAGAATAAAAAGATTATCATCTTCTAAAACCTATTTAATAATCATAAGGAATTTTCCAATGAAGCTTTACATAACAGCGGTAATAAAGATGATCTTAAGTATTTAGAAGCCAACAGACATCACAAAAATTGGGGCAATAATATAGGAAACAATGGTCACAAAAATAGGGGCAATTATATAGCAAACAATGTGCCCGTGGTGTAATGGTTATCGCCGTAGGAAATGAACACGCCGACACGAGTTCAAATCCTGGACGAGACTGATTGCATTTCACATAGCACTAATACCTTGGGAAAGGTATGAATCCAATTATTCTCCCTCCAGCTATGAGAAAATAGTAAGGCAGACTAGGTTTTTCAGCCTTGGTGAGGCAACTAGTCTAGGAGAAGGAAAACTCTGAATTCAAACCTGTTAAACTCCGCTTAAAAACTGACCTTGTGTCATATCCTGCCTGAGCGGAGGGGTTGGGTAAATAGGATAATCTAGGAAACAATGGAACTTCTTCTTTGTCCATCGTAATCGATGAGGACTATCTGATCAACTCTATGATTGAGTAATGCACCCGTGAGTGCGCAGTTAGCTGATGAGACCAATCTGTACGCGGAAGTTTCTTGGGTTGTGAGAACAAGGAATGGTGGCGGCAATGACTAATGTGGCAGTGCCTTTTCTAAGTTTCTTGCGTAGCTAAGTTATTGCGTTTCTTCTGGTTTCATTTTCGCTCCTCGTTTGACAACTTCATGCCAGATATTCCAGGCAATTAAGGTACCGAAAGATTTCATGGAGACCTTCAGTGTGTCTTTGAAGTGCTTTTTCTAGCCTCCTTTCAAGCCCTTGTCCTGAGATGGTTTGCCGTAGAGCAGTTTCTTCGGGAACTAACAATAATTAAATATGGATGATAAAGTAAAGAAAAATATTAATATCTTGCGCTGTCAAGAATCAACGTCATAAGGGATTTTTCTCAGTCATTAGTTGATAATGGTCCGGGAGACCAGGATTCAATCCCAGGTCGAGGCATACCAAAGACTCAAAAAATGGTGCTTGATGCCAAATTGCTTAACACTCAGTATTATATGGTAAGGATCAAGAGTAAAGTGGAGCAATCCAGGGAATGAAGTAGCGCCCTCCCCTACACCTTGGTGTAGTAGCTATAGAAAAGAGAGACTTCGGGTCACCTTCGACTAAGGTCGACAACTTTACTTACTTTTTACTAGATTGTGCACTTGTCCCTAGTTGTCATTATTTGAGAATTGTTTTCAGAAACATCGACGGAACTTCCAGATCGTCATATTACAATCAATCAGATTTGCCAAAAGGGGAAAAAAATGAAAAATATAAAATAAATCCCATAACTTTCTAACGTATTTCTCGTATAAAGCTGTGTGATTGGTTTCCTTTTAAAACGGTTCTTTTCATTTTTGCCTGAAACTGAGAATGGTTCTTCTTTTAATTAAGACAGTATATTCTTCTGTTGATATATTTCTATTCAGTTTTTCATAGAATTTCTGTGTTTCACTCAGCTATATTAAGAATTAAATTGAAGTAGGCTGCTCGGTGTGAGTATATTTACATCTCACACAGGGCGCAGATGTTTCTTTTTGTTTCAAAAGCTAAAATGGAATTATTATTGTTGTTTTTGTTGCTGCTGTTCTGTACAATGGTTGTGTTATAATAAAAATCAGTAAATTCTTCTAAATTGGGTGACGAGGATCTGTACTGAAAAATCTTTAGATTCGAGGTTCACTCCAAAAGTAATGTCTCCACTTAATTTCCCAGTCAGCATAGATCGAAGCTGCTCCCTTTAGAGTGATAACTGTTTGCTATATGTAAGTAAAGCTTAACAAATAACAACATACATTTACTTAGACATACGATCATGTCACACTGAAAGGACCGGTTCTCTTCAGATCATTTAAGTTAAGCAATGATGAGCTTGTTCATTACTTAAATGAATGACCACTCAAGCAACAGTAAGTAGTATGAGCAACCTGGGGCCTATTGGTCATATTTTGGCAAAAGTTTGTAAATGAAAGCATGCGTGTTGGTTTCCCGCTAAATCATCGAAGTTAAGCAGCAATTAGCCTGTTCAGTATGTAGATGAGTGACCATGACATCTTTTGCTTGTCGCAGTACGTGACTGTGGCTTTAGTTCCGTGACTACGTTTCCGGCTTGTTAGTTTATCCGCTCCCTCTGTGTCCACGTTGTATTTGAAAGATCCACGGATGCTGAATGACACAATATATCGGAAACTACTTCTGATGGTTGGGGTGGTTCTTTAGTACAAGTTGTCTGTGTGTTGGCATCTCAAAGACAAGAGAAATTCTCCGTTAACAATAAACAGCTATTATTGAAACAATCACATAAGCAAGAAAAATTTCTTTAAGTTTTCTTGTATCTTTTCGAAAGTTTTACTTTCCCTTAGTAATGATTCCTTGAGTGATGAGTAATAAGCTGGGAATTAATAAAATTCGATCGTATCTCCACGCGCTCAATGAGAATGCAGGTCAGGCATATTGATTTGGGAGGTTTTTATGGCATATCAGCTACTGTGGGTTATTTAATGCCAAATAATCTTCATACATATATACTAAATATATATCAGTTGGTTTGGTAGGGTTTTATGTCATATCAACCATTGTAGGTTATTTAATACCAAATCCTGTTAAAACATATATATTAATTATACAGGATTTGATTTGGTAGGGTTTTATCGCATATCAACCATTGTAGGTAATTTAATACCAAATCTTGTTTATACATATATATTAATTATACAGGATTTGATTTGGTAGGGTTTTATCGCATATCAACCATTGTAGGTAATTTAATACCAAATCTTGTTTATACATATATATTAATTATACAGGATTTGATTTGGTAGGGTTTTATCGCATATCAACCATTGTAGGTAATTTAATACCAAATCCTGTTAAAACATATATATTAATTATACAGGATTTGATTTGGTAGGGTTTTATCGCATATCAACCATTGTAGGTAATTTAATACCAAATCTTGTTTATACATATATATTAATTAAACAGGATTTGATTTGGTAGGGTTTTATCGCATATCAACCATTGTAGGTAATTTAATACCAAATCCTGTTAAAACATATATATTAATTATACAGGATTTGATTTGGTAGGGTTTTATCGCATATCAACCATTGTAGGTAATTTAATACCAAATCCTGTTAAAACATATATATTAATTATACAGGATTTGATTTGGTAGGGTTTTATCGCATATCAACCATTGTAGGTAATTTAATACCAAATCTTGTTTATACATATATACTAAATATATATGATTCGTAAGCACATTCTGTAGATAACAATTTAAGATGAGCCTCTGTTCATCTATCTTGCTCACCGTTTAATGTTAACAAGTATCATTATCTAATACGAATAGTTCTATTTACAATCAATAATTTGTTTGCACACAGTTAAATGGTTTTAAGTATTGCTATGGAACAGTAACAGTTTAACATCAGTCATTTGTTTGCACGCATCTAAATAGATTTACATGATTTGTAAGGGATTAGCTGTGGGTAATTTCATTTTTAAATGAGTTAGAACTAATTTGTTTGCACTCTCGTATTGCAATTGTTTCTACACGGTTAAATGGTTTCGTTTATTGCTATCAAACATTTATAATTCTATTCAACATTTATCATTTGTTTGCATACCGTTAAGTGATAATAAGTCATCATCATCATCACCATGTCGTGCCGCTAGCACGGATATACCTGACCCTCTCTCGCCACTTCTCCCAATTGTTCATCGCCTCCGGCAGGTCTTCAGGGCTACATCCCGTATCCTCACATAGGTGCTATATATATGTTCGAGCTGGTCGTCCTGCTTTTGCTCGGCCATATGTGGAGGTCCATAGGAGTACATCACTTATGAGCTTGTCCCTGCTTCTCCAGCAGTGTCCTGCATGTCTGGTTCGTCTGACTTGGATAGTTTTCATGATGGGGGTCAGGTGGCCGTATAGTTGGTGCCTTGTGGGGTGTTGCCTCCGGGACTTGTTCAATATAGCTTGCAACATTCTTGTGTAATTGCCGTCCAGCTTCTTCTCCAGCCGTTTTGTTAGCATCCAAGTAGGGCATCCATATAGCAGTATCGATACGACCTCTGCCTGAAAGAAACTGCTTTCATTTTATCGGTCAGGTCTGATTTCCATATATCGATAGCTGTCCATGCCTTCGTTAGCCGCGTGTCGATGTTTTTTTTTCGGTTGATGAGACACAGCTTCCTAGGTAGGTGAATTTGTCTACCAGTTTCAGAGAGGTTCCGTCTCGTGTGGAAATGTTGCCTGTTTGATTATAGCACATATATTCAGTTTTGTGTGTATTGACATGGAGGCCAATGCCTGCCACTGCTCGTTCCAAACTATGCAGTATTGTTTCGATCAGGTTGGGTGTATTCGCCAGTATCGCTATGTCATCGGCGTAGTCGGTGTCGGTAATTGTTTTTGCGGGGTATGATAACAAGTATTACAACTATATTTAACACTAAGTATTCTATTGAACACTACTCATTCATTTGAACAGAGTTAAATGGTGCCAAGTATTATTATGTATCACAAACAATTTAATTTTAATTAAAAATCAGTTATTCATTTACACAAAGTTAAATGACCCAACAGTTCTACTTCTAACAATTCAATTTTACATTAATCATTCGTCTGCAGACAGTTTAAATGTCAAACAGTTCTATTTGACCAATATATAGGACCATATCTGGTGCTACCACTCCGGGCCAGGGTCAGCCTTAGAGCAATGGTCACATTCAGCAAATCTCCGGAGCTGGAACCTCACCTTCAGATGGTTGTGTATCATATTTACCAACCCTTCCGCTCGGGCAGGATATGACACAAGGTAAATTTTTAAGCAGAGTTTAAAAGGTTTGAATTTCAGACTACTCCTTCTCTTGACTAGTTACCTAACCAAGGCTGAAGAACCCTGTCTGTCCTACTATTTACCCATAGTTGGAGGGAGAATAGTTGGATTCATACCTTTCCCAAGGGTATTAGTGCTATGTGAAATGCAACCAGTCGCGTCCAGGATTTGAACTCGTATCGCCGTGTCCATTTCTTAGGACGATAACCATTACAACACGCGCACCTCCTACAGATGGTTGTGTATCATATCAGGACAGTCGTTGTGGGAGGATCTTACTCCTCTGCAGAGATGTAGTCGGTGCATTCCACAGCCGAATGGCTTAGTAGGCAAATTGATCCTCCTTACTCTGTCTTCCTGTAGAATCTTCCTTCATTCAGCTATCAGTTTAGTAGCACTTTTTTGTACTCCTCGAAGACTTAATGAGTCTTGGAGACCAATCAACATTACCAAATTCTCAGTGAGATCTTTCCAAATATACACATTTTTCAACATCTTATCATTCCTATCTTTATATGTTTGTTGTTTTCAATGCCATATCAACCTTCTTGAGTCATTTAATGCCAAATCTATCCGTGTATAAGGACAGTTGTGGTACTATTTAACCCATTGCTGGGAAGATAAGAGGATTCATACCTGTCCCAAGGGTATTTGTTCGAAAGTAAACGTAATAATGCGACTCGAGTTCGAACTCGCTTACTACGATACTGCAGACCAGCGCTTTAACCATTACACCACGAAAAAAAATTTTTGTAAAGGCTCCTCGTAAATACGAATCATTTTAATCAGTTCGATTTGATATATATATATATATATATATATATTGGGCATTAAATAACCAACAACGGTTGATACGCCATAAAAACCAAACCAAACCAAACAAAATCTTAATAATGATTTTTACTAGAAATATTTTGAATATTTTAAAATAGGGAGTTACTTGTCGATCATCCTATATATATATATATATATATATATATATATATATATATATATATATATATATATGTAGGTACCTTCTCTTTAAAAATTAACCTTATGTCACATCCGGCTCGTGGTGGAGAGGTTGGAAAAATACCCCCCCACACACACAGATATTTGTTTTTTGAGATTAGCTTTGGTTTACGCTGAGGCACCTTACTTATAACCCAAAGCCATATGCGTGGATTGCCTAGTAGGGATAAAGTTACTACACTTGTAATAGAGATAAGATTAGCAGTCATTTTTCCACGACCTGACGTCCCGGAAGAATGGATAAATTGTTAATATTTCCTGACCCTAATGTTCGAAGAATCTTAACGATTTTAGTGAATCGACCAGATCCAATATTTCCGGTTGATATCGAAACAGTGATTCAGTAGCAACGAATGGGGCGATTCGGATCAATGCTTTGGATACCTTCTAAATAACAACAATCTTACAGATTTCAAAGACAGAAAAGAAAAATCAAATCGAGAGGAAACACAAGAAAAAAGTACCCAATTCAAGGTAAATTGATCACCAAATTCAAAACATCTAAATTTTCATTCTAGCAAGGATATTTTTCGAGGCTCCAATTATCTAGTTTCGTTAATATACAAGGTGTTTCAGAAAAATTGATATCATTTGAGATGAACTGGGTGTTTCAGAAAAATTGATATCATTTGAGATGAATTGGGTGTTTCAGAAAAAAATTATATGATTTCATTATGTAATAACTTGACCCACTTGTTGAAATTATATCACATTTTAACAGTATGTGTCGAAACCACTCAATATTCTATGGTTAGTATTAAAAAGTACTTTCTTTACTATTGAATGGCATTTCTGTACATGAAAAAACGATAAACCCATAAAACATTGAATTTTAGTTGTTTCGGCTAATGTAGTTAAATTTGATAGTCTTTGAATGAGAATATATATATATATATATATATATATATATATATATATATATATATATAGTGGAATTCTTTTGGATTTGAAATTTTCAAGAACACGAAAAATATTTAACAGGACTTCTTCAGATCTGAAGTCCTGTAAAATTTTTTTCGTGTTTTTGAAAATTTTGCCCTATGTCTACAACATAGGGCTAAATTTAAACTATAGATATTTAACTTAATTTTTTTTTTTTAAAAGACATTGAGTTAAACTGAGAATTAATGTAGATGAATAAATAAAATAAAATGTTAGATAGAAAAATTGTGAAAAAGCATATCGTATATACGTACTACTCATAAAATGTGTAACTGATTAATAGGTTCTAAATAGTTTTGAAATTTTAAAATAATTTAAAATAGATTAAATCTCTGTTTAATTCAATATAACTATTACTATATCATTACGTAAAGTTATTGATTAAAGTTTAAATCTAATTTAAAATAAAATCTGTAATTTAGGTCAAAATGTAATTAAAATATAAAAATTAAAAAAAGATAAATTTACTCTATTTCTAACCGAAATTAAAATTAAAAACGGAAGTGGCCTAAATGAAGAGATAACTCTTCACCCCTCTTCTAACCCCTCCCACCTTTTTCTGTGTCTATTCTAGTTTTTTTATCAAAAAGATTTGAAGAAGTCCTGTTAAATTTTTTTCGTGTTTTTGAAAATTTCAAAAATGCGTAACAGGGTGGAAATAAATTTATAATCCTATGTGACCGATTTTGTTACTTTTCTTAAAGTATATATATATATATATATATATACTAACCCCTCCGCCTAAGGTCATTTTTAGCAGAGTGTAGCAGGTTTGAATTCACAGTTTTTCTTCCCCTA
>OY757922.1:26386059-26408559 GCA_963585895.1 Sepioteuthis lessoniana
TATAATGTAACCTAGGTATTTTTGTTGAATGGTTGAGTAACTGAACCGTTTCCCCGGCAGAGTTACCTGATGTGGAGGGTGATTAGTCGAATGAAAACAATGGCATTTCAAAGGATGTAGTGTGAACAGATATCTAGCACACTCATATCGTGATGAATACCAAAGTTTTGATAAATAATCCATCAATGCAAATGACATAGATATAAAATTGGGAATGACGGACTTCTTTTGTTAAATCATTCGCTAAAATGAAGTCATTCTGATACAAATAATATGGCTTCTATAACATCCATTAATCGATGTTGACTCATCTGTTTGGGTATTGAAGTTTAGTGATTGGGTCTGAGTCAGTTCACTGCTTCTCTTCCTGATATAACGTCTTGTAGTAGAGATTTTTCTGTGAGAGTTCCCAAATCATGTAATGTGATAGTTATACTAGAACTCGAGGTGGCAGCTATCACCTAATGCAAAGCTCTTTGAATGAATTGAGCCTTCTCGTATCCGGTAAGGCACAAAATGTAAACAAACGAAAGCTACTACATAATGCCTTATAATTCCCGAGTTGACGTGGTTCGCTTGATGGATGAGTGGTATGATACTAAGTCTTGATGTAAAGTTGGGCGGGTTTCGATACCAGTTTCAAGCGTCCTATGTATCTAGCCACACTGAAGAGTTGTGATACAACGAAACAGTCTGTCTGTGGATGACTATATATATATATATATATATATATAATGCTAATAAGAAAAGCTTAAACAAAACTGCCCGATGCTATTAGGCGGAACCAGTCTTAAGCCTGAAATATCAAATTTATGAACTCTTAAAGCTTTATCTGTGAATTTTCATGGGTATCACACATTAAATGACAGAGAAATATGCACAGATCAATTTAGTTTGATGACTGTACGTACAAGCACGTCACAAACGATTTGCAGCATCATTTCGTATTTCTAACTAAAATAACGTTAACGACCCAGCGTCCTGTTATTGTCATTTGGTCCGTTAAGTTAAAAAAATTTTTCGTCATTCAGTTAATGGTCTCTTTTGAAGAAAAATTTCCCCTGTGCTCATATGTGTAAGTTGGAAAAATATGAAGATCTACGAGAAAAAGGTGTCAGAAATGGCCGGATATTTAATGTATTTCCTATCATGGTCAAATGCCGAGGTTTCATTACCAACTCAACCTCTCCATTCTTGACTAATCTTGGATTTTCTCCATCAGACTAAAAGAAATACATAAAAAGATCCAAAATAAGGTTCTAACTGCATCAGCGTAGATATGGCAATCCCATAGAGTGACGACAATCCAACAAAGTCTGGTAGTATCGTAAGATATAACTGTGGTTGCTCTGGGCTAGTGGTAATGATTATTTGGCCCCAAATTCATGCCTGAACCCAGAGTTATCATCCGATGAAGGTTTTATGGGAAGCAATCCTGATATACAAACATCAGTCATCGTATATATATATATATATATATATATATAAATTAGTGAAAAAGTGGATATTTTTATTTATTTTTTTCATCTTGCCAGATCTAGCAAAATCTACCATTTCCCAACACACTCACACACACACACACACATGCACACACACACACACACACATATATATATATATATATACTTGACTTTTTGTTTTGTTTAAATACTGTAAAACTTTGTAAAAAATTAGTCATACCTAATGATAACCGTTTTGATTGCATATTTTTACCAGAAATGAAAGCCTGGTGACTTTAGAAGAAAATTTACTTTTAAGAAAACTGATAAGAGTCAAATATATATATATATATATATATATATATATATATATATATATATATATATATATATATATATATTAAACAGAGAGAGAGTGAAGGTTAAATGTATTTTTAAAAAAAACATTTCAACTCTTTGGCTTCGTTATTTCTATTTGTTTTCAGTTAGCATTATTACCAGTGGCCTAATTTCAAACCGGCAGCGAGACGCCTGATTTTGAATATCATTGGTTGACGATTAGGCCGATCATTTTCTCTCTAATCTTATTTTTGATCGTCGGCGGAGGTGAGTCTCGTTTTGATCTACCCTGTGAAGACTCGCATTTAATGACCAAGGTCGGAAAAGTGATAGCGGCAATGGCCTCGTTAGGCCTGCGAACGATTTTAACAAGCGGAAATCCTCCTTGTCATGGGTCAGTGTTACACGAAAGAATAGCACCACTGTACCGACCCTTTTGATCTCTGTGGTTATTGGCTTATTCGGTAATCAGGACGGGATCGGTTTTAAAGAACCCTTCACACACCCAGACCTCGACCACCCAGACAAACCATCCCCTTCCTTCAGTAAACTTGGCAAAATGACATATCATGGTAGAGTGACCAATGATATATATTTTTCTACAATAAGCTGTGTAACAGCGTTATCTAATTGACAATGCTACTGTTAAGACCAAAGAAATCATATTATATCTCGATAATCTTGAAAGAAAACACATAGTAATCTATATAATACAACAGCAGTTTACTGATCTTTCTTACTCTGGGGCACATTTTCAAAGCAATCAAAATATTTGGGCTATATTTATTCGAATATTTAAAATCAATAAGAACTAGAGGGCAATTTAAAAAAATTAATACCATTATAGGAGTACATTTATGATGTTAGCAGTCTCCACATGTCAATAAATTGTTGGCATGTCCCACAGGTGATTAAAAAATGTTACTATTTCTTTGGGAGTATCTTTATTAGAAAAGCAAAACTGATGTTACCATCAGAAGAAGATATGTTGATAGGGACGTTGAACAGGTGGAGACTCTAAAATAAAAATACCATGAAGCAACTCGCATAAGAATGTCAAAGTTTTTTAAGTACCTTGTATTCATATAAGTACAAAAAGTAAAGTTGGTGACCGCAGTTGCGAGCAACCAGACGGCTCCCTTTTCAATAGCTACTACACCGAAGTGTAGGGGAGGGCGCAACTCCTTTCCCCGGACTGTTCCACTTACCCTTAATACATACCTTATATTGCTGAGTGTTAAGCAATGAGGTATCAAGTACCATTTTTAAAGTCTTTGGTATGACACGACCTCAGATTTAACCCAGGTCTCCCGGACCATTGACGTTCGCATAATAAAAAGATGTGCATCTTTGTTTCCACGTCCTGGGGCATAGAATATGCTGACTGAATCCCAGTGGAGGGTTAAGCGCCCACCACCAAAAAAGACAGTTTTCTAAGTTTGACACTAAACTGAATATGATAATCAATCTCTAGTTAACCTGTAAAGGTTTTGAAACGCCGAAAAAAAAAAGATTCTGTTCTGTTTATTATATGAAAACGAATCTTGACATTATGTAAATATGTTGTGACGTCAGGAATTTTAAAGAGATAGTTTGAAATCAAAATTTCTTGAACGGGATATTTTCGCGTTTGTTTTATTACGAAGTCTGTAATAGTATTTGAGCTATTAGGAAGTCTATATATTTTTTGTCTTATTGGGAAGGTTATATGACGCTATTTGTGTTATCGTGAAGTCTACTTGACATTATTCATGTTTTTATGAAGTCTATATAATTCTATTTATGCTATTAAGTCTGTATGACACAATGTGTGTTAATTATAAAGACTATATGATACTTTGTGTACCGGGTAGGACATTGAACTGTATCTAGCGGTGAGGCTGGTGTGGGATTGTGGCATACCCTGTCATTATCATTACTCCAAGGGCCAGTTTACCACGGAGTGGTAGCACCTGTTAAACAGATCTATTTGTCAACTAGATCTGTTTCAAATTCATAAGATGGAATTTATGTGCTTTAATCAAACATATCCACACTTAATGGTAGCACTCTGAAACTAGTTGACAATTTCACTTACCTAGGGAGCAGTGTCTCATCAACCGAAAAAGACATCGACATGAGACTAGCAAAGGCATGGACAGCTATAGATAGGCTCTCGGTCATAGGGAAATCAGACCTGACCAATAAAATGAAGGTCAGTTTCTTCCAAGCAGCGATCGTGTCGATACTGCTATATGGATGCACCACATGAACGCTAACTAAACGGATGGAGAAAAAGCTTGACAGCGATTACATAAGAATGCTGCAAGCAATATTGAACAAGTCCTAGAGACAGCACCCAACTTAGCTATGCGGCCACCTACCACCCATAACGAAAACTATCAAAATTCGGCGAATTAGACACTCGGGACATTGCTGGAAAAGTAGGGGCGAGCTCATAAGTGATGTACTCCTGTGGGACCCTTCCCATGGACGAGCAAATGCAGGACGTCCAACTTGAACCTACATACAGCAGCTCTATGCCGATACGGGATGTAGCCCTGAGGACCTCCCGGAAGCAATTGACGATAGGGAGGCATGGCGAGAGAGGGTCAGGAATATCCGTGCTGATAGCGTTACATGATGATGATGATGATGATGACTTAGTGATGTTGGAGGCGCACTTAGAGTAACGTCTACCGTCGAAAGAAATGAAGTCGGGAATCCGAGTTCAAGTCACAGACGAGGCCGACTGCGTTTCACTTAGCGTTGATATTCTTGGTTAAGGCATAAATCCCTCGATTTTTTCCTCAGTTATCGAAAAACAATAGGGCAGACTGGGTTTTTTAGCCTGGGTTAGGCAACCTGTCTTGGAGAAAAAAAATCTCTGTGTTCCTCTTAAAAACTGCTGTGTCGCATTCCTCTCGTTTCGGCAAAATAAATGTTTGGTGCTATATAAGTGTATATACACATGTTTATAATTAAATAGAAATATTTAATTGAAACCACAAAATTGTTTGGTTTGGTTAGATTTCTTTGTTTAATGGCATATCAACCTTTGTAGGTTATTTCATGCCAAAGCCATTCTCCTAGAAGAACAGTAGTGGTACTATTTAACCCATAGCTGGGAGGATAAGTGGGTTCATACCTTTACCAAGGGTATTTGACCGAAAGTGAACGTAATAGCGTGACTGGAGTTCGAACTCGCTTACTACGCCTCCTTATCGTCAATTGCTTTCGGCAGATCCTCAGTGCTACACCCCGTATCGGCACTGAGCAGCTGTATGTAGGTTCGAGTAGGACTTCCTGCCTTTGCTCGTCCATGCGAAGGGGTCCACAACAGTACATCACTTATGAGCTTGTCCCTACTTCTCCAGCAATGTCCTGGGTGTCTAATTCGTCTAATTTTGATAGTTTCCGTTATGGGTGGTCGGTGGCCGTATAGCTGTTGCTAAGTTGGGTGCTCTCTCATCGCAGTCCATCGCGTTAACCATAACACCATGAGGACACCCCCACACAAAATTTTGTATAGATTATTAGTATTAGACTGCAACACTTGGAAATATACTACAAAGAGCTAATTATTTGTATTAGATAGGAATACTTTATACTATACAATTGATTTTTTTTTTCTTTGTTTATTGGTATATAAACCTTGTAGAAAAACAGTAATAGTATTATTTAACGCATAGCTGGTGTTATATTTTGACCTTCGACCCGGCCCAAAATGCCTTTCAAGGTGATGCACCGGAAGGAAGTGACACATTCCATTGGCAGTTAGGAGAGGAAAACGAGTGGGCGGAAATTGGCTAACAAAATGGGACAAGCAAAAAAATCCCATGGTACACTCATAGACTGTAGCACCGGAAGAGAGTGACCTGTGAACAGCATGACAGTTATTTCCGCTAGGGGACGATCAAACATGCGATTTCAAAGATCGAGTGGGCGATCAAGTGGGCGTGGAACTATTATATTGCGTAGTTGAGTTCGACGGCCAGTTGCAGTAGAGTTGGAGACGAGATGTGGTAGGGAAAGCCACACCAGGCCGAAGGGGCTTGGGGCCCTGATGAATTGGGGTCCAGAGAAGATGCTGATAAGATGCAGTAAAGAAAGCCATCACCCAGCAGAGTGTGCTCTGGGCCTCCGGTTGAGCAGCCCTGGAGAACGAGAAAGACACAACACTGACGGCCATAACAGTGGGGTCAAAATATTACAGTTTATGTTCGGTCTCCAGCTCCCTCTCACACGCAAACCCTGAGTAACCCTTTTCGAACCCTTGCAATAAAGTGAAACGTAAATATTTTTATAAAGGAGTCTTCCTGTGTCTGTCATTATCTTGCGTCTGTCTTTATTATTGTGTCGTTATGATGCTGCATGAACATGTAGATGACGATGTAACACTGGGAGGATATTAAGGTTCATAAGTTTCCCATGGGCATTAGTCCGTAAGTGAACGCAATGGTGCGATTGGTTTGGTTTGGTTTGTTTGGTTTTATGGCATATCGACCTTTGTAGGTTATTTAACGCCAAATCCATTTTTATGTAAATAATCTGTTCTATTGAAAACAGTTCAGTTTAGCATAAGTACACAGTTTAACTGTCAAAAACATTTCCATTTTAAAATATTCAAGCAGTTATATGTAATAATTCAGTTCAGTGTAAATACTGTTTTAATGTCGAAAAACAGTTCTATTTGAAAAAATTCAGTTAAGCATAAGCACGCAGTTTAAGTGTAAGTACGGTTTAATTGTCAAAAACGTTTCTATTTCAAGCTATTCAGTTTACTCAATTCATTTTAGCATAAGTATGCTGTTAGTTCTATTCAACCCATAGATAGGGCCCTTATCAGGTGCTACCACTCCGGGCCACAGTGGACCTGGGAGCAATGGCAATGAAGGGGTACTCTGCATTCCCCAAAGCTCCAGCACTGCTGGAACCTCACCATCTGATTGTTTAGTGTCATAAACAGGACACAGGACAGAGGTGCAGTCAATGTATTCTACAGCCCCAGCTGACTGGGCAAGCAATGGTACGGCTGGAATTCGAACTTATTACAATGTCACTGTCTAGCAAGCTCGACTAGCAAACCTACACGAGTGAGTTCGAGTCTCATTGGGTGCCCCTTTCATATGGCCTTGTGCCACATCTAAGCAAAAAGCTTAGTAAATTTCCACTGTCTAGCACGTTGGTTTCTATTTCACGTCGATTCGTCAGTTTGAAAATTATTAATATAGGATAGCAATACTTAAAAATTGTTAGTATTTGGTTGGAGTATTTGAAACCATATAACTGTAAAATATTCATCTTTTTGATTATTATTAAGCATTGAAAAATTAATCTATTGGTTGAATAAATCTTGTTTAAAATATTTTATTCTATCGTATTGAATTGATTTAGAGAGCTATTACGAATAATTATTTGAGTCTAATTAATTTCAAAGAAAAACTTCATCGTCAGTGACTTTTTTTAAAAAATAAATGAACACGATGTTGGAGGTTCAAATTTCTTCTTTTTTTTTTAACATTGTAAACATGGTGTCACGTGGGGTGTTAAAACGCCATGTTGGTTGTTATGACCATGGTGCCACGTGGGGTGTTTAAACGCATGACTTCAGTTGTCCTAATCAATTACATTTTATTTTATTTTATTTTATCTTAATTTTTTTAATTTTATCTTAGTTATTTTCTTTCATTTTAATTACTTTATTTGGGTTATAACACCCAACATGGCGTTCTAACACTCCCACGTGACACCATGTTTACAGCGTTCAAAAGAAATTTGAACATTCAACATCGTGTTCATTTATTAAAAAAGTCTGTGACGAAGAAGTTTTACTTTGAAATTAATTAGACTCAAATAATTATTATTTCGCATGGCAATAACCCTCTAAATCAATTCAATACTATAAGATAAAATAATTTGTGGAATGTTTCAAGCAAATTACAAGATACTGAAATCTTTTAGTATTTTGGGGGAGAATAATTGAAACGATATAACTTTAAGATATCCATAGTCGTGATTATTACTAAACTTTTAGAGGGGGTGTCCTCGTGGCGTAATGGTTAAAGCGATGGACTGCGGAATCGCAGTAATCGAGTTCGAACTCCAGTCGGGCTATTACGTTCACTTTCGGGCAAATACCCTTGGGAAAGGTATGAACCACCTTATCCTCCCAGCTATGGGTTAAATAGTACAACTACTGTTCTTCTCGGAGAATAGCTTTGGCATTAAATAACCTACAAGGTTGATATGCCAAGAAACTGAAACTAAACATTTAGAAATTAATCAACTCTTGGCAATGAATAATCTATAATTGTCTGATTTTAAACATACCAAATCAACCAACCCAAAAAAGCTGCACGTGCAATTTCTGCCATTCATAAAACTGCACAGTGATTCTTTGCAAGATTGCAATGACTTTTAGCCCATCAATTTATCTATAGGATTGAAATTGGACAGGAAATTGTCCTCAATCTTTTCATTTCTATCTAGAGTTCCTAGCCGATGTCATTTTAATGGTTTTGTTGTTACTAACAATATTTTACTGCCCAGTTAGCTGATGTTGTAGAATACACCGACTACTCTGCAGAGGGGTAAGACCCCCACCAACAAGTGTCTTGGATAAGACGCTAAAAAATCTGATGGTGAGGTTCCAGTAATGCTGGAGCTCTGGGGAATACGAAGTATCCCTTAATTGGCATCGCTTCCAGGTCCACCCTGGCCCGGAATGGTAGCACCTGATAAGATGCTATCTATGGGTCAAATATAACTAAACTTTGTACTTATACTAAACGGAATTGTTTGAAATAGAACCTTTTTTTACATTTAACAATGTGTAAAAAAATGTCTCATTGAATTGTTAGTGATACATAGCAATACTTGAAAATATTAGACTGTTTGCAAACAAATAATTAATTGTAAATAAAATTATTCGTATTTGATTAAAATAAGTGAAACCATTTAATTGTGGGAAAAATGTTATAAAATGTGTTTAATCATATATTTTATATGTATGAAAAGGATTTGGCATTAAATAACCAACAATGGTTGATATGCCATAAAACCAAATCAAACCAAACCAAACCAATTGCTTTCATAATTATCAAAGTGTTGTTGACTGGTTACTTTGGTTTCGATTTCTTCATTTTAATGGCGTATCAACTTTAGATGGTCATTTAATGCCAAAGCCATCCTTGTAGAAAAACAGCAGTGATACTATTTAATTCATTGCTAGAATGTATACGGGGATTCATACCTTTCCCAAGGATACTAGTCCGAAAGCGAATAATAATTCTCTTAACTTGGACGCACAGACGTTAGCTTCAATGATAAACATGACGATGTGATATCTGAGTTCGGTGTAGTTAAGAAGCTAGACGGCTGACCGATAAAATGAAACGCAGTTTCTTCCAGGCAGCGGTCGTGTCGATACTGCTGTATGGATGCACCACTTGCCCGCTAACAAAACGGCTGGAGAAGAAGCTAGACGGCAATTACACAAGAATGTTGCGAGCAATATTGAATAAGTCAAGGTGGCAACACATCACAAGGCACCAACTATACGGCCACGAAAACTATCCAAGCTAGACGAACCAGACACGCAGGACACTGCTGGAGAAGCAGAGACGAGCACATAAGTGTTGTACTCCTATGGATCCCCACATATGGCCGAGCAAAAGCAGGACGACCAGCAAGAACATACATACAGCAGCTACGTGAGGATACGGGATGTAGCCCTGAAGACCTGCCAGAGGCGATGAACGATAGGGAAAAGTGGCGAGAGAGGATCAGGGATATCCGTGCTAGCGGCACGACATGACGAAGATGATGATGGCTATCAGGGTAACTAGTCCTTTTGAAAGTGCAAGTTTTTCCTCATGTTTAGGCAGCAGATATCTATTGTGTATCCAACTCTGAAGTTTGACTGCCCGGCTCCTCCTGACATATTTAGGAATGTAATATGCAGTTTCTACTGCTTGACCTTTCAATCATTTCCACTCAAACTCTGCACAGAAACCTGGCTCATCAAAGGGGTGTCTTCCTGGTGTAATTGTCAAAGCTATGGACGACGGAATCATAGTGAATTCGAACTCCCGTCACACTGTTTACTTTCGGACAAATACGCTTGGGAAAGGCATGGACCCCCTTATCCTCCAAGACATGAGTTAAATAGTACCACTACTGTTCTTCTCGAAGGTGGGATTTGGCATTCAATAACCTACAAAGGTAGATATGCCGTTAGACCAAAAAACCAGAACCTGGCTCACCAAGTCAGACTGTTGGACACATGGACACCTTACTTCGAGCAAAGCTTTCTTCTGCTGGTGTGATGGTGACGCCCCCAACAAACCTTATGGCATCGATAAGAGATATTCGTTGCTTCGGAAACTCAGGTAATATAGGTTTCCTGAGTTTTAATCAAGATGGTGCCCATCTTCATTAAATGTCATGCCTCTGTAATCAGTAGACCATTTCATATACCTCGGTAACAATATTTCATCGACAGAAAGCAATATCAACATACGCATTGGAAAGTTATATGGTCCTATAGTCAAGTTATCGATCATATTGAAATCTGATCTGTCTTATAAGAGACGGGAATCTTTCTATGTTGTTGTCATATCATACGATTGTACAAACCAGAGCTTATCGAAATTCAAGGAGGGGGTGTCCTCGTGGTGTAATGGTTAAAGTGATGGACTGCAGAATCGTAGTAAGCTAGTTCGTACTCCAGTCGCGCTATATGTTCACTCTCGGGCAAATACTCTTGGGAAAGGTATGAACCCCCTTATCCTTCCAGCTATGGGTTAAATAATACCACTATTGTTCTTCTAGGAGAATGGCTTTGGCATTAAATAACCTACAAAGATTGATATGCCATTAAACAAAGAAACCAAACCAAACCAAACCGAAACTCAAGGAGAAAAAGCTTGGTGAGAACTATAGAAAAATCCTACGTACTATTCTGAACAAATCCTGAGAGCTACATCCCTCAAAATAGAAACTTACACCCCATCTCACAAACCATCAAAGTAAAACAAACAATATATGTTGGGCTCTACAAAAGAAATAAGGGTGAACGTATAAGTGACATTCTCCTATTGGCCTGTACACACAGACATACCGGTGCTGGCCGACCAGCAAAGACTTATGTAAATCAGCGGACACTCGATGCCGTTTGAAGGACTGAGCAAGAGTAATAGATGATAGAGACGGATGGCTGGAGAGATTCATGGGAATCCTTGCTTTTAGCATGACTGTTAGATGATGCTGATGATAATAGCTCGTTAGAATTCAGAGTTTGTTTTTCTCCTAGACCGGTCGCTGTATCAGTGACAAAAAAAAAATACCCTATTATTTTCACATGGCTGAAAGGAAGAGAAATGATAGATTCATGCTTTTCACAACTCAAAGCAAAAGGAAAATAGCCTCGTCTAGGATTGGAACTCCGACTGCGGAGTCCATCTTCTACGCTGGTAACCGTTTCGCCACAAGCACCTATTTTCTGGGGTTGGGGTAGCTAGAGTCGCATGTTTAGAAAACGGCAATAGGCATTTGTGAGCTCTTTAAAAGATTTGTATAATATTATGTATATGTCGACAGTGTAAATTCTAACGGTAATATAATAATCTCTTCCCTCCCACCATTCTCTCTCTCTCTCTCTCTCTTTCTCTCTCTCTCTATCTCCCTCTTTCTCTCTCTCTCCCTCTCTCTCTTACACTCTTTCTCTCTCTCTCTCCCTCTTTCTCTCTCCCCCTCTTTCTCTCTCTCCCCCCTCTCTCTCTCACACTCTTTCTCTCTCTCTCTCTCTCTCTATATATATATATATATATATATATGTATATACAGCTTTCTTTTATTTGGTGTAACCTTTCACTATTCCCTATTTATCAATGTCAATTCGTGACCCTAGAAGCAACACCAGAGAGTTTAAGATTTACCAAATCAGCCATTATACACCGGAAGTAACGTGCAACAGTTCACATTAAGCACACGGTATGGTCAATATATCCAATTACAAGGAATAACAATTGACACTCTAACGACCGGAAGTAGAGATTAATTTTCTAAGAGCTGGACGAGTTTCGCCCAAATAACTACAGATATCCAAGACGCTGGGTTGGATCGTCTGCCCTCAATCTCGAAATAGCAGTCACCTTACTAGATCTATTATGTCTCTTGAACTGTTAACAAAAGCATTGTTATTAAATGTTTGAGTTTTTTGTTTTAAAAAACGAATTCTGACCGTCAGGTAATTTGCCTATTTTGCCTCCATCGGAAGATTTTAACCTAAAAAGTTAATTACCGCTTGATGAAGAAATTCGGTCCTCGTATTCATTTTCATTCTTGCAGTTTTTTTATAGTATGAATTTATTCAACCTCCCACCAAGTCAGATTTGACACAAGATCATTTTATAGTGGAGCCTATGCACGAATCGAAACTCATATGCGGCCGTCACAAAAAATGCTTTTGTACAAATTATTTTATATCCCCATTTTTGAATCGCCTCAGACGCCAGACAATGAACTTAGCCCTGCAAAGCAGATATTGCCTGGCGGTTGGTGTGGACAGTCCCTTGGAAAAAGGCGATCAATTTTTCTATCAACTGGCTTGAGTGCCGGGTAAATTTGGATGTAGTATAGTTAATTGTTTTAAAAAAAAATCTATAAATAAAAGCCCTTTAAAAAATAAATGAATAAGCAGTTGACTCGGTAGTAACGTTTGAAGATAATTAGCATAAACGGATGGCAATCATGCGGTGACAGAGATGAAACCAATAATCACATAATTAGCGAATATAGCAGATTAGCACAGAAGGAGTATAAGACTAGACACAACTGGGTGGGCACGATGATCCACTGGAAAATGTGTAAGAAATTGAAATTTGACCATACAAACAAATGGTATATGCACAACCCAGCACCTGTCCTAGAAAATGACACACATAAATTCCTATGGAACTTTGACGTACAGACGGATCACCTAATCTCGGCCAGAAGACCAGTCCTTATAATAATAAAAAAAAAAAAAAAAAAGAGAATTTGCAAAATTGTCGACTTTGCTGTTCCGGCTGACTACAGAATAAAACTGAAAAAGAAAGTGAAACGAAAGATAAATAACTCAACCTTGCTAGGGAATTGAAAAAAACCCCAAAAAAAACATGGAATATGAAGGTGACAATTATGCGAATTGTGATTGGGGCTTTTGGTAGAGCAACTAAAGGATTATTAAAGGGACTGGAGGACTTGGATGTTGGCAGTCGAATGGAGACCATTCAAATGACAGCATTATTGAGAACGGTCAGAATACTGAGAAGAGTCCTGGTGACTTGAAGAGACTTGCTGTCACTCAAACTCCAGTGAAAAACCATCAGCTAACGCTGATGTGGAAAACTCTGAAGGAGTAAATAATAATGTTATTATTTTATCATATGATGTAATTATTGTTATATTATATAACAATAAGTTGTACATAATCATATGGTTTCAAATAATTAGTATCAATAATACTTCGTTAATAATTACAGTTTTAAGTAACTGTTATATAGGAATAAAGGGAGACACTGGCGATTGAACACTGATCACCAGTGGACGGCAGCAGCGGGCCTCAAGATCATATAAATTTAAGGTACCGTGCTGATAAGGATAGGACATTGAATCGAAAAGCATTTTGTCGGATGGATCTCAGATAGAAAGACATTCAGTGATAGCTTGGCCGGCAGTGTTCAGATAATAACTATCTATTGTTTGCCTTATTTTTTGTCAGTATGTTATTTCAGTTAAATGAATTACTTATGTTTTTGTTAAGTTGTCTGTCAATTATGTTCTCTTCCCTTTATGCACATGTGAGCTTTAAAAAAGTAACTATTCTTAATGCAAATAATTTGCATATTGTTATACCAAAGCTGGGAGGAGATTAGTTGAATTCATCTTTTCCAAGAATAAAGCGCTGTGAGTGCAAGTAGCCTCGCTCGGGTTTTGATCTTATGTTCCAAAGTATGTTATGCAGAAAAGAATCTTAAGGGAGTTATCCATATTTACTAACCCCTTCGCTCGAGCAGGATATGACACCAGGTCAATTTTTTTAAAGCGGAGTTTAACAGGTTTGAATTCAGAGTTTTCCTTCTCCTAGACTAGTAGCCACGCCAAAGGCTGGAGAACACAGTCTGTCCTACTATTAACCCATAGCTGGAGGGAGAATAATTGGACTTTCCCAAGGCTATTAGTGCTATGTGAAATGCAATTAGCCTGGTTCGGCTTTTGAACTCGTGTCACCGTGTCCAATTCCTACAACGATAACCATTACACCACGGGCACCTCCACTAACTCTTAAGGGAGTTATCTCCCTTTCCCACTATCACATTGAAAATATGCCGACCATCTTTTAACAGCCAATCCTGTGACTTTTTGAATCTTTATTTTTCTTTTTGATCATTCCTGTTTTTCTTTCTTCACTCTTTTAACATTTGATATAACCAATTGTGTGTGGCTTTATTTATTTGTTTTGTGGTCACTGCGTTTCTATAATGACATCAACTTTATCAAGTTTCTTAGAGTCGAGATAAAGAAACGTTGCTGAAGAAGAAGAAGAAGAAGAAGAAGAAGAAGAAGAAGAAGAAGAAGAAGAAGAAGAAGAAGAAGAAGGTTTTTATTATAATAGTTTGGTTCAATAAAAGATAATTAAAATGAAAAAATATTCTTTTCAGTGACACTGAGAGGATTTCTGGGAATTTTATCCTTGTGATTTTAGCTTCATGGTTTTTATGAGGATCTCGAGTTAAAGAATTTTAAAATAAATAAAGAAAAGAAAAGTGTTTCCTTTCTCGTAAAATTTACTTTCTTTTTATTTTTGTTTAATGTAGCTTTTAAGGTTTCTTCAAGTGTAACGAGGAGGTAAATATAGAAGTTGCACTGTTTTTTTATAGTGGGATAGAACAAATGAAACGTTTGTAGTGAATACATTTTAATAGCGTTTACACCTATTTTATGTACACATCTAAAGGCACTCTATTGCGTTTCTATATTATTATTATTATTATTATTATTTAACTCATTTTGAGTTTTTCACATCGGTGTTAGCTGATGGTTTTTCACTGAAGTTTGAGTGACAGTAAGTCTCCTCAAGTCTCTAGGACTCGTCTCAGGATTCTGGCCGTTCTTAGCAATGCTGTCGTTTGGATAGTCTCTACCCGTCCGCCAACTTCCAAGTCCTCCAGGCCTCTTTCAATTCTCTAGCAAGGTCGAGGTACTTATCCTTCTTTTCACTTTCCTTCAGATGTCCGCCGGGACAGCAAAGTCGACAATTTTACAGATTCTCTTTGGCGATCCATTTGTATGCTAAAGTCCCATATTATTCCTTGAGAGTTGTTCCCACCAGCTTTGGCTGATAGTCTTTCATTGGAGTTTGAGTGACAGCAAGTCTCCTCAAGTCTCTGTGACTCTTCTTAGTAATCCAGTAGTTTGCATGGTCTCCATCCGTCCTGTTATTTCCAAGTCCTCCAGTCCTTATATCAATCCTTTGGTGACTGTACCGAGAGCACCAATTATAATTGGTATAATCGTCACTTTCATATTCCAAAGCTTTTTTTATTCTCTAGCAAGGTCGAGGTACTTATGCTGGGTTGTGCATGTACCATTTGTTCGTATTATTAGTATTTTTATTCCTTTAAGAGTTTTCTCTCACCACCGTTAGCGGATGGTTTCTCACTGGATTTTGGATGGCAGCATGTCTCTTTTTAGGTCGCCAGGACTCTTCTCAGTATTCAGTCCGATCTTAATATTGCCGATGGTCTCCACTTGTCCTTTTATTTCCAACTCTTTCAGTCCCTTTACCAATCCCTTGGGGATTGTTCCAACTGGTATCACCGTCACTTTTATATACCATAGTTTTTTTTTAGTTCTTTTGTAAGGTCTAGGTACTTATTCCTCTTTTCGCTTTCTTTTAATTTTACTCTGTGGTCTATTCGGATAGCAAAGTCCACTATTTGACAGATTTTATTTTTTTGTTGACTATTATTATTATTAGAATTATTAGTTTTTCCCGAGAACTCTGGCTGATGGTTTTTCGCTTGAGTTTAAGTAACAGCAGGTCGCCAGGACTCTTCTTTGTATCGCAGCCGATTCTAGTGGTGCTAATAATCTCTAATTGTTTGAGCTTCTATGCCAGATTCCTGGCGATTGTTCATAGTGCCTCAATTGTTGGACTGTTTTTCGATATTGGCAATAGGCGACTGAAATATATAACAATTTAACGTTACATTCAGGGAAAAAGCAAATATTCAAATTACTAAAAATATTTGCCCAATGTCAGGCATTTCATTTCATTTCTGCTCACGGGAGCATTAACAACTACTCGTAAATACTGAAAACTGTATATTGATTCGGGACTGTTGTATTGTCATGTGCCGTATTATAACAACACAATAATAAGTACAGACGCATGCAGAAAGACTTCTTTAACAACATTTTACCTCTCACTTTATTGCAAGGGTTTAGAAAGGGTTGTTCAAGGTTTGCATGTGAAAGGGTGCCGGAGACCGAACATAAACTGTAATATCTTGACCCCACTGTTATGACCGTCACGTTGTGTCTTTCTTGTCCTCCTGATGCTGGGGTCTACTCCATCGGGGTTTCCGAGGGCCTCCTCGGCCGGGTGTGGCTTTCCCTTACACATCTGGTCTCTAGCTGTCTGGAATTCTACTGGCAACTGCTTCTTGGACTCGAACTCAACTGAGTTAAATAATAATTAAACGCCCACACGATCGCCCACTGGATCTTTGAAATCGAATGTTTAATCGTCATCAAGCGGAAAGAACTGTCATGCAGTTCACAGGTCACTCTCCTCCGGTGCATCACTGTAGTGGCACCGTGGGACCTTCACTTTGTCCCATATTATAAGCCTTAATCCGCCCACGCGATCTCTTTCGATTACTGGCCATTGGAATGTGTCACTTCCTTCCGGTGCAGCACCTTTGAATAGCATTTTTGGGCCGGGTCGAAGGTCAAAATATAACAGGGACATTGACCAACCATTTGGGACTCCACAAAATTTATTCTCTGCATTGCCGTTTAATATGTCAAATCCTTTAACAATGACGACTATGTGCATTACTGTAACTTTCATGTTCCCCAATTCTCTAACAACGGTCCAGGTATTTGTCCAGCTTTTCTCCTTTTTTCACATTTACTCTGTGAAGTGCTGGTACGTCTAAATCCATTTGATGACGGGTTCTTTTTTTTCATTTTAATTAAAACTAAGTCCGGTTTTCTAGCTAGGATTCGATGATCCGTTTTCACTGGGTGTCTCAAAATAGATGCAACCTATCAATATGATTATGATTTATTACTGAGATAAGTGTATTCGCGGTCATTTGGAACACGTGCTGTATAAATGCATCCTTTGAGCTAGAGATATTAAATCAATGTTTTTCGATTTTATTATATTAACTTCTAGGAGAAGGGAAACTCTGAATTCAAACCTGTTAAACTCCGCTTAAAAATTGACCTTCTTTCATATCCTGCCCGAGCGGAGGGGTTGGTAAAAAAAGTTGGAGGTGCCTGTGGTGTAATGGTTATCGTTGTAGGAAATGGACACGGCGACTCGACTTCAAATCTTGGACAAGACTGTTTGCATTTCACATAGCACTAATACCCTTAGGAAAGGTATGAATCCAATTATTCTCCCTCCAGCTATCGCTAAATAGTAGGAGAGACTGAGTTCTTCAGCCTTGGTTAGACAACTAGTCTAGGAGAAGGAAAACTCTGAATTCAAACCTGTTAAACTCCGCTTAAAAATTGACCTTGTGTCATATCCTGCCCGAGCGGAGGGGTTGGTAAATAGGATTATATTAACTTCCATCCGGACATCGGCATAAGGGTTATGGCCGGGCAAAAGCAGGACGACCAGCACGAGCATACATTCAGCAGCTATGTGAGGATACGGGATGTAGCCCTGAAGACCTGCCAGAGGCGATGAACGATAGGGAGAAGTGGCGAGAGAGCGTCAGGGATACCCGTTCTAGGGTTAATCAAGTAAAAATGTGATTGATTGATTGATTTTAACGGCATCTCAACCTATCAAGGATTGTTTTCAACTTAAAGTCTTCAGAATCATGTCAATATTTACATTTTTTGTGTGGTTGTTTCTTAAGGGCATTTTTTGCACACGGTTCAGTCGAATAGAAATAATTTTCAAACAGATCTATTTGAGGCATTAATTGTTCTCTAATTGGAACTTGGCCTAGTCGAATAGGACTGTAGAATAAACCAACTGCATCTCTGCAGAGGAATAAGACTCTCCCAACGATTGTCTCGGATATGACACTAAACAATCTATTGGTGAGGCTTCAGTACTGTTGGAACTTTTGGGAATGCAGAATACCCTTTCATTGTCATCACTCCCAGATCCACTATGACTTAGAGTGGTAGTATCTGATCGGGTCCTACCTATGGGTCAAATAAATCTAAACTGTAACTATTCTAAACTGAATTGTTTGAACTTAGCTGCTTTTACCTTTAACTATGTGTAAACAAAAACTATAGATAAACTGATAAACTGTGTTGTTTGAAATAGAACTGTTTGATCATTCAACTGTGTGTAAGCAAAAAACTGTATTTAAACCAATGACTAACTGTGTAAACCTTATTTACCAAGCCCTCCGCAAGGTCAATTTTTTTAAAGTGGAGTTTAACAGGTTTGAATTCAGAGTTTTCCTTCTCCTAGACTAGTTGCCTCACCAAGGCTGAAGAGCCTAGTCTGCCCTACTATTTAGCCATAGCTGGAGGGAGAATAATTGGATTCATACCTTTCCCAAGGGTGTTAGTGCCATGTGAAATGCAATCAGTCTCGTCCAAGATTTGAACTCGTGTCGTCGTGTCCAATTCCTACGACGATAACCATTACACCACGGGCACCTCCAAACTGTGTAAACAAAAGAATGTACTTATGCTAAACTGAACTGTTTGAAATTAACTAAAACCATTTAACTGGTGTGCAAAATAAATCATCATGTCACGCTATCAGAACGGATATTTCTAACCCTCTCTCGCCAACCCTCCCTATCGTCCATTGCTTTTGGTTGGTCTTGAGGGCTACATCCAGTATCTGCCCAGAGCTGCTGTATGTATGTTCGAGCTGGACATCCTGCCTTTGCTCGTCCATGTGAAGCGGTCCACGGGAGTACATCACTTACGAGCTCGTCCCTACTTCTCCAACAGTGTCCTGCATGTCTAGTTCGTCTAATTTTAATTGTTTTCGTGACGGGTGGTCGGTGGCCGTACAGTTGCTTTTTTGTGGAGTGCTGTCTCTAGGACTTGTTCAATATTGCTCGCAGCATTCTTGTGTAATTGCCGTCAAGTTTTTTCTCCATACGTTTTGTTAGCGTCCACATGGCGCATCTATATAGCTGTATCGATACGACTGCTGTTTGGAAACTGCGTTTCATTTTATCGGTCAGGTCTGACTTGCATACGATCGATAGGCTATTGATAGCTGTCCATGCCTTTGCTAGTCACGTGTCGATGTATGTCTCGGTTTATAAGACACTGCTTCCTAGGTAGGTGAACTTGTCTACTAGTTTCAGAGCGCAACCATTTAGTGTGGAGATGTCACTTGTTTGAATGAAGCGTATATTATCGGTCTTGTGTGCGTTGATATGGAGGCCGATGCCTGCAGCGGCTCGTTCCAGACTATATAGCATGGTTTCAGCTTGTGCGGGTGCATTTGTCAGAAGCGCTATATCATAGGCGTTGTCAGCGTCGGTAATTGTTTTAGCGGGGTACCTTCTACTTCTTTCTTTTGTTAGCTTGAAATCGTTTTCTTTGATTTTATCAACAGATGTTCTAAGCACGTAGTCTAGACATATGATAAAGAGGTATGGGGCCAATGTGTCTCATTGCAGTACACCTGCTATAATATCGAAGTAGTCTGTGTTTCCATCCAGAGAATGGACTTTTACCTTGGTGTTTCTATAGAGCATCATTATGGCTGAGATTGTTTCTTCTAGTAGGCCGTATGCGAGAAGGATTTGCTCCATATTTCCTCAGTGAATGGAGTCAACGGCCTTAGTAAAGACGACAAATAATATTGCTGCCTCTAGGTTTTTTGAACGTACACGTTCATGAAATCGCGGGATTGTCAGAATTTGTGATGTCGTGGATCTATTTCTCCAGAAGCCATTTTGGTTCAAATAAATAAATACCCCCCCCAACGAGCTTATTGGTTAAAAAGGTATTCTTCAAAGTGTTTAAAAAGGATATAAATATAAAAGGAAGTGGCATTAAATTATCTACAATAGTTGATTTGCCATAAAACCAAACCAAACTAACAGGTACTACCACTTCGGATCAGAGTTAAGCTGGGAGTTATGCTAATAAAGATGTACACCACGCTGTCGACATCTTCAGAACAGAAACCTCATCATCAGATTCATTGAAACGTTATATCCAGAACGCTCATTCTTGGGATTTGGGGATACACTTCTGCAGAGTATACAGTCGACGTATTCTAAACTGCATCGTCTGAATAGAAAAGGCTTGAGAAGCCCTACCCTAGACAGAGGCCTTTGTAAGTAATTTAAGTCCCCTAACCACTGCCATTCAAGGACATTTTTAAGCCATCTGACACAATAGTAGACTTGATTCTTGATCGCCGATTTTTTTTCAATTGAGCAGGGACAGAAGGGTTCAGGGTTATAATTTTTATAAGAATCTATTGTCCTACAAGTCAAATAGCAGTTATGAATATTGTTAAGTCTACTTTCGAGGAGGGTGAAATGTCCTTTTTGACGGCAAATTTATTGGACGTTTGATGAATACACGTAACGTACGGAGAAAGCATTAAAACGAAATCAAGTTGTCACGAAATAATTGTATTCGCATTAATTTTGCGCCCGTCAAAAGGCTCTTGAATACGCCGTCTACTAACATCAACTAAACACTGTTTTGTGTCCCTAAACATGGATATACGGGGGTGTCCTCGTGGTGTAATGGTTAACGCGATGGACTGCGGAATCGTGTTATATAATAGCCAAGGGATTTCGATTCATGCCTTTGAGTTTAGTTAGGCTGAGAATCTTTCGGCTCAGCACATGGATTAGTTAGGTGCAACATTGAGGCAGGTGTTAACGCGGGCGCACGCGGGCGGATAGAGGTGTCACTCAGATGTCATAATAGTCCGAGACGAAACGGGGTGACAGGGTGCGGGTGACGTCACGCACCGGAAGCGCGCGGAGGTTTTGTGAGAATCTGAAGAAGTTAGAGAGTTGGGTACTAGACGCCAAACGAGAAGGATCGACTTTTGGAGCTCGTAGACGTGAGGCGAACGTGCGCCCTATGAGGGCCGCTCAAGACGGGGGCCGCTCGAGTTGGGGGCCAAATGAATAAGACAGCATAGAAGATTGTGTCTCTCCTTGTTACGTCGAGACCTTTATCTCAAAGTTAATAAAAAGGTTTCGTACCTGAACAAGAAGTCGTTACGTGTTTTCGAATTCCGAGATTTCTATGTTCTTTATATGTTCTATCGTAATGAACATTCGATGTCCATTTCACCCATTTCGCACATAGCATTAATTGCGAATATGTAACAATCGTAGTAAGCGAATTTGTACTCTTGTCGCGCTATAACGTTCACTTTCGGGCAAATACCCTTGGGAAAGGTATGAACCCCCTTATCCTCCCAGCTATGGGTTAAATAGCACCACTACTGTTCTAGGAGAATAGCTTTGGCATTAAATAACCTACAAAGGTTGATATGCCATTAAAACAAAGAAACCATCAAACCATGGATATACAAAAACACGGCAAAAATAAAAAGAAGCATCTATTTTGAAACAATTTATTTACTTAAATCAGATTGCAATCCGTCTTAGTTCATTTCATGCCTAGAGGTTTGGGAATCGCTATCATTGTACGTTTATGCCAAGAAGTTAGGGAATCTCAATCGTTGTATGTTCATTCATGCAGTTTCTTGTTATTTCTAATTAGTTTTTTGCCGACATATATATCAAGTATTTCTATCTAATGCAAATAATTTGAACACAGTTTAATGGTTTAAAGTATTCCTATGTAATTATAAATAATTTGCTCACAGTTCATTGGCCCAGAGGGTAGAGTGTTCCCCAATGGTCCAGGACACCTGGGTTCAATCCCAGGTCGCGTCATACCAAAGACTTTAAAAATGGTACTTTAACACTCAGCAATATAAGATACGTATCAAGGCTAGTGTAGCAATCCTGGGAAAGGAGTAGCGCCCTCCCCTACACCTCGGTGTAGTAGCAATTGAAAAGGGAGCCTTCTGGTAGCCCTAGACTACGGTCGCCAACTTTACTTTACTTTACTTGTATGGTTTCAAGAATTCCCATCTAATATGTGATTTCAAGTAATTATTTCTACATAATAGTAGTCATATATTCATGTTATATGATTTTAATAATAGACCTAATTTTTACACCTACAAGTTGCACATTCGAAGCCATGGGCAGCAGCATAGTGCATGTGAAGCACGGTGGATGAATCCAGCATCGGGTCAACGGCATGCTTCACCAGATGTTGGGTGGACGAACTACATACTTCACCGGACAGGATCGCATAGTTCAACAAGGAAACTACTGATGTTCATCTTTAAGGGTGGCGACTTCTGATGAGGTTAAAATACGGCCATCGAAAGATTACCATGACTCTCACACAAACCATTTGTTCAAATTGCATCACACTTCACTCGAGTAAAAAAGTGACACGTTCTGCT
>OY757922.1:26413559-26421059 GCA_963585895.1 Sepioteuthis lessoniana
GTTTTCCATGGCAAATTCCATTCCTTTATCCTGACTATATAATTTTATTATTTGTATTTGAATGTCCAGTTCTTTTTCATCTTTTCTGCAAACAGCTTGTACATTTGGTGATTAATCTTTTCTTTAGATTCAGTAAATTTGTAGCCCTCCGTGCATTTTCTACGTATGTGTTTGAGTGGCATCATCGCTATTACAAATAATAATAGTGATAATGCATCTCCCTGGAAGGTACCACTCTGGATTTCACCTCAGCTAAAGTTTTCCTTCCTGCGTTCATTTCCACTTTCCAATTTTTCGTGGCTTGTGTGATAAACTTTAGGACTTTGGCAGATATCTTGTGCATTTTTAGACAGTCTATAATCTAGCTTTGTGAGACTATATTGTAGGTCTTTTTGAATTCATTCCATGCCAAGGCTTCATTTTTCGCCGCGTTTTGTTCTTCTTGAGGAAGTCTTGATCAATGTACACTTCTGTTTTTCTTGTTCCCTTGTGGCATTCTTTCTGTTCTTTGGAAAACAGTTCGCGACTAACTAGCAAGTTATAAATCTCCACATAAATCATCGGTAGGTACGTTATTAGTCAATTGTTGTTGCTGGGGGTTTCTTTTTGCAGGTCTTTTTGGATCATGGTGGTCTTCCCTTTAGTCATCTATTCGGGTATATTTACTTCAAAGTTTCTACTTAGTTCAAGAGCCAGTCTGCTTTTTGTTTTTTTGTTTTTTTTTAATTTTTGGTTACTTCCGTGGAGTTTGAACTCGCAAAATATAAATATATCAAATTAGACTACGTTGCACGTTCACTTGTGCGGCTTTTTAAATCATACACACACTGAAACAGTGCACAATGTGTCAGTACACCAACTAATATCATACTACCTGCCAAAGTGGTTAATTTTTACAGCTTCAAGTTCTTCGGTCACATGATGTCATTATCATTATCATGTCATGCCGCTAGCACGGATATCCCTGACCCTTTCTCGCCACTTCTCCCAATCATTCATCGCCTCCGGCAGGTCTTCCGGGCTACATCCCGTATCCTCACATAGCTGCTGTATGTATGTTCGAGCTGGTCGTCCTGCTTTTGCACGACCATATGTGGGGGTCCATAGGAGTACATCACTTATGAGCTTGTCACTGCTTCTCCAGCAATGTCCTGCGTGTCTGGTTCGTCTAGCTAGGAGAGTTTTCATGATGGGAGGCAGGTGGCCGTATAGTTGGTGCCTTGTGGGGTGTTGCCGCCAGGACTTATTCAATATTGCTCGCAACATTCTTGTGTAATTGCCGTCTAGCTTCTTCTCCAGTCGTTTAGTTAGCGTCCAAGTAGTGCATCCATATAGCAGTATCGACAAGACCGCTACCTGGAAGAAACCGCGTTTCATTTCATCGGTCAGGTTTGATTTCCATATGATTGATAGTTTATCGATAGCTGTCCATGCCTTCGTTGGCCGCGTGTCGATGTCCTTTTCGGTTGATGAGACACTGCTTCCTAGATAGGTGAATTTGTCTACCAGTTTAAGAAAGGTTCCATCTAGTGTGGATATGTCGCTTGCTACAGCTTCAAATACTTCGGTCACAGGATGTAAGCGTCTACAATCTTGAACGTATCAATATATAGGGACATATTTGACAGCCTTTGGTATTCACAAGAATCTCCAGTACATAAAGATACTGATTTTAATAAAGAACGTAACATCGAGAGATATGGAGATATACAGGCAGGTTAGGATCGACATAGATATGAATACAGGCTAGGAGTAACAGATAGATAGATAGATAGATATGTGTGCAGGCGAGAATAGATAGATTGATAGATATACGCGGTGCATTCAAAAAGTTTCCTGACTTTTTTGTACAGGCATTTAAAATTGTCGTAGACTCTTGAACATTCAGTCTGTTATTGATATATATCTTATGAGATTACTGCCAATTTTTATGATTTCAGGTTCAAACGAACAGCTACAGCAGAAATTGGAATACACTCTCCTAAAGCCTGATTGTCACAGCTGGGGAATTTTAAAAATGCAATGTGGACGTAAGGACACTTTAGAAGAACGATATGCAATAAAATTCTGTTTTAAATTTGGAAAAAATACCACAGAAACGTATTGAATGCTTCAGACTGATTTTCGACCATCTTGCATGAAACGAGCATCAGTTTTTTAGTGGCATAAGAGATTCAAGGAAGGCAGGGAGTCTGTGAGGGATAATGAGAGGTGTGGGAGGAGTAAGAAAGTCAATACACCAGAGTTGATTGGCCAAAAGTTTAGGGTTAGGGTTACTATGTTGAGGTTTTAAGGGAGTTCAGGAAGAGATTCCTAGGGAAGAGGCCAGCACTCTTCAAATAGGGTCAGTGGCATTTCCACCAGGACAATGTACCTGTCCATAACTCCATCCTTGTCACAGACCTTTTGACCAAGATGGACATCAAGACAGTTCCTCAGCCTCCCTATCGTCCAGACCTTGCTACCTGAGACTTTTGCTTATTCCCTAAGCTCAGAGGTTGTCGTTATGAGACAACTGAGGAGATGAAAGAGGCTGTGACGAATGTCATTGACACGCTCACACGATAGGGCTTCCATGGGGCCTTCCAGAAATTGTTGGAACGGTACAACAAGTGAATTGCAGCCGGAGGAGAGTACTTCGAAGGGCACTAGAGGTTCATGTGTGTAACTATCAATAAAAGTGCCCATACGAAAAAAAGTCTGGAAACTTATTTAATGATCCCCGTATGTGAATGAAAGATTGGATCGACGATAATGAAGTATAGTAGTTTAAAGTAATTGTGAATATACAGTTTTGAATCTTATATGATAAGTAACAATATCTTATATATATATATATATATATATATATATATATATGTGTGTGTGTGTGTGTGTGTGTGTTTGTGTGTGTGTGTGTTTCACGAAGGCTTCTACTAAATTTGTTCAAAACGATATATCACCAGATGAAGAGAAAAAGTTTCCTTTATATATCCTAAATATATTTATTTTTTGATACTTCTATTGCAAGGTCTTTCGATATAAGAACGTTATGTTTTTTAATGTTTTCTTTGAGTTAGTAAAGTTATTTCCATATTTTTTTACCAGTGTCTCCAACCATTTTCAGGAATGGGGAAGTTCGTTTCTAGATGATTTCATCACCATCGTGTTCATCAACTGGTGTAGCTAGCACGGATTCCTTTTATTCTGTCGCGACACACACACACACACACACACATATATATATATATATATATATATATATATATATATATATTGTTGCCAAAAATCAACAGCAATACGTCTAACATAGTTTACGTCAGATGATGACACTGGGGTCAGGTAAAATTTCAATATCAAACCATCATTACCATTAATCCAAAATGAAATATCACTAAACTTTTTTTGTATTCCCGTGCCGTCATGACAATTTCAGATAAAGGTAAAACGTCTTTGTATAATCCATTGTTGGAGGTGCCCGTGGTGTATTATGGAGGTGCCCGTAGTGTAATGGTTATCGTCATAGGAAGTGGACACAGCGACACGAGTTCAAATCCTGGACAAGACTGATTGCATTTCACATAGCACTAATACCCTTGGGAAAGGTATGAATCCAAATATTCTCCCTCCAGTTATGGGTAAATAGTAGGGCAGACTAGGTTGTTCAGCCTTGGGGAGGCAACTAGTCTAGGAGAAGGAAAACTCTGAAGTCAAACCTGTTAAACTCCGCTTAAAAATTCATCTTGTATCATATCCTGCCCAAGCGGAGGGGTTGGTAAGTATGATATGATAATCCATTGTTGTATTCGCAATTTTCCAGAAACGAATAGTTAATTCCCTGATTCAAGATTTTAAATTACTAGATGACTTGTTATTACACTGAACGAGAAATTGAATTTCCATGAACTTCACGAGCGCGGTCAGAGTTCTCTATAAAGTACAGAAAATTCAATGACGTTAATTTGAAATATATGATGAAATAAACTCAAATACATTGAAAAGTTAAGACAACGTTCTGCATATCGAATTTTTTAAACTGCTTACCCGTGCCAATAAAAAAAAAAGAGAAAGGAAGTCACCGTGGAGTAATGGCTAACATTGTTGTAGCAGTAAGCGAGTTCGAACTCCAGTTGAGCTATTACGATTATTTTATGACTAATAACTATATAGAAGCTATGAAACCCATTATCCACCACAACTCTTGGTTAAATTGTACTACTGCTGTTCGTCTACAATGATGGCTTTTGGTTGGTGGATTATTTTGATTTATGGCGTATGAACCTTTTCGGGACATTTTCATGAAAGTTTGTATGTTTGGTTTGGTTTGGTTTGTTTTTATGGCATATCAACCATTGCTGGTTATTTAATGCCAAATAATTTTATATGTATATGTATATATACAATTCTATTTCAAACTATTCAGTTTAGCTTAAGCACAGTTTGTTTTTTTGTTAACACTCAGTTAAATGTCAAAACCGGTCTATTGCAAGCAATTCAGTTTAGTATAAGTATAGTTTTTTGTTTAAACTGTGTACTTACTAGCGTAAGTACACAGTTTAAATGTCAAAACCAGTCTATTTCAAACAATTCTATTTAGTACAAGTATAGTTTTTTGTTTATATACAGTTAAATGTCAAAACAGTTCTATTTCAAACAATTCAGTTTTGCATAAGTATACAGTTTAAATGTTTTAAAGAGTTCTATTTCTGACTCTTCAGTTTTGTGTAAATATACTTTTTTTGTTTACATACAGTTAAACGTCAGAACAGTTCTATTTAAAATAAATCCACTTAAATATAAATACGCAATTTAAATGTCAAAGTAGTTCTATTTCGAACAATTCAGTTTAGTATAAGTACATAGTTTAGTTCCCTTTGACCCTTAGATAGGACCCTAACATGTGCTACCACTCTGGGCCACTGTAGAACGGGGAGCAATGGTGATAAAGGAGTGCTCTGTATTCCCCAAAGCTCCAGTATTCCTGGAACCTCACCATCAGATTTTTAGACCATCATTAGGGCAGTTTTACCCCTCTGTAGAGGGGCAGTTGGTGTATTCTATAGCCCCAGCCGACTGGGCCAAATGATGGCTTTGGCATTAGATTTCCCACACAGGATCATATGCCATTAAACAAAGAAATCAAATCAAACCAAATTTTTAGATAGCTTTTCCCAGTTTTCTCACGTGCTGATGTTATTCTACCCTAACATTGTGGATGTGTATCGAATTTCTTCGTGATTTTGTAGCTGTTGCATGATCTTTCCGAACGCCCACAAGTATTTCCTAGAGTCATCTGATCTTTCCCGGGAGTGTGAAGTAAATAATAGAATATAAACATGATGTAAACAAACAATAAACAACACTTGTTCGGTTAAGAAAGCCTACATCATACATACAAACACATTTTACAGAAGGCCATCTCTTCAACCCAGGAAAAAGAACATTGTCTGTGAGGCTTAGAATACGCAGACTGTATCCTCCCCTCCCAAAAAATGGTTATTCTGAATGCTGCACATGTGACAAGTAAAAAGAAGTGAACTCAAATATGACTTTACAGTTTGTTTGCTGTCAAAAGATCTCATATGACTGGCAAATCGGGCTTTGGACAAGCCGACTCTACTGCACAAGTGTTATATAATTAAGGAATGATTTTTTATATAAATCATTTTTCGTTAATTATATTTCATCATTCAGTTTGGGAGAGCTTTGAACTATTCGAGTCTCTTAGTTCAGGGCGTAGTCATTGGGTGCAGTTTTATGCCCGTGCGCAAAGGATATGACAATCACCCTTGTCATAATAAACCCCCAGATAAAAAATGTGGCTGAAGTGTGGATGACGTCATGCCCGGAAGAGGTGGTCCTGAGAAATTGAGGATTTTGAAAAGAGTCAGTTGAGATTAGACCATGGAGACAGAGAGTTGAGTTTCTGCCATTGAAGCATAGAGTTGAGTCTTCTACTGTTGCGGCGGCAGTTAGGTTTTTCGGATCTCAGCCAGCGGAGATGAATTGAGGTTTTAAACACCACAAAATGCACCGCGCGTTGGCGTGGGGGTCAGTATAGTACGCTTAGCAAAGACTTATAAGAATTGTGTCTCTCACCTCGTGTCGCCATGGACCGAAGCCAGAAATTACTAAACCCGTTCGTATCTGAAACGACAGAGTCCGCCTATATTGTATATGTATTTGCCTGTGTTTGGATATGTGTTGTACTGCTGTAATTGATATCGTTATGATTATAGCTGTGGTATACCACACATGCTCAGACTGAAAAGTGTTCAGAACCGATATCACGTCCAGTTTCCGAAGTGCTCTTTCAATATGGATTTGGAAGTGCCCGTGGTGTAATGGTTATCGTCGTAGGAATTGGATACGGCAACACGAGTTCAAATCCTGGACGAGACTGATTGCATTTTACATAGCCTTAATACCCTTGGGAAAGGTATGAATCCAATTATTCTCCCTCCAGCTATGGGTAAATAGTAGGGCAGACTAGGTTGTTCAGCCTTGGTGAGGCAACTAGTCTAGGAGAAGGAAAACTCTGAATTCAAACCTGTTAAACTCCGCTTAAAAATTGACCTTGTGTCATATCCTGCTCTAGCGGAGGGGTTGGTAAATATGGTTTCAATGTGGATTCTTCGAACTTGGAATGATTTTCACACACACACACACACACACACACACACACACACACACACACACACACACACACAACCAATTGCAAAAGGTGAGTTGGTAACCAGGACATGCAGTCCATTATGTAGGGTAATCGTCCAGGTGAAGGTGGGGAGGAGAACCTTATTCAACGCCCCTTGAAAATTATTTGCCTCCCCAATATTTTCAGACTTGATACTTCACTTCACTGAACTTGATATCTCCAACCGCATTTGTAATATCTAGACGACGATGATGGCCGCTATTGAGAAAATCATAAAATCAGCAAATAATGTATTATTAAAACTTGATCATATACCAAGTTCAATTCTATGAATTTGTTTATTTATTTATTGCTAATTCATTAATCACTTTGTTGTAAAAATTATTTGCACCAGGTTCTACCTTCATCTTTTTGAAAAGGTCTTTAATCACAGAAATGAAAACGAAATTACCTAATCGTTCTTCACTTTGGGAACACTTCATATGGTTATTTACACAACTTTTTAAAGCGGACGATCTCTCACAGGAAGCCGATGTAGCAGCTATGATCAGAACCAGACGTAGCAATTTCGTTACTTCTACCGGTAAAATTATAATCCAGTCGTAATCCCGTTATAAATATATTAGATCAAATTGTTGTTTTAGCTGATGAACTGGAAAGCAAACGAAAATTTAGATTGTTGAATTATAATAAAACAGGAATTTTTAAGATGAAAAAGTTTAAGATTAATTAAGACTTGATATCGGAAACTAAATTTCATATGGTTCTTTTTGGATGTGTCACCGGCTGTTATAACGGTATTAGGACTGGATTATTATTTTATTTATTCATTGTTTTTTATTTCAGGAATTTTTTAAGTATAATTC
>OY757922.1:26426059-26641059 GCA_963585895.1 Sepioteuthis lessoniana
TTCCCCAACAAAAAATGAAACAAAAATTAAATAAAAAGCTTAAAGCTAAATCATTGTCTGTTATTTTCAATACAACATGCCAGCAAGAAAATTTGTTGCCTATATATATATATATATATGCTATATGACAGCTGCCAAATGAACCTCAGGCATATCTATTTGTTCCACTGATAATCTTTGTCCACCCACAGACATTTCTCAGCTAAAGCATTTCGGCGTTTAATGGCTCCTGTATCTGCTTGGTTGTTTCAAAGTATCGGACGGACGATTGCTTCTTAAAACCCAGATTTCATTGCTAAGAATTCCGACTTCAGTTCTTTTTTTTTTTTTGCTTCCGCTCCACAGCTATATTATGAACAGCGTCGTAACTAGGTACCTATCTCCATTACCTGGATTTAGCGTGCGTCACGCTAAGGAAGCGAGTAATTTTAAATAGACTGAGTTAAACGAAACAATCTTACCTCTCATGCCTATTTGCTTTCGCGAGAGCAATCAACAAGCGAACGGGCTTCCAAAATCTATTCCCAGTGCACAATTTCCCTTCGTAGCCTAGTTCCCAGTGACACCTGTTACAGCTTATTTTAAAATTTTACAGTCGAGATGAATTTTCCTCTAAGGAAAGAAGAAAAAAGTTGCACAGGTCAAGGCAACCAGAAACATTTGATGCCAAAGTCTCGAGACAGCTGATAAAAAAAGTTATCTAGACTTCTAGACATCTAACCATCCTCCCTTTTTGTGTGAGTTTCTCTGCTGCACACATGTTTGCAATAAGATTTTAATCAAAGATTTTGTCTCATTAATTTTTGATCAGATAGTATGTATCCTAATCTCATACCAATGAATTTTAGCCGTTTGCATCTCTGCTGACGGGATACGATCCCTCAAGCAAATGTCCTAGGTATGACACCAAGCTATCTGATGGTGATGCTCCTGTCCTTTAGGGAATGTGGAATACCCCTCCATTATCATTACTTCTAGGTCCACTCTAACCCAGACTGGGAGTACTTGTAGTGTCTCACCTAGGGGTCAGATAAAACTATTTGTTTATTTACTGTACTTGAAACCATTTAACTATACAATCAAAGGATTAATATTACATTTAATAACTTAGAGAAAATTTATTATTTATACATTGAACTATAAGCATTATATAGCAATACTTGAAACCGTCTAATCATATTACCAACCCCTCCGCTTTGGGCAGGATATGACACAAGTCAATTTTTAAGCGGAGTTTAACAGGTTTGAATTCAGAGTATTCCTTCTCCTAGACTAGTTTGCTCACCAAGACTGAAGAACCTAGTCTGCCCTACTATTTACCCATAGCTGGAGGGGGAATAATTGGATTCATACCATTCCCAAGGGTATTAGTGCTATGTGAAAAGCAATCAGTCTCGTCAAGGATTTAAACACGTGTCGCCGTGTCCATTTCCTACAACGATAACCATTACACCACGGACACCTCCTAAAACCATTTAATCATTTGCAAACGAATGAATAATGTTGAATATAATTATTAGTGGTGAATAACAATAGTCGAAACCATTTAGTGTCCTGGGTATGACATCAAGCTATATCTGACCGAGAGGCTCCAGTCTTAGGGTTTCGGGAATGTAGAATACTCGAGTACTCAGACATTGCCGGAGAAGTAGAAAAAGCTATGGAACATGAAGGTGACGAGGATACTAATTGTAACTGGTGCACTTGGAACGACACCTTAAAGTTTTGAAGAGTTGGAAATCGGAGAACGAGCAGAGACCATCCAAAGTACAGCATTACTAAGCTTAGCCAGAATACTGAAAAGTGTCCTGAAGACTTGAGGAGACTTACTGTCTCTCAGACTCTAGTGGATGACCCTCAGCTAAGGCTGGTGTGAAAAACTCGCAAGGAATAATAATAATAATAATGATAATAATAATAACTTGCTGTCATTCAGACTCCAGTGAAAAACCATCGGCTAACGCTGATGTGAAAAGCTCTAGTGAGTGAATAATAATAATAATGATAATAATAATAATAATAATAATAATAATAATAATAATAATAATTTGTTTGCACATCTGTTGCATAGCCGTATAATACACATACAACTATACACATATACATGCCGGAAACATAGTCTACACCATAATGACGAGCGAACACAGTTCTTTAGAAAAAATTACCTCTCACCCTTTATTCGAAATGGTTGCGAAAGGGTTACGAAAGGGTTATGTGTGAGAGATGAGCTGGAGACTGAACAAACCGCAACATATTGACCTCCAGTTCCTTTGTCTTTTGCAGCTGTTCTTTCTCGTACTGCTGGGCTGCTCAATCGGGAGTCCTGAGGGCCCATAGCCCTCTCTGGGTGCTGGTTCTCTCTACAGCATCTTATCTCCAAGTCGACTGCAACTTACTGAACTTCCTGTCACACTGGGTTATATCATTGTTTGACATCCACCTGCTTCTTGTGGGCGTCACATCTGCACCCAATTCAACCCGTCCACAGTCAAGGTTATACCCTGATATCTTCGACCGGATGCACCTGTTACTTACATGGGTACATTTCTTATTTGACAGCTCGGCCGAGGGTCAGTATGTCACACATGGCTGCACGTGCTCCTACCCAATATATATTTACAGCATAGATGGAATTCTGACAAAATGTACTTCTCTCCGAATGAGAAGGGACCTGAGAGTAATGGCGATGAAAGGATATTCTACTCTCTAAAGATATCCAGAAGCGCAGCTTTACTATTGGATGCAAACTAGTCACAGGACACCTTTTCTCTGGTAGAATGATATGCAGTGAATACACACTTTTAATATATGATGCATTATACGCAAAGGGAGATGGAAGTTCCTCAGTCCGACCAAGAAGCTTGGTTGGTTGGTTGGTTGGTTGGTTTTTATGGAATATTAACCCTTGTAGGTTATTTAATGGCTAATCCTGTTTATACATATATATTAATTATATAGGATTTAGTTTGATTGGGTTTTATGGCATATCAACCATTGTAGATTATTTAATGGCAAATCCTGTTTATACACATATATTAATTATATAGGACTTGGTATGATTGGGATTTATGACATATCAGCTCTTGTAGGTTATTTAAGGGCAAATCCTGTTTATACCGAAATTTAATCTTTATGATTTTTAAATAAATAGTTTGTCGGTAATATTGTTCAATGAGGACGTTTGTTTGCATACTTTTAAATAGTTTCAAGTATTCCTACCGATAACGAATAATTATATTTACAATCAATCATTTGATTGCACACAGTTGAGTGGTTTCAAGTATTGCTATGCAACATCAACAATTTGATTTAAAATCAATCATTTTTCTGCCTATTATTAAATGATGATATATAAATGATTTGTGAGTGAATAGTTTGTAATAATTCTATTTTTTTAAAAAGTCACTGCTACTTTATTTTTGAAAAAGTTTGAGTTAATTTCTTTGTACACAGTCAAATGGTTTCAAGTATTGTTATCTAACACTAATAATTCTTTTTAAGATTATTCCTTTGTTTGTACTCAATGAACTCGTTACAACTACTGCTATTTTACACTACAGCAGCTATGTGAAGATAAGGGATGTAGCCCTGAAGACCTACCAGAGGCGATGAATGATAGGGAGAAGTGGCGAGAGTGGGCCAGGGATATCCCTACTAGCGGCACGACATGATGATGATGATGATGATGATTTTTAAACGAGTCATAGCTCTCTTTTTGCACACTGTTAAATGGTTTCAAGTATTGTTATCTAACACTAATAATTCTTTTTAAGATTATTCCTTTGTTTGTACTCAATGAACTCGTTACAACTACTGCTATTTAACACTAATTATTCAATTCTATTTTGTCTAGACAGATAAAATGAAACGCAGTTTCTTCCAGGTAGCGGTCGTGTCGATACTGCTATATGGATGCACTACTTGTACGCTAACTAAACGACTGGAGAAGAAGCTAGAAGACAATTCCACAAGAATGTTGCGAGCAATATTGAACAAGTACTGGCGGCAATAACCCACAAGGCACCAACAATACGGCCACCAGCCTCCCTTCACGAAAACTATCCAAGCTAGACGAACCAGACATGCAGGACACTGCTGGAGAAGCAGGGACAAGCTCATAAGTGATGTACTCCTGTGGACCCCCACATATGTTCGGGCAAAAGCAGGATGATCAGCTCGAACATACATACAGCAGCTATGTGAGGATATGGGATGTAGCCCTGAAGACCTGCCAGAGGCGATGGATGATAAAGAAAAGTGGCCAGAGTGGGCCAGGGATATCCGTGCTGGCGGCACGACATGATGATGATGATTTTGAAACGAGTGGTAGCTCTCTTTTTGCATACAATTAAATGGTTTCAAGTATTGTTATCTAACACTAATAATTCTTTTTAAGATTAATCCTTTGTTTGCACTCAATGAACTCGTTACACCTACTGCTATTTAACGTTAATTATTCAATTCTATTTTGTAGATAATATTTTGAAACGAGTGGTAGCTCTCTTTTTGCACACAGTTAAATGGTTTCAAGTATTGCTATATAAAAGTCGCAATTTAACATGTTATTTGTTTGCACACAATTTGCTCTAGTTGACTCTTAGATAGGACCCTGTGAGGTGCTACCACTCCGGGTCAGAGTGGACGTGGGAGCAGTTGCAATGAAGGGGTACTCTACATTCCCCTAATCTCAAAGGCAGAAGCCTCACTATCAGATTGTTTAATGTCATGTACAGGACATTCATTAGGGGGTCTTATCCACCGGTAGAGATGTAGTCGCGTATTCTACACCCCCAGCTGACTTGGCTTTTGGTTTGTTTTATTTCATTTTTTTAAGGTATATCAACCTTTACAGGTTATTTAATGCTTAATCAATCTTTGTAGAAGAACAGCTGTGGTACTATTTAACCTATTGCCGAGGGGAGGGATGAAGAGGGTTTCATATTTTTCCCAAGGGTATTAGTCCGAAAGTGAACGTATTAACGTGACTCGAGTTCGAACCTGCTTACTACGATGTCTTTGTCTCTAATCTGTTAACCCCTCCGCTACGAGGATTCCCTCTGAGTTAATCTTTCTTTTCTTTGGGTTCAGTGTTAGTATATCATGGAAATACGCATAGTAATGTTGGACCTTGGGGAGTGGGGACTCAAGTTAATATTTTCCCTAAGCTTTCCAACAGGATGAACTAATGGATGACTCCGTTATTTTGAGTGTTTTAATTCTTTTTTCAAACTACACTGAGGTAATCATTATGTATAAATAAAACTTGTATATAAGTATTGGGCAAACTAAGGGTTATTCGTTGCTGCTGGTAAGTAAGTAAAGTTGGTGACCGTAGTCGAGGGCGACCAGAAGGCTCCCTTTTCAATAGCTACTACCCCGATTTGTAGGGGAGGGCGCTACTCCTTTCCCTGGATTACTCCACTTTACCCTTGATCATCATCATCATCATCAAGACGTGCCGCCAGCACGGATATCCTTGATCATCTCTCGCCACTTTTCCCTATCGTTCATCACCTCCGGCAGGTCTTCTGGGTTACATCCTGTGTCCTCACATAGCTGCTGTATGTAAGTTCGGGCTGGTCGTCCTGCTTTTGCTTGGCCATATGTGGGGGTCCATAGTAGTACGTCACTAACGAGCTCGTCTTTGCTTCTCCAGCAGTGTCCGTAGGTGGCCGTACAGTTGGCGTCTCGTGGAATATAAACGTCGCCGATTACGTACCTTATATTGCAGATAGTTAAGCAAGGAGGTATCAAGTACCATTTTTAAAGTCTTTGGTATGACGTGACCTGGGAACGAACCCAGGTCTCCCGGACTATTAGTGAACACTCTACCCACTGGACTGCTGGTACCCTAGTATAATCTGTCGCATGTTCCTTGCAGAGGAGATAGGCACGGCCAAGTAATAGCTATTGCCCTCAGATATCCAGCGGAGGAAATTACTCTGTATGACTCTCTCATGACATATTTGTCTGATAAATAAGTATCCAGATAAACGACGAGTTACATAGAGAAACTAGTTTAAAAAAAGGTGAGGAGAAGGTTTTTTTTTATCTTCATGAAAGACGTCAGAGATTTATGCATAAAAAATGCACATGGGTGACACAAATCATGAATGTTACTATTTTATGATTATAAAATTAGTTCTTTATTTAGAAGCCTGATTTCTTCCTCTTCCAACTTGAGGAGATAACATTCGACATTGATTTTTTTCAGAGCATTTTTAGTATCTGAAAAATGATAAAAAGTTATAAAAACAATTTATCATTATTAAGTCGTGAAGTTTGTACAGAGTTCCTTTGACTCTCTTACACCATCCCTCCTTATCCGCCATCGCTCTTAGCAGTTTCTCTTGTCGGCATCCAGTGTCCGTACAGAGTTGATGAATTTAAGTCTTCGCGGCACAACCAAGATTGGTGTATCCATTTATGGGGGCCCACTGCAGAACTTCCTTTATGAGTTTGTTCTCGCTTACCCAGAAGTAACCGGCATATCTTATTCATTTTACTAGGATAGTTTGTTAAATTGGAGACAGATGAACGCATAGCTGATGTTCTGTGGGGTGCTACTTCCAGAATTTTTTCAGTAGAGCACTCCAAGCTCTCTGCTTAAAATCTTGGTGGTTGCAGCCATACAATACCACTGGTACGACTACAACTGTACAAAGAATTCCTGTTTTATTCTATCAGAGATCAGATTTCTATATGATCGATAACCTGTCGATATCAGTTTGTCTATCCTAAATGTATGTTGACATCACTTTTAGTAGATGGGATATTGCTACCGAGGTTTACGAAGAAGTCTACTAATTTCAGAGGTTTGTCAGACATTAAACCTTGACGTGAAATCAAAATGTGTGCAAATTCGTTCTGTTAGGTTGAGTTACTTAATCAGCAATTGTTTCTAAAGGATTACAAAGGAGTCATCGTGGCCCAGTGGTTAATGTGTTGGACTGTGTCATCGTAGTAAGCGAGTTCAAACCCCTTTTCTAAAGTTATGTAACAATCCTCCCCTCAGCTATAGGTAAAATAGTACCACCATTGCTCTTCTATAAGGAAAGCTTTGGCATTAAATAACCCGCGAAGGTTGATATGCCACTGAATAAAGAAAACCAAACTTTAGGGTTTTTTTAAAATCATAATTACGAAAAAAACTGTGCGCAAACAACTTGTATTGTAATCTCATACAAATGATTTTTAGCCGACTGCATCTGTACTGACAGGGGAAGGATCCCCCAAGCAAATGTCCTGGATACGACACTAAGCTCTCTGATGGAATGCGGCGTACCCCTTCATTATCATTATTTCTGGGTCAACTCTGACCCCAGTAGTGGTTCTATTCAACCCATAGTTATGTTGAAAAAGGGTTCATACCTTTACCAATGGTATTAGTTCGAAAGTGAACGTAATAGCGCCACTGGAGTTCGAACTCACTTACCACGATATCATAGTCCAATACATTAGCCACTACGCTATGGGAACTCCTCAATCACTTGGATACATGCTAGATCATACCAAGTGACGTGATACCAGTACTACTCTTTACATGACCTGATACAGGTTATACCTATGCTTACACAAAGATATATATATATATATATATATATATATATATATATATATACAAACAACAATTGTTGATTGTAAAACTTCATGAAACTTAAAGGTCGCAGACAAACTTCCATGGTATTAAATATCTAAAATCAAATTGATATTTATTCATAATTATCATATAATAGCTCTACCTCAGATATTGAGCCCTCTCCAAATTATATCGCACTTGGTTCGCCACAAACCTACAAAGTGAATTAATGACAACCGACACTGTTACAATATATATATATATATATATATATATATATATATATATTTATATATATATATATATATATATATATATATATAAGTATCATTTGGTCCAGTTAAATCGGAGTTGGGAGTAATTCCATCAGGACATGAAAACTATTCAAGAGTAAACATTTAAATTTTCCTGGGAGAGGTCAATGTAACAGACATTACAGAGCAATAATTTCATTAAAAAAAATGCCGAAAAAATTATTAAATAAGGGAGGTGAATTAATAGCTAGGTGTAGACATAGGGCTAAATTTAAACTATAGATAATTAACTTAAATAATTTGAAAAAAAACGAATATCGAATTAAACTGAGAATTAATATAAATGAATAAATAAAATAAAATGTTAGATAGAAAATGTGAAAAAACATATCATATATATGTACTTATCATTAAAAGTGTAATTGATTAATAGGTTCTAAATAATTTTGATTTAAAAAAAAAGTTTAATTTAATTAAATCTTGATTTTAATTTAATATAACTATTACTGTATCATTACGTAAAGTTATTGAATAAAGTTAAAAATCTAATTTAGTATTAAATCTGTAGTTTTTAGTCAAAAAGTAATTAGAATAAAAAAAAATAAATAAAAAAAAAAAAAAATTTACTATAATTCTAACCGACAATAAAATAAAAACGGAAGTGGGTTACATGAGGAGATAACTCTTCACCCCTCTTCTATCCCCTCCCACCCTCTTTCCTGTGTCTATTCTGATTTATTTTATCCAAAAGATCTGAAGAAGTCCTGTTAATTATTTTCCGTGTTTTTGAATTTTTCAAAAACGCATGACAGGATGGAAATAAATTTATAATCCTAAAGTGACCGGTTTGTTGTCTTTTCTTAATGAAATATATATATATATATATATATATATATATATAATCCCTTTTTAAATTTGAAATTGGTTCGGTTTTTTAGTTAATAGCATATCAACTTTTGTTGGTTATTTAATGTTAAAGCTATCTTGTGGGAGGGCAGTCGTAGTACTGTTTAACCCATAATTGGGGGGAATAAGGGGTCCATGCTTTTCCTTAGAGTAATTTTCCGAAAGTGAACGTAGTAGAGCATCTCGAATTCGAACCCGCATAGTATGATCTCGCAGTCTAGCATACAAACCACAACGCCACTGGGTCTCCTCTAAAAAGGATTGCAATGGAACGATTAAAATAATAATTAGATAAACACATTGTAATATAATGAATAAATAAATTTTGACATTAAATAAGCAATAAGTGGATCCGGGGATCGAAGATTCCTCTAACAAAGAGACTGAGCCTATCATCATCATCATCATATCCTGCCACTAGCACGGATATCTTTGACCCTCTCTCGCCACTTCTCCCTATCGTTCATCGCCTCTGGCAGGTCTCCAGGGCCACATCCCGTATCCTCACATAGCTGCTGTATGTATGTTCTAGTTGGTCTTCCTGCTTTTGCCCGGCCATATTGGAGTATATCACTTATGAGCTCGTCCCTGCTTCTCCAGCAGTGTCCTGCATGTCTGGTTCGTCTAACTTGGGTAGTTTTCGTGATGGGAGGCTGGTGGTCGTATAGTTAGTGCCTTATGCAACATGTGTGTCTTTGATGATGCACAATTGCAGCAGCTGGTCAGCCCCAAACGTAGCTGTGGATGTCTGCCATTGCAAACATCTTAGAAGTCTCACTGGACACCGATCACCAAAGAACCTAATCTCCAACCAGGCTCTATGCAAGATGTGTAACGCAATTCAACCTGCAACAAAGGTGGCATAACTATAATGCTCTGTTTGGTTATGTGCTACGGATACCCGAAGAATCACTTGCAAAAAAATCTCTGAACTTTGCTGTTATACGGGTCCAACAAGTATCGGCCAATTAAGAGCCACCACTGTACAAACTTACTTCACAAGTTGCAGTTGGATCTTCAAAATGTAGAACTAGAAGAGCTAAGATCTTGCAAGTGGCAGGGGGAGAAAAAGACCCTCGAAAAGTGGGGACAAAGGTCTGAATGCTGCTGTAGAATGTTCCACACTACAACAACGGCATTAGTACAGTAAAACACAAGTGATTGATATGTCGTCAAATAAACCAAAACAAATAAAAAAGTTATGAATCAAATTTAGCCGTTAAATAACCCATCTGGAGTTGATATACCGATAATTAAACTAAACCAAAAAAGAATAGTGATGAATCAAATTAGGCGTTAAATAGCCTATTAGGAGTTAATAAGCCATTGAATATTTCAAACCAAATAAAAAGTTATGAAACAAACTTAAGCATTAAATAACCCATGAAGAGTTTATATGCCATCAAATAAACCAAATCAAAAAAGTTATGAATCAAATTTAGGCGTTAAATAACCTATAAACAGTTGATATGCTCTTAAATAAATCAAACCAAATGAAAAGTGTTATGAATCAAATTTAGACCTTAGATAACCCATAAGGAATTGATATGCCGTTAAATAAACCAAACCAAATCAAACCTCTTGAGCACACGAGCTATGACAAAAGAATCTCAAAATTCAATATTTGAATTTAAAAAAAAATATAATTCAAATGAGGATGTTTTCACAGCAGAAAAAAAACTTTCGTAAATAAAGTTGTGATATATAAGCGTTCTGGCAGCAGTTTAGACAAAGTATATACAAATGAATGCAAAAAAAAAAAAAAAGATTTAAAATTCAGTCTCAATACTTTTTGGCAAAACTCAGAATTTTTTATAGGTGAAGCACTTTCAACGCTTTTCAGATGCTGCTTTATGTGACTTTTCCAGAACTGAAACTAGATCTCGGCTGAAAGCTTTGAGGACACGGACGATTGTAAAAGTAATACAACGACGCTATTTCATATTATATCAAGAGTAAAAACTAAATGGTGATTCGACCAGTGGAAAACTCGCTGGAAGAAAAATGCAGAATGCGGAGAAGACGATTGGGAACTAAATTGACTACATGTATTAGCTTAGTTTTCGCCTTATCGGTGTGGATTTGCATAAATTTATTATATCCCTCTCCGAGCGGGTAAGACGTCCCTCGAAAATGTTCTGAGTATAACGTGACACTATTTTGGGGGTATTTGTTGCGTTGGTGTGTGTGGGTACCAGTCAGAGGATCCCTTTGTTTTGGCGCGAAACCCACACAAAGGGCCTGCACACGAGATCTCCCACGAGACCGGAAGGACGCGGGAAGAAGGTCCAAGAGAAGGTCAGTCAGCAGAAGGGAGCAGAAGAGGACATTCGGCATGAGAGAGCAGTCAAGAGAAGGACACAGTCAGAAGAAGGAAGCAGAAGAGGACAGTCGGCATGAGAAGGCAGTCAAGGGAAGTACACAGTCAGCAGAAGGGAGCAGAAGAGACCAGTCGACAGAACGGACAGTCAGGGAGATGAGAGTCGGCCAGAGAAGAGACCAGTCAACAGAAGTCAGAAAGGTGGCTGCTAGGACCTGTCGACCCATAGATGCCGGGGTGACCAACGTGATAATTTAAGTCAGCATTGCTAGTGGCTTTATGAGAGTTTTCGCTCGAGTTCACGCTCGCGTTAGCTCACAGAAAGCACAAAAAGTGTCACAGACTTCCCTCTTTTGCGCTTGGAGCTAACCCAAGTCCGTGCTTGTTCATTTGTTCTTTTCTTCCACCCGCTCGGTTGTGCTTTGCGTATCTGTAAAGAAGTGTGAAATATCCCAAGCCAAAGATGAGAAAAACCCCTAGATGAATCACTGGCCATGAGTGGTTTAAGGAAGTTGAGATAGCGGGTATTGTCACAATGACACTAAACTGTATCTGATAGTGAGACTCTAGTTTTGGAGATCTTAAGAGGGTGGAGAACCCTTTTAATAACATTACTCTCAGGTCCACTCAGTACCTGTTAGGGTCCCAAATATTGGTCAATTAGATCTGTTTAAAATTACTTATATTAGATTTGACCGTGTGAAAAAAATCTCTTAAGAAACAACTACACAAAAATATTTATATTAACGTACAGTGAATGTGTTTCTCTCTCCACTTGGCATGAAATCAAGTCATGCCATTCAAATCAACATACCATCAATACTTTTTGATCTTGTCTAGGATTTTTAAAAAAATAGAAGAAAAGCATTGTAGAATTTCTTTTCATTTTCTCCAATATTCATTATTCTTTTACAAATCAACATAAATGTTCATAGGCTGACCAATAGATTGTTCTGAGTATGACACCAAATGGATTTGACAGTGAGGCTCCAGTCTTGGAGCTAGTTGAATATGGAATATTCCCTAATTATCATTACTCCCACGTCCACTATAATCCAGAGTGGTAGACCTTGTTTGGGTCCCGTCTAGAGGTCGAATGAAAATGTACACTCATTCACCAGGATTATTATTTGTAGTTATTTGAAACCAAAAAGCTGAATAGAAGTTTGTATTAGATCGGAATTTTTGATAAATATAATTACAAATATTAGATATAAATACTTTAAACCATTAAACTGTGTGAAAACAAATGAGTTCTGGTTCGTTTAAAATGAAATAGCCTACAAACTATTCACTTAAAAGTGATTTCAGTACATACGTACATACATACATATATATATATATAAAGTTACCAACAGACTACTATATATATATATATATATATATATATGTAATCTGATGTTATCTCCATATATATATATATATATATATATACATATGAATATATATATATATATATATATAAAAATTAAGTTCCCAACAAAATTATTTTTTTTTTTTTCTTCATACAACGCGTGAAAGCACGTGCGATACTCTGTCCTCATCAGCGGCCAACCAGGGTGATAACACAGTTTCGGTAGCTTAAGGCGGTACTGCCACTCCTGGCGCTACGAAGCAGCTTTTGCCACCGGACAGGGTATTCAAAAGAAATATATATCTATATATACACCAGATCAACTAAAAGCAGAGATTACATTGGACGTTCGTTCATCTGCATTTTAGTTCAGTTTGTTATTTAAAAAATCAGAAACTGCACAAAAATGAAGATATATACACACACACACACACACACACACACACATATATATATATATATATATATATATGCATAAATGAAGTTACCAATAAAATATTATATATATATATATATATGATAGTTTAAAGGTATCTATATATATATATATGTGTATATATATATATATATATATATATATGATATTTTGTTGGCAATTATATATATATATATATATATATATAAAGCAGGATGTGGTATTAAATAATCCACAAGAGTTGATATGCCATTAAATCAAATAACCTAACCAAACTTGATGAATATACTCACATGGAATGTTAGGAAATGGGGTTTATTTTTCATTATAGCCTCCATCTCCGCGATCTGCTCATTTCTTCGATCTCTGTCGCAGTGGTTGGATCCCATTGGTCAAAAAAAGCATCAGAAGCAGATATGGCATCTTCCGTACATTACGGTCTACTTACGTATTATAATTCCCCGAACAAACTTTTCAATCAGCCAACAGTGTGGCTAAACCTGCAGAGTATTTACCAAAGCCTGAAGACAATTTTCCAGTCCATGTAAATGCCAAAACCTTCAAGCCTGATTTTCTATTCTTAGAAGACTGGCCAAATAGTCTTCTTGTACATATATGTTCCTTCAAATACTAACCTTGTGCCATAAAAAGGCAAGGTTTTCTTAAATATAAATTCCGTTTCCTTCGCTGATAAAACTATTTTTAAATGACGTGTGGTGTAAAAATTATTTCTAAAGATTACGAAAATATCTAAGCGTTTTCGTTAAAAAAGACCAGATCTACCTCAAAGAGAATAGTTTATCACACTGACCTTAAGAAAAAAAGATTACGTATCTATCAAAAGTGGTGTATAAAAAAACTAGGACGTAATTACTTTATAAAAGAATGTTTTTTGTCGGAAACAGAAGAATAACATGACAGGTTTTTGCTTTGTTTGCTTTTGTCTTTTTCGAAAGTTTAATTCAGATTTTGAAGCTATCAGCTTTGATTTCTCATGAAAAAGAATCAGTATCTTCTTTCTGCTTTATTCTTTAACAACAATTAAATATACCCTAAATCGAGAGGATAAGCTCTGTGGTGTAGTGAATAATGTGGTGGACTGTGACATCGTAATTATCAAGTTAAAACACCCTTTTCGTTATTACGTTCACTTCCAAAATAATACGTTTGTGAAAGGCATAAACCCTCTTATCTCCAAGCTCTGAGTTAAAAAGTATCCCTACTGTTCTTCTACAACAATAGCTTTGGATTTGAATAACCCACGAAGTTTGATCTACCATCAAAGAAAGAAACTCAAACCCCATCACTATTTATAGTCTTTCAATTGGAAACTCTTAAAGGTATGAAAAATATTGAAATACTCGTTTGGTTTTCTTGTTTAATAGCATGTCAACCTTTGTGGGTTATTTAATGCCAAAGCTATCCTTGTAGCAGAATAGTAGTGATACTATTAATCCAATAGATGGGGAGATAAGTAGGTTTATACCTTAATCCACGAAATGGAATATAACTGATCAACTGGAGCTCGAACTCGCAAACTTCGAGGCTGCCGTCCAGCCACTACACCACGAAGGATTACATAGAAAAATACCAATATCTATCCATACATATACGTTGAAATGCAAAAAGCAAAATCATAATGACTGAAAGTTATTATTTTTAATTTCAAAATTCAATATTTTTATATATGTGTAACATATTGACCTCCGACCCAGCCGTCGATCAAGGAACAGGTGCATCCGGTCGAAGATATCAGGGTATAGCCTTGACTGTGGATGGGTTGAATTGGGTGCAGATGCGACGCTCACAGGAAGCAGGTGGGCGCCCAAAAATGATATAACCCGGTGCGACAGGAAGTTCAATTAGTTTGGAATCTGTCAAGTTGGAGATAAGAGGCTGAAGAGAGAACCAGCACCCAGCAGAGAGTTATGGGCCCTCAGGACCCCCGATTGAGAAGCCTAGTAGAACGAGAAAGGAGGGCTGCTAAAGACAGAGGAACTTGGGGGGTTCAATATGTTGCAGTTTGTTCAGTCTCCAACTCACCTCTCACACATAATCCTTTCGTAACCCTTGCGCAACCATTTCGAATAAAGTGTGAGAGGTATATTTTTCTAAAGAACTCTGTCCGCTCGTCATTATTGTGTTGACTATGTTTCAGTAAATAGTTGCATATGTATTATGTGACTATACAACATGTGCATGAATGAGTAACGAATATAATAAAGAAATTCTGTCAATAGGTCTGGAATTTTTTTTAAAGGGTCACCAGGTCCATCAGTTAGTAACCACCAAAGAGCAAGTAAGTAAGTTGGTGACCGTAGTCGGGGGCGACCAGAAGGCTCCCTTTTCAATAGCTTCTACAACGACGTGTAGGGGACGGCGATTCTCCTTTCCCTGAATTGTTCCACTTTACCCTTGATACTTGCCTTATAATGCTGAGTGTTTAGCAAGGAGGTATAAAGTACCATAAGAGATGCCCATGGTGTAAAGGAGGTGCCCGTGGTGTAATGGTTACCGTCCTAGGAAATGGACACGGCGACACGAGTTCAAATCTTGGCCGAGACTAATTGCATTTCACATAGCACTAATACCCTTGGGAAAGGTGTGAATCCAATTATTCTCCCTCCAGCTATGGGTAAATAGTAGGGCAGACAAGGTTCTTCAGCCTTCACCTTGTGTCACATCCTGCCCGAGCGGAGGGGTTGGGTAAATATGATAAAGTATCATTTTTAAAGTCTTTGGTATGACTCGACCTGGTATTGAATCCAGGTCTCCAGGACCATTGGCGAACACTCTACCCACAAAACCAATGTGGAGTCTAATTTTAGGAGCCAGCAAAACAGCAAGTGAGCAACAATTTAACTAGTCTTTCATAAAAAATATTTTTAAAAAAATAAAAGAAAGAAAAATACGACTTTGAATCTTCCTGAAATCATTCCGTTCTGAAAGAAGGTTGAAATAGAGTAAAAAAGTGGTATTATTTCCTTGACCACGCGTCAGACGTTTTTCTTTCCTATGGACTCATCGCCGTCATTACTTATTTTAACCAATAGAAAAACTCACCGGAATAAGCAGGTTAAATACCAAGAAGTCACTTTGAAAGAAAATAAAGTTTCCATCCTTTGTTTTTGTATTACTGCCTTAGTAAATATTTCTACAGACAGAAATTATCGAATCAGCACCTTCAAAGAATATTTACTACGGTTTTCTATTATTTAGCAGTAAATAAGCAAAAAACAGATAAGATGCAAAACATTTTCTAGCTTTCTCTTTCACTCCTCTCTCTCTCTCTCTATATATATATATATATATATATGTACATATATGTGTGTGTGTGTGTGTGTGTGTGGTTGGGCAGCAATCTCTCATTTAAGCATGTTTGATTAAATAATCAAGACATTTTTTTCTATATAATTTTATTAAGAACCTTTCAAGTTTCCTGAAAAGTGTCTTGGTTTCAGGTTGGAGTTGGTAGATGAATTTACCCAAATTGTCCCAAGCGCTTTCGGACTTTTCATAGGCCATCATCAGGGGTTGCTTGCAGGAATAAAGAGTGTTTTTGAAAGAGTTTTTTAGATTTTTTATTACATTACAAACTTACGTAAAGGCAGAGTTCGATAAAACTGAGATGCTGATGAATTTAAAAAACTGAACGCTATCAACGGAAATCGAATATTATTAAGAAATATTGAATATAAAAAAAAAACAACCAAAAACTAAACATTGTCGCTATCGAAAAAATCGATTCTATTGATTTTAGGTTTTTGTTTTTATATGTAGGGCTTCTAGAATTTGTAGTCGTAGCTTATCAATTTCGTGTTTCGCTGTTATAGTGGTGTTTTCAACTGGAATATTTCGAATTTTGGATTTGGGAATAGAATGGGTTTTAAGATATAAGGCTATGGATCTAATATGATTTAGGTAGATTGTAAGCAATCAAGAAAGAGTTGTAGGGGTAAGACCAACATACGCATTATTTTTTGTTGGAGACACAGCCTCTCAAGGGACATTTGAACATATATACGACGTTTGTCCTATCAAGAAGTTCAGTGGATGGGGAAGTTATTGGAAATAATTAGGTTGGTAGTTTTAAATTTGTTACAGTAAATTATAAGTCTTACTTTTTTGGTAGAATCAGTAGGGAGAAAATTTTTTGGGATAAGGATTTTAGTATATGTTCATCTACCTTATGATTTATATGAAATTGTTTTTTGTAGGAAACGTTTATTGATTGTTTATGGTTTAGGATATTGTCTATGTTATGTTGTGCAGTTTTATTAATGAAATGTTTAATTTCTGCATCAACGATGAAGTTGGGAAACCCATAATTAATAAGGGTTTGTTTTATATTTTTAAGTTCATTAAGGAAGATAGTTCAAGAAAATTGCAGTTTAGCTTTGGAAATAAGTGTTTTTATGATTGTTCTTTTATAACGTAAAAGGCATTCACTATGAAAATTGAGGGAGCAGGAATTAATGTTGGTAGTTTTTTTTTACATGTGGAGGTGGTAAATTGGGCAATATTACTTGTGTCTCTAAGTACACCAAGAAATGGGATTTTATTGTCGAGATTGATTTCTTGTGAGAAATTAAGAACGGAATTACATATATATATATATATATATATATATATATATAACGGAATTACATATATATATATATGACTATATATATATATATATATATACTCCCCTACCCCTGTAGGGTTGAGTTCTTTAGCAAATGAAGTAATCGCGTCGCCATTAGCGTTTATTGCAAGGCTCTTCATATATGAATTGAGCTCTCGGTAGCCGTTGAGCGGATGTATGTAAACAATAGTAATTGTGATTTATAACCGTTTAAAATTTACTCGTGGATGAGGGGTAGAGTCTCGGATTGGCGTTTGAGTCAACTGAGTTTCGATCCCAGCTACAGGAAGTTAGTATGTCAAGCTACTCTGATAAGTTCTGATAGAACGAAACAGATCTGTCGGTGGATGACTATATATATATATCGGAAAAATGCATAAATGATTACATGATATAGAGGTGTAGAAATTGAATTTACATTACGGATGTAACTTACAAGACGCATTAAGTTAACTGACCGCGCATTTCCCATAATAAGTTAATTTCTTATTACTTCCGGTATCACTTCTGGACTAGTAGTAGCTCAGTGGTAAAGTTTCGGCTCTGTATTCTGTGGTCGCTGGTTCGATCTCCCGAGAGTGAGTTTATGCTGCAGAAATAGATATAATAAGATCGAAACAACTATCCAGTGTATCGTATGTCACCTGTAAGTGTTAGTCAGATTTTCTGGGCGTGGTAATTCAATATAATTACTTTATTTTAAAAGAAAATGTACAAACTTAACTTCTTCAAATTGAGTGGAAATTTGTTAGAAAAAAGTGACAGCATCTTTTCTTCTAAGAAAAGGTGACAATTATAAGACCGTTGTTATTCCTTGATATGATTTCAACAAGCAGAAAGTTCATAGGAGTTTGCATTATTTTAAATCTAAATATTTTGTGTGTGTAAAATATCTCAGTGTGATTATGCCAATATGTTGTGGAGGAAAGTTTAATTATGCGCTAATATGTAAGTGTAATGCAGAGGAATAATCAGCAGTAGGACTACAATATTAGTAGAAGCATCACCGTCGAAAATAGGGATAAACGGGGAAAAAATTTTTCGCTCCTAGAAAATAATGAAGTTAATGTTGAAATTAAGTACATACTTAAAGGAATAGAATGTTAGATTTTCATTCAAAGAGAAATAAGAACGAACTTGAGAAGAAATAGAAACAAATCTACATCTACTGGTGGTTTACCTATTTTATCGTTTCATTTTTAAGATTTTGATAGGCTCCAAATTAGATAAAAAGTAGATCAATTTTTTCCTAATTGGTTAAAAATTATATTTTAACAATCTTGGAGAGAAAGAATTTCTTGAATTATTTTTAGTACTGATCTTTCATATTTTGCGAGGCAATTTAGATATTATTGTCAGGAATCTCGATGAAATTCAGAAAAAAACGTGGCGTTTCAAATGATGACGCTGATCAGCCAATAAATTCAAAAACACAGATGTAAAAATTACCGCTTCTCCAACCTATTTTAGAGCAAAATCTTTTAAGGATGTAAATCAAATCATTTTTTTCACAATTATATTAAGATTGTCTCGATACAAGCCCACCTGAAAATCAGCCTCAGTTTTTACAGTGATTTATTCGATTTTTGTGCGCAGAGATCTTTATTTCACCGATTTAAAACGCCTTTAGATTTAATTGTATATATATATATATTACATCCCAGAGATATGTTTGATAATGCATAATACTAAACAATATCCATTTTGACTGTAATGCTGTGTCAAAAGTAATACGATCCTTGAATCTTTGGTTTAAAAGAAAAATAACTTTTCATAGAAAAAACTTTAGAAACAATAACCTTTTATGAAAAAAAGTATTATGGGTGATACTGTGTATATTGTTGTTGTATTGCTAGCAGCTTCGAAAAGTTGGTCGAAGACTTGAAAAATGTTTTCGAGATGAAGAGGTTATCAGTTGATTCTGTTTATGAAAGTAATGGACAAACACGCATTCACATCTTATTTTTCACGTTTATTAATGTGTTAATTATTCCGGCTGACCATCTCCGTGAGTGTCCAAACCACCTCTCATAGGCGGCGAGGAAACTCCCTTTACCGTGTAAGTAAAATAAAAACGAGGCTTCTATTAAATCCTAAAAAAGGGGCTTCTATAATGTTAAATTCCAAAACGGAGCTTCTTAAACCACAAAAGGGCTTCTAAAACATTAAACCCCCAAAGAGGCTACTATAATGAAAACTGCAAAAAAAAAGGGCTTTGAAAGCGTTAAACCCCAAAAAGGAGGTTTGTAAAACGTTTAATTTCCGTAAAAAAGGGGCTTCTAAAACATTTAAACCCAACAAGGGAGTGGTTCTAATCGTTTACACTCCAAAAGTCGGTGCTTGTAAAAAAGTGTCAAGAACGTTAAACTTTAAAAAGGAGGATTCTTAAACGTTAAACCCCACTAAAAAGCTCTTCTGAAACGTTAAAAAAAGGATGCTTCAAAGACAATCATCCCACTCCCCACAAAAAAAAAAAAAAAAAAAAAAAAATGAACAAGTAAAACGTTAAACCAAAAAACACACATCGCTTAATAGTACACCCGTAATCTAATTGCCCAAAATCAAAACGCCGACTTTCTCATTAGTTCTTTCAATCTATCACCTTTATCAGACATCCAGATGACTACTTGGTGTGTCAAGAGTGAATATTGCATATATATATATATATATATATATATATATATGTGTGTGTGTGTGTGTGTGTGTGTGTGTGCGCGCGTTGGGACAAATATATATATTAATATAGACGTTAGCACATCTATCATAGTGGTTTGTGCATTCTACTGCAACATGCACTTAATTTGATTCTCTGCAAAGACTTTTGAGCAGCAGTGTGGTGTCAACTCAAAACAATCAGAAAGTATGTTTGAAACACACTTTCTGATTGTTATGAACAAGGTTAATACAACCCCCCCTAAAACGACTTGGAATGCATTCAGATTTCATGAGCAACTTCTACAACCTTCTCTCTTGTACATAAGTATATTTAAGTGCATTTATCATATGAGTATGGGTGTGCGTATGTATGTGTATGTGTGTCTGTGCTTGTGCCTGCGTATATGCATATGTTCTTTGATATTGAGTGTATACGCGTGTGTATGTGTTTGTGTGTATAAGGACGCACTTAAGCCTTTTCAAGTTTGTGAATATCTATATTCATCTGTTTTTTTCAATCTCTCTCCGTCTCTTTCTCTTTCTCTCCCTCTCTCTCTCTCTCTCTCTCTCTCTCTCTCTATATATATATATATATATATATATATATATATATATATATATATATATATATATATGTATTATTCAGTCCAGTTAAAGCGGAGTCGGGAATAATTCCGTCAGGACAAAAAATCATTCAACTATGAACATTTAAATTTTCCTGGTAAAGACCTCAATGTAACTGACATTACAGAGCAATAATTCCTTTATGAATATATATATATATATATATATATATATGTGTGTGTGTGTGTGTGTGTAAAGAAAATCTCTTGATATCTATCTATCTATTTATCTATCACTCCATGTTCATTATCTCACTTTAATTCCTTTTGTTTATCTATCTATCTATCTGTTTCAAAGCCTGTTTATATCAATTTTTGTATTTAGATATCTAGCCGAGTCAGTTCAGATCTTTACTTTTATGAATGTAATCATTTTAGAGAATGATTTTTGACCTATTTGTTTAATAAATCCTTACTTTTATCTACGTTATCATTAGAGAGAATGAAAGTCTGCACATCTATTTTTAAAATAAACCCTAAATTTTATGCATGTAATCATTTGATGAAATGAAAGTGTTTACCTGTTCGTTAATAAATCTTTACTGTTCTATCTATCTATCTATCTATCTATCTATCAACCAATCTATCTATCTATCATCATTATGAAAATTAAAAATATTGGCGTATTTATTTAATAGATCCTAGCCGTTCTTTTAAGCATTACCATAAAAGCTATTTGAATATAGTTTTGCCTCTAAGTTAGTAAAGTTGTATTCTGTCTCTTTAAGAGATTCCTTCTTAAGGTCATGAACAATCTTTGATTTATTACGGTTGTTTTTTGCTCACCTTTTTCGAGATGGGGGATTCCTCACCCAACGCATTCCTAAAATATCGTTTTACGTATAAGATCATTCTGCATCCTGAATAATAAACTCTGTTACCCTCCTCTAATTGTCATGAGGTGTGGTTCATTTCACTTCTTCTTCTTCTTCTTCTTCTTCTTCTTCTTCTTCTTCTTCTTCTTCTTCTTCTTCTTCTTCTTCTTTAATAGTCTTCAATGACTTATACGTTTTATTTACTCTAAATAATACATTAACTATTCGTTGATTTTTTTAAAAATCTGTCATGGTTGAATATGGAAGTAACAGCATTATTTTTTCGATGATAGTCTCTGGGTAACTCAGCTTTACAATGAAGGAAACGTTTACAAAATTAAAAGTGGAGAGTCTCTTTGGCGTAGTGGTTAACGTGTTGGACTGCGATATCGCAGTAAGTTATTTAACAATCCAGTCGAACAATTATTTATACTTTTTTACTAATACTCTAGGGAAAGATATGAAACCTTTTATCCCCTATAGATATGGATTACATCGTACCACCAATGTTTTTGCAAGGACGGATTCGGCATCAAATAATCCACAATTGTTGATTGTTATTAAATATAGAAAGCAAGCCAAGTTTTGACACATAGTGTTCTTCAACTAAAAAAATTATTTACTCTAAATTATATATAAACAATTCCTAGTTTTAAAAAAATCCAAATCTGTCAAGGTTGATTGGTTGATTGATCTTAACGGTATGTCAACCTGTCTAGAGCTATTTCATGCCTACGTCTAAGGAAAGTCAAAGCTACGTGGCTATTTTGCTACAACTCCTCAAGTAAGCTTTTTACCATTTTTGTACCCCTGTCATATACTGTTTGTCATTGAACAATATGTGTATATTTCTAGCCGTTGAAATAAGTTTGTGTTTTCTTTCTTCTGAATACAATTGGTATTTATATCATGCATATAAAAGGCGAATTGGTCTTGTACGTACAAGTGTGTTTGTACTGCCTTTATTTCCGTTGAGTTCAGTGTAAGAATATCATGGATATATGAATACTGATATTGGTCGTTGGTGAGAGATTACACGACAAAATATCTTGTTTAGCACAAACTAAGCTAATTGTCTGAAATAAATGTCGATATAACAAAAAGGAAAGGAAATTCTTAATATCCACAAGTACATTACGACCAAAAGAGTAAAAATATGTCCAATAGAAATTTGAAATTGGTTCCCTAATCTCGTTTGCAATCAAAGAAACCGTTTCAGTAATTCTTCCAAGATAAGAAAAAATACTTCACAATAAAAATGACAATCAGCATTTGTATATTAGGTTTCGTTTGGTTTAGTTTTATGGCATATTAACCATTTGTTATGTATAAAGAAGATACATACGTATAAAAATGATTCAATAAATATGTTTAAAGAGGAGTTAGTATTAAATAATGTTGCACAGCCATATACACGAATATGGCCATGTGCGAAATGAGTGAAATGGACATCGAATGTTGATTATGATAGAAGATATAAAGAACAAAGGAATCTCGGAATTCGAAAACACGTAACGACTACTTGTTCAGGTACGAAACCTTTTAATCAACTTTGAGTTAAAGGTTTCGACGTAAGGAGGAGAGACACAATCTTCTATGCTGTCTTATTCATTTGGCCCCTGTCTCGAGCGGCCCCCATAGGGTGCAAGTTCGCCTCGCGTCTGCGAGCCCCAAAAGTCGATCCTTCTCGTTTGGGGTCTAATTCTCAACTCTAAATTTCTTCAGATTCTCACACAAACCTCCGCGTGCTTCCGGTGCGTGACGTCACCCGCACCCTGTCACCCCGTTTCGTTTCGGACTATTATGACATCGGAGTGACACTCCCATCAACCCGCGCGCGCGCCCGCCCGCCCGCCCGCCTCAATGTTGCACCTAACTAACCCATGTGCTGAGCCGAAAGGTTCTCAGCCTAACTAAACTCAAAGGCATGAACAGAAATCCCTCGGCTATTATATAACAATAATGCTTAATCCTGTTTATACATGTAAGATGGAATTTAATGTCGTACCCAGGACGTGTTTTTAGTGGGGAAGGGAATTACCTCTTCACAGTTTATACGGTCAGCATTTTCTTAAACCCTTTAGCAGGGCAAGAAAAATTTTGTCTTTTGGTCAACAGCTGGAGATATCCAGTGGATAGAGTACATTAGTAACGTTCTCGGGATTCAAAATGGAATTTGTTTACAACGTCCAAGAATTATGCAGTAAACAGTCCCAAATCGCCTTCAGATTTTATGTCTGTAAACAAAACTTAGTTTGAACACTCAGTGAGCATCAAACTCAAGAACAAGGATATGATAACTAGCTCGCTAACCATCCAGGTGTCTCTGAAACCTGTAGAATCATTTACGTTTCCTGAATTCTCTCTATCTCAATATAAATCTTGGTACATTTAAAAACACACACACACACATACACACACACACACATATATATATATATATTACAGGATAGTGTTTGTGAATGTGGTTTCATGCTTTACGCATTCGTCAGACGAATGCGTAAAGCATAATATATACATATATATATATATATATATATACCAGACATGCAGGACACTGCTGGAGAAGCAGGGACGAACTCATAAGAGTTGTTCTCTTATGGACCCCACACATGGCCGTGCAAAAGCAGGACGACCAGCACGAACATACATTCAGCAGCTATGTGAGGATACGGGATGTTATCCTGAAGACCTACCTAGGGCGATGAACGATTGGGAGGAGTGGCGAGAGAGGGCCAGGGATATCCGTGCTACCAGCGCGATATGATGATGATGATATATATATATATATATATATATATATATGTGTGTGTGTGTGTGTGTGTGTGTGTGTGTGTGTGTCTGCGTGGGAATAAAAGCTCTATCATTGATATTGAGCACTATTTAATAATACTGTAAAATTTGGTCCTCCATTAACTGACCAAGTGAGTTAGTGACAATCACAAATCGCTGCAATATATATATATATATATTAATACACACTTATGTATATATTGAACATTCCCACCAAAAGAGCATAATGTGAAACAAGGTAGATTTTTTAAGCAGATTTTAACAGGTTTGAAGTCAGAGTTTTTCTTCTCCTAGACCGTTTACCAAACCAAGGCGAAATAGCCCAGAGTACCCTATTTTTTTTAACCATAGTTAGAAGGATAACAGTCGGACGCATAACTTTCTCACATGTATTAGCACTATGTGAAATGCAAACACCCTGGTGGAAGATTCGAACACAGGTCACTGTATCCATTTCCTCCGATGATCACCATTACCTGCTCACACATACACACACGCACACGCACACACACAAGTGTGTGTGTGTGTGTGTATGTGTGTATAATTGGTTTGGTTTAGTTTAGTTTTTTAGCATATCAACCATTTTGTTATTTAATGCTAAATCTGGTTTATACATATATATTAGATATATATGATTTGTAAACATCAGTCGACAAAGTTAAATAGTTCCATGTATTGCTATGTATCACTAACAATACGATTTGGCATCAGTCATTTGTTTACACACAGTTAAATGATTAAACAATTCTATTTTAAACAATCCAATAAAGCATGAGTCATTTGTTTAATCGTAGTTTAAATATCAAACAGTTCAGTTTGACCCATTGATAGGACCTGGAAGTTATGACAATAAAAGAGTACTCAACATTCCTTAAAGTTACAACATTATTGGTGCCTCACCATCAGATTGCTTAGTGTCATATCTGGGACACTCCTTGAGGGTGTCTCACTCCTCTACAAAGATGCAATTTGTGTATTCTCCAGCCCCCGCCGACTGGGCTGGTGTTGTAATATAATTGCAGAGGTATTTTTTTAATATTATCATTTTTCGTTTTATATATCTTGCCTTTAGGTTTAGTTAGGCTGAGAACCTTTCGGCTTAGTGCATGGGTTAGTTAGGTGCACACATTGAGTGCAGGTGTTCATGCGTGCAGGGCAGATGTGACAATCAGAGGTGTCACAATAAAAACCCCAGATAGGAAATTTTACCGGGGACGTGAATAACGCCATGCCCGGAAGCGCTGAGGATTTGGGGATTTGAAAAAAAGAAGGCAGTGAGTTGAGATTCTAGTCTAGAGGAAGCAAGGCGATTTTTGGTCTGGCCGAGGCGAGACTAGTTGGGGGTCTACGAAATGTGCCACGCGTTTGTTGAAGAAAATGTGCCTCTCTCTCCTCATGTCGAAAAACCTTAAACTCAAAAAGGTAAATAAAAGTTTCGTACCTGAACCAATTTCGTGTTTTTCGGATTCCTATATACGTATGAACATTAGGAACGTTTTATGCATGTGAATATTTTGGTCATATTTTTGGACTTAATGTTAGAGTGTGTGTATAAATGTCTATGTATGTGTATGCTAGAGTAAATGTATTCATGTGTATATGTGTGTGCGTGTGTACGTGTGTTTGTATATAAAAGATCCAAAGTAAGTAATACTTGTTATGCTGTTTTTATTTTTGCTTAATGTATTTCAATAGTACAGACTTAGGTATTAAATAATACCTAATAATATCCGTTTATAATACGAATTCTGCTTATTTTTAATCACATCTATCTTTTTAGGTTATCACTTCTCCAGCAGCTTGGAACAGCGCGTATCGGAAACTATAGCAAAGAATTATCTCTCGGTGAGATTCGAACTCACAATCTTCCCGTTGCAAAAAATGGTAACGGGAATTATTTCTGATTCTTAGTCATATCGACGATGATCCAACCGAATTACCATATTAAATTAATTAAAGTTGGCGTCAAGAAAAATACTTGTTAAGATTAATGATAATATTTCATAAAAAATTCAGGTGAAGATGAATAAATAAAATAGCAATTAAAGCAATATTCTAATATCCGTTTTTGATTGAATGAAGGTCATTTAATAAATGAGTGGAATAGTTTTGAAAAAGATAAATAAATTATGTGTTTTTAAAAAAGAGTTTTCAATAAATATAAACTCTTTGTTTTGAGGCTATTCAAAATGGCAGCAAATCCAACAGAATGCTCAAGGCTTGAAGAGAAGTCAGGTCATCAAATTTTTGGCGAATGAGAACTGTAAAAACATGAAATTTACAAAACAATGTGTGTTATGTGCGTAGAAGTATGTTTTAGTCAAAAAATGTTTACAAATTTGTTAAACATGTTGTTTTTTTTTCACAATGAAGCTGAGCTGAAATTACAGTCCATGGAGTGGAAACACACTGACCTATTTTGTAAAGAAAAAAAATCCACGCGCAGGACAGTCTGTGACATGAAAGGAACCATCGCAATTGGTTTCCTTGAAGAAGGTGCAACTGTAAATAGTGCTTCCGGCTGCTAACTTCTTCAGCTATGTTAATTTATTGAATGAGCCGCGTATAAATTTCAATATGAAACAATAAAATATTGATACCTTTGGTTAAGGAGAATTAATTTTAGAAGTAGGAGTGTAAATATTTTTGAGGACACTATATATATATATATATATATATATATATATATATATTTCTGACTTACTAGGGATCCTGGATATGACTGTAAACTGTATTCTCTGGTGAGGCGCGAGCTCTATTTGTTCGCAGATTGAGGAATCACCTCTTATATATATATATGTATAAGAGGTGATTCCTCAATCTGCGAACGAATATATATATATATAAAGGCATACAAACATCTCGCTAATACGCACACATACGCATATATATATATATATATAGAGAGAGAGAGAGAGAGAAGGGGAGAGAAAGAATGAGAGAGAGAGAGAGAGAGAGAGAGAACGGTGGAAGCGAGAGTTGTTTATTCACGTTTCTGTGGCAGAAGAAGGTTATTTGAATGATGGACGTCATCAATGACGTCTTTGCGCCGAGATTTTTTAAAAAATTTATTCACATCAAGCGATATAATTGTCTGCAGTCAGAAGCTGTTGTGTTCATTTTGCCGTGATATAATGAATACCACTCGTGGCAAGATATGACTCCCACAAAGACATCGATATTGGCAAAGGGAAGAGCTAATCCATACCATCATTTTCAGAATATCAGGTTATGAGTTTTTGTTGTTTTTGTTGTTATTTTGTTTTTTTTTTTTTTTTTTTTGTTGTTTTTTTTAAAACTTATTACTTCGACCTTGCGCTTAAAGGCTAAACAACTTTTACGCAGCGAATCAAATCTAACTTACACTGCGTTCGAAACTAACTTGAATAAACATTTTTCAAGTAGGCGTAGAACAATGAGACTTTCAGAGTTTATAGATCAAATCTAGTTCTAACAAGTTTCTTTTGGATATGTTCTTTTATAGACTAATAGGAAGTAAGATACATTACAAATTTTGTAGACACCGGCATACATTTTAGCACTAAAGTTACTGGTGCGTCAATGCTAGTTGGTTACTCAATACTGAAGTCAATTGATTGATTGACTGATTACAGTGCTTCCATTAACTCGTAGTGACATAAAGGCCATCTTTGGTGGTCTTTAAGCTAACACACTTCCTGTCTGCGTATTAAAGTATATACTGGCACAACAGCTTAAAATTAGAACTCCACCGAGCCCTAGTGGCCGAAACCTACAACCAGATGTCGCCTAGTGCTGTACCCTGAACAACTTTATGGTATATGATTCTTACCTCTCTGCAGGAAATACAGTCACTGTATTCTAAATTTCACAAACAAGACGAATTATATCTTTTTAATTAGAGTTTTTTTTTTTTCGAAATCTTTCATGCGTAGATTTTTTCATTTTGTTCTTTTCTTATGGCTTCTTCTGTGTACGCATTATACAGGGTGTCTCAAAATAGATGCATCCCATTATTATGATAATGATTTGTTACTGAGATAAGAAACTCCATGTCAGCTAGTGTGACATGGAGTTTCTGGATTCAGTACGGGTACAGCTGACAATCCTTCTTTAAGATTCTTTGCAATAATGCATGCGAAAGACCAAGTTCTTAGGAACGTTTTTCGGACTCCTAATAGAATCTTACACCGAATCCACATGTCTGGACCCCTTACAGTCAACTTCCTACCAGATCTGAGATTTTCTGCCTTCTTGTTGAGGTTGTTTACTGACCCTGTGGCTTGAAATTTGTGTACCCAACAATATATGTGTCTTTTCTGGGGATAATTGTTAAGTTAAACTTCCTACGAAATTTTGCTGGCACAGTCTTAATGATATTGTCTCCAAATAAGGAGTGACGCAAAATATTTTTCCTCTCTTATCGAAGTCATTGGGATCGAGAATTGATAGTTGTTATAGAATACTATTTTCAAATCTGAAACAAAAAAGAACACAACATTATCATTAGTCGAGTTATTAGCTGTCAAATAGGTCCCATGTATAGTTAGACACCCTTTATGAGTCGATTATGAAGTCTAAGAGAATATTAATGCTCTTTTTTTCAGTAGCAGGTTCTGGTTTATGCGAAGAAAGACAACTACACTGATTTATAAAAATAAAATCTGCTTCTTTTTTATCACCTTAAGTGTACATATGGATGGAGTAACAGAGTGTCGGACATAACCAGAATGCACACACACACACACACACACACATATGACGGTGCAGTTTTTCTGCCTTTCTGTGTCGTTCTCCTCGGGTCGAAATCTACCCGGGTTTATAATTTTCCAAACGTCTACCTGATCCTTGTGGTCTCATCTGCCATTTGCGCGTTGCACGTGGAAAAACCTCCTGTCTAACATGCCAACTGCTCAACTTACGTGGCACTTCCCCAGAGGAAATACCTGCATTCGGTTTACTTTAGAAAACAGGTGCATGTCCTGTCATGCCACCCGCGCAAATCATACGGTATGTCAAAGGTATGAATCTGGTTATTATCACTCCAGTTCTAGTTAAATAACGGGGAATACTGGGTGGGCCTTTTAACTTGGTATGGCAATCAGCTCAGGAGAAGGAAAACTCGATATTCAAACATGTTAAACTTCCTTAAAATTTTACCTTGTGTCACATCCTGCTCGTGCAGGGAGATTCACACATACACACACACACACACACGCATGCACACACGCACACATCTCTCTGTCTCTCTCTGTCTATATATATATACATATGTAAACAAAGGCTGCTGCTGCTGTTTCTAAAAATAAAATACCTTAAAATTCCCTTAGCCAACGTGGTCCACTTGGTGGTTGAGTGGTCTGAAGCACAGTCTAACGTAAAGTTGGACGGGTTTAGATCCCGGCTTCGAGCGTCCTGCGTGTCTAGCCACACTGAAGAGTTCTGATAGAACGAAACAGTCTGTCTGTGGATGACTATATATATACATATATATTGCAGGTCTAAAATCCATACCTTTACCACAGAGTCGTCCACCAGAGAGACAGTACTCCGAATAAAGAATACGTATTACCCATATTTACCAACTAGCTCCGCTAAATTTTTAAGCGGAGTTTAACAGGTTTGATTTCAGACTTTTCCTTCTCCTAGACTAGTCGCCTCCCCAAGGCTGAAGAACCTAGTCTGCCCTACTATTTACCCATAGTTGGAGGGGGAATAATAGAATTCATACCTTTCCCAAGGGTATTAGTGCTATGTAAAATGTAATCAGTCTCGTCCAGGATTTGAACTCGTGTCGCCGTGTCCCTTTCCTACAACGATAGCCATTACATCTCCGTAATTCTAACAGACTGCCACAATTTTTTACAACGTAACTTCGTATTTTGTGAACTTATTTAACAAGTTATCAGATGTAAGTAAAGTAAAGTTGACGTCCGTAGTCAAGGGTGACCTGAAGGCAAGGGTGACCCAAAGGCTCCCTTTTCAATAGCTACTACACTGATGAGTAGGGGGGCGCTATACCTTTCTCTAGATTGCTCGTCTTAACCCTTGTTCCGTACTTTATAATGCTGAGTGTTAAACTAGGCGGCATCAAGTACCATTTTTTGAATCTTTAGCATGACTCGTCCTGGGAAGAAACCCCGGTCTCCCTGACCATTGGTGAACGCTCGACTCATTAGGTCAATGGCCCGGTTAGTTAACATAAAATGAACATAAAAATAATAAAACTGTCAAAGAAATTAAGTATTATATTAACTCTATAGGACATGCCGTTTATCAATTTGTAATGGCTGTAAACACTAAACAGAATAACCCTGTCGGCTGGGGCTGTACAATATACAGACTGCTTCTCTTCAGAGTGGTAAGCCCAACCACCATCACGAGTTCCCTGGATATAATACTAAATATTTTGACAGTGATGTTACTTTAATGCTGGAGCTGTGGGGAATGCGGAGTACTCTTCATTGGCATCGCTCCCACATCCACTCTGATCCAGAGGAGAAGCACCTGATAGGGTTAAATAGAACTGTTTGACACTTAGACTGAGTGCCAATAAATGACTTATGCTAAAGGGAATAGTTTAAAATAGAACCGTTTGATCATTTAACTATGTAAACAAATGATTAATGTTTAATTGAATTGTTTGTGATACATAACAATACGTGGAAAAATTTTACTGTGTGCAAAAGAATGAGCTTTGGCTCATTTATAAATGTTATCAACAAAATCTTTACTAATCCTATATTTGATATTTATGTATGAAAAGGATTTGACATGAAATAACCTACAATGGTTGATATGCCATAAAACCAAACCAAACCAAATCATAGATTTGATATATATGTATAAAGAGGATTTGGCATTAAATAACCTACAATAGTTGATATGCCATAAAACCAAACCAAACCAAATCATATATATTTAATATATTTCTATAAAGGGGATTTGGCATTAAATAACTTCCAATGGTTGATATGCCATAAAACCAAACCAAACGAAACCAAATCATATATATTTAATATATATGTATAAAGAGGATTTGGCATTAAATAACCTACAATGGTTGATATGCCATAAAACCAGACCAAACCAAATCATATATATTTAATATATATGTATAAAGGGAATTTGGCATTAAATAACCTACAATGGTTGATATGCCATAAAACCAGACCAAACCAAATCATATATATTTAATATATATGTATAAAGGGAATTTGGCATCGAATAACCTACAATGGTTGATATGCCATAAAACCAGACCAAACCAAATCATATATATTTAATATATATGTATAAAGGGAATTTGGCATTAAATAACCTACAATGGTTGATATGCCATAAAACCAGACCAAACCAAATCATATATATTTAATATATATTTATAAAGGGAATTTGGCATTAAATAACCTACAATGGTTGATATGCCATAAAACCAAACCAAACCAAATTTAGCATGACTTCACAGTAGCCAACTCTATTTTGGAGGCTCGATGATTAGTATGAATAGTTCTAACCCAGAATTTTGGGATAGAAATCTTGAAGTCGACTAAACTGCTAAATCGATTTGTACGCCGCAATTTACGGTGTATATATAGTTTGGTATCATTAACAGTTCATAACATCATATGAAGTCTTTAACTAAATTTTGACCTGAAATTTTCATTACTCATTGACCGATCTACGTGATAGAATTATTAACTGAATTAGGTGCATTGTCAAGAAAGAATATTACGTTTGAAAACATTTATTTGTGTATTTTTGGTTACTCTGGCCACATGGATAGATGTATCTATATTTATGCAGCGACACACCAACGTATGTGCGTGTTTTTAAAATACTTGTTGAATCTATTCATTTACACAATCCATTCGTTTCGAGAAAGACACAAGATCAGTTTTTTAAGAGGAATGAAGCTGGTTTGAAGTGTGAGTTTTTCTTTGTCCTAGACTGGTTACTTAACTAAGGTTAAATAACACTGTCTGTCCAACTACTAACTCATAAGAGACGAGATTGATTCCTCTTTTATCCTAGGACATTGTGCGAGAACTGAAAAGTGAATGTATTCGTCCTGGGATTGAACTCCCGTAACTGATTCCATTTTTTTTTACATCGATTACCGTTAAGCTAAATGCACTTTCTTCTTAGATATAACTGTAATATAATGGCCGCGGGAATTCGTTTTATGCCTTTGGGTTTAGTTAGGCTGAGAACCTTTCGGCTCAGTACATGGGTTACTTAGGTGCAACATTAACGTAGGTGTTCACGCGCGTGCGCAGAGTGGACGTGTCAATCAGAGATGTCACAATAGCCTGAGATAGGAAACGGGGCAAGCGAGTGCGAATGACGTCACGCACCGGAAGCGCGCGGAGGATTTTGGGATTTTGAAAAAGTCAGAGTTGAATTGAGAACTGGACACCGAACGAGAAGGGTCGACTTTCGCTGGCTCGCCGAAGCCTTGGGCAGGTGTCGCACGAGATGGGGAGTGGGGACAGATGAAAAAGCCAGAATAGAAAGAATGTGTATCTCTCTCCTTATGTTGAAGAACCTTTAAACTCAAAGCTAATAAAAGGTTTCGTATCTGAACTAAGAAGTCGTAAGTGTTTTTCGTATTTCGAGATTCCTATGTTCTATCTTTATGGACATTCGATGTACGTTTCACACATAGCCATATCATGGCTATGGTACATAACGATACTTATTTAACATATAAATGTATGTATGTGTTCTCGTTTATGTATGAGTTGAGCTTTTTGCTTAGTTGTGGCTCAAGGCCTTATGAATAGAGCGCCTAATGAGACTCAAACTCACTCGCCAATGTTTGCAAGTCTAGTTTGCTAACCATTACACCACCCAAGGCACCCTGATTTATGTATAAGTGTGTGTATATGTTTGTATATATATATATATATATGTTTATAAATATGACATTTATATCATTGCCTCCAAAAACGATTCATTCTTTAAACAATTGTAGGGTGTGTTTCCTTATTCTAGGGTGACCCACATTTGTGTCTTTTTTTCTCCATAATCTGGGAAGAATGTGATCAAATTTAATGCCGGTCATATAAAGTTACTCATGCAGGTGGTTTGAAGCATTCGGGATGTGATAACGCCTCAGTTTTTTTTTTTTTTTGAAAACAAATAGTCCCAAAAAATTCAATAAAGTAGATTGTCCTGGGAATTAATCGTAATGTCATCATTTTTCATTCCCGAAAATAAACTTCCAATCCCTTAAAAATTGGCGATGTCTGGCATTTTTTTTTTTTTTCTGTACATTTTAGTTGTTGGAGTTTTTATTTCTTTGTTTATATGGTAAGCTGATCAAGTGCGGCTTACCTGTCAGATACGTGTCTTCTTTACACCAACTTGTGTAAACACAATGAATTCGAAAGTTTAAAAAGTGACTATTGTGAATTAATTATTATCAAGATTTGAACGTTTGATGATCGGATCTAAGGAAAGAAAAAAAAAAGAAACAATGAAAAATAAATAGACGAAACGATCAATCACATAATAAGCGAATGCAGCAAATTAGCACAAAAAGAGTACGAGACAAGACACGATTGGGTGGGCAAGGTGATCCATTGGGAATTGTGCAAGAAATTGAAGGTTGACCGTGTGAACAAATGGTATATGCACAACTCAGAAACTGCCCTTGATAATGTGACGCACAACTGTTCAGGGGTTTTGAGATAGAAACGATCACCTAATCTCGGCCAGACGACCAGATATTGTAATAATCAACAACAGCTACAAAAGAAAAAAAAAGAAAAAAAAAGAGAACTAGCAGAATTGTAGATTTTGCTGTCCCGGCTGACTATAGAGTAATATTGAAAGAAAACTAAAGGAGGGATGAGTACCAGGACCTTGCTAGGGAACAGAAAAGTTATGGAACAGGAAAGTGATGGTGATACCAATTTTAATTGGTACTTTTGGTACTGTCACCAAAGGATTAGTGAAAGGATTAGAGGACTTGGAATTAACAAGACGAGTAGGAAGACCATACACACTTCAGCATTGTTGAAATCGCCCAGAATACTGAGAAGAATGCCGAAGACTTAAGGAGACTTGCTGTCACTCAAACTCCAGTGAGAAACAATTGTGAAAAAACCCCAAAAGGAATAATAATAATAATAATAATAATAATAATAATAATAATAATCAACAAAAAAAAGAAAAATCTGCAAAATTGTCGACTTTGCTGTCCCGGCTGACCACAGAATAAAACTGAAAGAACGTGAAAAGAGAGATAAGTACCTCGACCTTGCCAGAGAATTGAAAAAAAACTATGGAACATGATGGTGACAATTATACCAATTTTGATTGGTGCTTTTAGCATGGTTACTAAAGGGAAATTAAAGGGCCTGGAAGATTTGGAAGTTGGCAGCCGAGTGGAGACCATCCAAACAACAGCATTATTGAAAACGGCCAGAATACTGAGAAGAGTCCTGGAGACTTGAGGAGACTTGCTGTCACTCAATTTCCAGTGAAAGACGATCGGCTTACGCTGATGTGAAAAACTCTAATGAGTAATAAAAATAATAATCGAATGCAGTAAACTAGCACAAAAGTACTACAGGACTAGACCCGACTGAATAGGGAAGGGGATCCACTCGGAATTATGAAAGAAATTGAATTTTGACCATATTACCAAATGCTATATGCACGAACCAGAATCTGTATTGGAGAATGAGACATCAAAAATTCTCTGGGATTTTGAGATAAAAATATATCATCTAATTCCGTCCAGACAACCAACCCTAATGATAAGTAACAAACAGGAGAGCCGGTCGAATAGAGGACATTTCCGTCCCGGTGGACCACAGACTGAAAATCAAAGAAAACGAAAAGAGTGACAAGTACTTGAACCTTGCTAGAGAACTAAAAAGGCCATGGAACATGAAGATGACTGTGATACCAATTATAATTGTGAGTTTTGAACAACCCCTAAGTCTTGGTAAGGGGACTAGAAGAGCTGGAAATCGGAGGACGTGCCCAAGGCATCTAAATAACAGCATTGATAAGATCGGCTAGGATACTGAAAAGAGTTCTAGAGACTAGAGAAATGTTTTTCTATGTCAGACTCATCTATAAGACCATCAGCTAATGCCGGTGGGAAAAATCGCAAGTAGTTATAATGTTGCGAAGATAATAGTTGTAATTGGCTCGCTTGGAATAGTCTTCAAAGGCTTGTAAAGAGAGCTGGATGAGTTGGAACTCGGAGGACGAATCGAGACCATCCAAACTACAGCTTTGTTGAGATTGGTCAGAATACTGAGAAGTGTCCTGCAGACCAAAGAAGACTTGCTCTCACTCAGACTTTATGGAAATACCATCATTTAACACTAATGGAAAAAAAACCTGCCTGGAGCAAAATACAACTACAGCTATTAATAATGATAATGGTAATAAAGACTATTGACACGAGTGGGCGCGAAAGATATTCCACGGAGATTTGTGCAAGAGACTAAAATTTGACGGTAATACCAATAATAGTTAGTGCATTAGGAAGAGTCCTGAAGAGCTTGGAAAAGAGACTGGTGGAACTGAAAATCAGAGGAAGATTCGAGACCGTACAGACCATAGCATTGTTAAGATTGGCTGGTATACTGAGGAGAGTCCTGGAGACCTAGGGAGACTGGCTGTTAGACTCCAATGAGAGTCCACCAGTAGACACTAGTGAGAAAGATTGGCTGGTATCGGTTTGGTCTGGTTTGGTTTTGTAGCACATCAACCATTATTGGTTATTTATGCCAAATTCATTTTTATATATATAAACAGTTCTATTTAAAACAATTCAGTTTAGCATAAGTACAAATTTTTTTTTATATACACACACTCAAATGTGAAAACAGTTCTATTTTAAACAATTCAGTTTAGCATAAGTAGATAATTTCAATGTCCAAAAACAGTTCCATTTCAAACAATTCATTTAGCAAACAAAACCAGTTCTGTTTTAAACAATTCAGTTTAGCACAAGTTCAAAGTTTCAATATCAAAATACAGCTCCATTTTAAACAATTCAATTTACATTAAGAACGCCATTTAGGTCAATTTGACCCATAGATAGGACCCTATCAGGTGCTGCCACTCCGGCCCAGAGTGAATCTGGGAGAGATGGCAATGAAGAAATACTCCGCATTTCCCAAAGCTCCAGCATTACTGAAACCTCACCATCAGATGGTTTAGTGTCATATCCAGGACTCGTTGGTGGGAGTCTTACCCCTCAGTAGAGAAGTAGTCAGTGTATTCTACAGCCCACAGCCAACTGGGCAAAACTGGCTCGCAGATAAATTTTGAAAAATATCCGTGAAAATGAAAATGCAAAAAATTCTCTGGGACTTTAAGATACCAATGGATCAGCGAATCCAGTTAAAAAAAATAGTCATGATCATATTTACCAACCCCTCCGCCCGGGTAGGATATGACACAAGGTCAATTTTTAAGCGGAGTTTAACAGGTTTGAATTCGGAGTTTTCCTTCTCCTAGACTAGTTACCTCACCAAGGCTGAAGAACTTAATCTGCCCTACTATTTACCCATAGCTGGAGGGAGAATAATTGGATTCATACCTTTCCCAAGGGTATTAGTGCTATGTGAAATGCAATCAGTCCGGTCCAGGATTTGAACTCGTGTCGCCGTATCCATATCCTGCGACGATAACCATTACACCATGATTAATAAGAAGCTTAGAATTTGTCATATCGTGGATTTTGCCGTCGCGTCAGACTATAAAGTGAAAATAAAACGAGAAAAGATAGACAATTTGGATCTTGCTAAAGAGCTGAAAAGTTTTGGAACCGGAAGTTATCGGTGATACCTGTGATAGTAGGTGCACTTGGAATGGTCCTGAAAAGCCTGGAAAAGAGACTGGGGAAACTGGCGATTTGTGGAAGAATCGACACCATCCAGACTATAGCCTTGTAAGGATTCTTAGGAGAGTTTTGTTGATATAAGGAGACTTGGTGTCACTAAGGCTTCAGTGAACGATCGGTCATATGGCAGTCAGACCTCATCGATTAAATAAAACGCGGCGGTCGTACCAGTACTGTAATATGGGTGCACAATGTGGACGATAACGAAGCGGATGGAGAAAAAGCTTCACGACAATTACATAAGAATGCTGTGAGTTGTACTGAACAAATGCTGGAGGCTACATCCCACAAAACAGCAGCAGTACGGCCACCTACCACCCATCTCAAAAACCATCCAAATTAGACGAACCAGACATGTGGTATATTGCTGGAGAAGTAAGGGGGAACTCAAAATCGATATACTCCTGTGGACCCCTTCACACGGACGAGCAAGTGTTGGGCGATAAGCAAAAACCCATCTACAACAGCTCTGTTCTGATCTGTGGCCTGGAGGACCTGCCTGAAGCGGTGGACAATAGAGACGGATGGTGAGAGAGGGTCAGGTTGGTTGGTTGGTTGGTTGGTTGGCTTTTATGGCATATCAACCTTTGTAGGTTATTTAACACCAAATCTATTTTTAGGTAAATAATCAGTTCTATTTCAAAGAATTCAGTTTAGTATGAGTACACAGTTTAAATGTCAAAAACATTTCTATTTCAAACTATTCAGTTGATTCAAACAGTTCTAATTCAGCTAATTCAGTTGAGTATAAATACAGATTTTGTTTACACTGTAAAATGTCAGAACAGTTCTATATTAAACAATTCATTTTAGTGTAAGTAAAATTTCAATGACAAAAACCTGTTCCTTTTCAAATAATTCAGTTTAGCATGAGTACACAGTTTAAATGTAAGTACAGTTTAATTGTCAAAAACATTTCTATTTCAAGCAATTAAGTTTAGTCAAACAATTCAGTTTAGCATAAGTATAACATTAGTTCTATTTAACCCATAAATAGGACCCTTATCAGGTGCTACCACTCTGGGCCAGAGTTGACCTGGGAGCAATGGCAATGAAGGGGTACTCCGCATTCCCCAAAGCTCCAGCATTACTTGAACCTCACCATCAGATTGTTTAGTGTCATAAATAGGACGGTCATAGGGAGGGTCTTACCCCTCTGCAGAGGTACAGTCGGTGTATTCTTCCACCCAAGCCGACTGGGCAAAGAGAGGTTCAGGGGAATCCGTTCTAGCGTCATGACATGATGATGATGATGATGATGAATAATCACCATTAAAACGAGGATATTTAATTCAAGAGTTAACTTAATTTATGAGTCGAATTAAGATCAAGTCACATCGAAAGCAACAGAACAGAGGCTTCCTTGTGTTTACAGTACCTGCCGTTATTAAGGGCTTACCTATCTAAGTACTGAATCGAGTAATCGCTGCTTAACTCGGATCTGGCGGGAAACGCTACTTTCTGTGTGATTTGATCTTAACTCCACTCATAAATCAAGTTTACTCTAAAGTTTCTTGCCCAGTGGGCTGGGACTGTAGAATACACTGACTGCACCTCTGCAGAGGAGTAAGACCCCTCCAACGAGTGTCCTGGATATGACACTAAACAATCTGATGGTGAGGTTCCAGTCATGCCGGAGCTTTGGAGAATGCGGAGTACCCCTTTATTGCCATCACTCCCAGGTCCACTCTGCCCGGAGTGGTAGCACCTGATAATTTATGAGTTAAATAGAACTAACGGCATACTTGTGCTAAACTGAATTTTTTGACTAAAATGATTTGCTTGAAATAGAAATGTTTTTGACAATTAAACTGTACTTACATTTAAACTGCGTACTTATCCTAAACTGAATTGTTTGAAATACAACTATTTTCATAAAAATGGATTTGGCATTAAATAACCGACAAAGGTTGATGCGCCATAAAATCCAACCAACCAACCAACCAACCGCTCAAGTTTTTCTTTAATTTATTTCTTTTTAAACTCGAAAAAATAATCCTTTTTATTTCTAATTAATACTGATATTAATCATCATCTTTATCATCATTACCAAGGCATGTCGACATCACGGATTCTTTTATTTTATCTCTAACGATCCATCCCTATCGGCCAAAGCTCTTGGTAACTCCTTTGGACAGCATCCAGTGGCCGCGCAGAGCAGATGAATGTAAGATTTTGCAAGTCGGCCAACCCTGATGGGTCCATCCGTAGAAGTTCATAAGAGGACGTCGCTTACGGGTTCGTTCTTACTCCCCCAACAGAATCCAGTATATCTTGCTAAGCTTACTTATATGGTTTGTGAGATGTGAGGTAAGTGGCCGTTGTTGTGTACTGCTTCCAGAATTTGTTCAAAACAACACGTAGCATACTTGTGTATTTCTAATTTAGCTTTTTCTCTTAAGAACTGGAAATGATTTTACTATAGAAATGCATTGGAAATGATTTTTTTTATGGAAAACGGTTGGAAGTGATTTTTCTATAGGAAGACATTAGAAATGATTTTACTATAGAAATGCATTGGAAATGATTTTTGAAGGAAAGTGTTCGAAGTGAATTTACTATTACATTAGAAATGATTTTACTATAGAAATGCATTGGAAATGATTTTTATAAGAAAGCGTTTGAAGTGATTTTACTATAGGAAGACATTAGAAATGATTTTTTATCACAGGAATGCACTGAAAATGATCTTAAGATGTCAAGGTTTTGGACATTGCTTCCAATAGAAATGTACTGAAATGATTTTACCATTGGAACATATTAAAAATTATTTACTCTAAGAATGTATAGGAAATGATTTTACTTTAGAGAAGCATTGGAATGGGTTTACAAGAGAATTTTATCCCAAATGATTTTTCTAAAGGAATTTGTTTAAATATTTTTTAGGATAGGAATAAAATACTTATGATTTTACTATAATTATTCTCTCATTCATTGACATTACTTCCAGATCCACTCTGACCCGAAATGGAAGTTCCAATGGACCAAAAAGATATGTTTTAAATTATTAGTATTGCATAAAAATATTTGAAACCATATAACTTTTTGAAAACAATCGATTATTCTTAAATGGTCGTAGTCACTTGAAATCATAGATAATTGTGATAAAATTATTAGCATTAAAATAGTAGCTTAACGCTATGAGTTATCGAGGATGAATATTTTTATTAATCATTTAGAACCATTTAATTGTTTGAAAAAATACTGACTTCGATATTAAATGATTGAGTCTTCATGGCGAATTGGCTCACGTACTGGACTCTGCTATCGTATTAAGTAAGTAAAGTTGTCTCCCTTTAGTCGAGGGCAACCAGAAAGCTCCCTTTTCAATTGCTACTACACCGAGGTGTAAGGGAGGGCGCTACTCCTTTCCCTGGATTGCTCCACTTCACCCTCGATACTTACCTTATATTGCTGAGTGTTAAGCAAGGAGATATCAAGTACTATTTTTAAAGTCTTTGGTATGATGCTAAAAATGGTTCTTATTATAGGAATGCATTGGAAATGATTTTTGAAGGAAAGCATTTGAAGTGATTTTACTATAGGAAGACATTAGAAATGATTTTACTATAGAAATGCATTGGAAAAGATTTTTTTAATTGGAAAGCGTTTGAAGTGATTTTACTATAGGAAGACATAAGAAATGATTTTACTATAGAAATGCATCGGAAATGATTTTTTTTTAATAGGAAAGCGTTTGAAGTGATTTTACCATAGGAAGATATTAGAAATGATTTTACTATAGAAATGCATTGGAAAAGATTTTTTTAATTGGAAAGCGTTTGAAGTGATTTTACTATAGGAAGACATAAGAAATGATTTTTTATTACAGGAATGCATTGGAAATGATTTTTATAAGAAAGCGTTGGAAGTGATTTTACTAAAGGAAGACATTAGAAATGATTTTACTATAGATTTTATAATAGGATTGAACCCAGGTCTCCCGGATCATTGGCAAAAGCGAGTTCAAACTTCAGTCGCGCTATTATGCTTAATTTTGGACTGATTATTTGCTTGTTATACTTCCTTTGGCATCTTGGCTCTTTACCATCTTCTCACATCAACCTTTATGAACAAAAAAAAAAAACATAAAAAAATTATTGCACAGAACATATACTTTATTAATTGAATATTTCTAAACAGGTTAAATTCTGTAAAATAATTCATATGACAGTTTTCCGAAATGCCCTCTTAAATTATTTTTCGTATTATTTTTTTTCTGAAACCATTGAATTTAATACCCTTGGGAAAGGTACGAACACCCTTATCCCCACTAGTCACGTTTTAGATAGTACCAATTGTGTTCTTTTATAAAGATGGATAGGGCATTAAACAACCCACGAAAGTTGATATGTCATTAAACAAAGAAATGAAAATAAACCAATCGACATTGCATAAATTAACAATGGTTGATACGCCGTAAAACGAACGAAAAAATGAACCAACCAACAAACAAACAAACAAACAAATACGGGAAAAATGGATCCGAAACTACATTTAACGATTTTACACATTCTTTTCAGCAATGCAAGTTTAAAACTGACAATAAACATTCCTGCAAATTGTTTTGTTTTCTTGAAATATGTCCAGACCTTTTTTTCTGTTCATGAGATCCAACAAAATAAATAATAAAAAAAGAGCATTTGTAGATTAGTTTTTATTGTATCTTTTAAAGTGAGACAATGAAACTTTGAGTGAATAGGCCTGGGAAAAATTCCCAAGCCACACCCGATTGGGATTTATAGAATGTGCGTCATCTAAAATTTGATATTAAATGAATAAATAAAGGTTTATTTTTGTTTCTTTGTCTAAATTTAAATTTGGCTGAATTTGTGAAATCTCTGGATTTCAGCCTAAAAGACTTTAATTTCCTTCTTCACGAAAAACGAAGCCTAAAAATAATGAAGTCGGTTTGCATTAGGTTACTTGGTTAAATAGCATATAAACACTCGTGGATAATTTAATGCGAATAGTTTGGACGTAACTTTATTTTGAAACGAGTTAGAGCTCATTTGTTTGCACACAGTTAAATGGTTTCAAGTATTTCTAACTAACACTGATAATTCAATTTAATATTAATCATTTGTTTGCACACAGTTAAATGATTTTAAGTATTGCTAACAAACACTAATAATTCCATATAATATTAATAATTTGTTTGCACACAGTTCAAAGGTTTCAAATATTTCTATTTAACACTAATAATTCGATTTAATATTAATCATTTGTTTGCACACAGTTAAATGATTTTAAGTATTTCTAACTAACACTGATAATTCGATTTAATATTTATCATTTGTTTGCACACAGTTAAATGGTTTCAAGTATTTCTATTTAACGCTTATAATTCGATTTAATATTAATTATTTGCTCACAGTTAAATCCTTTTAATTATTCATATATCAGTGCAGTTGACCCTTTGATATGACGATATATCTTAAGACGTCACTGCATGACCCCTTCCCCTCACTATAAATAGTAACAGGCTCAATAAACAAGGCAAGTGAGTCTAGTCATTTACCAGTAACCGTTACTGTCTGTATTTCCGTAAATATATACTGCTGTAAACTTTACATCTCTTTTTGTTATTATTTTCTGTTTCTTTAAGACCGCAAAACCCTTAACCACAGTCTTCGAGTATTTTTAAGATAAAAATTATGAGTGTTTGTCACAAGAACAATAAATTTGAAGAATACGGTCAGGACAATAATGCAGATGCAAAGATTTGACATCTCTAGCCGATTGATTGGATTGGGCCTCTCGGACAGTTCGTCTAGCCCATCAGGGCCGAAGTGGAGTGTTGCAAGTTACAAAACCACTTTGGCTGCTGGGTCAAGGACTACTCAGCTACTAGAACCCAGTCCACAATCAATACGGGTCACTATTCATGGTCAACAAGTAACCTCGTTGCAGGGAGAGGTCTTACTCCTCTGCAGAGGTCCCCGCGGACTTTATGGAAACCTATGTATGGCACTAGACCGCCATACGTGCCCGGACCCACATTTGGGTTCGTGAAACTTCTTGCCTCACCAGGCTCACATTGCACCAAGTGAGCTGATAAGCAGCATAGACCAGCAGGTTTCGGGTCTAGGCTCGTTCCCGACCTTTTCCTCCCCTTTATCCCCACTTTAATCGGTCTTCGGGCTTTTGACCATGTGTCAAGTCGTGTCTGGTGGGAGGCAGCGACAAATAAACAGAGGTCTTACTCCTCTGCAGAGGTACAGTCGGCGTATTCTACAGCCCCAGGTTACAGGGTTTTGGAATTATTGAATTATTTACTTTCTGCTTTAAAAATGTATTTTGTAATTTTTTAATAGTTTATACTATCATCTTATTTTTGTTGCTTTTCATCCCAATGTTTTGAAATGTATTCTTTAAGCTATTACATTCTCTTCTTCTATCACGACGCCCAACTCCTTTCTTTGTCGTCTTGTCGTTGATGTGTTTCTCTCCCCATACTGTTGCTTCTCTCGTGCGCTGTTTTAGAACTCACTTGTGAGATTAATGGGAATGACTGTTTTCTGTGCACACAATTTATTCCGATGACAACGACTTCTCATACCTTACCAAACTTAATAATTCCTGGAAGTCAAAGTAGTATGAGAGAAAAAGTAGAAGCTAGACATGCTCGCTTCTGTGGCTATTCCCTCACTAAAATAACCCTATCTCTAAATTTTCTTGACTCATTTGATCATGTGACTTTCTCGACCAACAAAGCCAAACTTTCAAACTGACCCCCTAATATCTATTATACTGAGTGACATACTAACGGTTACATTCTTTTCAAAGTATTCACACTATATACCAATAGAACTATTATCTAAAAAAGATTCCAGGGGCGCTGTTGCGTTCACTTTAGGAATAATGCTCTTGAGAAAAGTATTGAACCTCTTAATCCCACTACCTGTGAGTAAAATTGTATCACTGCTGTTCTTTTATATGGATGCTTTTGGCATTAAGTAACCTGCAAAGGTTACTATACCTTAAAAAAAGAAACCAAAGCTATTTAACAGAGAATGTATCTTGAATAGGAAAAAAAACTTGCAATGCGAAAATGGATAAAAATTTTGATAAAAATCAATAAAAAATATATCAAAATAGTTAAGAAATTGATGATAAAAAATATGCTTGGAAACAAATTTTAAAAGGGTCAATATCTGCGGGATTCATTTGGTAAAGAGCTCTAATGTTGTAAGACCCGAAAGATCCTGCATATTTGAATTTCTTTCAAGATTTACATGGATTCAACACACTAGACGATAAAAGATTATAAGTTCTTCAAGTTTTTTTCGATCTGACGACAGGGCTTAAATATGCTGAGCATATCGCCTGCCTCATTGGCCAAGTAGGTAGAGTGTTCGCCAATGATCCGAGAGACATGGGTTCAATCCCAGGTCGAGTCATACCAAAGACTTTAAAAATGGTACTTGATACCTCCTTGCTTAACACTCAGCATTATAAGGTACGTATCAAGGATAAAGTGGAGCAATCCGGGGAAAGGAGTAGCGCCCTCCTCTACACTTCAGTGTAGTAGCTATTTAAAAGGGAGCCTTCTGGTCGCTCTCGACCACCGTCACCAACTTTACTTTACTATATCCCCAGTCGAGACCTATGGCCCCTCCAAAATAGTGTCCTGGGTAGGACACTTAACTGAAATCTGCTTCTGCTCAGGACCTCTGACGAGTGTGAAGTATGCCTTCATTGCTGCTACTCCTAGGTTAACTTACCCGGAGTGGTAGTACCTGTGAGGATCTCTTGTATGGGTCAAATAGATCTGTTAGATAGGAATAATCTACATCACATATCCGTGTGTAAAAAAAAAGAACCTCTTAAACCACACAAGTGAGAACAAATTATTTGTATTAGATAGGAATACTTGATATCACATAACTGTGAGCAAAAACACTCTTAAGACACAACTACACGAAAAATGTAAATGAAATTGTACAGTGAACGTGAATCTTAACTTTAAGGCAAAATTATTCCAAGACGCGTTGATACGCCGTTAACATTAACCTATCAATATATGTTGTGGTTTCTCTTGAAATAAACAGAAGTCATTATTTTCGGAGAAACTTTCATAAAAATGTAAAGCAATTTCTCCTCTTTCAATCTATCAAACAATTCTGGTAAAATCTAACATATTTTGTGAAACTTTCATTCCTGGTCGTTGAAAACCCCAAAATACGGTTGATTGATATTAACGGGTTCATAAATTTTTCCATCAACTGAATGAAACTAGAGATTGCTTCCTGGATGAATGATTTCAAGGAATGTCAAGTTGACGCCAGTGTATGAATATTTAGCCTTGTGACCTAATATAAATAGCAATCTAACTACAAACCGCTCCCTCGGGGACCTTTTATTTTCCTTGTTATTTACTTTCCTTAAAATAAGTCAAATAAGTCTGCGTTTCTGGGAAATATTCATTCTCATTTGTCATTTGAAAACCACTGCTTCAGTTTTTTTAGGAATAAACTTGGCAATAAAAACAAAGCTACATTCTATTTGGTCATTAATAAATGGATAAGGTGTTACAGGTCTCGACAGGGGATATAGTAAAGTAAAGTTGGCGACGGTGGTCGAGAGCGACCAGAAGGCTCCCTTTTAAATAGCTACTACACTGAAGTGTAGAGGAGGGCGCTACTCCTTTCCCCGGAGTAAGGGTTATCGTCGTAGGAATTGGACACGGTGATACGAGTTCAAATCCTGGACGAGACTGATTGCATTTCACATAGCACTAATACCCTTGGTATGAATCCAATTATTCTCCCTCCAGTTATGGAGACTAGGTTCTTCAGCCTTGGTGAAGGAAAACTAGGAGAAGGAAAACTCTGAATTCAAACTTGTTAAACTCCGCTTAAAAAATCGACCTTGTGTCATATCCTGCCCGAGCGGAGGGGTTAGGTAAATATCATAAGGTGTTACAGTTCTTGTCTTATGAAGGAAAAAAAGTTCCTTGTATAGAAAAAAGACTTATATATATATATATATATATATATATGTGTGTGTGTGTGGGTGTGTGTATATGTGTGTGTGTGTGTGTGTGTAAAAATGATAGATTGTGGTGAATCTGACAATATGATAGAAATATGTGGAAAGTTGTAAAAATCTCACACTTCTATCCTACAATATATATATATATATATATATATTGGCCAAGAGGGTAGAGTGTTCGCCAATGGTCCAGGAGAAAGGGGTTCAATCGAGTCATACCAAAGACTTTAAAAATGGTACTTGATACCTCCTTGCTTAACACTCAGCTATATAAGGTACGTATCAAGGATAAAGCAATCCTGAGAAAGGAGTAGCGCCCCCATTACACCTCGGTGTAGAAGCTATTGAAAAGGGAGCCTTCTAGTTGCCCTCAACTATGGTCGCCAACTTTACTACTATATATATATATATATCATCATGTCGTGCTGGTAGTACGGATATTCCTGACCCTCTCTCGCAACTTTTCCCTATCGTTCATCGCCTCAGGCAGGTCCTCCGGACAACATCCTCACATAGTTGCTGAATGTATGCTCGGCCATGTGTGGGGGTCCATAAGAGTACATCACTTATGAGTTCGTCCCCGCTTCTCCAGCAGTGTCCTGTATGTCTGGTTCGTCTAACTTGAATAGTTTTCGTGATAGGAGGCAGGTGGCCGTACAGTTGGTGTCCTGTGGGGTGTTGCCGCCAGGACTTGTTCAAGATTTCTCGCAGCATTCTTGTGTAATTGCCGTCTAGCTTCTTCTCCAGCCGTTTTGTTAGAGTCCATGTAGTGCAGCCATATAGCAGTATCGATACGACAGCTAAGAATTAACATTTAAAGCGTTTCAATCCACTTAATCACAGTGTTCTGTGAAGACTCAAAAAATGCTACTTGATGCCGCCTTGCTTAACACTAAGCATAATAAGATACGGATCAAGGATAAAGCGGGGTAATCCATGGAAAGAAGTAGCGCCCTCCCAGATATCTCGGTTTAGTAGATAATGAAAATTGAGCGTTCGGGTAGCCCCCAACTATGGTCAGCCAACTAACAGACTTTATGCATAAAAAATCAGAGAAATATTACATTATTTTTAAAGAATGAGATTGCATAATTATAAGAAATCACAACTAAGAGTTTCTCGTTGTCGATCCTCAGGTGGGTTAGTATTCAACAAATCTGACCTGCGGAATACTAGCTCAAACGTATTAAATGATGATAATAATAATATTTCCCAATTGAGAATCGACAATATGAAGGTCTGAGTCATAAGGTTGTATCCTGTTTTATTATTACCGCCTCATATGAATAATGGTTAGAGTGTTCGGGAATAGCCCTGAAGACCAGGATTCAATTCCAGGTCGGGTCATAGCAAAGAAGCAAAAATGGTACTTGATGCTTCCTTGCTTGACACTCAGCATTGTAAGGTATGTATCAAGGGTAAAGTGGAGCAATCCAGAGAAAGGAGTACCATCTTACCCGACATCTCAGAGTAGTAGCTATTGAAAAGGGAGCCTTCGGGTCACTATTGACTACGGTCAACCGACTTATATATACATATATATATACGAGGAGCATATGTTAAGTTTCCAGACTTTTTTCGTATGGGCACTTTTATTGATAGTATACACATGAAACTCTCGTCCCTTTCGAAGTAATCCTCTCCAGCTGCAATGCACTTGCTGTACCGTTCCGACAGCTTATAGGAGACCCCATGGGAGTCCTCTTGTGTGAGCGTGTCACAGCCTCTTTCATCTCCTCAATTGTCTCATAACGACAGCCTCTGAGCTTAGGGAATAAGAAAAAGTCACAGGGAGGAAGGTCGATTCTTCATTTTCTTTCGTTATCTGCCTGATGGTTATTGTTTGTAAAACCTCATGAAATCAAAGATTGCAGACAAACTTCAATGGCATTAAATATATAAAATCTGATTTATCATATATATATATATATATATATATATATATATATATATATACCTGTCCCCAATGTCATTATATGATGATTACTTTATTTGAAGCAGAACGTCTTTTTGAGCATCTTCGGCCATTATCAGGATGTTATGTTCTTGTGGAAGAGCATAAAACAAGTAAGACAAACGCGTATTCAGAGAGATGAATGAAGGTTATAAATCACAGAAAAAAAAATACAGGTCATGCACACGCTCACACAAGATGACTTCCATGGGGGCTTCCAGAAGTTGTTGGAACGGTACAACAAGTGCATTATAGCCGGAAGAGATTACTTCGAAGGGGACTAGAGTTTCATGTGTGTACTATCAATAAAAGTGCCCACGCGAAAAATGTCTGGATACTTATTTAATGGACGAGCAAAGACAGGACGACCAGCTAGAAGCTACATACAGCAACTCTGTGCCGATACGGGATGTACCTCTGAAAATCTGCCGGAAGCAATGGACGATAGGGAAGGGCGGTAGGAGAGGGTCAAGGATATCTGTGCTTTTGGCGCGATATGATGATGATGATGATGATGATCATATATATATATATATATATATATATATAACTACATATATATGTATATGTACATACATATATATAAATGCCCATATGTACATATATAACTCTATATATACATATGACTGTATCTACATAGGTAAATTTTTGGTCAATTTCGTTGGGTTTTATGGCATATCAACCATTGTATGTTATTTAATGCCAATTCGTCTTGATACATCTATATCAAATATATAGGATTTGTTTGAGTTGGATTTTATGGCATATCAACCACTGTAAGTTATTTAATGCCAAATCCTCTTTATATATATCAAATATATATGATTTGTAAGCTTATTTTGTGGATAAAATCTTAAAAGAGCCTGAGCTCTTTTCTGTAAACTCTTAAATGTTTTCAAGTATTGCTATATCACAATTTAACACCGGCCATTTCTTTGCACACATAGTTAGTTATATTTGATCCATAGATGGGAACCAATCAGGTGCTACAACTCCGGTTTAGAGTGGACCTAGGAGTGATGGAATTAAGAGGTACTCCACATTCCATAAATCTTCAAAAGCAAGAACCTCGCCATCAGACAGCTCAAAATAATATCCAGGATACTCGTTGGTGGGAGGGTCTTATCCCCCTGCAGAGATGTCGTCGGTGTATTCTACAGCCCCAGCCGACTGGGCCTAATATACATATTTAAATGCTTATATATATATATATATATATATATATAAGTAGGTAAAGTTGGCGTCCGTAGTCTAGGGCGACCAGAAGGCTCCCTTTTCAATAGCTACTACACCGAGATGTGGGGAAGGGCGCTACTCCTTCTCCTGGTTTGCTCCATCTTAGCCTTGATACGTACCTTATATTGCTGAGTTTTAAACAACGAGGTTTCAAGTACCATTTTTAAAGTCTTTGGTATGATGCGACCTGGGATTGAACCTAGGTCTCCCGGACTATTAGTGAACACTCTGCTCACTACGTAGATAATGAAGAGTGATCAATATTAAAGATAGAAACTATTGCATATACTCAGTAAACAGAGATTGATGACTATTAGTATCACGTCTTTGCGATCATCAGACTAATTGGTTCCTATTTAAATCTGTAATTGTTGATCGATGATTATTATTATTATCATCCCTAACTTGAAATCAAATTGTCAGTAATGTTTGAAATCGTATACTTGAGTGTAAATTGTTGATATTATATAAGGATTCTTGAAAACATAAAACTGTTATACATTATTTGTATTAGAGTGAAAGACTTACACCATTTAACTAAGGCGCCTCAGGTGGTGTAATGGTTAGCTAATTAGACTGGCACACCTTCACGATTGAGTTCGAGTCACATTGGGTGCCCCATTTTTTCAACCTCATGCCACATCTAAGCAAAAAGATTAGTAAATTACAACTACTTATAACTGTGTACAAATTATTTGTATTTGATTGAAATACTTTATATCACATAACTGTGTAGACACAATTTGTATTAGATTGGAATATTTGAAACCATATAATTGAGCGTACATTATTTATATTGGATAGGAATATTTCTGACTATATAATGTGCACATCATTTATATTGTGAGATGGAATTATTATAATTTGTATTTAATAGGAATACTTGAAACCTTATGATTGTGCGTGGATGATTTATATTAGATAGGAATACTTGAAACCATATAATTGTGTGTACATTTGTTACATATTGACTCTTGACCGAGTCGTTTATCAGTGATTCTCTGAACGGAACGCATTTGTGTAAATAAGCGGAAGCAGTCACGTGGTTAATCGGAAGTTATAGGCATTATGAAATGATATATGTAGATGCCGCGTGAGGATCCGGGTTAGTTTGATCAGTTGGAGACAGTGTGAGCCAGTGCCAGCTTGTAGTCACTGAGAGCGCCCGCAAAGGCAGCGGCCCACAGGGCCTCCGGTTGAGAATCCCTGGCCGAGACAGAAGAAGTTCTGAGAGCGGTCTTGAAGATAATGCAACGTGCTATGGTCAAGAAAAAAGAATTCATGGGTCAATATAGCAATCTATCTTTGTCTCCGTCTGTCTCTCTCACACTACAGAGATTTGACCCCTTTCGAAAAAATAAAATGAAGTATATATTTTTATGAAGAAGTGTTGTGGTTCTTCCTTCATCACGGTATACAACACTTATTTGTATTAAAAAGAAATATTTCTAAACATATAATGTTGTGTACATCATTTTTATTGTGAGATAGAATTATTATTATTTGTATAAGATAGGAATACTTCAAACCATATGATTGTGTGTCCATTATTTGTAATAGATAGCAATACGTGAAACTTATATGTACGTTATTTGTCTTAGATAGGAATGTTAAAAATGATTTCTCTTTTGTACCTTACTTGTATTTGATAGTAATATCTAAAACCAGATAACTGTGTATATACTGTTTGTATTAGATAGGAATACTTGAAACCATATAATTGAGTGTACATTATTTGTATTTGATAGAAATATTATAATTATTTATCTTTTGCACCTTATTTTTATCAGATAGGAATACTCGAAGCATATAACAATATGTACACTCTTTGTATTTGATAGGAATACTTGAAACCATATATCGGGTTGTGTTCGATTTGTATCAGATAGGAAACATGAACCCATATAGATCTGTGTACATTATTTGTATTAGATAAGAATACTTGAAGCCATATAACTGTTTGGACATTATTTGTGTTAAATAGGAAATCGTGAAACCATGGAACTTTACAATTTTTTTAAAAAGAAAATTGACTTCAAGCCATTTTTACTGGCAAAAAGTTAATATTAATTACTTAAAACAAGACAATTGCTTTAAAAGAAAATATGCCTTCGGCAAAATATTCCATACAAGTATTGAAATGCAGTAAAAACCCACCAACCAACCAACCAACTTTCCCTTTCTTATTTTTTTCCCAGTATGCATCAGATTTTCCTATTTGTTTTTATTTGTGGGTATATATAAATATGTTTTATATAAATATATTTTGATAGTTTTTTAACGCTTGTTCGTATCCGGAAGTTATTTACAACTCGGTCAAGAGAAATAAATGTGGGTTCTTTTTTGAAGTCGAGCAATCTGTGTGAACTTGAAATATTCATGAGAATTGCATCATTGTAAATTCTGCAAGAAAGTTTTCATTCAATTTGTAAATACTAATGGTTTCATAAACTAAATCCATTATCAAACACCTGCAAAGAAGAATATAATAATTACTTGCAGCAATTTGGTTGACCTGAGGGACATCAAAACAAAACAAAAAAAAAGTTGATTCAACCAGACGTGATGAGGGATGAAAGAAAATGTGAAATCTTTTTTTTTCTTTTTTTTTTTTTTGAGGAGGGGATTGCTTGTGGGGGTGCTGGAATTGTTTGTGGGGGATCATCAAATAGTGCAATGGTCAGTTTAAAAAATAACCACCCAACAAACCAACACACACACACACACACACACACACACACACACATATATATATATATATATATATATATATACATATATTTCCATGTGTGTGTGTGTATGTGTGTGCATTTGTATATTCATAAAGATCAGATTTTCTTTAAGCATGTTATATTTAAAAAAGTAAATTTTACTCATAGAGGGAGAAAACGTGAACAGATAAGGTACCAACTGAGCCCCAAACCAGGAGTCTTACGTTAAAATGTGCTTTGCTTTTTTTAGAAACATTATCCATGCTTTCTTGTATGACATCTTTTATAACAATAACAATTATATATATATATATATATATTCTATATAAACGATTTTGTATTAGTCTACTGCATAACATGGAATTATGATCTGAATATGGTATTGTGAATTGAATTACCATGTCCAGAAAATCCGGCGAACACTTACGCACGACATACAGAAACACTGGACAGTTGTTTCGACCTTATTAGGTCTCATCAGCAGTGTATATCGTGATCACCACATATCACATCTTGATATGGACTGTGGCTTAGTTGTAGAGTTTCAGCTTTGCAATCTGTGGTCGCTGGTTTGATTTCCAGCGGTGGCGATCATGCTATACACTGCTAATAAGACCTAATAAGGTCGAAACAACTGTCCAGTGTTTCCGTATGTCGTGTGTAAGTGTTCGCCGGATTTTCTGATCATGGAAATTCAATTCGTAATATAATTCCTCAACTTAAAAAGAAAAATGGAGATCTTAATCTGTAATTCTTATCATTTGCCAACGAAGATCGATGGATAGATATTAATAAACTGAGCTAACAAGATGGATTGAAAAACTCTCTCTCTCTCTATATATATATATATATATATATATATATAGAGAGAGAGAGAGAGAGAGATTATTGGGTATAATTTGGTTGTTTGGGCTTATGGCATATCAACGTTTGTAGGTTATTTAATGCCAATTCTATTTTCCTACAAATGAACGGTTCTATTGCAAACAATTCAGTTTAGCATGTGTACACAGTTTAATTGTCAAAAACAGTTCTATTTCAAGCTATTAAGTTTACTCAAACAGTTCTATTTCAAACAATTCAGTTTAGTATAAGCACAGATTTTGTTGACACACGGTTAAATGTCAAACAGGTCTATATTAAACAATTCAGTTTAGTGTAAGTATAGTTTCAATGTCAATAATAGTTCAATTTCAAACAATTCAGTTTAGCATAAGTCTGCTGTTTATATGTATGCACAGTTTAATTATCAAAAACATTTTTATTTCAAGCTATTCAGTTTATTCAAAAGTTCTAATCTAAACGATTCAGCTTAGCACAAGTACGCAGTTTAAATATCAAAACAGTTCTAATTCAAGCAGTTCAGTTTAGCATAAGTAAGCATTTTAGTTCTCTTTGACCCATAGATAGGACCCTACCAGGTGCTACCACTCCTGGCCAGAGTAGACCTGGGAAAAATGGAAATGGAAAAGTGCTCCCCATTCCCCAAAGCTCCAGCATCACTGGAACCTGACTATTAGATTTTTTAGTGTCATATGCAGGACACTCGTTGTGGGGGTTTTACCCCTCTGCAGAGGTGCTGTCGGTGTATTCTACAACCCCAACCGACTGGGCAATACACAGAGTTAAATATAAAAAAAATCAATTTTATTTCAGATAATTCAGTTTAGCATGAGTATGCAGTTTAGATGTAAAAACAGTTCTATTTCAAGTAATTCAGTTTAGCATAAGTATGCAGTTTAAATGTCAAAACAGTAAAGTCTCGAAACCACGGTTTAGTTCTGTTTGATCCATAGATCGGACCCTTATCAGGCGCTACCACTCCGGGCCCCAGTGGACCTGGGAGCAATGGCAATAAAGGGGTACTCCGTATTCTCCAAAGCTCCCGCCTTACTTGAACCTTTACCATCAGATCGCTTAGTGCCATACCAGGACACTCGTTGTGGTGGGGTCATACCTCTCTGCTGAGAAGCAGTTGCTGTATTCTACAGCCCCAACAGACTGGGCAATATTGGGTATGAAGTCAGCAATCCTTCTTTGATACATGTTAAAAATAACTGCCTAGGCATACCTCTTTTTTTTTTTTTTTTTTTTGCTTTGTTTTTGTACATACAAGTGAAATCTTCTTGAAAAAAATTGTGTGCAGGAATTGCTCTCCCCACCGAAAAAAAACAAAAAAAGAAAATTTGCGTTTTTGTCTAATTTGTTTGGTTTCTTTGTTTTAATGGCATATCAACCTTCGTAAGTTATTTAATGTCAAAGCCATCCCTGTTGAAAAAAACAAAAAACGTTGCTATTTTACATATAGATGCGGAGAATAGAAGGGTTTAACGCATTTTCCAGAGTATTTGTTAGGAAGTTATCGTAATAGCACGACCGGAGTGCGATCTCGTTTACTTTCGAGGTCCTCGTCCGGTACTTTACCCACTACTCCATTGGGACTCGCAGCTTGTCTAATCTACAAGCCAATTTAACCGGCATTGCAAGAAATTAAGTCAATGAATTATTTGCTGTTAAATTTGATATAGAATAATAAAAAAAATTTAATCGTTAAACACAGCCAGAACATTATTACCATTTCTCAATGTTGATCTTCCTCGGATCATTTATTGTTTATTTTAAGGATGCTGCATTCAGGATTTATTCAAACAGGTTGTAATATTCTTGTATAATTATCATTTAGCCTTTTCTTTATGAGTTTCGTGAGAGTCGTGGTGATGCATCCATACAGTAGTAATAGCCGAGCTACAACTTGAAAGAAGACTCGTTTTATTTTATCAGAGACCAGTTTTCTATATTATTAATATCCTATCAGTAGTCTTCCCTATGCATATGTTTACATCTCTTTCGGTAGATGAGATGATGCTGCCGAGGTTGGTGAATTGTTCTGTTAATTTCGGAGATTGAGTTCATGAGTTTTAAACTAGAAGGAGCCGACTCCTCTTCAAGTGGTAATATTCTAGTAAAGTAAGTTGTTGGCGACCGTAGTCGAGGGTGACTAGAAAGCTCCTTTTTCAATAGCTACAACACTGAGGTGTAGGAGATGGCGCTATTCCTTTCCCTGTATTGCTCCACTTTACCCTTGATGCGTAACTTATGATGCTGAGTGTTGAGCTAGGCGGTATCAAGTACCATTTTTTGAGCCTTTGGTATGATTAGATCTGGGATTGAGTTTCAGTTTCCTTGACCAATGGCGAACACTCTCTCCCGTGGGACCAATCGGCCGGTCATCCTAATTTCTCTAATATTTCCTTTTTTATCAATTTCAACTTCTTATAGACACAGTTAGGTTGAAGATAATGCTAGTAAATAATTTCTATTGATATACAATCTATATTTATCGACTAAACAATGAAAATTCGAATGTTTGACTAATTTGAATCTTTTTGGCCCAGTCGGCTGGGACTGCAGAGTACACCGTCAGCAACTCTGCAGAGGTGTAAGACCCCACCTCCAACGAGTGTCCTAGATATGACACTAAAAAATCTAATGGTGAGGTTCCAGTAACGTTGGAGCTTTGGGGAATACGGAATACTCCTTTACTGCCATCGTTCCCAGGTCCACACTGGCCTGGTGTGATAGCACCTGATTGGATCTTATCTATGTGTCAAATAGAACTACACTGCGTGTTCCATAGGACCAACGTTTTGTGTTGTAAAGAAAGAAGTCCGCAGAAAAAGAAATACTCAAACTCGAAGGTAAGGGAAGAAAATATAGCAGTCGTTTATTATTCAGCTATGATCGCTGCAACTCGAAAAGTTCATTTGAGTTGCGTCCGTCTTCTTCTTTCCTCTTGGTGGTGACGGAGTGTGGGTGAGAGCTGGCTGTTTGACACACGCCTGTCATAGCAGACTGGATAGGACGGATAGGGACCTCGGAAACTTTGACTCGCCTGTTTTGAAAGCTGCCTTCAACTCTCTTAAAATCTCGTTACTTGTGTCACGTGGTGTCCCATTGAGAAGATAGAAATATGATTACTACTATCCTCTTGTTTGAATTAACAGTAGCAAGCCATCTGAGAATGACCGTTAAGAACAGATGTTTGTACTTCTCCTTATACCCAATTTTATATACCCTCTCTCTCTCTCTCTCTCTCTCAAATTGAAGAAAACTAAAGAACAGAAAAGAAGAAAGACATTTATGTTCATGGACTGTTCATTTATGATATATTTGACACGTTGAAGGTGTATATCTATGTGTAGTAAAAGATTGATATATTTTAATGTTCCCACGTGATCGAAGTTGGTATTTGCAGTGTCTTCTACGAGTTTGTTATGTCACATTTCTTTTCCAGCTTCTATTCGCCTTATGTTATCTTGCTTAAAATTGTCCTATTGATTCCTTAAAAATTCTTATACGGGAAACCGGAATTGCCGACTACTCTAATTAATATTATTACGACTAAAACTAGAGGTCCATATCTTCCATTGTTCTAGGGGAGGAAGTCTAGCGGCCTTGGTGGGTGTGTGTATAGTGTGAAATTTGGAACCCCTTGCCAGCGGCGGTCAGTCTGGCCATAAATTGATCCCCCACATAATATGCCAGTTCTTATATGCCTGAGAAAAAAAAACTCTGAACGTGGACTTATTCTTCAAGGGATCAAGTGCCAACCTGCCCCGTCTTCACACGTTCAAAAATAAAGTCCCGTTTTGGGATTTTAAAGAATTTGCCGTCACACTTGTTTTCTCATATAGAGATTTTGGAGAACAAATCTAAGATCCTCGAATGTTCAATGTCACTAGTGAAACACGTGATAATACATATGTGATTATTTTAAATCACGTCTAACTTTGCAGGTCATTCTGCCCGCACACGCAAGTCTCGTGACACCTTCACTGATTGACGACAGCGCCTGTCCATAATATTACATGCGTACTTATGTTAAACCGAATTGTTTGAAATAGAACTGTTTTTATATTGAAACTGTGTGCTTACGATAAGCGGAATTGTTTAAAATATAATTGTTTCTGTATGCTAAACTGAATTGTTTGAAACAGAACTGTTTTTGACTTTGAAATTGCATACTTACAATAAACTGAATTGTTTAAAATAGAACTGTTTTTATCTTTATTTGTGTCGAAACGAAAAAATGTTGATGCTAAACTGAATTGTTTGAAATAGAACTGTTTATATGAGTAAAAATGGATTTGTCATTGAATGACTTACAATGGTTGATACGCCATAAAGCCAAACCAACCCAAACGAAACCTAAATCATTTGTACGCTTGTATCAAGAAATTCACCTAATTTTGTAATTGTTATGAAAGTTAATCCTATTCCACTTTGACGCGTAAATGTATTCAAATGAATGTATTAAAATTCCAATTTAAAATTATCTTATTTAAAAATCTATTATTACAGCATAGCAATTTCTTTTTGTTAATTAAAATGCAATGACGTTACTGCTATCGAGGGCGGTACTGGAAAAATCCAGGGGCACCGAGGAATGTCCATTGAATTCTTCATCGCTACTAGTTCTCTCTTTTCGAATTCAGTGGGTAAAAATTTTGACTCCAACCCTTAGGCCTGGAATTGCGCTACTCTGCCGACTGGAAGCTGCTCTGTCCTGCGACGGGACGTGGTTTTATTCCCAACGCTGGGGTTGTAGAACTCTCAAGAATCTTCTTGACAGTTCAACAACATTCGAGAACAGGAAGTGCATGGTCATTTCCTATTTCCTTGCTCTCCTTTTCGTGGCTTCTTCTCTGCTTACTAAGGGTCACGAGGTCATTTGGTCTAACCATTCAAACCAGCACCAACATGACTTGATCATCATACATTACATCGATCCCATCGCTGCTCTGAGAAGTGGGATCGAATAACCAAAGTATTATATTAGAAAGCCGCTAGAACTCTCCAGAGCCCACAGGAAACTGAAGTCTCTATCTCTTTATCTATCTTGGAGATGCTAAGAAAAAAGTTTTGTTTTTTTTTTTAACTAAAATCCATCTAAATGCCCCATTACGCCACCATACGAATCTTGCCCAGTCGGTTGGAACAAAAGAATACACCGACTGGGTCTCTATAGAGGGGTAAGTCTCCCCCAACGAGTGTCCTGGATATAATATTAAACAAACTGACGGTGAGGCTGCAGCAATGTTGGAGCTTTGGGGAAAGCGAAGTACCCCTTCATTGATATCGCTCTCAGAGTGGTAGTATCTGATAGGGTGCTATCTATGGGTCAAAAAGAACTGTTTGATATTTAAACTGATCACACAAATGATCTATGGTAAATTGAATTGTTAGAAATAGAACTGTTTGATCATTTAGCTATGTGTAAACAAATGACTGATGTTTAATTGAATTGTTAGTGTTATATAGCAATACTTGGAACCATTTAACTTGGATTTAAGCTAAATTGTTAGAAATAGAACAGTTTGATCATTTAACTGTGTGTATTTACAAAATGTGCTTACAGATAATATATCTACCAATCTCTCTCTCTCTATATATATATATATATATAAATATAAACATGATTTGGCATTAATTAACCAACAATGGTTGATATGCTCTAAAACCAAACCACAACCACAATCCAAATCCCAAGCAGCACATAATAGTATTTATGATGTCAAAACTAGCGACCCTCAAGACAAGTCCAGAATATAGTTAAAGTTTTACCTTTTTATGATCAGTTATAATCATGGCTTGGACCGGTGAACACCGTGCATTTGCTGTTGAACCATTCTTTGCCACTGGTGAATCTGTAATTATTACAGAGAACTTTTCGTAGACATTTTCTGTGAGATTGGAATGATGCTGTTCTGATTAGAAAATGGGTACTGTTATGGGTTGATCATTTTATCATCAATAGATGCCATTCTTTTAGATGAGGTTGGTTTCTTAATATCTGTGCTCCTGCCACAGATGTGGCCTGCTAGTAATGCAAGGAAAAAGACACACAAGTGTGTCTCAAAAACAAAAACAAAAAGAAGCTCTTTACTCACGCTTTTAAACATTAATTTTTAAATTTCGTCTCAGTCAAATTAAACCGGTATAAATAAGAATATTTTTCATCCTTCTGTGAAGGAATATGTAGATGAATTCGCTTTGAATTCTAAAAAAATTCTAGCGGACTCGACCGATTCAGCTTGCGGGCTGCACATGGCCTGAGGACCATAGTTTGCTCATCCCTATTAGAGGGCATGTTAGAAGTCCGTGTTGGTTTCGGAGATTTCGTATGGGACTCTGGTGTGAGATAGACAAGAGAAGAAATTGAGATAGATAGATAGATAGATAGATAGATAGAAACAAACTGAGATAGATAGATAGATAGATAGATAGATAGATAGATAGAAACGTACTGAGATTGATAGATAGATTGATAGATAGATAGATAGATAGATAGATAGATAGATAGATAGAAACGAACTGAGATAGATAGATTGATAGATAGATAAATAGATAGATAGATAGAAACGGACTGAGATAGATAGATAGATAGATAGATAGATAGATAGATAGAAAGAAACGAACTGAGATAGATAGATAGATAGATAGATAGAAACGAACACAGATAGATAGATAGACAGATAGATAGAAACAGACATAGATAGATAGATAGATAGATAGATAGATAGATAGATAGAAACGAACTGAGACAGATAGATAGATAGATAGATAGAAACAGACAGACATAGATAGACAGATAGAAACGAACTGAGATAGATAGATAGATAGATAGATAGAAAGAAAGAAACGAACTGAGATAGATAGATAGGTAGATAGATAGATAGATAGATAGAAAGAAAGAAAGAAAGAAAGAAGGAAACGAACTCAGATAGATAGATAGATAGATAGATAGATAGATATGAACAGACTGAGATAGATCGATAGATGTCCATACACATAAATATGATTGAGAAGAATGAATCTAAAATTTATTTTTTTAACAGTTTTTTCGTTTATGTTTCATCATAGAATTGAGATATTCCAATTTTTCAACTTTTGAATGAAAAATGTAATTTCTTTTTTTTTTCTTTCTTTTTATTTTCATCTAATTTCCTTTCTAATCTTTTGACGTGATGAAAATGTAACATTCACAAATGAGTTTGTTGCATACCCCAAGGAAAAGAAATTAAGAAAGAAAAAAAAATACAACGAATAAAATTCGGCTAGGTAACTGTCAACACACACACATATATATATATATATATATATATATATATATATATATATATATATATATATTGATTACTTTTGGTCAACTGAAACATCAACAAACCCAGGAAAAGCACATACTCTGTCAACCGTTATAACATACAACATCATCACCATCATCATCATCATCATCATCATCGTCATCATAAATTTGTGCTGATAGCAGGGAGTTCCCTGACAAAGTTTAGGTCAGGTTGGGTTTGGTTTTATGGGATATCAATCATTGTAGGTTATTTAATGACAAATCTTGTTTATACATATATATTAAATATATATCATTTGGTTTGGTTAGGCTTTATGCACATCAACCATTGTTGGTTCTTTGATGGCAAATCCTCTTTATACATATATATTAAATAAGTGTATATATATATATATATATATATATATATATATATATATATATATATATATATGCAGCATTTTTTCGTTAATGCAAATTTCATTAAACATAATAAACATTTTATGTCTACATATTTTCTTCTGGATCCGTTCGAATTCCCGTATTACTATGATCGTATTCGGGGGGAATTGATTTATGTATTGTCCATAGTTGTATGTATCCCTAGTACTTTCTGCCCGACTTTGGGCCATCATCAGGGGTGGATCTATTTCAAAAGTTATGTAACTTTTGTTTTAGCATATTACTACTGTGTAAGGACGTCTTTGCCGTTAAATATTAGATATATATATATATATATATAATTTATTAACAGATTTTGTAACTAACATCCTTAAATGAGCATGAGCTTTTTATTTGCACAGTTAAATGAATAATCTAACATCATTCATTTGTTTGCTAACTGTTTTTTTTTTATTCATAGATAACAATCTGTCAGGTACTACCTCTCCGGGCCAAAGTGGATCTAGGAGCGATGGCAATAAAGAGATATTCTGCATTCCCCAAAGCTCCAGCATAACTGGTGCCTCACCATCAGACTGTTTAGTGTCATATCCAGGACTCTCGTTGCGAGAGTCTTACTCCTCTGCAGAGACGCAATCGGTGTATTCTACTGCCCCAGCCGAGATGGCAATAATTTCAAAGTTAATTTTGTTAATTAAAATGCCATGACATTACAGCGATCAATGGCTGTACTGGAAAGATCCAGGGGCACCGAGGAATGTCCATTGTATTCTTCATCGCAACTGGTTCTCTCTTTTCGAATTCAGTGGGTAAAAGTTTTGAGTCCAACTCTTAGGCCTGGAATTGTTCTACTCTGCCGACCGGAAGCTACTCTGTCCTGCGACGGGACGGGTTGTAGAGAGGGGAATAATTTTTAAGTTAGTTTAAGTCAAACGAATCCTTTTTACTTTAATCAGAATTTGAATTTGAATCTTCCATACTTATTTGTGTTAATACTTTTCTCTCTCAGTTCATATATACATATATATATTTATATATATATATATATATATATATATATAATTCACATTAGACATTTTGGGTTAGGCATTTTGTCGCAATCTGTTGGCTTTGAATCTACATTCAAAGATTAAATTTTCTTTTTGAATAAGTTGTAATATTAAGTCAACTCGAAAGGAAGGAAATCAAAAGAAAGAAGTCGTAACCTTTTCCAATTTCTTCTTGTTCCTAAATACACGTAGAATATTTATATTTGTTCCTTTTAATAACCATCTTATCATCATATGCCAGCCTTGCACTGAATTCAATGATATATATATATACAAATCTCCTCGTGAACCCATTCATTTTAATATATATATATATATATATATATATATATATATATATATATATATTAAAATGAATAGGTCCACGATGAGATTTTTATTTTCGTGTACTTATTTTAACATATTTCTCTCTCTCTCTTTGCAACTACAATATAAAAAATATTTTACACACACACACACACACATGCACACACACACACACACATATATATATATATATATATATATATATATATATATATATATATTCCTATAGACATACTAAAACGGTATTATCCAAATTGAGTGCTCAAAGTAAAGTTTATGACCTATGTAAACATATATAAAACATAAATAAACTTCTGCAGAGTAAGATATAGGTGAGAAACAAAAAAATCAATAAGTATACATATTGATTTTATTAGTTCTTAACGACACACACACACACACACATATATATATATATACATATATATATGATCGTTGCATAATGGTTATCGTCGCTGTAAATGAACACAGTAAACCGAATTCAAATCTTAGATTAGGTTGCTTGCATTTCACATATCACTAATGCCCTTGGGAAAGGTTTGAATCCAATTATTTTACCTCCAGCTATGTAGGGCCATAGTATAGATGACTGGGCTATTTAACCTTGGTATGGCAACCAGTCGAGGAGAAGGAAGAACTCTGCATCAAAAACCTGTTACGCTCTGCTTTAAATATTGATATTCTCTCGTTTCCTCCTCGTGTAAGAGGGTTGAGCTAACCATATTTACCCAACCCCTCCGCTCGTGCAGGATATGACACAAGGTCAATTTTTAAGCGGAGTTTAACAGCTTTGAATTCAGAGTTTTCCTTCTCCTAGACGAGTTGCCTCACCAAGAGGTTTGAGTTAACGCACACACACACACACACACACACACACACGTATATATATGTATATATGTATATACATGGTTCAATACTTCTCCAGCATTGGCCTGTAATGGCGACGTTTTCCTTCACACGGACTACCAGGAGTTGGACATTCTTCTAAAACCTATCTACAACAGCTCTTTACAGACACAAGATGTAGTCTAAAAAACCTTACGGAAACGATGGACGAGGTAGAGTCAGGGAAATCCATACTCACGGCACGAAATGTTGATGATGATATGGTTCGATGATCAGAAACAGACAGTCACTAAGTGACGTTGACTCTGTGTCTACGCTACTTTAAATTGAAGTAACTATTAATATGAATTGATATAATATTAATATGAATTAACTTAAATAAATAGCAATAGACTGAGATAGATAGATAGATAGATAGACAAACTTTGAGAAAGCAACAGTTCGCCAATTAATATATATATATATAGTCATCCACAAACAGACTGTTTCGTTCTATCAGAACTCTTCAGTGTGGCTAGACACGCAGGAGGCTCGAAGCTGGGATCGAAACCCGTCCAACTTTACGTTAGACTGTGTTTCAGAGCACTCGTCCACCAAGCGGACCACGTTGGCTAATGGAATTTTAAGGTATTTTTATTTTTATAAAAGGCAGCAGCAGCCGTTTGTTTACATTTTTTATACCCTATCGGCTACCAGAGTGCTCAATTCTTTCGAAGAGCTTTGCATTACGCTAGCGGCGGCCGGCAATTCCTTCGCCAGAGAGCTCAACCCCCATGGGGGAGCATATATAGTCATCCACAGACAGACTGTTTCGTTCTATCAGAACTCTTCAGTGTGGCTAGACACGCAGGACGCTCGAAGCCGGGGGGTCTGAGTGAGTACTATGCGTTTGGTTGCTTCGTGCAACAGATCTATCATTTGAAATGACGCATTAAAATATTTTTCAGAACGAGGCGATAGATTTAAAATGGATATTTTTTGTATTTCTTTCCCATGGTGCTTAAAATAATAAATATTGAAAATTGATTTTTTTCTCTCTCAAATTCTCTGCTCTTCTCATACACGCTACTGAAAAACAAAGATTGATTACTGACTTTGTTCTCTCAAATAATTTATCAAAATGGCAGATGTTCTCCACGGAAGCAAAATGACTGTTGACAAGCAAAGAAGCCCATTATTTCAGAGCACAATGTTCCTGAAGCGACGTTTCTTCTTCTTCTTCTTCTTCTTCTTCTTCTTCTTCTTCTTCTTCTTCTTCTTATTATTATTATTATTATTATTATTATTATTATTATTATTATTATTATTATTTGCTTACGCTCTCGATTTTTCAGTCGATTTCTTCTTCTTCTTCTTCTTCTTCTTCTTCTTCTTCTTCTTCTTCTTCTTTTGATCTCTTCAGTAATTTTGCAAGTGGTTAGGATGGAAGATGAAATATGTCTCAACTGCTGCCTACACGACATTTCGATTTAGCTGTTTTATTGCCGGCAACTGATAGTCTTCCGGTCTTGTTTTTATTAGATTAGGGTTTGTTGTCAGTTGTTGGTTTACGCAGAGCTTATTAAAGTCAATGTAGAGAAAGTTGTTTCGTTAAGTTGTTCAGTCATAAAGTTTATTTTTTTAATTAGTCCGAGCCTCGGTCTCACTTACGATATTCATTGCATTGCAAGGGCCGATTTATGTTTTTGTCGTTAAGGTTTTATGAAAACAATTTTTTCACTCTCGTTCTCTCTCTCTCTTTTTCTCTCTCTCGCAGACATCCCCCCATATATATATATATATATATATATATGTGCGTGTGTGTGTGTCCTCAAGCCCCAAGTCAAAGGCAGGATGCAACACACAGGCAATTTTTGAGCGGAGTACAGCTGTTTTGAATACAAAATTGCAACCATACCAAAATACAAGAACCTCGTTTGAGTTTTAGCATTAAAATCCGTCTCTCCCCTCCCACGCACATGAGTTGCTTGGGAGTGATGGATTCATGCCTTTTTCAAAGGCATTGCCTCATTGTTAAACGTAAATAGCCACGCTTATGATTTTAACTTCTGTAGTCGACTGAATATAACGGCTGGAGAAGAAACTAGATGGCAATTACACAAGAATGCTGCGTGCAATCCTGAACAAGTCCTGGCAGCAACACCCCACAAGACACCAACTGTACGGCCACCTGCCCCCTATCACGAAAACTATTCAAGTTAGGCGAACCAGACATGCAGGACATTGCTGGAGAAGCAGAGATGAACTCATAAGAGATGTACTCTTATGGATCCCCACACACGGCCGAGCAAAAGCAGGACGACCAGCACGAACGTACATTCAGCAGCTATGTGAGGATACAGGTTGTTGTCCTGAAGACCTGCCTAGGGCGATGAACGATAGGGAGGAGTGGCGAGAGAGGGTCAGGGATATCCGTGCTGCTAGCACGATATGATGATGATGATGATATATATATATATATATATATATATATATATATATATATATATATATCAGTGTGTGTGTACGAAAATATAGAAATAGATTTTGGAAATGTAATATGATGAAAAAAACATCATTGTACAGTCATATTTCTATACCGCATTCTTCTCTGATATTTAACATATGTATTTACCAACCCCTTTTGCACGATCTGGGTATGACACAGTGTCAATTTTTAGGGGAGTTCTACAGGTTTTGAATTCAGTGTTTTCCTTCTGTTACGCCGGTTGCCAACCCGGTGGTCAAAGAGCACCGTCTGCTCTACTGTTTACCCATAGCTGGAGGAAAAATAGTTGTATACATACCTTGCCGGAGGGTATGTTATAAAATGCAAATAACCACGTTCAGCATTTGAACCCGGACTACCGTGTCTATTTCTTATGAAGATAACAATTATGTATCTCTCTCCAACCCTTTTCTCTCTCTTTGTTTGTTCGTTGTTGTCGTTTTTTTCACGGCGTATCAACCCTTTTCGGGTTATCTAATGCCGAATTAAGTCATTACATTCGAAAATTTCAGCCTAAGTACACAGTTTTTTTTTTCATTTATACACTGTTAAGTGTCAAAACCATTCTATTTCTAACAATTCTGTTTAGTGTATTTAAATACTTTAGTTCTATTTGACCCATAGATAGGACCTTATCTGGTGCAACCGCTCCCGGACATAAAGGACATAGCAATGGAGGGATACTCTGCATTCCCCAATGTTCCAGCATTACTGGAGCCTCACCATCAGATTACTTACTATCATATCTAAGACACTCTTTGGGAGAGTCTTACTGCTCTTTAGAGATGCAGTCAGTGTATTTAGCAGCCCCAGTCAACCGGGCCATCAGTTATTTTTAAATGTAAAACAGTTCTATTTCAATTCATTTAACTTAGTTATCATCATCATCATCATCACGTCGTGCTGGTAGCACGGATATCCCTGACCCTCTCTCGCCACTTTTCCCTATCGTTCATCGCCTCAGGCAGATCTTCTGGACCTCATCCCGTATCCTCACATAATTGCTGAATGTATGTTCGTGCTGGTCGTCCTGCTTTTGCACGGCCATGTGTGGGGGTCCATAAGAGTACATCACTTATGAGTTCGTCCTTGCTTCTCCAGCAGTGTCCTGCATGTCTGGTTCGTCTAACTTGGATAGTTTTCGTGATAGGAGGCAGGTGGCCGTACAGTTGGTGTCTTGTGGGGTGTTGACGCCAGGACTTGTTCAAGATTGCTCGCAGCATTCTTGTGTAATCGCCGTCTTGCTTCTTCTCAAGCCGTTTTGTTAGAGTCCATGTAGTGCATCCATATAGCAGTATCGACGCGACCGCTGCCTGGAAGAAACTGCGTTTCATTTTATCAGTTAGGTCTAATTTCCATATAATGGATAGCCTATTGATAGCTGTCCATGCTTTCGTTGGCCTCGTTTTGATGTCCTTTTCGGTTGATTCGACGCTGCTTCCTAGGTAAGTGAATTTGTCTACTAGTTTAAGAGGGGTTCCGTCTAGAGTGGAGATGTCCGCCGTTCGATTATAGCACATATATTCCGTTTTGTGTGCATTGACATAGAGGCCTATGCCTGCGGCTGCTCGTTCAGTTGAGTTCTATTTAAGCTATTGATTGAGAAACAACTGTCTTGAACTGTTAAATCGATGGATTAAAATCGATTCTTAATCATAATCATTATCAATATAGCCGTACATAAGATACTGAATACTTGGTCTTAGAAAAAATAAAACAACACACGCGCGCACACACACACACACACACACACATATATATATATATACATATTATTTCGTCTATTCATATGTGTGTTGCCTTCAGGCAGTCATTTCTTACGCCAGCAAAAAATTGTCCATCAAAATACACACACACACACACACACACATATATATATATATATATATATATATAAGGCATGGGCATGGAGAGCTATCGATGAGCTATTGATCATATGGAAACCCAACCTGATTGATAAAATGAAACGCAGTTTCTTCCAAGCAGCCGCCGTGTCGATACTGCTGTATGGATGCACCACTTGGACCCTAATAAAACGGCTGGAGAAGAAGCTGGACGCCAATTACACAAGAATGTTGCGTGCAATATTGAATAAGTCCTGGCGGCAACACCCCACAAAGCACCAACTATACAGCCACCTGCCTCCCATCACGAAAACTATCCAAGCTAGACGAACCAGACACGCAGGACACTGCTGGAGAAACAGAGACGAGCTCATAAGTGGTGTACTCCTATGGATCACCACATATGTCCGAGCAAAAACAGGACGACCAGCTCGAACATACATACAGCAGCTATGTGAGGATACGGGATGTAGCCCTGAAGACCTACCAGTGGCGATGAACGATAGGAAGAAGTGGCAAGAGAGGGTTAGGGATATCTGTGCTAGCGGCACGACATAATGATGATGATATATATATATATATATATATATATATATATATATATATATATATATATGAATTTTTTTATTGATTCAATGAGAGAAAAAAGTAAATTCATAATAATGAATTGGTTCACAAGGGGATTAATCCTTAAGTTATTCATTTCCCTTCAACATGTGTTTCTAGCATTTTCTGCTGTCTTCAAGAAGTGATACATACATACATACATATATATATGTATATTTATATAATTATTATTAAAATTTAGTGCTTTTATAATACGTAATATCTTTACAGTGATATACTATATATGAAAATCATGAGCATATGCATAAAATATATCAAGCATAAAATAACAGGATGAAAAATCGCGTTACCGAGTTTCATGCTGTTGATTCTTGAGACAGTATTTAATACTTCTGACAAGTTCAGTTGAATCAGTCGTGTGGTTTTATCCTGTTTTATTATCCTATTTTAACACTTAAATTATATTGTGTTATTGCTTTCTTTCTTTCTTTCTTTATATATAATATATATACATACATACGTACATATATATATATATATATGTGTGTGTGTGTGTGTGTGTGTACTATGTATTTATATATATATATGTATATATATGTATATGTATATATATATCTATATGGATATACATATACATATATATACATGTACATATATATATATATATATATATATATATATATAAACCAAATCAAAACAAAGAATACCAAATCTCAGAACGCTTGTCGTATCATTCAGGCTAAATCTTTAATTGCAAGGGTCATTTATGACGATAGATGGTTTCTCAGTATAAGGGCATATCAACCTTCATGGGTCATTTATTGCCAAAGCCATTCTTGTAGAACAGTAGTCCCCAACCGATTTTGGGCCAAATCCCATTTTGGTATTCCTAAAATTCTGATGCCCCACCCCGGGAATATCTAATTCTTACCTTCTAAAAATTTGAGAATTACTGTTGAGAATTACTGTTGTAGAAGGAAAATAATGGTATTATTAATCCAAAGCTGGGGAGGGATAAAGGGGTTTATACCTTCCCCAAGTATATTTATCCGAAAGTAAACGGAATCGCCTGACTGGAATTCGAACTCGCTTATTACAATGCCCACAGTCCAGAATGTTATCCCCCCCCCCCAGGCTACGGGTACTCTGCACAAAGTATATTTGTCTCTGCCTCCCACCAGACAGGACTTGATGCAAGATCAATGACCCAAAGGTCGATTATAGTGGGTATTTAGGGGAGGCCCGAGCCCTGCTGGTCTATACTGATCATCGGCCCGCTTAGTGCAATGTGGGCTTGATGAGCCTAGCTGGACTTGGACCGAAATCCGGGTCCAGGTACGAATGCCTAATTATAGCTTAAACTGGACAGCAAGGTCCAGTGCTATACAAGGGGGACAAAGGTGTCAATGTTGCTGTTCACTCGCCTGAAGGTGGCCCAGCCGAAGCCGGGAGCCATATACGGCCTCAAGTCTGCCTTTTTTGGACAATGATCGCTTGGGTCAAAGTCAACAGCAAATTAATGCCGTTGTTGGGAGTCCGTACAAGGGCCATTTAGTAAGTTCATCTTAGTTTGGCATAAGGCAAAAAGAAAGGGACACCAGTGAGAATAGAAATCGCTAACAAGGACCTGGTAGCGTAACTTAGGGGTGTCCTCGTGGTGTAATGGTTAAAGCGATGAACTGCGGAATCGTAGTACGCGAGTTCGTACTCCAGTCGCGTTCACTTTCGGGCAAATACCCTTGGGAAAGGTAGGAACCCCCTTATTCTCCCTCCAGCTATGGGTAAATAGTAGGACGGACTAGGTTCTTCAGCCTTGGTGAGGCAACTAGTCTAGGAGAAGGAAAACTCTGAATTCAAAACCTGTTAAACTCCGCTTAAAAATTGACCTTGTGTCATATCCTGCCCGAGCGGAGGGGTTGGTAAATAGTACCTGGTAGCGTAACTTGTTAACCATTTCACTGCGCTAGGTGACCTAGACCTTTCAGTACAGTAAGTTCGGTAAATATGACTCAATTAGTGAAGACAGAAATATTGGTGTAAACAAAGTTGTAGATAAAATAAGAAAAATAAATCTAGAAAAGAAAAGTGTAAAAAAAGAAGGAGAATTCAGTCGAAAGGAATTTTGTGTCGAAAAAGAAAACATTCAGAAAGAAAGAAAGAAAGAAAGAAAACGAAACGAGGTGGAGTGAGCTGGGGTGGGGGGCTTTGAAGAGTAAGGAGGAATCGTGATGCGTTCTTCTTGCTTTTCTTGTCGAGGAGAATTCTTTGTTTAGATTGGCATCGCACGTGGGCCGGGACCGCACGCAGCACACGTTTTTCGACTTTTCCGATTCTCAATTTCGACCGACTGACGCCGGAGTCTGCCATTTTACAACTCGTGATTATCCGACACACGAACGTACCGGATACAGGCACGAAAAAGATTCATATGATATTTTTTTGCCCACAACCTCACCCAACGCCTTTCTCTCTCTCTCTCTCTCTCTCTCTCTCTCTCTCTCTCTCTCTCTCTCTTTCTTTCTTCTTCTTTTACTCTCTTTTTCTTCTGTCTCATTTACTTTCTCGATCTTTCATTCTATCTGTTTTTCTTTCGCAACTTTTCCTTTTTTGCTTTCTGTCTGTCTGTCTGTCTCTCTTCACTTTTTCTTCTTTTCTCTTTCCTGTCTCGTTTAAACTCTAGATCTTTCATTCTCTCTCTCTCTCTCTCTCTCTTCTTCACTTTTTCTTCTTTTCTCTTTCCTGTCTCGTTTAAACTCTAGATCTTTCATTATCTCTCTCTCTCTCTCTCTCTCTTCTTCACTTTTTCTTCTTTTCTCTTTCCTGTCTCGTTTAAACTCTAGATCTTTTCTTCTCTCTCTCTCTCTCTCTCTCTCTCTCTCTCTCTTCTTCACTTTTTCTTCTTTTCTCTTTCCTGTCTCGTTTAAACTCTAGATCTTTCACTCTCTCTCTCTCTCTCTCTCTCTTCTTCACTTTTTCTTCTTTTCTCTTTCCTGTCTCGTTTAAACTCTAGATCTTTCACTCTCTCTCTCTCTCTCTCTCTCTCTCTTCTTCATTCTTTCTTTTTTTTCTCTTTCCTGTCTCGTTTAAACTCTAGATCTTTCATTCTCTCTCTCTCTCTCTCTCTCTCTCTCTCTCTCTCTCTCTCTCTCTCTCTTCTTCACTTTTTCTTCTTTTCTCTTTCCTGTCTCGTTTAAACTCTAGATCTTTCATTCTCTCTCTCTCTCTCTCTCTTCTTCACTTTTTCTTCTTTTCTCTTTCCTGTCTCGTTTAAACTCTAGATCTTTCATTCTCTCTCTCTCTCTCTCTCTCTCTCTCTCTCTTCTTCACTTTTTCTTCTTTTCTCTTTCCTGTCTCGTTTAAACTCTAGATCTTTCATTCTTTCTCTCTCTCTCTCTCTCTCTTCTTCACTTTTTCTTCTTTTCTCTTTCCTGTTTCGTAGATCTTTCATTCTCTCTCTCTCTCTCTTCTTCACTTTTTCTTCTTTTCTCTTTCCTGTCTCGTTTAAACTCTAGATCTTTCATTCTCTCTCTCTCTCTCTCTCTCTCTCTCTTTTCATCTTTTCTTCTTCTTCTTATTTGTTTACCTTTTCGAGCTTTTATTTTACGTCTTTTTTTCTTTCGGAGAATTTCGTTTTTGCCGTCTTCTTCTTCTTCTTCTTCTTCTTCTTCTTCTTCTTCTTCTTCTTCTTCTTCTTCTTCTTCTTCTTCTTCTTCTTCTTTATATATTATACTTCTTTTCGCTTTTTTTTATTTTTCTAATCTCCTATCTCCTTTACGCTCTCTCTTTCTTTCTTTCTTTCTTTCTTTCTTTCTTTCTTTCTTTCGCACACGTCTTTTTCTCTTCTCCCTACTCTTTCATTTACGTACTCGATCCTTTCATTCTACCCCTCTCTTTCTTTTGTCCACTCGGTTAGGTCTGTAGAATACTGCGACTGCATATCTACTGAGGGTTAAGACTCCCTCCACCGGATGTCCTGGATAGGACACTAAACAATCTGATGGTGAGGTTCCAGTAATGCTGGGGAATGCGGGTTACTCATATTGCCATTGCTCCCTGGTCCACTCTAACCCGGAATGGTAGCACTTGATAGGGTCTTCTCTATGGGTCACATAGAAATAAACTGTGTACTTATGCTAAACTGAATTGTTTGAAATAGGACTATTTTTGACATTGAACCGGTCGAATTATGCTAAACTGAATTGTTTGAAATAGAACTGTTTTACATGTGCTTATCCTAAAATTAATTGTTTGATATAGAACTGTTCTTACATTTAAACTATGAGCTTACGCTAAATTGAATTGTTTGAAAGAGAATTTTAAAAAAAAATTTAAACTGCGTACTTATTATGTTAAACTGAATTGTTTGAAATATGTATAAAAATTGATCTGGCTTTAAATAACCGTCAGTTGTTGATATGCCATAAAACCAAATTAAACAAAGCAAAATAAAACCAATCTCTCTGTTTTACACTCTTTTCTTTTTCTCTCTCTCTCTCTAATTTGTTTTCTTTCTTAATCTCTCATTCTATCTCCCAATCAATCTTTATCAGTTTCTTTCTTTCTTTCTTTCTTTCTTTCTTTCTTTCTTTCTTTCTTTCTTTCTTTCTTATTCTCTTTTCCTTTTCCTCTTTTTTCATTACGTATTCTTTTCCTATTTACTTTTTTATTGAACTCTACTTTCTCCCCCTCTCTCTCCCTCTCTCTCTCCCTCTCTATATTTCTTTCTTCTTCCCTCTCTGTCTGTCAGTAAATCTGCCTCTCTCTCTCACTCTCTCTTCCTCTTTTATTGTCTCTTTTTTTCCATCTTTTCCTCTCAACATTTTTTATTATATTTCATTATCATTCTCTTTTATTTCTTTCTCTATATTGCCCGTACAGTTGACTGGAACTGTAAAATAGTTCTATTGCATCTGTACAGATGGGTAAGCCCTCCACCATCGAGTATCATGAATATAACATCTGATGGTAAAGATAAAGTTATGCTGGAGCTTTGGGGAATGCGGAGTATCCCTTCATTGCCGTTGCCCCCGGGTCCACTCAAACCCAGAGTGGTAGCTCTTGATAGGGTCCTATCTATGGGTCAAATAGAACTGTTTGATATTTAAACTGTGGGAAAACAAATGACCTATGCGATATTGAATTATTTGAAATAAAACTGATCATTTGACAGTGTGTAAATAAATGACTGATGTTTTATTGAATTGTTAGTGATACATAGAAATACTTGAAACCATTTAACTATGTTGACTTAGTTTTAAGAATCATATATATCTAATATATGTGAATAAAACGGTGTTGAATAAGCTGTAAAGGTTGATTGCCATAAAACCAAACCAATTCAATTTTCCCCTTTTACTTGTTCACTCTTCATTGTATTTGTCTTTCTCTCTTTTCGGAGTGAATATTCTAATTCGACTCCTTGATTTGAATAGATCTGTTCAATAATTATTCAAATTCTAATGGAATACTTTAGAGGGAGAGAAAAAGCGAACGAGAGGGAGAGCGTGAGGGAGAGAGAAAGAAAGAGAAAGAGCAAGTGAGAGAGAGAGAGAGAGAGAAAGAGCGAGCGAAAGCAAGTGAGTGAGAGAGAGAGAGAGAGAGAGAGAGAGCGAGGGGGAAGAGCGAGCGAGTTCAAGTGAGTAAGAGAGAAAAAGAGCGAGTGAGAGCAAGTTAGAGAGAGAGAGAGAGAGAGAGAGAGAGAGCGATAAAAATCGAGCAAACGCGAGTAACAGAAAAAGAGTAAGTAAGAGAGAAAGAGAGAGAGAGAGAGAGAGAGAGAGAGAGAGAGAGAATGATAGCTTATATTGGTTTAAATAGCGAAGACAGGGTTGACCACTCGTGATAAATTTCAATATTCTTTCCTCAGCGATCATCAGTGGAAAAGCGATCACAGTCACCAAGCTCAGTTGAATTTTTTCTACGCAATCCTAACTTCCTACCCTCTGCCATAATCATATTTACCCCCCCTCTCCGCTCGGGTAGGATATGTCACAAGGTCAGTTTTTAAGCGGAGTTTGACAGGTTTGAATTCAGAGTTTTCCTTCTCCTAGAATAGTTGCCTCACCAAGGCTGAAGAACCTAGTCTGCCCTACTATTTACATATAGCTGGAGGGAGAATATTTGGATTCATACCTTTCCCACGAGTTTTAGTGCTATGTGAAATGCAATCAGTCAGGTCCAGGATTTGAACTCGTGTCGCCGTGTCCATATCCTGCGACGATAACCATTACACCACGGGCACCTCCACTGCCATAATAACACATCGAAAATGGAACGCGAAATACGCAGTTGAGAGGCAGAATCTTCCCTCAAAATGAAAGATATAATTGGCTCTGTGGCAACTGAGAGAACTAGTTTTGGTCTTCACTCACAATGGTGGTGGTTAAAAGATACCACAAAGAATAAACAAAGAATGGTTTCGGAAGAGATTCATCATTTTGAGGAAAGCAAACATCTCGCCATAGCTGTGGCACAACCCAAACAAGGTGCATGGACTTGGTGGGAAAACATCAAGCATAGGGTCTTCACATGGAGCGACATCAAGCAAATAGAGTCTAAACAATTAGGTTTCCTCATTAAGGCAGTTTATGACATATTACCTACACCAGTAAATTTAAAACTCTGGGTGTTAAGCACATCCAACCTTTGCAAACATGTGGGGAAATTGTTAATCTCAAACACGTTCTAACTGGATGTCAGTATTCCCTAAGAAGTTACACGTGGAGACATAATGAAATCTTAGTGATTATTGCTGAGATTGCAAAAATGTGCTGTGAAACTGTCAATAAAATTTCATGTATAAAAACATGTATACAATTTGTTAAAGAAGGAAACGTTTCGAAAACTCTACATAGAAATAGGCACAAGCCAACATTGCTGGATGGTTGCACGGACTGGCGCGTTATTGCTGACGTAGACCGACAACTCACTTTTCCAACGGAAATAACATCAACTCACCAGTGTCCAGATCTCGTCATTTGGTCAGTTAATTCAAAGAAAGTTTTCATTGCTGAATTAATGATCCCTATCGAGGTCAAGATTGACTGGGCGCATCAGTGGAAATCGGAAAAGTACGAAGACCTACGTGAACAGTGCATTACGAATGGCTGGTCAACAGACATATTTCCTTTTGGGATTGGATGTCGAGGCTTTATTTCGAACACAACCTCTACATTTTTAATCAAACTCGGACTTTCACCATCAGAGAAGAGGGAATATATAAAAAAGGTCCAAGACTGTAACTGCATCTGAACGGATATGGTATTCTTACAGATCAAACATCATCCAATAAAGTCTGGTAGTATTGTGAGATACTGCTGGGGCGACCTGGGTTAATGGTAATGATGCTTCGGCCCCGAAACTATGCCTGAACCCAGGGTCATCATCAGATGAAGACTTTACTGGAAGCAAAACTGCTTTTTTGTGGCAGTTCTTGTATAAGTTATATATATATAAATATATATATATCTGTGGCGGGATGAGTGTGTCTAAACTATCCTTAGTTATATATATATATATATATATATATGAGTGTGTGTGTGTGTTCTGTTATTTTTTGTTTTTCTATTTTTATCAAAAAGACAACATGAAAGAAGGCAAGACCATTTCTCCCCTCCATTTTGAATTCGACAAAGGAGAAACCCGCACCCCCCCCAAAAAAAACCCAAGAATATATCTAACTACATCTCCGCACGGGCAGAATGTGACAAAATTTTAGTGAAGTTTAATAGGTTTTGATTTCAGGGTTTTTTTTCGAAACTGTTTTCCATACCAATACTAAAGAGCACAGTCTACCCTACTATTTACGCATAGCTACAGTTAGAATAATTGGATTTTTATATTTCCCAGGGTTGTTAGCGATATGTGAAATGCAAACAGTCTCGTCAAGAATTCGAACTCACGTCACCGTGTCCAGTAACCATTGCACCACGAACGCCCCCTTCAAAAAGACAAGTAAACAAGATGAACATTTCTCTTGTTTATTGTAATATAAATGGAAAGGCACACCAGAAAAGCAGCAAAAATTTGCATTTAGATGCGGTATGTTTTGCCTTTTCTTCTTTTATTTACCCTGAGATGAAATCAGGACACGCATGCCTGAATTCCAGGGCTGAAATCCTCAACCATTTCTTTGTAAGTTCATGGGGAAACCTTTATTTTCTATTACCGCCCTCCATCAAGTTATCAGTCATCACTTCTTCAATGTCTTAAATGTAGTCGCTTGCTATATACTTAGTTTTTTTTAATGACATATCAACCCTTGTAGGTAATATAATGCCAAATACGCTTTATACATATATATGATTTCTAAAAGCATAGTTTTTAGAAAACGTTTTTAAATAAACCAGAGCTTATTTGTTTGCATACTGTTAAATGTTTATACATGTGATTTGTAAGTCGAAAGTTTGTTGGTAATCTTATTTTTAAATGAGTAAAAGCTAATTTGTTTGCGCACAAGTATTATTATTGTTTGCACACAGTTAAATGTTTCCAAATATTCTAACATGAATTGTTCTGGGTTAGTGATGATGATGCTTCGGTCCCGAAACGATGCCTGAACCCAGGATCATCATCTGATGAAGACTTTATTGGAAGCAAAACTGCTTTTTTTGTGGCAGTTCTTGTATAAGTTATATATATATATGTCTGTGGCGGGGTGGATGTGTCTAAGCTATCCTTAGATATATACATACATATATATATATATATATATATATATGTGTGTGTGTGTGTGTGTGTGCATTAAATGGTTCCAAATATTCCAACATGAATTTTTCTATTTGATATTAAGCCTTTGGTTTGGTTTGGTTTCTTTGTTTAATGGCATATCAACCTCTGTGGGTTATTTAATACCAAAGCCATTCTCCTAGAAGAATTGTAGTGCTACAATTTAACCCATAGCTAGGAGGATAAGGGGGTTCATACCTTTCCCAAAGGTATTTGCCCGAAAGTGAATGTAATAGCGCGACTGGAATACGAACTCGCGTACTACGATTCCGCAGTCCTTGGCTTTAACCATTACACCACGAGGGATCCCTTTATAGCCTATTCTGAAGTGTCCGATAGGAAGTGTGATCTAGTTTGAGAGTCATTCTCGGAAAGAGAATTTATTTATTCATTCATCGAGATTCTCTACAGGGCCATATTTTATCAATTTTGTGATTTTTTTCATCTATCTACGGTCTTATGTTTAATTTGAATGGGAAGTTTTCCTTTTTCTAGATTAATTACGATTTTCAGATTAAAGAGCCCAGTATGCTTTACTATTTACCACTATTGTACTCTTCACAACTGGAGGGAGTATTGTTGGATTCAAACTTTTCTCAATGATATTAGTGCTATGTAAAATGCAAACAGCTTCGTTGAGGATTTGAACTTACGTCCAGGGGTTCATTTCCAGTGGTTAGATTATGCTCTCAAGCATTCAAAACCTGAAGAATGTTGTTGAATTCAAAACCTGAAGAATGTTGTTCCAGAGGACTTGTGGCACATTGGTGCACCATTCTTCTTTTATCATCTTATCCAAGAAGTTTAGCTGGTTCTACACAAACCTTCGTAACTATAAACAAATCTTTTGCGTTCGTAGACCAACAGTTCATATCTTTAATCTTACAGGTGAGATCGACGGTAGAGTCTAGTATATGTATATATATATATATATATATATATATATATATATAGGGTGGGAAAGCAAAATATGGAATGATTTTAAAAAAACTTTTTAAACGCAATCAATCTAAATTTTTATGATTAGCTCTATTCATTTATTAAAATCCGGTCAAATCTGAGTGAGTTAGAAAAGAAATAACAAAGATTAAATGATTTGCTTAATACATAAACCAGGACAAAAAAAAAATTCGAAATAATTGTAGTTTCTTTATGGCCTCCATCAAGCCCAGACCTTATCTTCCTTGAGTACACTCTCTGGGGTGTTTTAGAAAATAAAAAAACAAATGCAACTTCCTATCAAAATATTGGTTTGCTGAAGACTGCTATTGAAGAGTAATAGAATAAAATGTCTGAAGAATTTATTTTGAAGGCATGTTAATCGTTTCGATCGCGTGCTGATACAATAATTAAACAAAATGCTGACCATTTTGGGTAAATTTACTGTTTTGCGCCTATTTTCTTATTTTATTATCTATTTCTAAAAATTAAAATTAATCTTGTTTTATAATAGAGTCGTTTATTATTATACTAGAATATTCTTAGTTTTGCTTCCGAAACCCGAATATATCTTGTTGGAGTTTGAATTGTAAAATATCACGTTCGGTTAGATTCTCTGCAGTCCAAATTTGGTTTCTTAAGATTTCAAAATATTTTATGAATTTAAATTGGCCGTTGAAAAGGAAGTTGATTCCAAACTCTGGACGAGATTCAGGTTGGTTTGGTTTGTTTTAATGGCATATCAACCTTCGTAGGTTATTTAATGCCAAAGCCATTCTTCTCGAAGAATAGTAGTGGTGGTGCTATTTAACCCATAGCTGGGAGGATAAGAGGGTTCATACCTTTCCCAAGGATATTTGCCCGAAAGTGAACGTAATAGCGCGACTGGAGTACGAACTCGCATACTGCGATTCCGCAGTCCATCGCTTTAACCATTACACCACGATGATTCAGGAGAATGTGAAGAATTTGCTAATGATAATGATAAGCCTAAAAGAGATTTTTACAGGCTATTTTGAAAATAAGATGCATGAGATCCCGATAGGAGTATACTGAAATGGACAAAGCCACAATTACTCTAGGGAGGCTACTTTTTTTTTATTGATATTAGATAGATGTATTCTTTCTGGACTTTTGCCCAGTCAGCTGGGGCTGTAGAATACACTGACTGCACCTCTGCAGAGGGGTAGAACCCACCCCCTAAGGAGTGTCCTGAAAATGACACTAAACAATCTGATGGTGAGGTTCCAGCAATGCTGGAGCTTTGGGGAATGCGGAGTACCCCTTCATTGCCATTGCTCCCAGGTCCACTCTGTCCCGGAGTGGTAGCACCTGATCAGGGTCATATCTATGGGTTAAATAGAATTAACAGCATACTTATGCTAAAATGAATTGTTTGAGTAAAACTGAATAGTTTGAAATAGAAATGACTTTTACAATTAAACCGTACTTACATTTAAACTGCGTGCTCATGTTTAACTGAATTGTTTCAAACAGAACTGTTTTTCGACATTAAAACTGTATTTACACTTAACTGAATTGTTACATATAACTGCTTGAATAGTTTGAAATGGAAATGTTTTTGACAATTAAACTGTGTACTTATGCTAAACTTAACTGTTTTCAGTAGAACAGATTATTTACATAAAAATGGATTTGGCATTAAATAACCTACAAAGGTTGATATGCCATAAAACCCAACAACAACAACAACAACTTTCTGGACTTACAGTGTAAACGTATTTAAACTAAGGAATACGGAGCCAAACTCACCCATAAACCAACAACCATCAATGCGTAGATACACGCTCGTTTAAAGAAATAATGATGTTAGGGACCGGAAGTAAGGTTGGCGCCATTTTTTCGGGGATAGAAATTAGATGTTGGCAGAGATGCATGTGCGTCTTAAACCGGATGCCCATCTTGTGGAAAAGAATGCTTATCCCCAAGCTATCGTTGGATTGAAGAGTAGTAAGAGGTTTTAAGAGTCAAAGATTTGTAATTTCTGTTTGACTCTGACTGAGATGTAGGCATTCACTCGCATCTATACTTAAGCGGTGTTCCGAAAGTAATGCCTCCACCTGATTATCACGGAAATAGCAACAGATAGTTTGGTTTGGTCTGGTTTGATGGCTTATCAACCATTGTTGGTTATTTAATGCCAAATCCTCTTTATTCATATTTATTGAATATATAAGATTTGGTTTGGTTGGATTGGGTTTTATGGCATATCAACCATTGTAGGTTATTTAATGCCAAATCCTCTTTATTCATATTTATTGAATATATAAGATTTGGTTTGGTTGGGTTAGGTTTTATGGCATATCAACCATTGTAGTTTATTTAATGCCAAATCCTCTTTATTCATATTTATTGAATATATAACATTCGTAAACATTTTGTTGATAACATCTTTAAACGAGCCTGAACTCAGTTTTTGTGCAGAGTTAAATGGGACATTGGCCTAATGAGTAGAGTGTCCGCCAATGGTCCTGGAGACCGGGGTTCAATTCATACCCCACCAAATGGTACTTGATGCCGCCTTGCTTAATACTCAGCATTATAAGGATCAAGTGTAAAGGGGAGCAATCCAGAGAATGGAGTAGCGCCCTTCCCTACATCTTGGTGTAGTAGCTATTGAAAAGGGAGCCTTGGGTCACCCTCGACTACGGTCGCCAAGTTTACTTTACTTTATATATATGAAAGAGTATGTACCATTGGCCTAATGAATAGAGTGTTTGTCTGTGATCCGCGAGATCGGGGTTCAATCCCAGGTCGAGTCATAGCAAAGACTCAAAACATTGGTACTAGATGATGACTGGCTTAACACTAACCATTATAAGGTATTGATCAAGGGTTAAGTGGAGCAATCCAGGGAAAGAAAAAGTACCCTTCCATACACCTAAGTGTAGTAGCTATTGAAGAGTGAGCCCTTGACGACGGTCGCCAACTTTACATATATGATTTGTAAGTTTGTTGGTAATTTCATTTTTAAATGAGTTAGAACTGATCTATTTGCATATTAGTATTGCTATTGTTTCTACACAGATGGTTTTATTTATTGCTATCTAACACTAACAATTCAATTCAATGTTAATCATTTTTTGCAGACAGTGAAATGTTTACATGTATTGCTATGTATGGCCCACTAATCACTCATTTGCTCACTGTCAAAATAATTGCTATGTTGAACCAAAAATTCAATTTAGGCACACAATTAAAAAGTTTCAAGTATTGCTAATTATCACTAATCTATTCAACATTACTCATTCGTTTGCACACAGTTAGTTTCAAGTATTGCTATGTATCACTAACAATTCAATTAGAAATAAATTTGTTTACAGGCAGTTACATGCTCAAACAGTTCTATTTCTAACAATTCGATTTGACATAAGTTATTTGTTTGCTCACAGTCTAAATGTCAAACAGTTCTACGTGACCCATACATAGGACTTTATCAGGTGCTATCACTCAAGACCTGAGTGGACCTGGAAGCGATGGCACTAAAAGGGTACTCTGTATTCCCAAAAGATACAGTATGACTGGAGCCTAACCATGAGATAGTTTAGTGTAATATCCAGGACACTCATCGGGGAAAGACTTCTTACCCTTCTACTAAGGTGCAATCAGTGTATTCAACAGCTCCAGCCAACTGGGCTCAACAACAGATACTGGGAGCACAGTATCTTTTCCTATAGTCGCAACCCTTAGCAATGGATTTCCGTCAGCGATGGATAAGAGCCGGCATGCTGCTCTCGTCGCTCCGAAAGTAATGCATCCTATTTTGTCTCACAATGTCAAAGACGGATGTGTGTTGATTCGTGTGTTATGTTGAAGAATGTATCGGTACCGACTCGTGGTTCGAACTCTGATCTTCAGCTAACAAACACAAGTGTTGAAATGGGTTGCGTTTCTGTGGTTCACGTGACTAGAAATGGTGGATACATAAATGGGTCAAACTGAGGTCTGACGAGAGACAAATACTTATGTCTGACGCTCCCCTTTTTAGAGGAATGCTGACGGGGCCTGAGGCATTTTTGGAGCTACCAGACGTGCCTGGGCTGCGGCCTTGCGCCTTGACCTACCTAAAAATAGGCCTTCTGCTACACTCGTCCGATTGGTCGGACGTATGACAAACACCGACAAATGCGTAAGCACACTCTTTGAGCTTTATTTAGCTGGGACACACTTTGGTCAGCCGTGTTGGTCGGTACACGGATCTGGTCGGGTGTCTCCTGGTTACGCAGGTAATCGGTCAATGCCGTCTGACATGAATTCTGGTAGGCCGGCATTTATCGGGCGCGCCAAGACCGACATCACCGAGCCTCAGAGGGCTGTTCCCCAGGCTCTAACCCTTCTTGGAGGGACTAGGTTTATTGCTTGACGCGTGAGGCACTCCTTTTTTTAGGGGAATGCCGAAGGGGCCTGATGCTCGCCTGGCGTGTCTGGGTTACGCCCGGACCCACCAACAACAAAGACTTGTGTCACACTCGTCCGGTCGGTGGGACGTTCGACAAATATCGACACATGTGTATGCAATATAGAGGTGAAATGTAACACCGCGAGTTAGTATTATTTAGCATTCTATACTCAGTATACTCGACATTGCTCGAGAGTGAAGAAATTTTAAATATCAGCCAAAATTACCCTCCTTACAGAACATCACTAAAGTGGCGACAAAGAATACTTCCGAACATTACAAAAGTGGTGAAAATTTTAGTTTCGAACATTATAAAATCAATCATGGGTCACATGTGACCTGTTGAGCTTTTTGAATGGTTCGTCTTTACTGAAGAGAAAAAAAATCAACTTTTCTTAATTTCTGAGGCAGACATATATGCGTATGGTAGTTACATAATAAATCGGAAATATTTTTTTTTTTTGTAGTGTAGCATTCAACTTATGTCCTGAGCCGTTAAACAAGTGGAGAAATACAATGATTAACCAGTTTGATTGACAACCGTTGAGCTTGAGGTTAGTCTGAGACCACAACTCTCATTGGATGGTTTCATTCGGATGACCAAAACAGCTGTAAAGTTAGAATAAGTGAATTAGTGAGAAACTGTCAACGATTGGTTGAAAGTTCCACTTTGCTCTTTAACTCCCTGTTTAGGCTGCAGCGAGTAATGAAGGGAAAAATCATCAACCAATAGAAAGTAAATATGCTCATCAAATTGTGTTGTGATTCCTCATCATCAAATAAGAAAAAAAAAGTGGCAATACAAGAAAGAGCAAAGCTACCGAGACAACAAGACGAGGCGACCGTAAATGAGACGAAGTGAAGAACGAACCCAAGTGAGGTGAGGAGATGAGAGCTGACGAATCGGAGAGCAAGGCATACATATATATAGATCGGCCGACCAAAGGGATATACAACACAGTCTTTTCTAGTGAAAATGGTTGCGGTAGTGTCAACAAAAAATTAGCTTGAAGTTTATTGTTGTGTGACCCACCTGATTATGAATAATGTCTCATGCAGGCAGCTTCTTAGAAATATCGTTAATGTCTGTGTTCGATAATGAGAAAAAAGCTTAGATTTTGCATACAGGCGTCAGTAGGCTCTCTGAACAAATCATTGATTGATTCAGGGTTTGGTTGATTGTTTGATTGATTTAAACCGTATGCCAAACTGTCTAAGGTTATTTTATGCCTAGAAGCTAGGGAATCTTATTCATTGTAGGATTATATATATAATTTTTGAACAAATCTATTTGACACATTAATGGGTACTGCCAGTCCAGGTTAGCGCGAAACTGTGAGTAACGGTAATGAAGCGGAGCCCGACCAACAGGATTTGAACCGCTTCACCGCTTCTATTTTATCGACGATAACCGTTACACTAACATTTTATTGAAATGAGAATTTTAAGAGAAATGTAAAGGACGGACTGGTTGAGATCTTTGGATATACTTTCTCGAACCTTCTTTTGCTGGTTTGGTTTGGTTTCTTTGTTTTAATGGCATATCAACTCTTTTTAGGTTATTTAATGCCAAAGCCATTCTCCTAGAAGAACAGTAGTAGTACTATTTGATCCATAGCTGGGAGGATAAGGGGGGTTCATACCTTTCCCAAGGGTATTTGTCCGAAAGTGAACGTAATAGTGCGACTGGAGTACGAACTCGCGTACTACGATTCCGCAATCTATCGCTTTAACCATTACACCACGAGGACACCCCCTTCTTTTGCTGGGATTTCATTTAAAAAAATAAAGGTTTTAGAATCGACTCAAGATAAAACATGTAAATAATTTTTGTTTTGATACTTCAAATAGTTGGTTCCATTTCACTTGGTACAAATGCTTTTGGAAAAGGCATGAACCTAACTATTCTCATATACCAAAGAGGCAATATCTCATCAACAAAAGCATTGTTACCATACGCATAATGAAGACATGGACTGCTATTGGCAGTTCATCGATAATCCCGTACCAGTACTACACTCTGTGTAATATTACGGACGGGCGCCGTCATTAAATTGCGATGTTCACAAGGTTAAAGAACATTCGAGCACATCAGCTGTCATCAGTCATTGGGTACAAAGGTCTGACGATCAAAAAATGTCACGAACCTCGCTCGTGCTGGCAGAGTGACCTGTAGAGAAAAAGCGTGATTTTAATATAATCGCGCGTGAACTTTCACGTGTTGCACAACTGTTCCACTGATGAGCATCGAACCTTCAGGAACCTTCGAATTGATTCCATCAAATAGCTATCTAAGAAAATCAAGAAGCGAAATTTTGGGAGTTCAAGACAGGTTTTCGAACAGGTTTCAACAGAGGCGCACGCCGCACGCCGCATGTCATATAGAGACCAGCCTATCATAGCAATCCAACTGATATGATAAACATCTACAGGCCGACGATAAAAACGCCGCCATCGCCAAGAAGAGGAAGGTGAACCTTTTCTACGAACGCTAGCTAAAGTGCACAGAGAGAAAGAGTGATAAAGAAAGAAGACGTTTGATAGCGACAAAAAGAAGAGAAGGCGAGGAAGAACGCTATAGAACGAACTTTTTAACAATAGTCCGTTGTAATTACCGAAAATAAAACGACTACTATTTTCTTCCTTGACATTCAAGTTTCAAGTGTTTCTTTTCTGTGAATTCATTTCTTTTTATCAGATACAACGCTTTAATTTTTCTGGTCCTATACTACATACGATTGCACCTCTTAGGTTCTGAAGAAACACTAAAAAAAAGCTAGATAGGAAATACCCAGGGATGCTGCTGCCGTTTTAAACAAATCCTGGAAGCAGCACCCCTAAAACAGCAGCTCTATAGCCTCTCATATCACAAACTATCAAAACATGTTGGAAATATCTGGTAAAGTAAAGATGAATCCATTAGTGACTTCTACACATGGACATACCAGTAATAACTTATCATTAAAAACTTACGTTCATCAACTCTGTGCGGACACTGGATGCAGTGTAGAGGACCTGCCAAGAGCAATACCTGATTTGGGGCGGATGACGAGAGAGTCAAAGGAATCCGGGCTATCAGGATGATTTAATAATAATGATGATTTCTTCCTCTTGTTATAGTTAAATAGTGAGGCAGCCTGAGCCCTTTAACCTTGTTATAGCAACCGAACTTGGAGAAGGAAAGACTCTAAATTCTAACTTGTTGTAATCCACTTAAAAATTGACATTGTGTCGCAACCTTGCTTGTGGTGGAGGGGTTGAGTAAATGCATAAAAGAAAGAAAGAAAGAAAGAAAGAAAGAGCTATTTATCTATCTATCTGATGGAGAGAGAGAGAGAAAAGAAAAAACAATTTAAAAAAGAAAGAAAGAAAAATTAAAGAAACAGAGAGAGAATGAAATACATAGATAGATAGATACAAAAAGAGAAAAACAGTTTAAGAAAGAAAGAAAGAAAGAAAGAAATAGATAGATAGATAGATAGATAGATAGATAGATAGATAGATAAAAACAATTTAAGAGAGAAAGAAAGAGAGAAACTAATAGATAGATAAAAACAATTAAAGAGAGAAAGAAAGATAGATAGATAGATAGATAGATAGATAGATGGATAGATAAAAACAGTTAAAGAGAGAAAGAAAGATAGATAGATAGATAGATAGATAGATAGAAACAATTAAAGAGAGAAAGAAAGATAGATAGATAGATAGATAGATAGATAGATAGATAGATAGATAAAAACAATTAAAGAAAGAAAGAAAGAAAGAAAGATAGATAGATAGATAGATAGATAAAAACAATTAAAGAAAGAAAGAAAGAAATAAAGATAGATAGATAGATAGATAAAAACAATTAAAGAAAGAAAGAAAGAAAGAAAGAAAGAAAGATAGATAGATAGATAGATAGATAGATAGATAGATAGATAGATAGATAAAAACAATTAAAGAAAGAAAGAAAGAAAGAAAGATAGATAGATAGATAGATAGATAGATAGATAGATAGATAGATAGATAAAAACAATTAAAGAGAGAAAGAAAGAAAGAAAAGCTATTCCGGATATGTATTCTTGGACAACTGATCAGAAAGTCTTACAGACAGAACCTCACCTCTCTCAGAACTGTATTCTCGTGGCCTCTGCACTAAATTTAATTTGAAACTGTCACTATTTTTTTTTTTTTCATCGAGAGTTCTACTCGTCAGATTCTCTTGTAAATGCCATATTGGTACACATTTTGGGGGGTTATTTATTTATTTATTTTTTGTCATTTTCTCCTCCAACTTTTTTGGTTCTGGTTTTCAGCTTCTCAAATTGTGATTCACTTCCTGTTTATTTGTTGAACTTTTTCTTTTTCTTTTTAAATCATCAGCAGAACATGTTGAAGCTAACTTTAACATAATGGAAGATAGCTAAAAGTTATATTAAGGGCCCTATACATGGGTACAATTGCTCACATGCACAGCCTATCAGACCTATCAGACCTCCTACTTCTCCTCCTCCTCCTTCTTCTTCAAATTATTATTAATATTATAATTATTATTATTCACACATTAGAGTTTTTCACATCAGCGTTTGCTGATGGTCTTTCACTGGAGATTGAGTGACAGCAAGTCTCCTCAAGTCTCCAGGACTCTTCTCAGTATTCTGACCGTTTTCAATAATGCTGTAGTTTGGATGGTCTCCCCTCGGCTGCCCACTTCCAAATTCTCCAGGCCCTTTAATTTTCCTGTAGTTACCGTGCCAAAAGTATCAATCACAATTGGTATTATTGTCACCTTCATGTTCCATTATCATTATTCTTTTGAGATTTTTACCATCAGTGTCAGCAGATGGTTTCTCACTGGAGTTTGAGTGATAGCAAGCCTCCTCAAGTCTCTAGGACTCTTCTCAGTATTCTTTCCGATCTTAATATTGCTGTCGTTTGGATGGTCTCTATTTGTCCTCTTATTTCCAAGTCCTCCAGTCCCATTATTAATCCTTTGGTAACTGCATGAAGTGCATCAATTACAATTGGTGTCACCGTCACTTTAATGTTCCATAGATTTTTTTCAGTTCTCTGGCAAGGTCTCAGTAGTCATCTCGCTTTTCCTTTTCTTTTTTGTTTTATCCTGTTATCAACAGGAACGGCAAGGTCCACAAAAGTTCTCTTTTTTGTTGACTATCACAATGGCTGGTCGTCTTGCTGAGGTTAGGTGTATTATAATAATTATTATCATTACTTGTTATTTTTCTTCTTCTTCTTCTTGTTTTCTGGTATTTTTTCTAATTCTTCTCGTTGTTGTTGTTGTTGTTCTTCTTCTTCTTCTTTTTCTTCTTCTTCTCATTATTATTATTATTATTAATATTGTTGTTGTTGTGGTGTTGTTGTTATCTTATACTTGTTTTCGTTCTTCGTCGTCGTAGGTGTTCTTTTTTTGTTTTTCTTTGGTTTCTTTGTTTAATGGCATATCAACCTTTAAAGGTTATTCAATGCCGAAGCCAGAAAAACAGTAGGGGTACTATTAACCCATAGCTGAGAGGATAAGGGGGTTCATACTTTTCCCAAGGGTATTTGCCCGAAAGTGAACGTAATAGAGTGACTGGAGTACGAACTCGCTTACTAAGATTCCACAATCCATCGCTTTAACCATTACACCACGAGGATACCCCCCGTTCTTTTTTGTTATTTTATTCCCCATTGACTTTAAAACAAAAAGATGAACAAATACTTGGACTTTGCCTAAAAGCTGAAAAACCATGGAACATGAAGGTGTCGGTGCGCCTGGAACGGTCCCCAAACTTTCGGAAAATAACTGAGGAGATTGAAGATCAGAGGAAAAATCGAGACTATAAAAATTACAGAATTGTTGAGATCGGCAAGAATACTCAGGAGAGTCCTCTAAACTCGAGGAGACTTGCTGTTAATTATACTTTTGTGAAAAACTACTAACCAAAATTGGTATAAAAAGATCATAAGCTGCGAAACTAAAATAATAATTGTAGTAAAGTTGGCAACCGTAGTCGAGGGCTACCCGAAAGCTCCCTTTTTTATAGCTAATACACCGAGGTGTAGAGGAGGGCGCTACTCCTTTCCCTGGATTGCTACACTTTACCCTTGATACGTACCTTATAATGGTGAGTGATAAGTAAGGAGGTATCAAGTACCACTTTTTCAGTCTTTAGAATGATTCGACCTGAGATTGAACCCAGGTCTCCCGGCATTGGCAAACACTCTATTACTAAGCCAATGGGCTGGTATAATAAACAACAAAAAAGAGAACCTGCTGAATAGTGGACTTTGCCGTTCGGGAAGACCTCAGGGTGAAAATTAAAAAAAAAAATGAAAAGAGATACAAGTACTTGCTCGAGAAACGTAGAAGTTTAGGAACATGAAGGTGACAGTGATACCGATTGAAGTTTGTGTGCTCGGAACGATCTCCAAAGGGTTGGTAAGGGAGCTAGAAGGGTTAGAAATAGGTAAATGAATAGAGACCATCCAAAATACAGCATTTGTTGAGGTCGGCCAGAATACTGAGAAGAGTTTTGGAGACCTGCGGTGACTTGCTGACATTCAAACTCCAGGGAAAGATCCTCAGCTAACGCTGGTATGACAAACACGCAAGGAGTAAAGTAAAAATTTTGGACCGTCGTCAAGGGTGACCTGAAGGCTCCCTTTTCAATAGCTACTTCATTTAGGTGTAGGGGAAGGCACGACTCCTTTTCCTGGATTGCTCCACTTTACCCTTTATATATAACTTATAGTGCTGAGTGTTAAGCAAGAGGTATACTCTGGCCTTCCTCAGGTGTGCCCTGTTTATCCATATTTACCAACCCCTCCGCTCGGGCAGGATATGACACAAGATCAATTTTTAAGCGGAGTTTAACAGGTTTGAAGTCAGAGTTTTCCTTCTCTCAGACTAGTTGCCACACAAAGGCTGAATAACCTAGTCTGCCCTACTATTTACCCATAGCTGAAGGGAGAATAATTGGATTCATACCTTTCCCAAGGGTATTAGTGCTATGTGAAATGTAATCAGTCTCGTCCAGGATTTGAACTCGTGTCGCCGTGTCTAATTCCTACGACGATAACCATTACACCACGGGCACCTCCGTTTATCTAGACATAGAAATGATTCAACCTGTTGAATCATTTTTAAAATTTAGACAACTAATAAAGGTAACTGTGATACAAACAGTTGTTGCTGCTCTTTGAATGACCCAAAAAAGCCTGAAAAAGAAACTGGGAAAACTGGAGATCAGAGGAAGATCTAGACCATAGTTAAGTTGAAATTACCAAGAATACTTTGGAGAGTTCTGGAGAACCTTTAGAGAAAAACCACAGTTAAACATTGTGTAAAAAACTCGCACCGAGTTAAGATAATAAGTAAATGTGAGATTCTTAAAACTGAAAAATAAATGTGTCTTTAAAACTACATTTAGACCCATATAAATTAGAGTACTCAGAATAAAGAAGAGAGGTACAGACAAACACAGTACAAAGATTCTGGATAGTTTTTGTTCATAAGAGATTTTTTAAAAGATTGCACTATGCATAACTGTTCATCTACTCAAGAGAGTTTTATCAATATAAAAGAAAATTAGATATCATATAACAACAGATATTTATGCAAACAGAATACATACGAGTATATTCACTACTTTCCCTTAACCTTGTTCATGGAAAATGACCCAGTAAGAGATTGCACTAAATAGAAAGCGAAAGGAGATAATAATAATAATAATAATAATAATAATAATAATAATAATAATAATAAGAAGAAGAAGAAGAAGAAGAAGAAGAAGAAGAAGAAGAAGAAGAAATAATGATATAGAAAAGAACTAATAAACGTTAAAAAACCAATAATAATAATTATGATAATTAGATGAAGAAGAAAAACAACAACAATAACAAAAGCAATAAGCAATAAAATAATGAAATAACTAATAACTCATGAAAGAAGAAGAAGAAGAAGAAGAAGAAGAAGAAGAAGAAGAAGAAGAAGAAGAAGAAGAAGAAGAAGAAGAAGAGCAACAACAACAACTCATGAAATAGGAAAGAACAAATGAAGAAGAAGAAGAACAACAACAACAACCAATGAAATAAGAAAGATCTAAAGAAGAAGAAGAAGAAGAACAACAACAACAACCACAACAACAACAACAACGACTAATGAAATAAGAAAAATCTAAAGGAGAGACAACAACATCAGCAACAACAAACGAACAAGCAAATATCTAATGAAGAAAAAGAACAACTGCAACTAATGAAATAGAAAAGGTCTAAAGAAGAAGAAGAAGAAGAAGAAGAAGAAGAAGAAGAAGAAGAAGAAGAACAACAACAACAACAACAACAAGTCTTGAAATAGGAATTATCTAAAATAGAAGAAGAAGAAGAAGAAGAAGAAGAAGAAGAAGAAGAAGAAGAAGAAGAAGAAGAAGAAGAAGAAGAAGAGCAACAACAACAACAACAGCAGCAACAAATGAAATAGGAAATATCTAAAGAAGAAGAAGAAAAAGAAAAACTGCAACAATATCTACTGAAATAATGATAATCTAAAGAAGAAGAAGAAGAAGAAGAAGAAGAAGAAGAGGAAGAAGAAGAAGAAGAGCAACAACAACAACAACAACAAACGAACTAGCAAAGATCTAATGAAGAAGATGAACAACAACTAATTAAACTGGAAAGATCTAAAGAAGAAAAAGAAGACAAAGAAGAATAAGAACAACAACAACAACAACAACAACAACAAAGAATGATGATAAAAATGTCAGAGAACGAGGAAGAACTAATGAAAGAAGAAAGAAAAATGAAGGAAAATTGTACCATAAAGTCTAACATTGTGTGTGAAATGAAACCCACGAATAAAGCACTTGATATGACTTTTGTTACATTCCAATTATGTTAACGTTAGCTTGAACATGTTGTGTTGATCATAAAAAGAAAAAAAAAGGTACAGCGAGTAAAGATAAACTGAATCACGAATTAAGAAGCTGAAAACTTGGAGAAAAACATAAAACAACGTTGGAGAGAAAAATGCTTGGCAAAACTCTAATATTATTGCAATTACTAGAAATGGCAACGAGTAGCAATCGGAGTTAAAATGAATGACACTTTAAGTGATAAGGCAAGAGAAATGGCAGCAAGTGCTGCACTTCGTGAATTTGGGATCAGACGTCCCGGAATAATTTTTTTGATCATTTGTTATACGAGGATAAATTTTTCAAAATCTCTATAATTTTCTTTTTTATAAGAAAAGGAAAGTAAAAGAGGTTTTAAAATCGTTCTGTCTTTCTTTTTTTTTTTACAGGGTCGAGCTTTCTTTTCGTTTATCAACTTCAGAAAAAGCTTTTGGATTTTAACTTTTTCCAACGTCCTTCTCCCTTTGGCAAGTTAAACTGTAAAAATAGGAGAGTTGTGTTTTATGAAAAAACAATATTGGGTACAAACCAGTTTGTTGTTTCATAAAGAAATTATTACATCAACTCTGCCAAACCTTGTTTCCCAAAACCAATCCTCATGCTGATATATATATATATATATATATATATATATATATATATAATTAACTTAAATCGCGAGTCGGAATTCTCCTACTAAAGTTTCACCTCAACGGATCATTAGAGAGTCTCTCACCGACCGACGAGAAAGGAGAAACCACCATTTTTTATATTCACCAAAAACCTACTCAGCTTAAAATTTACACAACAAAAAATAAATAAATAAATAAATAAAATAAACAAAAAACCTTACTTTTAATATCTAGTTTATTAAAAAAAAAAAAAAAAAAAAACCTCTGGTATAAATACGTAGAAACCTATCTCTAATTATAAAGTAGCCACCCCCTTTTGTGTTTACAACTGTTTAAAAGCTCCGACCTTCGGTTTAACATATCCCTACTTTTACAAGAAGCTATTTCTAATTTTTCCTCATTGCAAAGCAAACAGTCCCTGTCACCAGCCCTATATTTAAGGCATTTCTTTATCACTTCCCATTTCAGAATTGGATCTATTCCTTTTTTATCTTTGACCTCCCCACAAATATATATATATAGTAAGTTGGTGACCGTAGTCAAGAGCGACCAGATGGCTTCCTTTTCAATAGCTACTACACCGAGGTGTATGGGAGGGCGCTACTTCTTTCGCTGGATTGCTCCACTTTACCCTTGATACGTACCTTATATTGCTGAGTGTTAAGCAAGGAGATATCAAGTACCAGTTTTAAAGTCTTTGGTATGACGCGACCTGGGATTGAACGCAGGCCTCCCGGACCATTGACGAACACTCTACCCACTTGGCCAATGAGCGGTTGTATATATATATATATATATATATATAAATCATAGAGTGTTCGCCAATTGCCCAGGAGAACAGATTTCAATCACAGGTCAAGATTCAAAAAATGATACTTGATGCCTCCTTACTAAACACTCAGGATTATACATGGATCAAGGATAAGTGGAGCAATCCAGAGAAAGAAGTTGCGCCTTTCCCTACACCTTGGTTTAGTAGCTATTGAAAAGAGAGCCCTTTGATTTACCCTCGACTAAGGTCGTCAACTTTACTTTTAGTTTTTAAAAAATCAGATCATTTGAGATGTGTAGGATATTTCAGAAAAATTGATATTATTTCGTAATTTAATAATTTGACCAATTCTCGTTCAGATGATTTCAAATTTTAACAGCATGTGTAGAAACAGCTCAAAATTTTATGTTTAATGTTTAAACACCTTTTCTTTTCGATCGAATGGCATTTCTATGCATTAAACATCAAAGTTTGAGTTTTCAACACACGTTTTTAAAATTTGAGATCATTTGAAAAAGAATTGCTCAAGTTATTAGATTACGTAATCATATCAGTTTTTCTCTTAGACTATATATATATATATATATATATATATATCCACGAGGTTTTTGTCATTACTTAGAATAGTCGGACTATTGACCTCATCTTTATTGTTATACTTAGAACGTTTCGGCCGATATGTCCTTCGGTCTTCATTAAAAGTTTGATGTCAAACTCGGAAGTCCACACTGAATATCGAACTGAAGCCTTTATTTGAACAACAGGGGTGTCACACAGTCGTCTATCACGACCCCCGGCGAGGCATTGGTCCAATGAAGGATCAAATCTTGGCTTGTCCGGCTATCTGCCCACGTTGTGTTCTTTAGTTCTTGACAACCGAAATAGCCCATCGTTAATCGCCAAATAAATCAGACAGGGTTGACCATTCAGGAAAAAATAAATTGAAGTCATTACGCCAGAGACAAAACACAGGGTGTTGAATAATTAATAAAAAGTTTAGTTTAAAAAAAAAACCCAAAACAAGTCCATTTCTTTTAAAAGAATGCCGTTACATACAAGACTCTTCTTTTCCAAGTGTAGTAAAGGGATTCAAAGACCTGGCCCCTTTTGTCTTTGCAGTTAGTCTAGTCTAGTAGTCAGCACGACTTTTCGCTAAGCAAATTCACTTAGCAGTTCTCAGTACGACTATCGATTCTCTCACGTCAGCTTTCCGTTACTAAATCGTGGTTCTCAATATCAGTCTCAGAAGGTCTGGTTCAAGGTTCAAGTGCGGAGCGTAAGGGATTCACTCTGCCGACTCTTGTCTGCTGTATCTATTGTCTGTCGTCTGCTTCTCTGCAGGGAAAAATCTCGGCTTTTTTATAATTCTTTTTTCCTATTTCTAAGTGGGCGTATATGATCAACGGTTTTCTTCGAAATTAGATTTCAGTAATTAATTTCCATCAATGCTTGCTTATCTCCCACTTCAACGGTGACTCTCAGTGACTGTTTCTCAAAGCAGAAGGGATTTCCTCCCATTTCCACGTGTCGGCTAATGTAGCGTCTCCCCGCAGTGGGCAGCCTTCTCTGTCACGTGACTAACACGTCACGTTGCACAAGTCACACAGCTCATTGTAAGGGTATGAAATTTTCCCAAGAAAACTCATATCCGCACCTGGTTCGCGATTGACCCCTTTTATTTGACCTTATCTGGCCAGCTTGTCATTGTTTTGGCTTGGCTGTTTTCAGTGACACAATTAGTACTATTCAAATTATTTAGAAAACTTTCTCTTTCTCTCTTTTCTCTTTCGGGTTAGGAAAAACAATTCCCATATTTCGCTTTTCTACCTAGCCAAATATTAAACAATATTTCTTGCTTTCCCATTTTGACAACGTATTGGGTCATTCTTTATTCATTTTATTCTTCTAAAATCTTTGTCAATAATTTTTTCTTCTATTAAAATCATTCTCAGGTTTCCCTCGCTTCAGGCCTCCGTCGCATCACTTCACTATGTTAATAGAGGTAGACTGTTCCAATTCTGTTAAACATGGCGGGCACAAGTGTTTAGATATAGTAAGGATTCTTTTTGTTATTACTACATGTTGTTGGGATTGAACCTGCAACCTCCAGATCATTTCAAACAGAAATCACTTGAACAATAAAAGTGATGTCAGTAGTCCGAATATTCTTAGTAATAACCATTATCGAGCTTCATTACTGAATATTTAGACAAGTAATCATGTTTTTCTATTGCTATTTCAAAATTTGATGAATTAATTACAAAGTATTTGACCAATTTACAGTCAAGTGGTGATGAAGGCAACGGTACAAAGCAGGTCGCTGAATTGAAGCAATGCTGAGCTTGTTAAGTAATCAAATGGGTGACATCAGGTGCTGTGAGCAACCTTAGGCCTGTGTGTGACACCAAGGAAAGTTCAATGAATAACCAGACATTCGACTGGCAAGAAAACTGTTGTATCGTTGGTTCAATAAAGGTATTCCACAGGTACAAGCCGAAGAGTTGACAAGTCTATCAGAGAGCGATTAACGCTTTTTTCCCCTGAAGTAGTCAGACACCGTCCATTTATATCTTTACCGGTGTCATACTAAAAAGAGTTCCTGAGTGTATAGTTCCGGTATAACAATAACTTTGTTGATTCGGGCGATTAGGATGGCTTTTTAGGCGATCGGAAGAATGAAAAATGCATTAAATGTAAAATTATTAAGTGATGCTTGCAGTTTGTTGATCCATAAATGAAGAGACATTTACTTTGGATATGTTAGAATGTTAAACATATTTCCCCTTTTCATGTAACTTCATCAAACATAATTCAAATGGCTTCTTGCTCGTAGGATTTCTTTAATACAATCACATATACACACACATATACACACACACACACGCAAACATACTAGCCCAGTTAGCTGGTACTGTAGAATACACCGACTGCATCTCTGCAGATGGGGTAAGACCCCCACCTCAATGAGTGTCCTAGATATGACATTAAACAATCCGATGGCCATGTTCCAGCCTTGGAGATGTGTGGAATGCAGAGTACCCCTTCATTGCCATCGCTCCCTGGTCCTATTACTAAATAGAATTATCAATGTTGGAAAGCAATTCTTGAACCCATTTAACTGCGTGCACACAATGATTTTTTTAATAGATAACAGAAATTGAAACCTTAACAATAATGCCACCTAAAAGCTATTCACTTAGAAATTACATATATATATATATATATATATATATAAACATGATTTGGTATTAAATAACCCTCAAGTATTGATATGCCATAAAATACAACCAAACTAAACGACGACGATTTTAACAAAGTTGTAAAATTTACTATCATAAAAATGATTGAAAAAAAACCCCAAGACGTTTTGGAAAATATCACGTCGGTAATAGAAACCTATAAAAACAAATGGATATAACAACTCTAAACACTGCCTCCAAATGGCTTTAACATCAATATAAAGCACCCTTAGAACACTGCTATTTAATAGAACGCTCATACGTTTTGTCACATAAGCGTCCGAATAAATAAATACCTCAGTCAAATGTTTAACTGAAACAGTGTCTGTTAATTTGAAACATTTCCCGTACAAGCTTAACAAATTCCTCCTACATGTTTATCTCACCGTCGAGCGGTCACGATATGTAGAGAACATACAATGATATGTTCCAAAAATAATTCTTCTTCAACGAATGAATATGCAACGTTACTGGTTATTTTTTCAGTTTCTTTTGTGAGAAGGCAACTAATTTAAATATAACATACCATGATATGTGAAACGTACATATAATGTTCATAAAATATATACATAGAACATAGGAATCCCAAAACACGAAAAACACTTACGACTTCTTAGTTCAGGTACGAAACTTTTTATTACCTTTGAGTTAAAAGTTTTTTCGACATAAGGAGAGAGGCACAATCTTTCTATGCTGGCTTTTCCACCTCTCCCTCCCCCAACACGTGTGGCACCCGCCACAAGGTCACTGCGAGCTAGCGAAAGTCACCCTTCTTCTTCGGACCATTAGACTCAACTAACTGACTTTTTTTCAAAATCCCAAAAATCCTTCGTGCGCGCTTACGGTGCATGACGTCATTCACATCCCCAAGTCACAATTTTATATCTGGGATTTTTATTTCGACATCTGTGAACGACACATCCTGCGCTCAAGTTTGCACCTTACTAATCCATGTGCTGAGCCGAAAGGTTCTCAGCCTAACTAAACCCAGAGGCAAGATATATAAAATGAAATTCCTCGGCCATTATATTACATAAATATGGGGAATCACCACGGCATTGTACTTGTTATTCTTAACTGTGACATCGTAGTAAGCGATTTTGAAATCTAATTGCGGTATTGCGTTCACTTTCGGACTAATGCCCATAAGAAAAGTATGAACTCTCTCATTCCTCCAGTTATATGTTAAATAGTATCACCACTGTCTTCTACAATGATGACTATGGCAATAAATAACCCACAAAGTTTGATATACCTTTAAACAAAGAAAACCAACCAAATTCTTTTAAACCCTCCTAAAAAATTTTCACCACAAAATTTTCTTTCTTGATGATCACCTCTCATCATCATCATCATGTCATGTCATCAGCAAGGATATCCCTGACCCTCTCTCTTCATCCCTCTCTATCGTCCATCAGGTCTTCAGGGCTACATCCTGTATCGGCACAGAGCTGCTGTATGGAGGTTCGAGCTGGCCGTCCTGCCTTTGCTCATCCATGTGAAGAGGTCCACAGGAGTACATCACTTATGAGGTCGTCCCTTCTTCTTGGTCTGCTTCGTCTAATTTTGATAGTTTTCGTGATGGGTGGTAATTGGCAGTACAGTTGCTGCCTTGTGGGGTGCTGCCTTGTGGGGTGCTGCCTTGTGGGGTGCTGCCTCCATTACTTGTTCAATATTGCTCGCAACATTCTTGTGTAGCTGCCGTCAAGCTTTTTCTCCATACGTTTAGTTAGCGCCCAAGTAGTGCATCCATATAGCAGTATCAACACGATCGCTACTTGGAAGAAACTGCGTTTCATTTTATCGATCAGGTCTGACTTCCATATGACCGATAACTTATCGGTAGCTATCCACGCCTTTGCTAGTCGCGTGTTGATGTCTGTCTCGGTTGATGAGACACTTCTTCCTAGGTGGGTGAACTTGTCAACTAGTTTCAGAGAGCTACCGTTTAGTGGGGGGATGTCACCTGGTTGATTAAACGCATATATTCCGTGTTGTCTGCATTGACGTGGAGGCCAATACCTGCTTCGGCTCGTTCCAGACTAGTAGCAAGGTTTCGGCTTGGGCGGTTGCATTTGCCAGAAGCCCTATGTCATCGGCGTAGTCGGCGTCGTTAATTGTTTTTGCGGGGTACCTTCTGCTGATCACCTCAAGGTTAAACTAATTATGACTAATTTTAGAATATTTAATTGCGAATAAATATTCAAATATGTCGTGTTATTTTTGCTCCTCTTATTATATATATATATATATATATATATACTCTACATTAAACCAATTATACCTAGATTCTGTAGACATCAGACAATATCCTCTGGTGCTTTTCTGAAATTGATGGTCTCAAAAAAATCTGGTGATGTATGTGCTGACGTCAATAGAATGTGATCAAATACTCATGCAGGAACATGAAAATAATTGCATTTAATGAAAATAATAAAAAAGAAGTCTTGAAATTATTTTTATATAAAAAAAGACTCTTTTGATTTAAGGAAAAGAACAATGAAGCAATTCTAATCCGAAATTATTATCGTCATCAAGGCGTGCCAACTGCAAAAATTTCCTTGACTCTCTCTCGTCATTTGTCCCTAACGGTAACCGCTTCAGACAAGTTGCATAGACGGTATCAAGTGTTTGAGCTGATGAATAAGCATGTCAGGGGATCATAAGAGACTGTCAATTATGAGTTCGTCCTTACTTCCACAACAATACCCAGCATGCATTGCTTTGTAACACTATATAGGTGGCCCGCCAAGCAGACGATTCCTTTGTCTGTTTTGGTGCGAAACCAGACAAAGGGTTTTTGGACTTTAAATCTCGGCTTGGCCGGAAGAGGTAACGGGACGCGAGAAGAGAGTTGGTTGGAAAAAGGAGCTCAGGGGCAGTTGGTGACGGGACACGGCGAGAGATGCGGTCGACTCTGGACTCAGTAGAGAAGATAGGGTCCAGCCACAGTGAGGGAAGAAGATGTCGGCATTCCAGTTGCTTTGTGGAATTTTCGCTAGTAATCCATGCTAGCGTTAGTCCATCTATGCTATCGGAAATGTAGTGTTGCATACTCTCCTTCTGCTCTGAGTTAACCCCAAGCATTGTTCGTGTTTGTTCGTCTGTTTTATTTTCTCCTGCCCCCCCCGTTCGTATTCTTGTAGCAGTAAAGAAATGTGCGAGGTGGGTATCATCACAGCTTGTCGTTATTTGATGTTTTAACCAAGAAATCATCATCATCATTAATTGGTACAAGCAGCACGGATTCCTTTGACTCTCTCTTGTGATCACTCCTCTAGATCTGATAAATATAAGTTTTTGCAGGTCTGCTAACACCGGTGTTACCCATATGTCAGAGTCCACAGGAGAATGTCACGCATGAGTTCGTCTTTACTTTCTCCAGAAGTGTCCAGCATTCATTGCTCTTTTTACTCTCAATTTTATGAGATGGGAAGTAAATGGCCGTACAGATGCTGTTTTGTGGGAGTTGCTTCCAGGATTTGTCAAAAACAGTACACAGCATCCTTGTGTAGATCACATCTAGCTTTTGCTCTATGAGATTCTTTAGAGTCCACGTGTTGCGACTATACAGTAATACTGACACAGCTACTGTCAGAAAAAAATTCCTTTTTATATCAGATCCTGTCGGTTTGGGCTATAGAATACGCAGGCCACTCCTTTGCAGAGGTTTACCCCTCCTCTCTCAATGTTGGCCGTTCTTAGGGACCCGTAATATTTGGGAAGAGGATTAAGTGGTCAAGTGACCTGCAACACTCAACTTTGGCCTTTCCTGGGCTAGACGGGCAGTTGGAGAGGCCTGGTCCAAGGAATTGGCTGGTTATGTCAAGCACAAGCTCCTAAATGAATGCCTCGACCATATTCTTGAAAATACTCTTGTGGCAAACAAGTAAGCATCTCTGTTTTATCTTAGATGTGTTCGAAAGCGATGGCTGAGGATCATTTACATTGACTGAAGCAAGACTTTGACAACAGTTAGACTTTAATTAGACGAGGATTCGAAATCCCCACCCTGATACAGGTATACTGGCTGATGTTCCCCCGTCCTAACCAAGACAAATGGGTATCCCCCTTGGTAAATTTCCGACAAAATTTGAACTCCGTTGTGGGTGGTTTATCAAATGAACAGTGAAAAAAAAAACAGCACCTACAGCAAAAAAAAAAAAAAAAAAAACACACAAAAAAACACACTCATAAAATCTCTCTGAATCTTACTCAAACAATGAAATAACAGAATTCCAAAGATTTATTGTAACTGAATCACTACAGGAAACTGCTTTGACCAAATTATCACTTTTCTTGATTGAAAGTGTTATGATCTCCAGTAAAGTGTTCCTGCAAATTATGAAAAAAAAAAAAAAAAAGATAAAAGCGGCAATCTATTTGTAGAAGTAGATAAAAAAGCCGAAAATTAAACTAAAATGAAAACTTTCGCCAATTTGAAGTGCAAGGCTATGTGATTTTGCATGCTTGCGTATTTTTACTGCAGGATCACCGGCTGGAACAATAATTTCGGTAGGGTCGCTTGGGAGAGCAAGCATGATGTTGGAAGACCCGAAACTTGTAAGGACCCCAAGAACATCACTTACGAGGCGATTCTGCGCACTTTTTTTAAGTGTGTGACTACAATATATATGAATTGGTTTGGTAGGGTTGTATGGCATATCAACCTATGTTGACTATTAAATGGCAAGTCTTCTTTAGACATATATATTGAATATATATGACTTGGTTTGTTTGGGTTTTATGGTACACAAAACACTGTAGGTTATTTGATAACAAATCTTCTTTATACATATATATTGAATATGTAATATTTGTAACCAGATTTTGACGATAACATTTTTAAATGAGCCTGAGCTCGTTTTTTTTTGCACTCATATGAATGGTTTCAATCATTGCTATATAAATCCCTATTCAACATCAGTTATTTGTTTACACACATGGTTTGTAGGTAATTTTATTTTTCAATCAGTTAGAACTAACCTGTTTGCCCTCTAGCATTGCTATTGTTTCGACACATTTAAATGATTTTAGTTATTGCTATCTGTCTGGAAGTTGTTTCAAGTATTGCCATTTAACACTAATCATTCAATTTAAGATTACTTCTTCGTTTCTACATAATCAAATGGTTGCAAGTATTGCTATATATCACCAACAATTTAATTCAACATGAGTCATTTGTTGGCACTCACTTTAAATGTAAGTTCTATTTTACCCTTAGATAGGACCCTATCAGGCGTTCCCACTCAGAGTGGAGTTGAAATCGATGGCAATGAAGGAGTACTCCGCATTCTCTAAAGCTCCAGCATTACTGGAGCCTCACCAACGGATTGTTTAATATCATATCCAGGACACTACTTGGGGGAGTCTTAACCCATCCACAGAGAAGCAGCCCTAGCCGACTGGGCTAAAAATATGACTTCGGCATTAAATAAACCAACAAGAGCTGACATATTGAAAATCCAACCAACCAACTAATCAACCAACGAACATAAACACCGTAATACCGAAATTTATCCACAGAACAGAGAATAACTAACTTGGTTGTGTTTTTTGAAGAATTTCCTACGATCTCTAGTCCCATGGTACAGGGTGTGAGAGAAATACCTCCCACATTTTAAACTGTCGTCTGTGTGGTGGATATAGACTTAGAAAAGTATTAATATTAGCTCATCAAATTTCTTACCATTAATTTTCAGTATATGAGCAGTTACGATTGGACCGGTGCACACTGTGCATTTGCCGCTGAAACGTTTTTTTAAAGATCGTTGAATCTTTGATAGCTACACAGAGAATTTTTCGAGTTCATTTCATGTTACATCAAAATGACAATGTTCCAGACAGAGTTCTTGAATCCTAATAATAATGATTTTCTATCAGGAACAGCATCATTTCATTTAACGTGATATGAGAACAAAAAGCTCTCTTTATTGTAATTACAGATTCACCAATACTAAAAAAGAATTTTTTCAACCGGCAAACATACCGTGTGAATTGGCCAAAGCCATAATCGTAATTGATCATATTAAGAAATGGTAACGTTTGCTCGATGGAGCTACCATTGCCACTTGCTTAAGTTAACCCTCTTTAGTCAAGAAAGCTATCTTGAGTATGATGCTAAACTTCAATCGATGGAAGCACTTCGGAGGTGTAAAAGTTAGAAAGCTTGACTAAAACTTAATGAGTGAGTTCGAGTCTTATTGGGTGCCCCATTGATACGACCTTGTACCACTTCTAAGCAAAAAGCTAAGTATAGTACTCAACTGAAAGGCTTCAGCTCTGGAGCTCAGTGGAGTGTAGAGTGCACTTATGGCATTCAATAACCCAGCGCAGGTTGATATGTCATCATACTAACCAAACTCTTGGCTGACTCAGTTTTGAAATGAGTGTCCTCGTAGAAACAGCATACATCGTAAGCAACCAGACACCTCTCTACCCGACTAAATTAAAACTTAATGACTAAAAACAAGTCTTGCACAAAAATTATGCTGAAAGCACCGGTTCCTGTCAGATTACTGAAGTTAAGCAGCGATGAACCTGTTCGTTCCTGAGATGGGTGGTCATTCAGGAAAAGAGGGTGCCGTGAGCTATCAGAAACCTCTGTGCCAGACTAATCAACAATCCTAGTAAATAGTGTTTATCAAGAACCATACAGTTTTTATTCCTGTTTAAAGTCTTTGATCGTGAAAACAAACAATCCAAAACAAGGGAAAATTCTGCTGACATTATCCATCGAGGTAACACCAATCATACAGAATATATATATATATATATATATATATATATATATATATATATATATATATATGTGTGTGTGTTTCATTGTATCACAACTCTTCAGCATCCGTCAGATATCTTATCGTCATTCTCTGTATTATCGAAGGAGTTTTTACGTATATACTCTTATATATGCACTATCGGCAACCGGAGTGCTCAATTCTTGAGAATAACGATTGCGTTTCAGCTTATATTGTAGCCGGCAAATTCTCCACAAGAGTGGTCAACCCACGGAAGTGGCGAGCATATATATATATATATATATATAGTCATCCACAGACAGATCTGTTTCGTTCTATCAGAACTCATCAGTGTGGCTAGACAGTATCTCCCCGTAGCTGGGATCGAAACCCGGTTGACTCAAACGCCAAAGCTTCTAACCATTTAGCTACGAGGAGATATTAGCTACGAAGTGAATTTTAAACGGTTATGAATCACAATTACTATTGTTTACATACATCCGTTAAACGGCCGCCGAGATCTCAATTCAAATACGAAGAGACTTGCAAAGGCGCTAATGGCAACACGATTACTTCTTCGCTAGAGAACACAACCCTATATATATATATATATATATATATATATATATATAATTCATTTTATGTGGCCTTTAATCACACGTGTATTGACTGGGGTGGTTTTGTTTGAGGGACCGTTTCTTAGTTTTCGATTATAATACTCTTTGCGTTTGTCTCTTGAGAGTTTGTTTGCTTTGGTTTCGTTTGGATTGGATGGGTTCTAAGGCATATCAACTCCTTATGGGTTATTTCATACCGAAATTTGATTTATTTGTTGATATTTTATTGTAATCAATACTATTTATATGTTTGGTATGATTTATTTGTTTAATGGCATATCAACTATTATGGGTTATTTAATGCCAACGTTTGATTCATTTGTAAATATTTGCTTTTAATCTTTTGATTGTTGGTTTCATTTTAATGGTATATCAACATTCCTGAGTCATCTAAAGCTAAAGAATCATTGAAACCCATTTTATCCATAACTGGAAGGGATAATGGGGTTTATAGATATGGAATTAATCCGAAAATGAACGTAAAGGCGTGACTGGAGTTCGAACTCGCTGACTTCAATCTCGCAGTTCGGCACATTAGCCATGACACCACGAGGACTTTGCTCATTCGGCCGAGGCTGTAACATACACCAACTGCTTCTCTACACGAGGGTAAGACCCCACTCCCAACGAGTGTCTTGGATATGACACTAAACAATCTGACAGTGAAGTTCCAATAATGCTGGAGCTTCGGGGAATGCGGAGTACCCCTTCATTGCCATCGCTCCCAGGTCTACTCAAGCCCGGAGAGGTAGCACCTAATAAGGGTCTTATCTATGGGTCAAACAGAACTAAACCGTGGTTTCTTGAGCTTACTGTTCTTTGCATATAAACTGCAGCTTTATGATAAACTAAATTATTTAAAATAGAACTGTTTTGACATTTAAACTGCGTACTTACGCTAAACTGAATTGCTCAAAATAGAGTTACGAGGATCATTAAATAAGTTTCCAGACTTTTTTCGTAGGGGCAGTTTTATTGACTGTACACTCATGAAACTCTAGTCCCCTTCGAAGTAAGCTCCTCTGGCTGCAATGCAATTGTTGTACCGTTCCAACAACTTTTGGAAGGCCCCATGGAAGTTTTCTTGCGTAAGCGTGTCAATGATCTTCGTCACAGCCTCTTTCATTTCCTCAGTTGTCTCATAACGACAGCCTTTGAGCTTAGGGAATAACCAAAAGTCACAGGGAGCAAGGCCTGGACTATAGGGAGGCTGAGGAACTGGGTTGAGCTTGGTCAAATAGTCTGTGACAAGGATAGAGTTTTGGACTGGTGTATTGTCCTGGTAGAAATGTCTGTCAAGAAAATCGACTTCTACACGGTTATTTACGGTAATCCTTATATATTTTCGAAAAAAAAACTGTTATAAAACAGAAAATAAACATTGTGTACCAGGCTAGTAGGTAGAGTGTTTGCCGATGACTCAGGAGACTGGGGTTCAATCCCAGGTCGAGTCATACCAAGGACTTTAAAAATGATACCTGATACCTACTTGCTTAATACTCAGCTTTATAAGGTCAGGATAAAGGCTAAAGTGGAGCAATCCAGGGAAAGGAGTAGCGTCCTCCCCTACAACTCGGTGTAGTAGCTAATGAAAAGGGAGCTTTTAGGTTGTCCTAGACTACGGACGCTAACTTTACTTTACGTTACCAGCCTGAAAAAGGCTTAGGAAATAACAAGAGTATTTACGCCTTATAATCACGTGCATAGAATGCAATGAAGATGTACGAGGATCATTAAATAAGTTTCCAGACTTTTTTCGTATGGGCACTTTTATTGATAGCACACACATGAAACTCTAGTCCCCTTCGAAGTAATCTCCTCAGGCTGCAATGCAATTGTTGTACCGATCCAGCAACTTCTGCAAGTCCCCATGGAAGTCCTCTTGTGTGAGCGTGTCAATGACCTTCGTCACAGCCTCTTTCATCTCCTCAATTGTCTCATAACGACAGCCTCTGAGCTTAGGGAATAACCAAAAGTCACAGGGAGCAAGGTCTGAACTATAGGGAGGGTGGGGAACTGTCTTGATGCTCATCTTGTTCAAATAGTCTGTGACAAGGATGAAGTTGTGGACTGGTGCATTGTCCTAGTGGAAATGTCACTGACCCGATTTGAAGATTGCTGGCCTCTTCCCAAGGAATCTCTTCCTGAACTCCCATAAAACCTCAACATAGTAACTATAACCCTAACCATTTGGTCAATCAACTCTGGTGTATTGACTTCCTTACTCCTCCCACACCTCTTATCATCCCTCACAATCTCCCTGGCTTCCTTGAATCTCTTATGCCACTCAAAAACGGATGCTCGATTCCAGCAAGATGGTCGAAAAGCATCCTGAAGCATTCCATACGTTTCTGTGGCATTTTCTTCCGAGTTTAAAACACAATTTTATTGCATATCGTTCTTCTAAATTGTCCTGACGTCCAGATTGCATTTTTGAAATTCACCAGCTGTGACAATCAGGTTTTAGTAGGGTGTATTCCAATTGCTGCTGTAACTGTTAATTTGAACCTGAAATCATAAAAATTGGTCAGTTATCTCATAAGATGTATAGCAATAACATAGTGAATTTTTGAATGCCTGAACAAAAAAGTCTGGAAACTTATTGAAGGCACTACGTTTTTTGATGTCTAAACTGTCTACTTATGCTAAACTGAATTACCTGAAATAAAACTGTTTTGACACGAACTCTGTGAATTGCCCAGTCAGCTGAGGCTGTAGAATACACCGACTGCACCTCTGCAGAAGAGTAAGAGACCCCCACGAGTGTCCTAGTTAAAACACAAAGCAATCTTATGGTAAACAGGGATGCTGGAAATTTGGGGAATGTGGCGCACTCCTTCATTGCCATTGCTCCCTGATCCACTTTAGCCTGGAATGGTAGCACCTGATAGAGTCCTATCTATGGGTTACATAGAACTAAACTGCATACTTATGATAAACTTAGTTGTTTGAATTAGAACTGTTTGAATAAACTGAATAGCTTGAAATTGAAATATTTTTGACAATTAAACTGTGTACTTGAATTTAAACTGGGTACTTATGCCAAACTGAATTCTTTGAAATGGAACTGTTTTTGACATTGAAACTGTACTTACGCTAAACTGAATTGTTTGATATAGAACTGTTTTGACATTTAACTGTGTGTAAACAAAATCTATACTCATAATAAACTGAATTAGCTGAATTAGAACTGTCTGAATAAACTGAATAGCTTGAAATAGAAATGTTTTGGACTATTAAACTGTATACTCATGCTAAACTAGATTGTTGGAAATAGAAATGTTTACATCTATAAAAATGGATTTCTATTAAAAAAAATTCTATAAAATATTTCTATAAAATTCCTAAAAAATTTATATAAAATTTATATAAAAATGGATTTGGCGTTAAATAATCTTAAAAAGGTTTATATGCCATAAAACCCAACCAACCAACCAACTAATTAGTAATGGAGACTCTCTTCAATTCTAGTTATTAGTATCTATTTGTTCAACATTACGTTGCAATCTATTTTTTAAAAATCATTCTCTTTTTATTTGTTTAAAATAATAACTTTTTTTGGCACCTCGTAATATAGATGATGGGTTATAGAAGAATTTTGTATAATTCGTAGTCGTGGTTTCTGGTTATCAGTGAATTGCTGAGGTCTATTGGGATGATTAAGAGTTTAGAATCTGACCTCTCTTTTCTTCTTACTCTATTAGATTGTAGTTTTCTTTTGTCGATGGGAAGTTGCAAGATAATTAATAACAAAAGGAAAGAGACAAGGATATCTTTTAACTTAAACTTTATTTTAGGGTTTAACGACTGTTCTGTGGTGGTGTAAACGTTTTCCTGGACCAGTAGAAACAGTAGTGTCTCTCAGACAAGCCGTTGAGATATATCAGAGTGATACTTTAAGTGAGTAACAAGTTCGAGAATCGGTCTGATGTTCATTGAGGTATGTTTAACAGTAATTACTTTAGAATGTTAGCCAATGGCCCGGGAGACCGGGGTTCTATCCCAGGGCGAGTCATACCAAAGACTCAAAAAATGGTACTTGATACCTCTTTGATTAATACTCAGCATTAAAAGGTATGGACACCGGGTAAAGTGGAGCAATCCAGGGAAAGGAGTAGCGCCCCTCCCTACACTTCGGTGTTGTAGCTATTGAAAAGGGAGCCTTCGGGTCACCCTCGACTATCGTCGCCAAATTATATGTTTACTTACTACTAACAGGAGATACAACCTGCCGCTAAGCTCGGAACCTGGCCAGCACGCAGACTACCTTGCCAGCAGCCGAGATAAACAGATCATTTTAATATTAGTAAAATAAACAACTAATTGGCGACTATAGTCGAGGGTGACGCGAAGGCTCCCTTTTCAATTGCATCACCTTATCTTGATCCATACTTTATAATGCTGAGTGTTAAGCAAGGAGGCATCAAGTACTAGGTTTTGAGTCTTTGGTATGACTTGATCTGGGATTGATTCCTGGTCTCCCTGGACTTTGGCGAACACTCTAACCGCTAGGCCAATCGACCAGTCCCTCCATGCACGCGTGGATTTTGCTTCCAATCAGAGGTCTTCTAGGAAAATTACATTTTGAATTTATACATTTTCTTATTTCTTTTTTATTAATCCCCATAAGTTTCAAGTATTCCAATCCGTTGACATGGTACAATAACGCCTGCGATCACTGCTTGTTTAAGTCGACCTGGGATGACTGCCAACGAAGGGGTACTCCAGAAAATGCATCTTATTTTCATACCGAGGACAACATTCTCTTGGTGGGTGGGTCTTTTTCCTCAATAGGGGATACAATCGGTGTATTCTGAGTGCACTCCATGACCACCGACAGGGAGTGGCCTGAAAGTTAAAACATAAGCAATTACCATAATTTAAAATTATGTTTTTTTTCTTTTTTGTTTTTTTTGTCAATTTACCTGTTAGAAGGATTATAAATTAAATTATCACTTCCCAAACATTAACACGCGTGCGCGTGTATACCCCAAGCTGGGTCAGCTATTTTTAGCCCCCGAACCCCCGAGAGAGGAGAAGTTTTGATGTCTGCTTATGTGTGAAAAGCCTGCTGGTCATAAACATGTCAGCGTTGGACATATCAAAGGCGTATGGATTTTTCAAAGGCGTAGAGAATTGGAGCACTTAGCAGATGACAGAGTCTCATTATGTAGACATAATGAGGAGGATAATAAAAGGAATTCAGCCATTTTGTTTAATAAAAAAACGTTCTTTGACATTTTTCTTGACAGTACATGAAGTATTACGGACCCAGAAAAAAATATATAGCCATATGTGAACATGCGTATATGTAGATACAATTTTTTTACCAGCGAGTACATTTTCAATCGAATGACCACCCCAATATATATATATATATATATATATATATATATATATATATATATATATATTTGCCTATATACACACCCAGGCACTAGCACAAATAAACTCACACACACACACACACACACACACACACACACACACACACAAACACACACACACACACACTCTCTCTCTCTCTCTCTCTCTCTCACACACACACACACACACACACACACATATATATGTGTATATTCCATCTATGGATATAGATTTTACATATACACACATATATGAATATTTTCTATTCCTATGTAGTGATTATCGATCTATCCACACACACACACACATTTACACACACATGCGCACACACATATATGCACACACACACAAAAACATACATACGCACACTGGCCCAGTCAGCTGGGGCGGCAGATGACACTGACTGCACCTCTGCGGTGGGGTAAGACTCCCCTAAATAATGTCCTGGATATGACACTAAACAATCTGATGGTGACGCACCAGTACAGCTGGGGCGTAGGGGAATGCGGAGTACCCCTTTACTGCCACTGCTCCCAGGTCCACTCTGGATAGGAGTGGTAGCACCTAATAGGGTCCTATCAATGGGTCAAATAGAACTAAACTGTGTACTTATGCTAAACTGAATAGCTTGAAATTAACTGTTTTTACATATAATTGTGTTTAAACTGAGTACTTATGTTAAACTGAATTGTTTGAAATCGAACGTTTTTTGACTTTTAAACTGTGTGTAAACAAAACTGTACTTATACTAAACTGAATTGTTTGAAACTTTTATAAATGACTTATTTCGGCGTTAAATAACCCGAAAAGGGTTAATACGTCGTAAAACCAACCAAACACCCCCTACACACACACACACACACACACACACACACACACACACACACATATATATATATATATATATATATATATATATATATATATATTAGAATGAATGAGTTTTCAAGAAATTTTCTTTTCATAAATAAAATTTAACTTTTAATTAAAACTGTTCAAAAAACTAATTGTTACTTCTAATCGAAAGAAAAAGCTTTACAGTCGTAATAATTTGATTTCCCACAAAAAATGTGAGTCATGGGCGGGGTCTTTTTACTTAAAATTCATGCTTACTTCAAAGTAAATATGTGTACAAGTTTTCGCCAAAATTAAATCCAATACAAAAAATTAATAATCAATTTGACCTTTTTAATTCCTCCGTTATGCATTGACACTTATCAGCATGGATCCAGCATTTTTTTTAATGATAATTTGTTAAGTTCCAAGTGGAATACACAATCATCAGACAGAAAGGTCACAAAAATAAATCTTATCATACTATTTATGGTCTGCGTGATTGGCTAGCTTCACGATGAGTCCCCGCTGTATTTGAGTATTGCTTCAAGTGTAAGATAAAAATGGTCTGATCTTGAGGCTTTAAAAATCTCACTATACTATTAATGGTCTGCGAGATTATTACGTTTCACTGCCAGAAATCTAAGCTTGCTCTCTGATTGATTATTGCTGTAAGTGTAATGATAAAGCCGCCACCCACAATCAGTGACCGATAACAAAGGATCAAACACCAGAATTCTGGCGGGAGGTGCGAGAAACAGTCATACGATGGTTTGGGAAATTTTAAAAGGTTTCGTTTGTTAGTAGCTAGCAGAAGACAAGCATCGATTAAATTTTGTGGCTAGCGAAACAAAGATCCTCTACTGAGGGGGCAGGGTTTATAATCAATACTTTATTTATCAACTCAAAAATACTACTTACTGATTCCTGAAACCAGTCTTGATAAAGAAATAAAGAGAATGGCATTTTTCTGTGACCCCGCGTGTGATTTATATTTATTATTGCTTAAAATAGTCAGACTATTGCCCTCATCTTATTCACAACGTTTCGGCCGATATGTCCTTCGAACTTCTGCTGTTTCAAGTCGAACTCAGGAGTCCACACAAAATCTCGAGCAGAATCCTTTATTTGAACAACAGGGGTAGATTGGTCTCATTCTGTTAACCATGACCGGATATGATTGTTAAGTTTTGTAAGCGTTCCTTGCTATACTCACTTGCTGTTGGGATTGAACCCGCAACCTCCAGATGAGGATCTTTCCAAATAAACACTTTATCCACAATTCAGTGTGAATTTTTGTGATTTATAAAATTAATCTCTCCATCAAACGCATAAGATACTCCTCACCACAATCATATCAGTTGCCCAGTCGGCAGAGGGTGTAGAATACTCTGACTGTTTCTCTGCTGATGCGTAAGACCCTCCCCAATGAGTGTCCTTGATATGACACTAAACAATCTGATAGTGATGTTCGAGTAAAGCTGGAGCTTCGCGTAATACTGAGTACCCTTTCATTGCCATCCCCCCAAGGTCCACTCTGGCCGGAGCGGTAGCACCGGATAGGGTCCTATCTATGGGTCAAATAGAACTAAACTGAGTACTTATGCTAAACTGAACTGAATCGTTTGAAATAGAACTGTTTTGATATTTAAACTGCGTACTCATGCTAAACTGAAATTTTTGAAATAGTTTATATGTATGAAAATGGATTTGGCATTAAATAACCTACAGTGGTTGATTTGCCATAGAACTTAACCAAACCAAGTCACACTATCATATCAGATGTATTTAGTCCCATAGCTCGTATCGCACTTTTTGATCGAGCTTCATTTCAGAAATTTTGTAAAAATTATTTTTATTATTTTCCTATAATAGACTACGTACTTAGAACATCGATTGACAAAATCAGAGAGAATGGCTTCGAGCTGACGAAGAAAAGAAGCAGAAGGTACCCCGTAAAAACAATTACAGACGCCGACTACGCCGATGACATAGCGATACTGGCAAATACACCCGACCAAGCCGAAACACTACTGCATAGTTTGCAACAAGCAGCCGCAGGCATACCCCTCTTTGTTAATGCACACAAAACGGAATATATGTGCTATAATCAAACGGGGGACATCTCCACTCTAGACGGAACCCCTCTTAAACTAGTAGACAAATTCACTTACCTAGGAAGCAGCGTTGCATCAACCGAAAAGGACATCGACACGAGGTTAACGAAAGCATGGACAGCTATCAATAGGCTATCGATTATATGGAAATCAGACCTAACCGATAAAATGAAACGCAGTTTCTTCCAGGCAGCGGTCACATCGATACTGCAATACGGGTGCACTACATGGACGCTAACAAAACGGCTGGCGAAGAAGCTAGACGGCAATTACACAAGAATGCTGCGTGCAATCTTAAACAAGTCCTGGCGATAACACCCTACAAGACACCAACTGTACGGCCACCTGCCTCCTATCACGAAAACTATTCAAGTTAGACGAACCAGACATGCAGGACACTGCTGGAGAAGCAGGGACGAACTCATAAGAGATGTACTCTTATGGACCCCCACACATGGCCGTGCAAAAGCAGGACGACCAGCACGAACATACATTCAGCACCTATGTGAGGATACGGGATGTTGTACTGAGGACCCGCCTAGGGCGATGAACGATATAGAGGAGTGGCGAGAGAGGGTCAGGGATATCCGTGCTACCAGCGCGATATGATGATGATGATAATAGACTCGTCGTCATATCTTTATCTATTCTTTGTCTCCGTCGTCTTTCGTTGAGATATTGCAACGCAAAATAAGTGACTAGTAACTTTAATAAAAAGTAAAATAAATAAAATGATTAAGAAGTTTTAATTTTGAAGCACATTGTTAAGTGAATTTTTTTTTCTCTACTCAGCTTGTTTCGCGGCGATACAGTTCTGTCTCCTATAACTTTTACTGAATATCACTTCAAGTTGCGTGATACCTTTTTGAAAGTGATGCATACGTTTAAAAAAAAGGCCTCGAAATGTCATTTAGTGACAGGAAACATAAAAAATACACTTATGTCTTTTTATTGCATCGAAAGTCGGAAATACAGGAAGAAATTTTATAATTCTTATTTAGTTTATCTCTCGTTCGTACCGGGGCAAACTGAAAGAGCAAACTTCCAATTAAAAATCCATAAAAAGGAATCCGCTGAGGTGGTCTTCAAAAAAGTGAGATCAAATTATCTAACCAACAAATAGCCTTCATAGTTAGCGTATTTGAGGCCATATAGGACCTCCCACACTTAAATTTAATATCAGTATTATGAAATTACGCCAGAGCGATTTAGCAATCTATAAAAAGCAGTCTATAAGTAAAGATTAACCTACTACGTACCTCAACATCTCAAAAACCCCGTTGGAGAGGCTTAGATTACGTAAACACTATTTCCTTGCGAAGAGTTAAGATATTTCTCTCCACCCGCAAAAGACAAAATGTCTTGTTATGATACTAAACTGTATCTGATGGTGAGGCTCCAGTTCTGGAGCTTTGTGGAATGTGGAGTTGCCCTTCATTGTCACGGGTCCACTCTGACTCGGAGTGTGAGCATCTATTCGGGAGCCATCTATGGATCGAATAGAACTGTTTGAAAATTATTCGTATTAGATAGAAATACTTGAAAACACAAAATTGTGCAAATTATATTTATTTAATCGGAGTTCTGGATATTGTATATCCATGCGCAAAAAAAAAAGAAAAAAAATTAAACAACGCAAAATGAGTAAATATAAACGTACAGTGTACACAATTCTTTAACCTCTAAGCACAAAATAACTCAGGACAGTTTGACGTGCCGTTAAATTCTCTAGCTAGGGTTTACATGAGAGGGCAGATTTAGTTTTCTAGTTTTAATGGATAACCAATCTGGGAGAAGGAATTAATGGAAAACAAATCTACGTTCCTACTAGATGCCACAATTTCGCATGTAAGACCTAAAAGATATTTTTTACATAATTTTTTTGAAAAAAGTATGTCTGATATATTGGTCAAGTTGGTAGAGTACTCACCAATGGCTTGTAAGATACCGGGGTTCACTATCAGCTCGAGTCATGCCAAAGACTTAAAAACTAGTACTTGATGCTGCCTTGCTTAATACTCAGTATTATAAGGTACAGATCAAGGGTAAAGTCGAGCAATCCAGGAAGAGAAGTAGCACCCTCGTTTAAACCTCATTGTTTAATGAAAAAGGAGCCTACGGGTTATCCTCTACTACGATCGGCCAACCAACCATATTAGATAAGATTAAATACTTATATTATATTCTACGAAAGTCGTTCAAAAAGTTCTAAGCCTCCAACAAAAAGAAGAGCCTCGCGTGAACATTTTTGGCATTTGTGATAACACGCTAAAACTTCTCATAAAACTAGAAAAACTGTTTCTGATTTCTTTCTGAATTTCTGTTTAGGATAGAGGTGTGTGACAAATCTAAAATCTGGGGGAGGCTTTGAATTTTTTGAACGAACCTTGTAGCATCAAGAAGTTGGACTTAGTCCACGTATTCGCTGTATACAGTATTCTGATAGACGGTAATCTAACGGTCACATCCTGAGGTTTAAGGGTTATATCCGATAAGGAAACTGTTATAATGGTTAAAATGACAGATAAATTCAGTGTCGAATCTTCCAACTGTACCGCTGTAGAAGAGGAAGGCTCCCCTACCACATCAAATGTCTTGATGTAACGTTACGGCACCATGACGAAAGTTGTCACGCACACAATACAAAGCAACTCTGTTTTATGATATGCAAGTTTATTGCAACTAACTCTTTTTCCGTGTAGCGGTGGAACGAAAGAGATAGATTAAAGGAAATAGATCGACCGATAGAGCAAAATGTAAGAGACAAAAATATTGACTGAGACATAGTTATTATGCGAGACGAAACAGGCAGCCACAGATTTTGACATTTCTTCTTCACCCCTCCCCACAGTCTATCCCGGCTCTGTCTCTGACTGCAACCGACCTCAACCTTTGTCTTCCCCAACGCGCCGCCTCAAACTGTCCAACTATCTCTGCGTCTTAGAAATTTTCTGATATATTTTCTTCTGATTATTCTCTCTACTTATATTTTAATGACACGTAATCACTAAAACTTTTTAGTGACACTTTATAGCTAAGATTAGCTGACATCTATCCAAATGTTCATCTTTCATATTTCGCTTACAGCTGATTTCAAGACAGACTTGCCATGCTTTATTTTGATTGGAGCTGCCCTGCAAATTCAAGATAAGGTCTACACAAGTCCTGACCTTTAGAGATCGAAAACCTGCAACTATGAGATCAAAGTTTTTAGCTAGCACATAATTTATCACTAAAATAAAATAATTTGCTGAAATAATAAAAATCCCTTATTATTTTATACAGAATATGATACTAAGCCATCTGATTGTGTGGCCTCAGTCTTGGAGCTTCGCGGAATTTGAAATACCCCTTCATTGCACTTACTCCCAGTTTCACTCTGGATCAAACTAGTGATACCTATTAGGGTTCAATTTACGAGTCAAATAGAAATATTTAACAGTGTTCAAACAACTAATTAATACTAAATAGAATTGTTAACGGTAAATAGCAATACTTGAAACCATTTAACTGTCTGCCAACAAAATTATTAGTATTACATAGCAATAGTTTCAATCATTTAATTGGGTACCAATAAAACTGTTAGTGTTCGGTAACAATACTTGAAACCATTTAACTGTGTGAAAATAAAAATAATAGAGTTTGCAATACTAAAACTTATTTAACTGTGTGCTAATAAAACTATTAATGTTAGGGAGCAATACTTGAATCCATGTAAGTTTGTTGGTTGTTTGGGTTTTATGGCATATCAACCTTTCTGGGCTATTTAACGCCAAATCTATTTTTATACAAATAGTCCTATTTCAAACAATTCAGATAACCATGAGTACACAGTTTGTCAAAAACTTTGCTATTTGCAGCAATTCAATTTATTCAAACAGTTCTAATTCAGCTAATTCAGTTTAGTATAAGTACAGAAGTTCTATATTAAACCATTCGGTTTAGTGTAAGTAGAGTTTCAATATCAAAAACAGTTCCATTTCAAACAATTCAGTTTAGCATAAGCACGCAGTTTAAATGTAAGTACACAGTTTGATTGTCAAAACCATGGTTTAGTTCTGTTTAACTCATAGATAGGACCCTTATCAGGTGCTATTGCTCCGGCCCAGAGTGGACCTGGGAGCAATGGTAATATAGGGGTACTCCGCGTTTCCCAGGCATTACTGGAACCTCACAATCAGATTGTTTTGGACACTCGTTGGGGTGGGGGTCTTACCCCTCTGCAGAGAAGCAGTCGGTGTATTCTACTGCCCCAGCCGACCGGGCAAGACACCATGTAACAGTTTGTTAATAAAACTACTAATATTATATTGCAATACTTAAAGCCATTTTGCTGTGGACCGATAAAAATATCAGTGTTTGATAGCAATACTTGAAACCATTTAACTGTGTGCAAAATGAATTGTCTCAGCTTTTAACACGTTTTTATAAATGTTTTTAATTTGAAAATCAGTCTCGATACATATTAATCCCACCTTGGATGCGTGTATGTATGTATGTGTGTGTGTGTGTGTGTGTGTGTGTGTGTAAATACGTGTGTGTGAGTGCGTGTAAATACGTGTGTGTGTGTAAACACGTTTGTGTGTGTGCATGTTAGTACTCTGATATCAGATTGTCAGTATCGTTGCAAATACACTCACATACACACACAGAGAGAGAGAGAGAGAGAGAGAGAGAGAGAGAGAGAGAGAGAGAGAGAAATACACACATACACTCCCACATACACACACGCAAACACACACACACACACACACACATACACACACATATAGAGATATATATATAACAGGGTCATTCGGTAAATAAGGTGAATTTTGTCCAAGAAATCGGAAGTAGGAAACATTGTTTACGATTGCATCTTTTTCAATTTTCTGTTGAAGAAGATGGTCAGCATGACCTTCTTTACTGACCGCTGCGCCATGATCTTTTCCTTTATCGTAGATTCAGTATGTTTATACTTCATGGACTTTCTTTTCAACTCAGGCTCGGAGCGGCAAACACTTGTTAAGTCGATTCATAAACACATACATTCTTCAATAAATTTCACATTGTTTGCACTTTTTAGCCACCAAAAAATAGGTGACAGACATCTGTTCTTGCATGAAGCACTCTGCTTGCTTATAATAGACCCAAAGCAGATATTATTGCGAGTTTGAAATAACTTTTGCTATAAACCAATTCCAAACAATGCAAATTTACATTTATGGAAAAAGATTCTTAAAAAATAATTTTTTCCCGAAAAAATTACCTTTATTTATTGAATGATATGATACGTGTGTGTGTGTGTGTGTGTGCGTTTGTGTGTGTGTGCGTGCGTGTGTGTGTGTGTGTTTGTGTGCGTGCGTGTGTGTGTGTGTGTTTGTGTGTGTGTGCGTGCGTGTGTGTATAGCTGAGCAAGAAAATGCCGAAAAGGCAATAAAGCCATTTAACAGTCACACATTGTTAATTTTGGAAGTTTTCGTCTTAAAGTATTGCGTCTCGAGAGTGAAATGAAGAAAATAACAACAGTTTATTATTAAGTTCTTATCTTGTCTGATGGTAACCATTTCAAGGTGTGTCTCTTTTCCTTTTATTGAATTTGGATATCATCAACCAAGAAAGTCAAGTCACTTTAAACCAAGATAACAACACAAGAGAACAAAAGGTTATGAGAATAATTTATCAGTAACTAAAGTGCACGATATGCGCTAACGGCATCTGGAACTTTTTTCTATGCACGGCTCAGCCTTGTTATTACATACTGATTTATTGAGGTACAAACCAATTGGAATTAATCAGTATATAATCTATACGTTAGCATTAACCCCAGGAAGGTGTTCTGTGGCGGAAAGGCTAAAGTGATAGTCTGTGGCAATAGTGTATGCGAGTTCAAACTCTGGTCGTTCTATTACGTTCACTAGTGGACTACTACTCTTAATTTTGGTTTCTTTATTTAATGGCATATCAACCTTTGTAGCTTATTTAATGCCAAAGCCATTCTCCTAGAACAACAGTAGGGGTACTATTTAACCCATAGCTGGGAGGATAAAGGGGTTCATACCTTTCCCAAGGGTATTTGCCCGAAAGTGAACGTAATAGCGCGACTGGAGTACGAACTCGCGTACTACGATTCCGCAGTCCATCGCTTTAACCAATACACCACGAGGACATCCCCTACTACTACTCTTAGAAAAGATATGAACCATCTGTGGTGTAACATACTCATATGCAGATGCATGCAGAAACATATTCAACACAATAAAGACGAGCGGAAACAGTTCTTTAGAAAAATATACTTCTCACTTTATTTGAAAGGGTTCGAAAGGGTTACGAAAGGTATTATCTGTGAGAGGTGAGTTGGAGACTGAATAAAACTGCAACATATAGACCCCCACTCTTCTGGCCATAGCAGCATTTCTTTCCCGTTCTTCTGGGCTGCTCAACCGGGGGTCTGGGGGATCCAGCCTCTCCTGGGACATGGTTCACATTTCAACACCTTCTCTCCAACTGATCTGAACTTCCATTCGCCGGGATTATATAATAATTTGACGCCAACTAATTCTTCCGAGCGTCACAATTCGCACTCAATTCAACCCTTCGACAGTCAAGGTTGTCCCCTGATATATTCGACCGGATGCACCTGTTATTTACACAGGTGCATTTCTTCTTTTGACATCTTGGCCGGCGTCAATATGTTACAATGGGTTAAAAAGTATCACTGCTTTTTTTTTACAGGGACGGCGTTGGCGTTAAATATACCACGAAGGTTGATATACCATTCAACATTTATTTACTCAATCATTCCACCGTGAGTGGGATGTGATACAAGGACAGTTTTTAAATAAGTTTAAAAACAGAGTTTACTTTCTAACAAAATCGGTTGACATACCAAACTTAGAGAAGCTAGTCTGGTCTGGTCAACTAATTGTCCATAGCTGGTCTCATAACTTTCCCAAAGTTTTAGTGCTATGCGAACAGATACGTCGAGTTTTTGAACTCGGGACACCGTGTCCATTTGAGACGAACATAACTATTACATTAAAAAAGTGTGGAGAACCTACGACCTTAAGGGTGAATGTGGCCTTCATACCCATCAAGTAAGTCTTTCTGTGGTCTTATTGAAAGATCTTTTAGATTTCTGCACCTATAATGTGATATTCTTCATTTCTTCGGTTGTAAAATAATATTTATTATTATTCAAGCAATACCTCGTGTTATAATAATGATTTATTAACAGGTTGCGTTAGACATACACGCCCACTTAATATATGGTTGGTTGGTTGGTTTTGGGAGTATCGACACTTTTTAGGTCATTTAGCGCCGAATTAAGTCATTTCGATAAAAGTTTCAAACAATCCAGTTTAGTATAAGAACATTTTTTACTCAGTTAAATGTCAAACAACACAGTTCTATTTCAAACAATTCATTTTAACATAAGTACAGTTTTTTGTTTACACACAGATGAATGAAAAAACAGGTAGTTTGAAACTATTCAATTATACGTAATTACAGTTTATTTCTATTTGGCCCTTTGATAAAAGCCTATCATGTGCTATCACTCTGGGCTACAATAGACCCGAAAGCAATGGCAATAAAGGGATACTCCGCATTTCCCAAAGCTTCATCATTACTGAAGCCTCACTATCAGATTGTTTAGTGTCATATACAGGACACTCGTTGGGGGAGTCTTACCTCTATACAAAGACTCGGCCACTCAATATATATGTATATATTTAATTTTGTCAGCCCTTCTCATTACTGGCGTAATAGATGCAAAAGTATGGAATGCCTCACAGAAATAACAGAAAATTGTTCAATGTGGATATAGAATAAAAGAAACGTCTCGTGGAACATTTCAAAATAAACACGTCATAGTATCACCTGCTCGCGAATGCGTAACTATATTCCAATAACGCGTGCAGATTTGAAAATTTATATTTCGCTTTTAGACTTTAATTTAATACGATGCTATAATGGGGCCTCATATCAGTGAGTGGGGCCGATGTGCAACTAAAATCGTTGAGAGGAAGGCTCCGAAATGGTGCACATTCTCTCCTGATGATCTAAAAACAAGCATGGTGGAAATGCGAATGGCTAAAGGAACATTTTATATCTGTTCACTTTCTGGTGAGTTTCTGTTACTTGGTAAGTAACTTCCTTCTATGTATATTATTTTTTATCTCTCCTCCTCATTACTGGCTGGTATTAAAGCATTTTTTGATTCAATAAAAACTTTCTTAAACGATTTGTTCATATATGTAAATAAGGGTAAAGTGGAACAATCCGGGGAAAGGAGTAGCGCCTTCCCCTACACCTCGGTGTAGTAGCTATTGAAAAGGGAGCCTTCGGGTCACCCTCGACTATTGTCGCCAACTTTACTTCACTTACTATATATATATACATATATATATATATATATACATACAGAGTGGAACGATAAAATTGTCGTCCTAAAGAAAACAACACTACAGCTTTATTTTAAAACTTTTATTGAAAAAATCAATTCAGGTAACTTGATTATGTAGTAGAGCTGACATCTATTCAATGTAGTCGCCTTCAGCCTCAATCACCGCCTCGATACAGATCCGGAACTGGGAGCAGGCCTTTTCCACAAGCACCGATGCAGGTCGGCGAATACTCGGCGGATGGCGGCGATCAGGCTGGCTTTGGTGTTGTGGGAGGTCATGTTGGTGATGTTCTCGATGTATCACCAAACGAAGTAGTCCAGGTCGGGGGAAGAGAAGGGTACAAAGTCGTAGGACTCCTTCGGAAGTCAAGCCTGGGACTTGTGGGCTGGCGCCGAGTCCTGCTGCCACACCCAGGGTCTGCCACCGGCTACCTGATTGCACCAGGGGATCACCACACTCTTCAGCACATCCAGGTACACTTTGGTGTTGACTTTCAAGCCGACTTCGAAGATGTGAGGTGGCAATATGTAGCCCTCTCTTGAAACCACACCAAAGACCATAACCGTAGCCGGAAACTTTGTTTTCATCACCCTGGGTACGTCCATGTTATTCGTGGCAATCCAGCGATTGCATTTTGAGGGTGCTGGCAATGGTCTTGTTGTCATAACTTGGATCGGTAGAGATCATGAGTGGCGCATCTCCGATCTCGCACGTTGATCATTGTGTCACTTTCAGACATGATAGAAGGCTCATATCACTCTTAGTATTTGTACACAACTGGCCAAATAGTAGATGGTCTGCCACAAAAAAAAAGAAAACCGGTTTTCATTAAACGGAAATGGAATCATGTCTTTTCTAGGGCGACAATTTTATCGTTCCACCCTATATATATATATCATCATCATCATGTCGCGCTGGTAGCACGGATATCCCTGACCCTCTCTCGCTACTCCTCCCTATCGTTCATCGCCCTAGGTAGGTCCTCAGGACAGCATCCCGCATCCTCACACAGCTGCTGAATGTATGTTCGAACTGGTCGTCCTGCTTTTGCACGGCCATGTGTGGGCGTCCATAAGAGTACATCTCTTATGAGTTCGTCCCTGCTTCTCCAGCAGTGTCCTGCATGTCTGGTTTGTCTAACTTGAATAATTTTCGTGATAGGAGGCAGGTGGCCGTACAGTTGGTGTCTTGTGGGGTGTTGTCACCAGGACTTGTTCAAGATTGGACGCAGCATTCTTGTGTAATCATATTTACCAACCCCTCCGCTCGAGCAGGATATGACACAAGGTCAATTTTTAAGCGGAGTTTAACAGGTTTGAATTCAGAGTTTTCCTTCTCCTAGACTAGTTGCCTAACCAAGGCTGAAGAACGCAGTCTGTCCTACTATTTACCCATAGCTGGAAGGAGAATAATTGGATTCATACCTTTCCCAAGGGTATTAGTGCTATGTGAAATGCAATCAGTCTCATCCAGGATTTGAACTCGTGTCGCCGTGTTCATTTCCTATGACGATAATGACAAACCCACGGGCACCTCCATTCTTGTGTAATTGCCGTCTAGCTTCTTCTCCAGCTGTTTTGTTAGCGTTCATGTAGTGCACCCGTATAGCAGTATCGATGTGACCGCTGCCTGGAAGAAACTGCGTTTCATTTTATCGGTTAGGTCTGATTTCCATATAATCGATAGCCTATTGATAGCTGTCCATGCTTTCGTTAGCCTCGTTTCGATATAAGAATATAAAAACTAAGCAATAAAAAGTGCATAAGAGAATGTTCAATACTATGACAGAACGTATCTAAAACCTAAAATAATAAGATCATTATTTTCCCGCTGAGTTCGTTATTTAAAGTTTTAAGTGGAATGTATTCAATTACCAGTCAACCATATTTTATGGTTTAGGCATTTTGTCACGTACCATAATGCTTGCATACGTGACACACATCCACACATACATACAAAAAAATTGGATGTTCTTTGGTGTAATGGTTATCGTCGTAGGCAATGGACACGTTGACACGAGTTCAAATCCATGACGATACTGTTTGCATTTCACATTGCGCTAATACCCTTTTAAAAGGTGCGAATCAAGTTATTCTTTCTCCAGCTACGGGTAAATAGTAGGGCAGTCTAGCTTCTTTAGGCTCGGTTAGGCAACCAGTCTTGGAGAAAGAAATCTCTGTATTCAAACCTGTAAACTCCGCTTAAAAATTGGCCTTGTGTCACATCCTTCCCGTGTGGAGGGTTTGGTGAATACGTACATACAAAATGTATTATTCTGTCGATATCGGTGATCTAAGCAGTCTTAGTGAAAATTAATTTTATGGCATATCAACTCATGTAGGTTATTTAATGCCAAATTCTGTTTATATTGATATAACTTTTTTGTTGGTCCAATGAGAGAAAGAAGAATATATTGTAAAACTAATAGGTCCACAAGAAGATTTATTTTCCAAGTTATTTATATTTCTTCAACCCGTGTTTCTTGTGTTTTTACTTTCTTCAGGACGTCATAATAGTTGATGGTGATTTTGCCTTTGATTTACATAAACGAACCGGAGCGCATTTGTTTGCATACAGTTAAATGATTTCAAGCTTTGCAATTTTTTATTAGCACACAGTTAAATGGTTTAAAGTACTGATATTCAACACTAATCCTTCTATTCAATATTGATTTTTTGTTTGTACTGTGCTAACTTGTAAAAGTGTGAAGAGTTCTATTTGGTACACAAATGAGACCCTAACAGGTAATACGACTCCGGATCAGAGTGGACCTAGGAGTAATGGTAATGAAGGGGCAATCCACGTTCCCCCAAAACTCCTAGACTGGAACCTCACCATCAGATTCTGTTATGTCATACGCCCTGAAATACGTCAGAGAGAAGGTGACAAAGAATAAATTTGTTAATATATCTACATTTAGAAATCAATTCCTTTTTTTTTTTTATTATTATTCAGCAACTTATATTCAGTATATTGTCGAAATTGTAGGGGAATACCCTAGTCGCAAAGGCTAAGGTGCTAAACTGCGGCCTCCAAGTGAGAGATTTCGATCTCCAGTTTTACTAGTACGTTGACTTTCGGTCTTATAATTTCGGGAGAGTTAGGATCCCTCTTTCTGTCTCCACTGGCTAAGGTATAAATAGCATTACTACTGTTTTTAAGGAAGAAAATAACCCACAGAAGTTGATATGCAATTAAATCTAAACCAGAATGCATATTTTTTTTTTATTCAACATAAGTTGTTGAATAAAAAAAAATATGCATTCTGGTTTAGATTTAATTGCATATTAACTTCTGTGGGTTATTTTCTTCCTGAAAAACAGTAGTAATGCTATTCAGTATATTTCAGAATATTTTTTTCAGAAACATTATTTCAGTTTATCACAGAATACATTTTTATATATTTATTTATTCATTCATTTTATTTTGTTTTACTTTATTTATTCAATTTTTTTCAATTATATATTTATTTTTGGTACTTACGCATATATGTTACCGCGATAAAGCCGAACTTTCACGAGCGTTTCCGGGCTGATAACGGAAAGAATCGAAATATGCCGACAAAAAGCATTAAGACCAGTCTGTCAGGGTATGCGCTGAGTTGATGCCGAACTCTCGTCTTATATTTTGAACTGTAGCCATTTCGTGCGACCACAGATATATCAATTTTAATATTTGAGCAATGGCCAGTTTGGACCGCGAGAAAAACGTCCCTTCGTGCAATGCAGTCCACCTCCTGCATTTGGTATTTCGACATCTCCAGTCATTGTTTTTTCTAATTTCTTTTAAATGGCAAAGATGCTCGCATGTCCAGCAACTTTTAATTTTCTCAATAAGTTGTTTTTTCTTGGCAGAATTGTATCACTTTTTCCACAGATTGTAGTTTGTTGCTTAGCTGCGATAAATTCATGTTTAAAATTGCTTGAATAATAGCGTTCTCGTAACTTTGTCAACAAATTGATTGAATTATTTTATCGTCTGCTTGTTTAAATTTGATGGGTAGGCGTTTTGTCGGCATATTCCGATTCTTTCCGGTATCGGCCCGGAAACGCTCGTGAAAGTTCGGCTTTATCGCGGTAATATAGATGCATAAGTACCTTATTTTTTGTCTATATATTAATATATGTGTTTATTTGGCCGGCGACTAATTATATTCTGTTCAATTCAGAGTGCATATAATTTTGTGTTCAGCAACTTATGGTATTAAATGGTTTCTAGGATGTATTTATTTATATATTTATTTTTATCCTGTCACTTATTTTATACATTTTTTTAGCATTTTTTGTTCATAAACTTATTTTGGCATATTCCTGAATATATAATATTTCTTCGAGACATAATCTTGGTTTGGTTGGTTTGGTTTGTTGGGTTTTATGTCATGTTAGGTTATTTAACGCCAAATCCATTTTTATGTAAATAATCTGTTCTATTTAAAACAGTTCATTTTAGCATAAGTGCACAGTTTAATTGTCAAAAACATTTCTATTTCAAACTATTCAAGCAGTTATATGTAACAATTCAGTTAAGTGTAAATACAGTTTTAATGTCGAAAAACAGTTCTATTTCAAAATATTCAGTTAAGCGTAAGCACGCAGTTTAAATCTAAGTACGGTTTAATTGTCAAAAACATTTTTATTTCAAGCTATTCAGTTTACTCAAACAATTCATTTTAGCCTAATTATGCTGTTAGTTCTATTTAACCCATAGATAGGACCCTTATCAGGTGCTACCACTCCGGGCCAGAGTGGACCTGGGGGCGATGGCAATAAAGAGGTACTCTGCATTCCCCAAAGTTCCAGCACTGCTGGAACCTCACCATCAGATTGCTTAGTGTCATATACAGGACACTCGTTAGGGGGGGGGGTCTTACCCCTGTGCAGAGGTGCAGTCAGTGTATTCTACAGCCCCAGCCGACTGGGCAAAAGAGACATAATCTGTAATTATTATAACTTCCTCTATTCGCCGGAGCTTTTTCAACATATCCCATTTTATTATGGCAGATTTAAAGGTATCTTATTTTATTTGCCATACATATTTTGATAGGATTGTACTCATGGTCTTTTTTCTTGTGTTCAGTTGATAGATAGATAGATAGATAGATAGGTATTTGGAAGTGTATGTATCAATTCAAACCATTTGTTAGTGAGATATATTTTAGAGATCAAGTTATAGAAAGAAAGAAAGAAAGAAAGAAAGAAAGAAAACAAAAAAGAAAGAAAGAAAGAACATATATAATGTTGATAGATAGATAGATAGATATTTGGAAGTTTAAGTATCAATTTACGCACCCCAGCACGGGCCAGAGATACATATTTTAGAGATTTTGTTATAAAAAGAAAGAAAGAAAGAAAGACACAGATAACGTTGAGGAGATAGATAGATAGATAGATAGATAAATTTTTAGAGGAGTATACGTATGTCCTAATCCCCCAGCGTAGGCCAGATAGATATATTTTAGAGATCTCAGTATAAAAGGAAAGAAAAAAGAATGAACACAGATGTAACGGTGAGGATATAGAGAGATGTTGGTGAGATAGATAGATAGATAGATAGATAGATAGATAGATAGATAGATAGATCTATGTAACTTTGGCAGTGTATGTATCTCTTCCCCCTACCCAAGCATGAGCCAGGTAGATATATTTTAGAGATCTATGTACAAAAGGAAAGAAAACGAAAGAACACAGATGTAACGTTGAATATATATATATATATATATATATATATATATATATATATCTATATATCTTTAAGAAAAAAACCAAAGACCGGTTAATTCATGATAATAAATTTATTTCGGTGATTTTCTTGTCCTGAGGGAATTACTCCAAACTTTTTAACCTGACTGAATATTACCCATATATATATATATATATATAGAGAGAGAGGGGGGAGAGAAAGAGATAGACATTGGTATGACTAATACACGGATAGATATGTTTGTTGCCATACTGTTGAGATCGCAGTTCGATCAGGGATAAAATTCAGTCTAATCTTCACAACTTGAGGATTTAGAAATTCGATTTTGCACGTATTCATAAATAAGAGATATTTTTCCCTTGAAGATGTTAAGCACGAAAATCCGTCAAATAGGTTATTAATTTTTAAGTAATGAATTTTTTTTTTTTTTTTTGAAATTTTGGTAAATATTTGTGCTAGAAGGTAAAACTTTCCTTGGTTTATAGTTTCCTGTTGTGTCGATATGAAGTGAGAGTTTAAATACGTCTTGTCTCTCTATTCGTCTTTATGAGTTTCTATAACCGATGCTGTGTTTGGTAAATTCTTTCTCAATTTTCTCTCTTATTAATTTAGCAACACACATTGAAGAAGCATGCATAACAGAAGGATTGTTGTACAAATATACAATTTATATATATATATATATATATATATATATATAGTACAATTAAATGGAGACTCAAACTCGGTTAAGCCGTCATAATAAATTTATTTCGGCGGAGAATATTGTTGGTATATTCTCCGTCTCGTCAGATGACTAGAGCATGTAAAAAGAGTCATCTGACGAGACGGAGAATATACCAACAATATTCACCGCCGAAATAAATTTATTATGACGGCTTAACCGAGTTTGAGTCTCCATTTAATTGTACTATATACGCTCTGAATGTGAATTTTGTTATACCCTAGAGAATAAATAGGGAACTAACAATAGCCATAAATTGAGCACTCTCATAGATTTATATGATTACCCTCATATATTCTATGTAAAGAATAATCCACACCTACTGTCCTTGGACACTGACTGGATAATTTATATATATATATATATATAGTACAATTTGATGGAGACTCAAACTCGATTGAGGTATCTTGATAAATTCATTTCGGCGGAGAATATTACTATATTCTCCGTCTCGTCCGATGACTATTTACATGATCTCTCTCTCTCTCTTTATATATATATATATATATATATATATACATTTTCAGCTGCGTGTGCATGCCTATCCTGCGTCAAGTTTGTAAGCAACAGAGATAGTTTAAAAGTATTTGATCACACCATGTATATACACAAAAGAAATAAAGCCGTACTTAGCGTAACGGTTATCGTCAGAGAGAGTGGAACCTGCGGCAAGAGTTCAAATCCAGGACAGGTCGGTGTTTAGAAAAAGCATGAATCTATCTGTTTCCCTCCTCCACCAGCATCTAAGGATGAATAGAAGGACAGTCTGAGTTCTTTAGTCTTGATAAGGCAACCGGTCTTTGTGAAGGAAAACTCTGAATTCAAACCAGCTTTACTCTACTTATAAATTGACCTTGTGCCAGATCCCGCCTATGGCGGAAGGGTTGAGTAATACGCAGAAGAAATAAAACAAATTCCAAGGCAAATAAAATTAACGTCACTTTTCATATGAGAAGTCGTGTAATCGTAAAGTTACCGTATCTGATATTGAAAAAAATTAATAAATAAAAGATTCTGTATCCGTTACCCAGCTTGTTTAAAACTCGTCTTTGCGAGAGCAGCCGGTCACATGACTCACCTTAGCCAATGTCAGTGACGTCAGTTTCCATAGCAACAACTCAGTAAAAAAATGTATTCCATGGGTCAGTCTACTGAACTTACTTCGAATGTCGATTCTCCTCTCCCGGTTACAGGTGAAATAGCGAAAAGCAATTTACTGGAGGCTACAATTTTCATGGCGTCATTCACAAGTTAATAGAATACCTGTTTGCAGAGTTGAAATAATCTTGCCCGAGGCCTTGCCAAAATATTTCATACTCGGGATGGAGCCAACAGAAATCTCTTTATCATTTTTTAACAAGACAAAAAAGTGTTGTGTTGAAAAAAACAGTAACCATTTTCTCTGGTGGTCTTGTATGAGGTTGTTGCAAAATTTCCCAGCACTAACTTTTGCACAGTGTTAAAGAAACCAGAGAAAACTCTTTAAAGTTGATCTAGTTAATGTTGTCCCTGTGTGCCGACAATCTAAGCAATGTCTGTGGAAAATGATAATTTTAGTTTTATTCTGCGGAAAATTCTAATCATAGAATTAGATAAATTTTGACTGAAGTTGTTTTCTTTCACAATAGACTGATTTCTTTCAGAAAATCATTTATCTACTCTTCACAAAATTATGGATGAAATAACAGGTCAGACGTATTACTTTAGGTTAAACAATTTATAAGAAAGGCAGCTCTGAATTCTGACCTACAACCCGTACATCATAGACCAGTGAGGTTGGTTAAGAACTATCACTGCAAATGTTTTGTGAGGATTTATGAGGTAATAAAGAGTCGGCCCTATGGGGCTTTATGGCTATTGTCGTGGCAAATAGACACGGTGACTCGAGTTCAAATCTTTAAAGAAGCTGTTTGCATTAAAAAAAAACATTTTCATATAGAACTAACACCTCTTGGAAAAGAATGCACTCAGCTATTCTCCTTTCTGCCATGGGTAAAATGTAGCGTAGATGGGGCTCTTTAACCTTGGTATGGCGACCGGCCTAGAAGAAGGAAAACACTGAATTCAAACCATTAAAACTCTGTTTAAGAACTGACCTTGTGTCACATCCGATTCGTGTTCAGTGTTTAGGTGACTACATACAAGTTAGTAAATGCCATCGAGAGGTTAAGTTGGTAGTAAGAATTAATAGTTTGTGGCCCTGAAAAAAGTAGTTGGGGACAACATAATCTGCGAAAATAGACTTCAGAGTGATTTTCTCGGTGAGTGAGTTGAGGACATCATCGTTAACCTTGACACTTGACAAAGATGGCTGATCTAGCTCTTTTGGCCCAATACACTCAAAGCCAAACAATATCTATCAAACGGATGCATATTGGGAAGTCTAGACTGTAGAAATTCCCCTGGAAATTCGTCCTTCACATGTTTGTGAGAATTATATATTAAGAATGTTTATCATTTTTTATCAGTTTTGATGGACAAAGAATGCAGATATGATCTTACCGAATAGATTAGCGAGGATTATTATTGACGGGTAATGTAGCATTAGGTTATAACCGTTAGAACGGTAGAAAAATACTGTGAGTCAACTCAGTTTAATTGACAGATTCTGACCTTTTAGGAGCAGTAGAAAACTTAGCTCCGATTGAATAGTTTCAATTAGATGATCGCAACGGTTCTATAATTTTGGAATAAATTAATCAGTTTTTGAGAAAAGGTCAACTGGACCAGTTGAATTTTTCATCTCTGCTCGCTAATTCCCCGTAGAACACAACCAAGAATGTGAGGAAAGTGTCGTTGAAGTATAAATAAATGATATGCATTAGCAGAGAAGAACTAGGTCTGTGACCAGCAAGGTCACTTGGCTTGATGCCGAGAGACATGCCAATGGCTGGCGCTGTTCCCATTGCACTTAATGAGCCTGTGACTGGTATTGACAGGCAGCGCATTGATCTCGGCTCGTGTGCGGCACCACCCACCTTAATCCTCACTATAAAAAATACCTTGTATCAAATCCTGACTGACGGGAGGAATGGATGAATATCCCCTGGAGAGAAGAACTTGGAACAACGGGAGATGTGACAACAGAAGACAACAACATGTGCATGACGGCTCAAAATGGCGTGTGACCGGAAGATACTGCCTATGCAACACGACAAAGAATTAAGAAGTAGAATAGCACGTGATATATGCCCTAAAAAGGTATATAACTTTGACGCCATTTGCTCCGTGTAAAAGTTGGAAAAGATGCAGCCGAAGTTAATTAACAGATGACTGAAGTTTGCACTTGATCATGCAGTTGGTGCAAGCACTTGTGGAAAAATCATTTAAAAGTATAAGCAATTAAACTCATCTTTTTTTTTGTTTTTGCTTCAAGGAAACCTGGTTATTAATCCCAGTTACGTTATCAAATAAGCTAGAAGAGCTTTTAGTTTCAGTGACAATATCCCGTTAATCTGCCACTCAGTCGGGTGGTGCTACAGAATACACCGACTACACTTCTTCAGAAGAGGAAATCACCACCCCCAATGGGGATTCCTGTTGATCATGAGTGGCGGCCCGTAATGCCTGATTGGACCCGGGTGGTTCAGCGATCCGTGACCTGGGTACCTAGTGTTAACGTGAGCTGCAACACTACAGTTCGACCAAATACAGAGAGCATTTTCCATCGATGAGTACATTTTTATTTGTTTATTGATTTATTTGTTATGCCACGTTTGGGTATCTCTGCTTTTAACTATCAACTCAAATCAACCTTAAAAAGAATAAATCTTTGCATTGAATATATATAATATTTATACATCTATATGGAGATCAAAGTCCAGCCGGCTGTGGCTGTAGAATACACTGACTGCAACTTTGCAGAGGTTTAAGACCTTCTCAATGAGTGTCCTTTATGACATTAAATAATCTGATGGCGAAACTCCAGTAATGCCGAAGCTTTACGGAATGCAGAGTCCCCTTTTATTGCAATTGCTACCAGGTCCACTCTGGCCCGGAGTGGTAGCACCTGATAGGGTCCTTGTCCAGTAGGCTGGGGCTGTAGAATACATCGATTGTATCTCTGCAGTAGGGTAAGACCCCCCACCGCAACGAGTATTCTATATATGACATAAAACAATCTGATGGTGAGGTTCCAGTAATACAGGAGCTTTGGAGAATGCAGAGAACCCCTTCATTGGAATCGCTCCCAAGTCCACTTTGAGCCGGAGTAGTAGCACTTGATATGATCCTATCTATGGGTAAAATAGAAATGTTTGACATTTAAACTGAGTGTAAACAAATGACTCATGCGAAACTGAATGGTTTAAAATGGAACTCCTTGATCAATTAACTGTATGTAAGCAAATGACTGATATTTAATTGAATTGTTAGTGATACATAGCAATACTAGGAACCATTTAAATTTGTTGACTTTTACTCAAATGAATTGTTTGAAATTGAACTGTTTGATTATTTAACTTTGTGTAAACTGAGGTTTAATTGAATTTTTTGTTATATGAAGCAATACTAGGAATCATTAAACTCGGTTTAAACGAATGAGTAATGTTCGTTAGAATAACTAGTATTAAATAGCAATACTTCTAACCACTTCACTGTGTGCAAGCAAATGATCAATATTGAATAGAATTCTTACGTGAGAAAGCAAGAAGTGAAACCATTTAACTGTGTAGAAAAATTAGCAATACTAATGTGAAACAAATTAGATCTAACTCATTTCAAAATGAAATTACTGACAAATTAATTGTTGCATATTCATATGCAGATGCATGCAGAATCATAACGACGATACAATATGAACAAGCAACAAAGTTCTTTTGAAAAATATACCTCTCACTTTATTGAAAGGGTTGTGTGTAAGAGGGAGTTGAAGACCGAACAGAACTGCAACATATTGACCCCGACTCTTATGGCCATCAGCGTTTCTTTCCAATTCTCCTGGGCTTCTCAACCAAGGGACTTGGGGGCCCAGCGTCTCTGGGTGCTGGTTTTCTCTACCGCATCTTATCTCCAACTGCAACTGCTCAACCGGAGGTCTGAGGGCCCACTCTGCTGAGTGCTGGCTTTCTCTACAGCATCTTGTCTCTCTAACTCGTCTGATCCCCAACTGATTGAATTTCCTGTGCACTGAGTTTTATAATAGTTCAACACCCACCTTCTTCTTGTGGGCGTCACAACTCGCACTCATTCAACCCGTCCACGGTCAAGGTTATATTCTGATATTCCTCGACCGGATGCACCTGTTATTTACACAGGTGCATTTCCTTTTTTGACGGGCCGGCTGGGTCGTAGGTCAATATACCACAAGTCTCTCACATATCTTTTATATTTATTTAAATACGAACAAACAAATGAATGATGTTAAATTGTTACTCTTACATAGCAATACTCAGTACCATATAATTTTGTGAAAAATATTATCAATAAAATGTACCAACATATATATTTAGTATATATAGAGGATTTGACATAAAAAAAAAAAATAAAATGGCTGATATGTCATAAAGCCAAAGTAAACCAAATCCTATGTGTTTGATATATGTATATATATATATATAAAGAGGATTTGGCATTAAATAACCAACAATGTTTGATATTCCATAAAGTCAAATCAAACTAAATCTCATATATTTAATACATAAGTATTAAGAGGATTCGACATTAAATAATCTACAATGATATTCCATAAAACCCAACCGAACCAAATCATACATACCTAATATATATGTATGAAGATAATTCGGCATTAAATAATCTATAATGTTTGATATGCCATAAAACCAAACAAAACCAAATCATACGTATCTAATACATATGTATAAAGAGGATTTGGCATTAAATAACCTACAATAGTTGATATGCCATAAAACGCAATCAAACCAAATCATATATATTTAATATATATATATAAAGAGGATTTGGCATTAAATAACCTACAATGTTTGATATGCCATAAAACCCAACAAAACCAAACTATATATACAGATCTAATTTTCTGAAGCCACTCAATCAATAGTTCCCAAAAATGTCCTCTTAAATTCTTTTTCTTACCTTTTCTTTCGGAATCATGAAAATTAATCATAATTTCTTTCAACACTATTACTATTTTTAATATAGTAATTTCTTGCAAACATATATTACTCAATCAGCAAAAAATTAAATTGGTTTGTTGACTTATCTTTTACATTTGTCTGGACAGGAAATTTTCAGTTCAAGGAGAAATATTGAAAAAAATGTTTATTAGAAATTCCATAAATCATTTTGAAAGTTTTAATTAGATTATCTCTCACTCTTCTTTCGAGTAAGTTGTTAATCAAAATTTCGGTAATCTCTCCTTGTAATTGTAATCTTTTACTCTTGTTTGTGGCTTCTCTGGGTCAAGTGACTATTTCTAGAAAGAAACGAGCTTATACACCAATATTCGTTTCCTTGAGGAAACTCATTTTCTTCGCTTTTAAATGTTACCTATTAACAACGAATTATTTCAAATGATCAAACTATCACACATATATTCCTTTCGGTGTCGCTTAGAATACACCGATTGTATCACCTGATGAAGGTTAATTAGTTTCTTTGCTTTCTTTGTTTAATGGCATATCAACTCTTTTTAGGTTATTTAATGCCAAAGCCATTCTCCTAGAAGAACAGTAGTGGTACTATTTAACCCTTAGCTGGGAAGATAAGGGGGTTCATACCTTTCCCAAGGGTATTTGCCCGAAAGTGAACGTAATAGCGCGACTGGAGTACGAACTCGCTTACTACGATTCCGCAGTCCATCGCTTTAACCATTACACCTTGAGGACACACCCTGATGAAGGTTAATCCCCACCCCCGCTAATAAAAGGATGTCTTGTGTATTATACAAATCTGCATCTGGTGCCGAGGCACAAGTTTTGAAGCTTTGAGACGAGTGGCCTAATGAGTAGAGTGTTCGCCAATGGTCCGGGAGACCGACGTTCAATCCCAGGTCGAGTCATACCAAAGACTCAAAAATGGTATTTGATGCCACCTTGCTTAACACTCTGCGTTATAAGGTACGGATCAACGGTAAAGTGGAGCATTCCAGGGAAAGGAGTCGCACCCTTCCTTACACCTCGCTGTAGTAGCTATGGAAAAGGGAGCCTTCGGGTCACCCTCGACTAAGGTCGCTAACTTTACTTATTCTTACTCATAGAGGTAGCAGCCCTCTGCAGAAGAGTAAGACCACTCCTCACTAGCGAATCCACCTGTTGGCTCTGAGTGGCGACCAGAAATGCGTGGGGATCCTGGTGGTTGGGCAGTCTGTGACCTGTCACCCAAAATCATCACACTCTTTTGGGGTTCATTCGGCTTGACGGGTGGTCGGAGAGCCTCGATCTAATCTATTGCCTGATTATGTCCAGACTGTATTCTCCAAATTGCTCTAATGGTAAAAAAAAATAAATACCAAACCATATTTTATCGTAAAGATGCCAAAAAGCCGGTGGCTGACCGACGATGGCACCGAGATAGAAAGGGTTAAAACTATTTAAATTGGGTGCAAACAAATGATTAATATTAAATATAATTTGTACCGTTAATACGCGAAACCATTTTACTCTGTGCGAAGAAATGGCCTCTAATTCCTTTAAAATCTTACCTACAAACTATTTGCTTCCAAATTATGTATTAACAAGATTTAGCATTAAATAACCCAATAGTGCTGATATGAAACCAAACCAAACCTTGAATGGCCCTGTAGGCTAGGGCTTTGCAATACACTGACTACATTTCTGCAGAAAGGTAAGACCTCCCCAACAAGTGCCCAGTTTATGACACTACACAATCTGATGGTGAGGTTCCAGCAATGTTGGTGCTTTGGGAAATGCGGAGTACCTCATTATTGCCATTGCTCCTAGGTCCACTCTGGCCCGGAGGTCGAGTCCTATCTATAGGTCAAATAGAATTAAAATGTATGCCTAAGCTAAACTGAATTGTTTTAAATAGAACAATTTTTGACATTTAACCGTGTACTTATGCTAAACTGAATTGTTTGAAATAGAACCAAACAATATATATATATATATATATATAGTTGCATTTTTATGGCATATCAACGGTTGTGGGTTATTTAATGCTGAATGATATATATATATATATATATATATATATATATATATATATATATTAACAGGATTTAATCTAATTTAATTTGATTAAGTGCTCAATCGCATTTATATATATATATATATATATATATATATATATATATACGATGATCATTAAATAAGTTTCCAGACTTTTTTTTCGTGTGGGCACTTTTAATGATAGTACACACATGAAACTCAAGTTTCCTTCGAAGTAATCTCCTCTGGCTGCAATGCACTTGTTGCACCGGTCCAACAACTTCTGGAAGGCCCCATGGAAGTCCTCTTGTGTGAGCGTGTCAATGACCTTCGTCACCGCCTCTTTCATCTCCTCAGTTGTCTCATAACGACAGGCTCTGAACTTAGGGAATAATCAAAAATCACAGAGAGCAAGGTCTGGACTATAGGGAGGGTTGGAAACTGTCTTGATGCCCATCTTGATCAAATAGTCTGTGGCAAGGATGGAGTTGTGGACTGGTGCATTGTCCTGGTGGAAATGCCACTGACCCGATTTGAAGAGTGCTGGCCTCTTCCCAAGGAATCTCTTTCTGAACTCCCTTAAAACCTCAATATAGCAACCCAAACACTAACCCTTTGGCCTATCAACTCTGGTATTGAATTCCTTACTCCTGCCACACCTCTTATCATCCCTCGTTGGTTCCCTGCCTTCCTTGAATCTCTTATGCCGCTCAAAAACTGATGCTCGATTCATGCAAGATGGTCGAAAATCATTCTGAATCATTCCATACGTTTCTATGGCATTTTTTCCAATAAAACACAATTCTATTGCATATCGTTCTTCTAAAGTGTCCTCATGTCCAGATTGCATTTTTGAAATTCTCCAGCTATGGCAATCAAGCTTTCGTAGGGTGTATTTTAATTCCTGCTGCAGCTGTTCATTTGAACCTGGAATTATAAAAATTGGTCAGTCATCTCATATGATGTATAGCAATAATATACTGAATTTTCAAGTGTCTACAACAATTTTAAATGCCTGTACAAAAAAAGGGTGGAAACGTATTGAATGCACCACGTATATATAAAAACTGGATTCAGCATTAAATAACCCACAACTGTAAATATGCCATAAAAATGCAACCAAACCAAACTATAGTGGTAGTACCTGTTAGGGTTCCATCTCTGAAAATATGGCATCACCCTCTGTATGCGGTCAAAGTTTTCAAGAAGAACCCTTTTCATTTACGGAATTTCTCTTTTTATTGACTTTGTTCTTAAACATCGATAATTAAACACAAACAATTTTCAACTTTCGTTATATTTCTAAAATTCATTTCCCAACAAACTCATGACCTAACATTTTATACAAAAAGATTCCATTAATAAAGCAAAAACATTTTTTAAGGCAAAACCAAAGCAACTCGTCGAAAACTACATCCGGATATGAGAGTTCAGTTCTGAAGATCAGCAGAATGGAGACTTCATGTTCATCACTATAATTCCCGGCTTCTATTAATGGGTCAAATAGATCTTTGGAGAAAATTCTTTGTATTCGATTGGGATGTGTGAAACCATTCTGTAGTCGGCAAGCAACTGATTATTAGGATAGGTATAGTTACCTGAAACCATATAATTATCTATAAATTATACGTATTAAATTAAAATACTTGAAACCATAGAATTATATATAGATTATATATATTAGATAAGAATACTTGAAACCTTATAATTATTTATAAATTATACTTATTTGATAAGAAAACTTGAAATTATATCATCATGTATAAATTATACGTAATAGATAAGAATACTTGAAACTAGATATTTATTTGCTCGGTCGGCTGGGCTGTAGAATTCACCAACTGCACCTCGGCAGAGGGGTAACCCCTTCAACAAGTGTCCTAAATTTGACACTAAACAATCCGATGTTGAGGTTCCAGTGATGCTGGAGCTTTGAGGAATGAGGAACACCTCTTCATTGCCATCGCTTCCAGGTCCACTCTGGCCCGGAATGGGAGCACCTGATAGGGCCCTATCTATGGGTTACATAGAACTAATCTGCGTACTTACGCTAAACTAAATTTCTAAATTTAAATAGAACTGCTTAGATATTTAAATTGCGTACTTATGATAAACTGAACTATTTGATATAGAACTGTTTTTGACATTGAAACTGTACTTACGAGAACAGATTTCGACATTGAAACTTTCTTAACTCTAAACTGAATTGACTGAATTAGAACTGTTTGAATAAATTGAATAGCTTGAAACAGAAATGTTTTTGACAATTGAAACTGTACTTACGAGAACTGTTTTTGACATTCAATCCGTATTAATGCTCAACTGAATTGGCTGAACCAGAACTGATTGAATAAACTGAATAGCTTGAAATAGAAATGCTTTTGATAATTAAACCGTGTACTCATACTAAACTGAATTGTTTGAAATAGAACTCATTATTTGTATATGAATGGATTTGGCGTTGAATAACCTTCAAAAGTTGATATACCATAAAAACCAACCAACCAACCAACCAACCATATAATTATGTATGAATTATACGTATTAGACAAAAATACATGAAATTATATAATTAGAAGCAAATGAAAAATACATTTAAAAAATGCAGTTAAACATTAAACATTTATTTATGATTTCAATAAAACTTTTAGAAGTTAATCAAATCAATAAAGTCTTTAAAAAATGCCAAGGCACAGTCATTAAAGACAACATAAAACCTGCCAAACAAAACGGGTGGGGTCTTCGTGTTGTTGTAGTTAACGTGCAAGACAGTAACGTTGTAGTAAGCGAGTTCGTACTCCAGTGGTGCCATTACGTTCACTTTTCGGACTAATACCCTTGGGAAAGGTGAGAACCCTTCTCCTTATCACCCTCAGGTATACGTTTAATTGTATCATTAATTTTCTTTTACGGCGATAGGTTTCGGTACTGATACGAAGACTAATATGCCATTAAGCAAAGAAACAAAAACTGACAGACAAGGGAGGACAGGGCAGCATGAAACTGAGAGTTGTGCCTATCATCATTGGCAAGCTTGCAAAAGTTTTCAACACTCTTTCAAAAGAACTGGAAGAATTTGAAACAAAAAAAAAACTCCAAGTCATGTCAATCTCAGGAAAAACTCTAAAATTATGGGCGATATCTGATTTATTGAGGTAACTTGTTGTCACTTGAATTCCAGAAAAAGTAGTCACTAGAAAGTCAGCAAATAGTTATCGCAAAAATAACAATGATAATAATAATCGAAGACAGCGTTGACGCATCAATACAACGACTCGAAGACTACAGAGGAAAACACGAACGAGGACTGATTACATCCATCAGAAACAATACTGACAACACGATTGACATGAGAATGACAATAACTTAGAAACAAAAATGGAAGAAAAACACCAACTCTATGGACGTTTTAAACGACTAATAAACAACATCTCAAACGACAAAACCTGGACCTGGCTAAGGAAAGGAAACTTTAAGAGAGAAACAGACTCTCTCCTAATTGCTGGACAAAACGCCATAAGAACCAATCATATCAAAGCGAGAATAGATAAAACTCAACAAAATAGCAAATGTAGGCGATGTGGTGACGGGGCGAAACGAGCAATCACATAATAAGCGAACGCAGCAAATTAGCACACAAGGAGTATAAGAGTAGACACGACTGAGTGGGTAAGGTGATCCACTGGGATATGTGTAAATTTGACCATATGAGCAAATGGTATATGCTGTCCAAGAAAATGACACACATAAACTCCAATGAGACTTTGACATACACACAGATCACCTAATCTTGGCCAGAAATAATAATCAACAAAAAAAAAAAAAGAGAGAATTGCCAAAATTGTCGACTTTGCTGTCCCAGCTGACCACAGAATAAAACTCAAAGAATGTGAAAAGAAGAATAAGCACCTCGACCTTGCTAGAGGATTGAAAAAACTATGGAATATGAAGGTGACTATCATACCAATTGAGATTGGTGCTTTTGTCAAAGCAACTTAAGGAATATTAAAGGGCCTGAATGACTTGGAAGTTGGCGGACGAGTGGAGACCATCCAAACTACGGCATTATTGAGAAAGGCCATAATACTGAGAAGAGTCCGAGACACTTGAGGAGACTTGCTGTCTTTCAAACTCCAGTGAAAAACCATCAGCTAACGCTGACGCAAAAAATTCTAAATGATAATAATAATAAAAATAAAGGCGAAGGCGTTCTTAAAACAGAATTGTTGATCTCGGCATAGAAAATTGGTGTATGAGGTTTCAATGCACTGAATTCAATTCTGACAGAATAGATCCGCCCAAATATCCTTTATGACCCCAACTGTCATTCATTTGGGGCGAGCAGAAGAGCTTAACCAAAACGGTAAAGGCGTTACAGCTTCACACCTGAATAATAAAAATGCAATTGTTGTTTGCATACTGTGACCATTTTTTTCACAGGTAAGTGTGTGAATATATTCATTTATATATATATATATATATATATATATATATATATACATATATGTATGTATGTATGTAAGTGTGTGTGTATGTCTGTGTGGTGAGTGTGTGTGTGTGTGATCGTGTGTGAGTGTATGTGGCTATATGTGAATGTGTGTAAGTGAGCCGAATTAAACTGAGGAACTATCTCTGATGCATGTGTATATATTGGTAAATTGATCCTCACACACACACACACACACACACACACACATATATATATATATATATATATATATATATATGCGATCTAGCATATATATATATATAACTTGGTAAATTGATCCTCCCAATTACTCAAACACACATAGATTTGGAGATAAATATATCCACACGTGCATATATATATATATATATGTATGTAGGTAAATTGATCCTCACACACACACAAACACGCACACGCTCACACACATTCATACACTCAAACATAAACATATATATATACATATGCACTTATATATATATATATATATATATATATATATATACCATAGGTTGGTGAATTGATCTTCACACATACTCACGCATACATGCACTCAATCACATACATATATATGTATCTGTGCATATACATAATGATATGTATATATATATATATATATATATATATATATATATATATATTGATAAGTAAATGAATAGATAGATATAAGCTAATAATTCTGCATGAGAACTATGCGACACAAGGTCAATTTTAAACAGGGATAAACAAATTTAAGTTATGAGTATTCTTTCTACTAGACCAGTTATCATACCAAAGACAAAGAGCTCATTTTTCTCTTTCTCTCTCTCTCTCTCTCTCTCTCTCTCTATATATATATATATATATATTTGAGCATTAGTTTATATATATATATATATATATGTATATATATATATATATGTGTGTGCGTGGTCGCGACTGTGTCTGTGTCTGCGCGTATATATATATATATATATATATCAAGGAGGTACCAGTGGTGTAATGGTTATCGTCGCAGGAATTGGACACGGCGACACGAGTTCAAATCCTGGACTGATTGCATTTCACATAGCACTAATACCCTTATGAATCCAATTATTCTCCCTCCAGCTATGGATAAATAGTAGGGCAGACTAGGTTCTTCAGCCTTGGTTAGGCAACTAGTCTAGGAGGAATACTCTGAATTCAAACCTGTTAAACTTCGCTTAAAAAATTGACCTTGTGTCATATCCTGCCCGAGCGAAGGGGTTGGGTAAATATGATAAATGTATATCAACACATAAATATGTATGTGGATGAATTAATTAACGCATATGTACATGTATAAGGATAGTTCTTGACTTAGTAAAGAACCAGTGCAAACATACTCATTTCATATATATATATATATATATATATATATATGTGTGTGTGTGTGTGTGTGTGTGTGTGTGTGTGCATTTATGAATGGGTATAATGGCGGTTCGAGGTTTTATGTATTTATGTAGATAGATTGAGGCATCTATTTAAAATAAAATGTCTTTATGTTTAATGTACACAATGTGAATGGTAAATATCATAAATGTTACAACAGGGACTGTCGTCGTTTGCAATCAGAGAACTCAAATGTCGTTTTTAGACACGCAATAGAATAATTAGTAGAGCAAATCCTTTTAACATATGAAAGCTGGATATATTAAATTTATTTGCAAACACACATTTATAGAAAGTCAAGTATTTGTGATGGGATGAGTACGGCGTCTTTATCGTCGAGAACCTACAAGCGACATTAATATTTGTCGACTTTACCAAGGCTTTCGACTCCATTCACAGAGGAAAGATGGAACAAATCCTACTAGCGTACGGCATACCTAAAGAAACCGTAGCGGCAATAACGATTCTCTATAGAAACACTAAAGTAAAAGTACGATCACCAGATGGAGACACAGAATACTTCGACATTGTAGCAGGAGTACTACAAGGGGACACGCTGGCTCTGTATCTCTTTATCATTTGTCTAGACTACGTACTTAGAACATCGATTGACAAAATCAAAGAGAATGGCTTCGAACTGACGAAGAAAAGAAGCAGAAGATATCCCGCAACAACAATTACCGACGCCGACTACGCCGATGACATAGCGATACTGGCAAATACACCTGACCAAGCCGAAACACTTCTGCATAGCCTGGAACGAGCAGCAGCAAGCATAGGCCTCCATGTTAATGCACACAAAACGGAATATATGTGCTATAACCAAACGGGGGACATCTCCACTCTAGAAGGAACCCCTCTTAAACTAGTAGACAAATTCACGTACCTAGGAAGCAGCGTCGAATCAACCGAAAAGGACATCGAAACGAGGTTAACGAAAGCATGGACAGCTATCAATAGGCTATCGACTATATGGAAATCAGACCTAACCGATAAAATGAAACGCAGTTTCTTCCAGGCAGCGGTCACATCGATACTGCTATATGGATGCACTACATGGACGCTAACAAAACGGCTCGAGAAGAAACTAGATGGCAATTACACAAGAATGCTGCGTGCAATCCTCAACAAGTCCTGGCAGCCGCACCCCACGAGACACCAACTGTACGGCCACCTGCCCCCTATCACGAAATCTATTCAAGTTAGGCGAGCCAGACATGCTGGACATTGCTGGAGAAGCAGAGATGAACTCATAAGAGATGTACTCTTATGGATCCCCACACACGGCCGCGCAAGGGCAGGACGACCAGCTCGAACGTACATTCAGCAGCTGTGTGAGGATACAGGATGTTGTCCTGAAGACCTGCCTAGGGCGATGAACGATAGGGAGGAGTGGCGAGAGAGGGTCAGGGATATCCGTGCTGCCAGCACGATATGATGATGATGATGATGATGATTCAATACGTTTCCAGACTTTCTTTTATACAGGTATTTAAAATAGTCGTGGACACTTGAAAATTCACTATGTTATTGCTATACATCGTTTGAGATAACTGACTAATTTTTATGATTTCAGGTTCAAACGAACAGCTACAGCAGGAATTGGAATACACCCTACGAAAGCCTGATTGCCACAGCTGGTGAATTTAAAAAATGTGAGGACACATCAGAAGAACGATATGCAATAAAATTATTTTTTAAACTTAGAAAAAATTCCATAGAAACGTATGGAATGATTCAGACTGCTTTTATACCATCTTGCATGAATCGATCATCAGTTTTTGAGTGGTAAAAGAGATTCAAGGAAGACTGGGAGTCTCTGAGGGATGATAAGAGTCTGGGAGGAGTAAGGAAGTCAATATACCAGAGTTGATTGGCCAAAGGGTTTGGGTTAGGGTTACTATGTTGAGGTTCTAAGGGAGTTCAGGAAGAGATTCTGTCGGAAGAGGCCAGCACTCTTCAAATCGGCTCAGTGGCATTTCCACCAGGACAATGCACCCGTCCACAACTCCATCCTTGTCACAGACTATTTGACCAACATGGGCATCAAGACAGTTCCTCAGCCTCCCTATAGTCCAGACCTTGCTCTCTGTGACTTTTGGTTATTCCCTAAGCTCAGAGGCTGTCGTTATGAGACGATTGAGGAGATGAAAGAGGCTGTGACGAAGGTCATTGACACGCTCACACAAGAGGACTTCCATGGGGCCTTCCAGATTTGTTGGAACGGTACAAGAAGTGCATTGCAACCGGAGGAGATTACTTCGAAGGGGACTAGAGTTTCATGTGTGTGCTATCAATAAAAGTGCCCATACGAAAAAAGTCTGGAAACTTATTTAATGATCCTAGTACGTTCCGCAAAACACCGCAGTAGAATTTCTTCACACCTTTTGATTTTTTTTTTCTTGCGTCTTACAAGTTTTCTGAAGGAAAGTTTTTTCTAGATAGTTTCCGCTATCACTGATAATCTTTTAGGTTATAATGAAACTGTAGTCTTTTTCATTTAAAACAAATGAAACATTTTCTTTAATAACTTATATGCGTTTTGTCCAAGGTGTCGACATATCCTGAATTCCTTTAGTTTTTCTATAGCGTCTTGTCACGTTAACTTTTTTAGTTTTAAGGATGCATTATATGGACATTAAGTAAACGTATACAGAAAAACACTTGGCAATTATACAATAATGCTGCGAGCAAGCAATATTGAACAAGTCCTGGAAGCAACAGCCCACAAAACAGTAGCTATACCGCCATCTGCCACCTATCACGAAAACTATCCAAGTTAGACGAACCAGACATGCGGGACACTGATGGAGAAGTAAGGACGAGCTTATAAGCGATATAATCCTATGGACCCTTTCACATGGATGAGCAAAGGCAGGACGACCAACTAGAAACTAATACAATAACTCTGTGCCGATACAGGATATAACCGAGAAGACCTCCCAGGAGCAATGGATGATAGAGATGGGTAGCGAAAGAGGGTCAGGGAAATCCTACTGGCAGCGCGACATGATATATATATATATATATATATATATATATATATATATATATATATATATATATATATATACCCTATGTAACACTATGTATCCCCAATAATTCCATATATATTTATTAAATATCGGGCATTTTTGACACACAGTTAAAGGATCAAAGTGTTCGATTTTAAATAAGTCAAGTTAACAGAAGTCATTCGTTTGCACGCAGTTTAAATGTCAAAAACAGTTCTATTTAAACCTAGATATGAACCTTCCAGACGCTACCACTCCGGGTCAGAGTGAACTTAGCGATGGTAATGAAGGGGTACACTGCATTCCTCAAAGCCCCAGCCTTACTAGAGTCTCACCATCAGATTGTTTAACGTCATATCCTGGACACCAATGGGGGAGGGTATCTTACCCTTCAAAAGAGATGCAGTCGGTGTATTCTACAGCCCCAACTGACTGGGATTTTCCATTTAAGGATTGTTACATGAGAAATTTCATACACGTATATACTGGCCCATCGGCATAATTATCAGAGTGCTCACCAATCGCCCAGGAGACCAAGGTTCAATCTCAGGTCGAGTCATACGAAAGACTTGAAAAATGATACTTGATGCCTCCTTGCTTCACATTCAGCATAATAAGGTACGGATTAAGGGTAAGTGGAGCAATTCAGGTAAAGAAATAGCACCATCTTCCTCACCGAGGTGTAGTACTCTCACGAACGAACTACCAGTTGCCACCCGTGCAATTCAAAGCTCTTCTAATGAATTGAGCTGTCGGTTGCCGTTAAGCGTATATATATAAATAAAAGAAAAGTGATGCATATGTGTTAAAATCCCTTCACTTATGTCGAGTTTGTTAGTGGCTGCGTGATAAGATATCCGGCTTCAAGCATCTCAAGTATCTAGCCACACTGATGAGTTGTGATACCACGAAACAGTCTGTCTGTAGACGACAATATATATATATATATATATATATATATATGATTGATTAAGTAATAAAGACAAATTTTGTCTATATAATTTTGTATTCTATAGACAAAATGTGTCTTTATTATTCAATCAAACATGCTTCAATCAAAGATTGCTGCTCAACAACATGTATTTTGAAATATATGCTCCTGCTGTTCACCACGATACTGACACCGAAAAATATCGCTGTAGTCTTGTAAAAAGACAATTTAACTACAATAAAGAAATAAAAAATACGCCAACACCTGCAAGCAAACCCTGATGATGGCCTATGAATGGTTCAAAAGCGCTTGGGATTTTTTTTGGTAAATTCATCCACCAATTCCAACCTGAAACCAAGACACTTATCAGGAAACTTGAAAGGATCTTAATAAAATTGTATAGACAAATGTATCTTTATTATTTAATCAAACATGCTTAAAGGAAAGACTTCTACCCAACCACACATATATAGTCATCCACAAACAGATCTGTTTCGTTCTATCAGAACTCATCAGTTTTGCTTGACAGTATCTTCCCGTAGCTGGGATCGAAACCCGGTTGACTCAAACGCCAAGCCAAAGCTTCTAACCATTCCGCCACGAGGAAATATTAGCTGCGAAGTAAATTTTTAAACGGTTATGAATCACAATTACTATTGTTTAGATACATCCGTTCAACGGTTGCCGAGACCTCAATTCATCTACGAAGAGACTTGCAATAGACGCTAATGGCAACACGATTACTTCTTCACCAGAGAACTCAACCCCACGGGGGTAGGGGAGTATATATATCTCTATAGTCTATATATATATATATATATATATATAGTCTATATATATATATATATATATGACAGGACGAAATTTGTATGTGACAAGGGATACTGAACCTACTTTAAAACAGATAATCATTCAATATGCACTGTATCGGTAAATCTTTGCGGCAAATTCATCAAATTTTTTTTTTTTTTTTTTGTTCTTGAAGTATCCCAAATTATCTGCGTTTTAGTCGGTGATGACATGGGTCAGTTAGTATAAGAAGAGGCCGTAAATTGGTAGTTGTTGTTCCTGAGATGATTTCTATGGTTTCTTTGTTTTAATGGCATATCAACTTTCGTGGGTTATATAATCCCAAAGTGAGCCCGGTTGAAAAACAGCACTGGTGCTATTTAGACCATAGCTGGTGGAAAGAGAATGTTTATACCCTCCTAAAATTTGTTTGTTAAAAAATGAACGTAATAGAAAGATTAGAGTTTGAATACGATAATTATGATGTTGCAGTCTGGTACTTTAAACATTACGCCACGAAACCCCCCACCACCACCATTTGTATCCGAGTTTACAGTCCATACATATTTAGCATGAGAAACGTTTTTTCTGGATATGTGTTGCTTTAATTAGACTAGTGGTCATGGGTATACACTAATCAAATCTTTTTTTATGTACATCTGTCCGTTACTTTAACTTTCACGGTTTTCTTATGTTTTCTTATTATTTCTTAAATTCTTAAGTAGGACATGCAATTAGTTTCTTTGTTGTTGTTTTTTTTAATTTTTTGTTGTTTATACTTTTCAGGTCACTGAAATTCTATATTTTAAAATGAATTTCTGAAGAAAACATCCTGATAAGGAAACGTCAATTTGTCATTTTGTATGGTCCTCCTTTCTTATATATATAAATATAGATAGATAGATAGATAGATAGATAGATATGAAAAATGTTAGGCAGACTGTGGTCTTTATTCCTGCTACGACAACTTTTCTAAGAGATGGATAACTTTGATTTCAAACAATCTTTACTCCAATTTAAAAAAAAATCATGAATAGATAGATTGATAGATAGATAGATAATGAACAAAAGGAAATACAGATAGATAATGAACATCTCGTGATAGATAGATAGATAGATAGATAGATAACAAAAGTGTAGGAGAGACTGTGTTCTTTACTCTTGCTACTAAACTGTTCCAGGAGATGAAAAGCATTGATTTCAACCCAGCTGTACTCTAATTTTAAAAAGACATGAACATAGATAGATAGATAGATAGATAATGAACAAAAGGAACTAAAGAGAGATAATGAACATGTCGCGATAGATAGATAGATAGATAGATAGATAGATAGGCCAGCTGTTTCAAGTCAGCTGGTTAACATCTAAAACTCTGGAGTCAATATGTTTGTATCCTTCTGATAAATACTGCAATACTTACATAGTTGGAAAATCCACCGCTAAAACTGTTTTCATCTCTACATAATCGTCTTTTTACGTTCGCTTAAAGAAATAAATAAAGAAAAATAAAAAGAACAATAAAGTATCAGTTATAAAAAGGGGTTTGATACTTTTTTGTTTCTGGAGCGAAGTAAGAACCGGAGCAAAAAACAAAATGGTAATAAGTAAATAGAAAAGGACAGCTGGGCAAGAAGAGTGATATTCTGAGTTGGTGGAAATGAGGGGGGGAAAAAAAGAAAAAGCTTCCCTTAGGGATTGAAAAAAAAAAAAAAACAAACCAGAAAGAGGGAGATAGAAGGAGCGTTGTTGTGGGTCTCCACTGACATGTGCGTCTAAGGTGTTCATACTTCCATATTTAGTTTCTCTGTTTGCTAAAGCAACAGTAACGGCCATGAACCCCACCGTGTAAAAACATGTTCCTGCGATGAGTTGGTGGAAAATCTCCAAAACATACGGAACGACAGAGAGGCCATCTTTACTCATCTTTTTTTTTTGTCTTCTTCCCCCCCTTTTTTTTTTGTTTTTGGTTGGGCAGAGACTTCTTCCTTTATTTTCGCTGTCATTCCTCTCGTAAATTTTATATCAATTCCTCTTCGCGTACACTGATGGGCACCCGTACACATAAACATAGGAATGTGTGTAAATAGGATAAAGAGAAAATGATTGGCGAGAGAGACAGACTGAAAGAAAAGTCGTTCGGCCTATCTCAAAAGAAATAATTTCGATTAAAAGTTAACAATATCTTGATTAAATCCTTACTAGGGCGGCTCGAAGTTTCGTGAGGGCTCCTGAGTCGGGCATGAAATACTTGATGATGGCCAAAAGGCTTATCGGCTGAAACGTTGTGAATATCGCAATAAAGATAATCCAATATAATAGTCCAAATATAAAAATAAAAGTAAAATTAGCGACCGTAGTCGAGGGTGACCAGAAGGCTCCCTTTTCAATAGCTACTACACCAAGTTGTAGGGGAGGGCGCTACTCCTTTCCCTGGATTGCTCCACTTTACTCTTGATCCTTACTTTAAAATGCTGTGTGTTAAGTAAGGTAGCATTTTTTGAGTCTTTGGTATGACTCGACTTGGGATTGAACCCAGGTCTACCGGAGCATTGGCGAACACGCTAACCATTTTGCCAATGTCCGGTTAAAATATACTAAATGATAAAAATTATTAATCTTCATTTTAGAAATTTAGACAAATAATACGTTACTAGAATCGTAGAAAAATATGAGAAAAGATTGAATAAATGATTGATTGACTGATTAATTTTAAAGGCGTATCAACTCTTCTGAGGTTATCTAATTCCAAAAGTTTAGCAAATCACGTACTTTTTACGTTTATATTGACATTTTCATGTTGTTTTTTTTTAAGTTTATTCTTTAATGTTTCGTTAAAACTATATGTAAAAATCCCTTGAGCTAGATATCTGCTGATCATTTTGCCTGGTATTGATCTTTTTATATTTATAACTTTTGGAATGATTTTATTTCTCTCAAAAATAATAAAATGTCATCCATGTCGATATTTCCACATAGGTCCTTCATAGTGTTTGCATTGAAAAAATGCCTAATGAGAGCTAAATCTCTGCATTCTATGGTGAAACTGTATTGCAGTATAGCATGTTTGGCATGCCACACACTCTGGTTGTTCCTGTTATTTGAGTATATAAGAAAACGCAAGTCTTTTGTGACCAATGCGTAAACAGGATATAGTGAATTGTTACATACTTTCTCAAAGATGGACGCTCAGTCGACTGAGGAGATAGAATTCACTGACTGCATTTCTTCAGAGAGGAAAGACTCCCTCAACAAGCGTCTTGGATATGACACTAAACAATCTAATTGTGAAGTCTCAGTAATGCTGGAGCTCTGAGGAATACGGAATACCCCTTTATTGCCATCGCTCTCAGGTCCACCCTGCCCCGGAGTGGAAGTGTTATATTTTGACCCCTCGCCCCGGCCTAAAAATGCTATTCCAAGGTGATACACCGGAAGGAAGTGACACATTCCAACGGCCAGTAATCGAAAGAGATCGCGTGGGCGGATTAAGGCTTATGATATGGGAAAAGGTGAAGGTCCCATTCTGCCATTACAGTCATGCACCGGAAGAGAGTAACCTCTGAACTGCATGACAGTTATTTCCGCTTGATGACGATTAAACATTCGATTGCAAAGATCCAGTAGGCGATTTGTGGGCGTTGAGTTATTATTTAACTCAGTTGAGTTTGGGTCCCAAAAGCAGTTGCCTGTCGAATTCCAGACAGTAGAGACCAGATGTGGTAGGGAAGACTACACCCGACCGAGGGGGCACTCGGAACCCCCCGATGCAGTTGCCAGCAGACTCCCAGAGGGTTAGAGATGAGATGTGGTAGGGAAGGCCACACCCGACCGAGGGGGACCATCGGAAAGCCCCGATGGAGTAGACCCCAACATCAAGAGAGCAATAAAGACACAACGTGACGGTCATAACAGTGGGGTCAAAATATGAAGTTTATGTTCGGTCTCCAGCATCCTCTCAAACGCAAACCTTACAAATAAAGAGAGAGGTGAATATTTTTCTAAAGAAGTCTTCCTGTCGTTTCTTCTTGTGTCTTCCTTCCTGCATCTTAATCCTTCAGGCGTTTTCCTTCATGTGTCTGTCTTTGATGTTGTGTCGTTGTGATGCATGAACGTTTAAATAACAATATAACAGAAGCACCTAATCGATTCTTATAAATGGATAAAATAGAACTGAACTGGGTACTTATGCTATACTGATTGTTTAAAATAGAATTATTTTGACATTTAAACTGCGTACTTATCTTTGACTGAATTGCTTGAAATAAAACTGTTTTGACATTTAAACTGTGTACTCGAGCTAAACTGAATTATTTGAAATAGACTGTATAAATGCAAAACTGAATTGTTTGAAATAGAACTCTTTTGACATTTAAATTACGTACTCGTGTTAAACTGAATTGTTTGAAATAGAACTGTTTATGTGTATTAAATAGATTTGGCACTAAATAACCAACAATGGTTGATATGCCATAAAACCAAACCAAATTAAACCAAACTGAAAGATGGTTTCTATTCTTCTAGCGTGAGGTTTTTTTTTCTGGAAGACTTTATTCTTATTCCAACATAGTTGATATTTTGTATCGAAAAAAAATTTTGCTTTCAAGTCAGTGAATTTTGTCTTTGTTGGGGGCTGTATTTGAAACTACCTAACCTTCCAGTAGTTTGTTCAATATTTCCGGTAATTTTTGCAAATTCGGACAGGATATTGCGCTGTCTTCGGTTCTTTGAACGGAGAGTAGCAATGATTGATGGAAGTTTCGTTCTGTGGATTCGAAATAGCACCTACTCACCGCTCAAAAAGGAGTTGAGGCTTAGTAAACATTACGTTTTCAGCGATGACGATTAGATATCTGGTGTGAACACGCGTATACATCAATAATGATAATAAGAAGAGTTGGTTATGTGGTGAGAGAGACGAAACGATGAATCACATTAGAAGCGAATGCCGTAAACTAGCGCAAAAAGAGTATGAAACTAGACACGACTGGGTTGGAAAGTGATCCACAAGGAGTTGTGCAAGAAATTGAAATTTGACCATTTTACCAAATGATATATGCACAAATCTGAATCCGTCCGGGATAACGAAACAAATAAAGTTCCCTGGGATTTTAAGATACAAACAGATCACCTAATCCCGGCCAGAAGACCAGACCAAGCGATGATAAAAAAAAAAGAAAAAAAAAGCAAACTTCAGAAAGTCCCCATCCCAGCGGACTACAGAGTGAAAATCAAAAAAAAAATGGAAAGAGAGATAAGTACTTAGACTTTACCAGAGAACTAAAATGCGGGGTAATATTAGAGTAACGGTGATACCAATTGTAAATGGTGCACTTGGAACGATTCTCAAAGGCTTGGAAAAAGGACTGGAAGAGTTGGAAATCGGAGAACCATTGAAACTGTCGCATTGTTGGAATCGGCCAGAATACTGAGAAGAGTCTAGGAGATCTGAGGAGACTTGCTATCGGTCAGGCTCCACTGAAAGACCATCAGCTAACGTTAGTGTGAAAAACTCGCAAGAAATCAAATAATAATAATAATAATGATAATAATAATAATGGCTAAGAAAGGGAAATCTGACGAGAGAAACAGAATCTCAATTCTTTAGCAAAACAAAATAAAGCCAAAATAACAAATTCTTACAGGTCCCGTGACCTGGTTTGGTTATGAAGCGTGTCTTGGGCAGGAGTAGCCAAGTAGAGCCCATCCCTCTCCAGGTCTTCAACTGGTTTGTCTTTATTTTCTTCTTGGTGGCCATACCAAGGTTATAGAATCTAGTTTGCTCAACTATTTACCCATAACAGGAGGTATAATTGTTGGATTTGTACTCTTTCGTAAGGGTATTAGCGCTATGTGAAATGTCCACAGCATCGTCCAGGATTTGAACTTGGGTAGTCGTGGTTACTTTCCCCAATGATAACCGTTATGCCACAAGCTACTCCATGAAGAACCAATTACGTCAAAGCAGAAATTGATCATACGCAGAAGAATAAAAGTATATGGTATGTGGTCACAGAGATGTAATGTTTAATCACAAAATAAGCGAATGAAGCAAAGGGATTATAAGACTGGGTGGGAGAAGTGATCCACTAGGAATTGTGCAAAAGATTAGAATTAGAACGTAGAGATAGTATCTGCTCAAACCAGAATCTGTCCAAGAAAGATGAACGCTGAAAAAAAAAAGAACTTGTCAACTGGTGGATAATGTCGTATGTGGACCGTAGATTAAAATCAAAAGAAAGTTCTTTTTTAAATAGATAAATACTTGTATCTGCATCTCACCAGAGAGCTGAAAAAATGTAAAAAACGAAGGTGATGGTGATACCAATTATAGTTGGAGCACTTGGAACGATCTACATTGAATGGCATTTCTGTAACTGAAAAGAAAAGGCGTTTAAACATTAAACAGAATTTTAACTGTTTTTTTTTTTTTTTTTTTTTTTTTTTTTTTTTGTGACCATTTGAACGAGAATTGGTCTTCAAGTTATTAGATTCTGAGGTGATATCAATTTTTCTGAAATGTCCTATATATCCAGAAATTTCTCTCTGGCTTAACAATCTCCCAATCAATAGCAAGGAATTATTTTACTGTTATTATAACCAGCTGCGATACAAGTTTTGATCTCTAACCCAGCGTAAATGTGTATATCTGCTAGTAATAAAAGAAATCTGCAATACATTTAAAGACTTTCTTACTGACCACTGCTCAGATGATGTCAAAATAGATGAAAGAAAGACAAATTGTGACGGATAAAAGGCAAAGATTTAAAAGGAAACATAAATAAAAGATTTTAAATAAAAACATTCGACTGTCTATATGTAGATGTAAACAGAACCATTCCTTCTTTTACCTGCAGCTGTAAATACAAATATACAGACTGAAAGATGGAACCTTACTGAAAGCGAAGCCGTGGAGTATAAATAAGTTTAAAGCAATTGAAATAAATATTTATATTTTAAACTAATTGTTTCCATAAATAGCTCAAGTCGACTTTGCTCGCAGTTCGGCCGATTCCAGGTGCAATGAGGAATTGTTTATTTGTTTTTTTTATTGATCTGTGGCCTTCGGTTGGAGACAAGTTACAGATGTCCTGTTCTTGGAAGCTGGATTAGATTTTTGCCGACACGGGATGAATTCTACCAACTGGATCTGTTTGAACACGGCCAGCTGTGATAATCATTTTAAAAAGCAGGAATGGGCAAAATTTTTTCCATGCCACACCAGAGACATGACCCATTATCATGAAGGTCGCCCTACTCCAAAGCAGAGTCAAAAGACTTCAAATGTATATCGCATGACCGAAGCAGTTTAAGCTATAATAGGTACACGCAGTGGTTGAGTTCGTGCGCTAACACGTTGTGCATTGCTTTATTCTGAGTTTGGTTTTAAAACCGCACAGAGGAATATGCAACGTACTCTAATTCGGGAAATTATAATTTACGTGTTCAAGTTTGGCTATAACGCTGCGGAAGTGACCAAAAAAACAAATGTCATTTGCGAAAGGTTAAGGCGCAGTTGATCCCAGTTGAGTAACCAGTTAGTTAAAGAAAATTCGCTTGGATTGCAAGAACCCTGACGATCAGGCAAGGTTAGGTAGTACAAAAATTGAATTCCATAATTGTGATCCAAGCTATAGAGGGGTGTCCTCGTGGTGTAATGGTTAAAACTATGGACTGCGGAATCGTAGTAAGGGAGTTCGAACTCCAGTAGTGTTACAACGTTCACTTTCGGACAAATACCCTTGGAAAAGTAGGAACCCCTTGTCCTCCCAGCTATGGCTTGAATAGCATCATTGCTGTCCTAGAATGATGGCTTTGGCATTTAAATTACCCACGAAGTTTGATATGCCATTAAAAAAAGAAACATAACCTAACCAAGCCATAGAGGCAAATCTGGCAAGTAGTACTCGGGGAGTATCAGTGAGTTCAGCATCTAACAGTCTAGTGAGGTTCTTCATGTTAACAACTTCGGCAAAAGCATCTAAATTCACCTGCTTGATTGTGCTCTACGTAACCAAAATATTGCAAAACTTTTGATTAACCCTAATAATAAAAAAATTAAAAAATTAATGGTAATTTTTACGTTGAAGGTATGAACCAGTCGGCTGGGGCTGCAGAATACACCGACTGCTTCTCTTCAGAACCCCTCCCCTGCACACAAAAATATGTCCTGTATATGACGCTAAACAATCTAATGGTGATGGATCTGTAATGCTGGAGCTTTGGCGAATGCTGAGTACCCATTTATTGCCATCATTCCCAGGTCCACTCGGGGCCGGAGTGGTAGCAAAGGGAAGTGTTTAACATTTAAACTGTGTACTTATTCTAAACAGAATAGTTTGAAATAGAACTGCTTGATCATTTAACTATGTGTAAATAAATGATTATTGTTTAATTGATTTGTTAGAGATACATAGCGATACTAGGAACTATATAACTTTGTTGACATGCTAAACTGAATTGTTTGAAATAGATTTTTTAATCATTTAACCGTGTGTGAATAAAAAAAATTGGGCTTATGCTAAACTGAATTGTTTTAAATAGAACTGTTTTTACATTAAACTATATTTTTCTATTATATAGAGATAAGTCAAACCAGTTAACCATGAGAAAAAAATGAGCTCAGTTTCGTTGAAAAATATTGATCGTATATTTGATATATATGTATAAAAAGGATTTGGTATTCAATGGCCAACTCTGGTTGATATGCCATAAAACCAAACCGAACCGAACCGAACCTTTGAAGGTACCTCAACCATTCACTATAGAACTTCATAAATATTTGTTTTACTAGTTGAGAAAAGTTAATTTTTATTCTTTTTGATAAAAAAAATCTTTTCTACAAAAAATTGAAGTTTTGCGATTATATTTTCACTAATATTGGCCCAGCGGTTAGAGTGTTCGCCAATGGCCCGGGAGACCTGGGTTCAATCCCAGGTCGAGTCATACCAAAGACTTTAAAAATGGAACTTGATACCACCTTGCTTAACACTCAGCATTATAAGGTACGGTTCAAGGGTAAAGTGGAGCAATCCTGGGAATGGAGTAGCGCCCTCCCCTACACCTTTGTGTAGTAGCTATCGAAAAGGGAGCCTTCGGGTCACCCTCGACTATGGTCGCTAAATTATTAAGACCACCATGACCATTCAGAAGGACAATTCACCCCCAGCTAATAGGCGCATGCTGGGAGACAGAAAAGGGCACTCCCGCCATGACACCAGGAACGTGGCAAGCAGGACTTTTCTAGGTTCTAAATAACTGTCTTTATCAACCTTTAACAACAGTTAGTTGTACATATTTTCCGCAAAAATAAATTCCTTAGTTTATTCCCAATATTCGGAGAGTGTGTTATTTTTCCGTAAGTTTTATTTTGTTAATATTAAAAACATAACATTAATACACGTTTCTGCCGTGAAAAGTTACTGAATAATAAAAAAAAAAAAATGAATACTTGAAAAATCATCATCATCATCATCCTCACGTCACGCCATCAGCACGGATATCCTTGATCCTCTCTCGTCACCCCTCCTTATCGTCCATTGCCTCCGGCAGGTCTTCAGGGTTACATCTCGTATCGGCACAGAACTGTTTTATGTAGGTTCTAGCTGGTCGTCCTGCCTTTGCTGGTCCATGTGTGACACTATGTGGCCATTGTGTGTGTGTGTGTGTGTGTGTGTGTGTGTGTGTGTGTGTGTGTGTGTGTGCGAGCAGGTCCTACATGTCTGGTTCGTCTAACTTGGATATTTTTCATGATGGATGGTAGGTGGACGTACAGCTGCTGCTTTGTGGGGTGTTGCCTCCATAGCTTGTTCAATATTGCTCGCAGCATTCTTGTGTAGTTGCCGTCAAGCTTTTTCTCCATATGTTTAGTTAGTGTCCATGTAGTGCATCCATATAGCAGTATCGACACGACCGCTGAATGGAAGAAACTACGTTTTATTTTATCGGCTAAGTCTGACTTCCATATGACCGATATGTTATCGATACCTGTCCATGCCTTTGCTTGTTGCGGTTGATAAGACACTTCTTCCTAGGTAGGTGAACTTGTCGACTAGTTTCAGAGAACTATCGTTTAGTGTGGAACTTGAAAAATCAATCTATTAAATATGAATAAGTTTTGGGTATTGAATGAAAAGTTGCATATTTTCAAAATCCGCTAATGAAAGTTTTATTAAGACTTATAGAATACACATTTTTTCTAGTCTTAAAATAAGCAATATAAACATACTTAAGAACATTCTAGAAATTTAGGATCAAAACTGCATTAGCATTTAAGCTACATTTTTATATTTTTCAACCAATCAGCTAAAAACATAGAATAGAACATTCTAGAAAAATAGGATCGGAAGTCAACTAACAGAAAATATTTAGGCTCGAAAATGAAATAGTAAAATACAAATCTGATTGGTCAATAAATGTCTACGCGCCAAAATTTTAGGACGATTCTTTGATACACCTGTAGGATATAAATAACACAGAGTTAGGGAGCCATTAACTTACACACAGACCATAGCTTACACACAGACGAAGACAAGCCACTAAGCCAGTAAAGCAGTAGCCGATACTATGTCCGACAAATTCCTTTCCTTCCTCAACTAAAGTTCATGACTTAACTTCAGATGGCCGAGAATCACATTCAAAAGAAAAACCCGACAAACTTTCTTTCATCAACGCGACACGCAGTCGCCACAATCATAAAACCCGCTATGAACTTAATGTAAGTAAGAACGACTTATTTACGGACTCCGTTAACATGAACATACACACATCTTTAAACAAATTTATTTTCTTCTTGCCAAACTTTATTTTCCAAAAGGCCTTTTACACATCATGTATTTTGTTTGTTTTCATATTCTGTTATATGCATATTAAATTGTTTGTTGATTAATGTTCGTAGTGTTCAATTCCATTTCTTTTACGCGATTGTAAAGTTTTGTGTTGTATTTGTGGTGGAAATAATTTAGAGAGCAATACCCGTAAATTACGGACGCACATCTACTGAAATAACCAAAATAACATACTACCCCCACAGACTATTTTCTTTAAGTTATGGGTGCCTATTTAACAATCTAACATGTGAACAATTTAATTTCTTATTTTTAAATTGAAAGGTGGAGCTAATATCAAAATACGTTATAAAAATGTAAGTAAAAAGTGGTAAGAATGGCTTTTGATTTATTCATTAGACTAGATGAAAAGAAAATTCCTTAGGAGGAAAAGATATGAACGTTTCTTGCCTCTAAGACAAAAGGTATGAAATTAGGTGAGTCAATCAATTTACCCATAACTGCCTTAAACACTTTAATTTTTTGTGGTGCACGATAGCTGAGGTAGTTCTATGTACCCCCGACCCCGCTCCTTGTGATGAAATCTAGGAACGAAAAATTAAGATTTATAGTTAGTATACGTATTTACCCAACTCTTTTCACCAGAGACAGGATGTAACACATTTTTAAAAAAAGGGACACTACTGGTTTGAATTCAGAATTTTCCTTATCCTTGGTTGGTTGCCTAATCAAGGCTAAAGAACCCATTCTGATTCCAAGTAACTAATAGATATATTTCATGAAGTCGCGCATTTGGTATCTATTTACCCACTCCTTCCACTACGGATTAGTATTAAGAATTTTCCTTTTCTCAGATTGGTTGTCGTCCCAAAGCTAAAGAGCCCAGTCCTCCCTACTATAGACTTATAGCTGGGGGCTGGGAAAAATAGATAGGTTCATGTCATTCCTAGGGAAACTACCAATAATTGAAACTCAAACAGCCTCGTCCAAGATTCGAACTTGGTTTACCGAATCCATTTCCAAAAATGCTAACAATTACGCCGATGGATGGTCGATTTGGTTGGTTTGGTTTTACGGCATATCAACCATTGCAGTTTATTTAAAGCCAAATCCGGTTTATTCATATGTATTGGAATACATAGGAATAAACTGAATTTGTCTGATTTGTTAACATAAGTCAACAAAATTAAATGGTTCCAAGTATTCCTATGTATCACAAACAATTCACTTAAACATCAGTCATTTGTTTACACACAGTTAAATGACCAAACAGTTCTATTTCAAATAATTCAATTTGACAAAAGAACACGGTTTAAATTATCCAATATTTTTATTTTACCCATAGATAGGAACCTATCAGGTGCTGCCACTCCGAGCCAGAGTGGAACTGAGAGTGAGTGCAATGAAGGAGTACTCTGTATTCTCAAAAGCTATAGTATTCCTGGAGTCTCAACATCAGATTGTTTAATGTCATATCCTAGACACTCGTTGTAGAAAATACGCAGGTAGCTTCAACCATTGAAATTCACGTGACATAGCAGTTTTTGTGGGATGCTATCAGAGTGGACCTGTGAGTTATAGCAAGAAAGACACACTCCCCACAAATCATATCTAAAAAGAAGTAACTTTATCATCAGATGTAGATTAGTGTCATACTTAGAACACTGCTTGTTGAGGGGTATCTCACCCTCTGCAGGAGGATAGAGGATATTCTAGGTCCCGACGACATGAAGTGAGAGGGTTGGAAATGAATCGCAAGTCTCATAATTTCTGTGCTAGATCTTAAAATCAACTTAAAAATCTTTCATTGGAATATTTTAACTGTTCGTCAATGTTTCGTTGAAACTCATGGAAAGATAACAAAATCTTTGCTGTACTGACAGGCGGATATTTGGTTGTATTATAATGGAATACGAGTAAGGTGCCTGTAGAATTATATCTTAGGGAAAATTACATGAAGAAAGAAAATATTCATGACCTTCTGGCGTATATCCAGGGACAGATGCTTTCTTTTTTTTTATGAATCAACAAACTGCTAACATCACTTAATATATTTCATTTTGCATCCTTCACGGCGCCTAAATATTCACACATCCATTTCAACCCGATACAGCTTCCCCGATTCCGTTAAACTCTCTACAACTGACACAGTCACCTTTCTTCTTCCCCTCTTCGTTTTCTTGTGCATCAAACAACTGGAATCTCACAAAACAAACTTATTTCCTGGAACTGATGCAGTTGTTTTTTTAAAGCCGGTCTATTATTTGACGTCAGAGTATATTTTTTTTCAAATAAACATTTAATATTTAGAAACAGACAAAATTGCTACTTGTATTAGTTGTAGCAGTCTATGTTTTGTTTTGAATAATGTATATACGCTAACATCTAATAAAAGCGTGTCCTATAAGTTTCCAGTTAGACAAATAAGGGGTGTTATAAGAATATTCTGTTCATAGGAATATACCCAGATCCTATATGACATTTGGCATTGTCTTTCAAGCTGTTTCAATTTTAATTTTCTTCTATATATATATATATATATATATATATATATATATATAATATATAATATGTTGACATATATATATATATATATATATATATATATATATATATATATATATATGTTCATTTCTATATATATAATATATTGATATATATATATATATGTAATATGTGATATATATTATTATATTATATATATATATACATATACATATAATATATATAATATAATAATATATAATATGTATGATATATAATATGTTGATATATATATATATATATATATATATATATATATATAATATGTTCATATCTACCTGTCACAGTCGGCTCACATCTATCTATCTATTAATCTATCTATTTCACTTTGTTCATATCTATCTATGTGCACTGGTCGTTCAAAAATTTATTAGTCTCACTCAGATATTTAATTTGGTATTATGGTCGAATTTTAATCTCTTGCACAATTCCTAATGGATCAGCTTTCCCACCCAGACGTGTCTTGTCTTGTATTCCTTATGTACTAGTCTGCTGTATTCGCTTATGTTATTTACTGTTTTTTACTCTTTTACTGTTATTTACTCTTTTTTCGTATAAGCTGCATTAATCATTATTTTCCTCCTTGCGAATTTTTCACACCTGCGTTCGTTGGTCTTTCACTGGAGTCTGAATGACAGCAATATTATTCAGGTCTCCAAGACACTTCTCAGTATTCTTAACTATTCCAGGTCATCTCGAATGCAATTTCCATAGTTTTTCGCTTAAGGATCTGTTATATCCTTCTTCCCAATTTTAGATTTCTAGATTTTGTAATGGATTTGGTTTGGCTTGGTTTGGTTTGGTTTTTATGGCATATCAATCATTGTAGATTATTTAATGCCAAATCCATTTTTATACATATCAACAGTTCTATTTCAAACAATTCAGTTTAGCATTAGTACAAAGTTGTGTTCTCTTTAACCCATCGAAAGGATCCTTTCAGGTGCTACCACCCCAGGCTACAGTGGAACAAGGAGCGATGGCAATGAAGGGGTACTCTGCATTTCCCAATCACGATCAGATTTTTTAGGAGGATTTGGAAGTCTTACCCCTCTGCAGAGATACAATCTGTGTATTCTACAGCCCCATCCGACGGGGCTTGATTTTGAAATAGCTGTTTTCTTTTTTGCTCCAAGAGTTATCTTTCTTTAGTGGCATATCAACCTTCGTGGGTTATATAATGCCAAAGCCATCCTTCTTGAGATACCATTTAACCCATAGCTGGTAGGATAAGGGGGTTTACACCTTTTCTTAAGGGTATTTGCTTCGAACTCGCGTTAACCATTACACCTCGAGGACCCCCCCCCGCCCCCGGAATTCCTGGTTGAATAGGTTTGTTTAGTTTTACTTTACTCTCTTTTTATTATTAAGATAATCTGATCAGATTAGGTTGATCCGTCTTAGATGATTTTTCTTAGTAGCATGTGAGGCTAAAGTTAAGATCTTTCTGCTCCAATTTTAGAAACTGTAATGGAATATTTTTCAAGCCGACCCGACCCATTCAGATAAATAAAACAAACATAATTTCTTATCTTCGCCAAATCATATAAGCTAAGCACGAAATTTGTTTCAAAATTGAGAAAAACGTGCGTTTTGGTAAAAGTACTGAACTGTTGCCTCGAAGTAAGAACGCAAGTCACGTTATTAAGTTCACTTTTGGATTGATATTCTTAGGAAAGTTATGGACCGTCCAGTCCTCTCTCCAGTCCTCCTTGCTATAGGTTAAATACTACCAGTACTGTCCTTTTACAACCCACAAAAGCTAATATACCATCAAGTAAAGAAACCAAACGAATCAATCAGTTTTCTCATTTCAATTGCTACAAACAATTATGTACTTTCTTTGACATCGTAGTAAGCGAGTTCGAACTCAACTCATGTTATTACATACTCTTTCGGAGTAATATCCTTGGGAAATGTATGAATCCGTTTATTCCACTACCAATGTTGCCCTATCGGCTGAGGCTGTAGAATACACCAACTGCACTTCTGCCGAGGGGTAAGACCCCCCCAACAAATGTCCTGAATATGACACTAAAGAATCTGATGGTGAGGTTCCCGTGCTTTCGGGAATGCGGAGCACTAATTCATTGCCATGGCTCCCAGGTCCACTCTGGCCCGGAATGGTAACACTTGATAGGGCCCTAACAATGAATTAAATAGAACTATCTGCATACTTATGCTAAGCTGAATTGTTTGAATTAGAATTGTTTGACTAAACTGAATAGCTTAAGATAGAAATGTTTTTGACAATCAAACAGTGTACTTACATTTATCCGCGTATTTATGCTAAACTGAATTGTTTGAAATGGAACTGTTTTTGATATTGAAACTACTTACACAAAACTGAATTTTTATTATAGAAAAGTTTTGGCATTTAACTGTGTGTAAACAAAATCAGTATTCATACAAAACTGAATTAGCTGAATTAGAACAGTTTGAATAAACTGAATAGCTTGAAATAGAAATGCTTTTGACAAACTGTATACTCATGCTGAACTGATTTGTCTGTGATAGACCTGATTATTTGTATAAAAATGGATTTAGCGTTAAATAACCTACAAAGGTTGATATGCCATAAAATCCAATCAACCATTCATCCAACCAACCAACCTAAGCAATGGGTTAAATAGTAACACTTGTTTTTCTACAAGAATAACTTTGTCATTAAATACCCTACAAAGGTTGATATGCTACTAAACAAACGAGTTGAAATTCAATCAACATACGTGGTGAATCCAATAGGTTTCCAGACTTTTTTATGCAGGCATTTAAAATTGTCGTAGACTCTTGAAAATTCACAATATTCTTGCTATACATCTTATGAGATGACTGACCAATCTTTATGATTTCAGGTTTAAATAAACAGCTACAGCAGGAATTAGAATACACCCTACTAAAGCCTGATTGTCACAGTTGGTGAATTTCAAAAATGCAATCTGACACTTTAGAAGAACGATATGCAATAAAATTCTGTTTTAAACTTGAAAAAATGACACAGAAACGTATGGAATGCTTTAGACTGCTTTTGGAGCACCTTGCATTTTTGAGTGGCATAAGAGATTCAAGGGGGGCAGGGAGTCTGTGAGGGATGATGAGAGGTGTGGGAGGAGTAAGGAAGTCAGAACACCAGAGTTGATTGGCCAAAGGGTTAGGGTTAGGGTTATTATGTTGAGGTTTTAAGGGAGTTCAGCAAGAGATTCCGTCGGAAGAGGCCAGTACTCTTCAAATCGGGTCAGTGGCATTTCCACCAGGACAATGTACCAGTCCACATCTCCATCCTTGCCACAGACTATTTGACCAAGATGGGCATCAAGACACTTCCTCAGCCTCCCTAAAGTCCTGACCTTGCTCCCTGTGACTTTTGGTTATTCCCTAAGCTCAGAGGCTGTCGTTATGAGACAATTGAGGAGATAAAGGAGGCTGTGACGAAGGTCATTGACACGCTCACACATGAGGACTTGCATGGGGCCTTCCAGAAGTTGTTGGAACGGTACAAGAAGTGCATTGCAGCCTGAGGAGATTACTTCGAGTTTCATGTGTGAACTATCAATAAAAGTACCCATACGAAAAAAGTTTGGAAACTTATTTAATGATCCCTGTACATCTTCATTGAATTCTATGCACGTGATTATGAAGCGAAAATACTCTCGTTATTTCCTAAGCCTTTCTCAGTCTGGTAAAGTAAAGTTAGCATCCGTAGTCGATGACAACCTGAAAGCTCCCTTTTCATTAGCTACTACACCGATGTGTAGGGGAGGACGCTTCTCCTTTCCCTGGATTGCTCCACTTTACCCTTGATCCTGACCTTATAATGTAAAGTATTAAGCAAGTAGGTATCAAGTATCATTTTTAAAGTCCTTGGTATGACGTGACCTGGGATTGAACCCAGGTCTCCCGGACCATTGGCGAACACTCTACCTACTAGGCTGGTACACAAGTTTTTTTTTTCTGTTTTTTAACAGTTTTTTGTTTTTCGAAAATATATAAGGATTACCGTACGTAACCGTGTAGAAGTCGATTTTCTTGACAGGGTTAACCTTAATTTTTCTCAAATATTTTAGTAATTCATAAATGATGTGGGTCTTCAACAGTTTTTTTTAAGGCCAATTAATCTTAAAACTCGATTGACAAGGTAGAATACAATTGGCTTATTTGGCTTGCCTTGATGAGGTCTGCTGAGGCACAAAGTCTGCCCGAGCATCTGTGCCAACACATAACAGCTGTTGCTGGATTGTATATTACTGTAAACAATTACTGTGTTCGACGGTCGAAAACACCACAAGGTTTAAATCAAATTTAGTATCCAACGGTAAAAAAAAGAATAAAAATAGAAAGAAAGGAAGAAAATAAGAAAGATTTCTAAGCTTCATAAGTGAAATGCTGAGGTTTGATGGCGTTCGTAGAAAGTTGCTTTCCGTTTGCCAATAGATCTTTCTGAAAACTAAGACGGTAGTAACCAATTCTCAAGAATTCTAACACAGCCGACTATTATTATCAAGCTGGTAAACGGATTGAAAAGAGTCTCAGTAGCTGTCAGAGAATTATGAAACTTTTTCTGTATAATGTGGCAATTTTAAGGCGTTACGACAATATATAAATATATAAGCTGGATGAGTGTGTGTGAGTGCGTGTATGCATGTGTGTGTGTGTGTGAGAGAGAGAGAGAGAAAGAGAGAGAGAGAGAGCGAGAGAGGAGGGAGGGAGAAAGAAAGACAACGAAGAAAATTTGATATGTTTTAAGTAATACGGATAGCTTTTTCAAAACGAATTGATTATTCCATAATCAATTTGAAGAGAGAGAGAGATAGAAAGACAGACAGACAGACAGTGTGTGTATATGTGTGTGTGCGTGAGAGAGAGAGAGAGAGGGGGGAGGGAGAAAGAGAGAAAGACAACGAAGAAAATTTGATATCTTTTAAGTAATACGGATAGCTTTTTCAAAACGAATTGATTATTCCATAATCAATCGAAGAGACTGAGAGATAGAAAGACAGACAGACAGTGTATGTATGTATGTGTGTGTGTGTGTGTGAGAGAGAGAGAGAGAGAGAGAGAGAGAGAGAGAAAGAGAGAGAAGACAATGAAGAAAACTTGATATGTTTTAACTAATACGGATAGCTTTTTCAAAATGAATTGTTTATTCCATGATCAGTAAGAGAGAGAGAGAGAGAGAGAGAGAGAGAGAGAGAGAGAGAAAGAGAGAGAGGGTGTTATATATATATATATATATATATATATATATATATATATATATATATATCAAGTAATCAAATTTTCATATAACCAATTCTATAATTCTGTTGGTGTGATTTGGTTGGTTGGTTGTTTGGTTGTTTTGTTTTACGGTGTATCAACCCTTTTCGGATCATCTAAAGCCGAATTAAATCATTTTTATAAAAGTTTCAAAAAATTCAGTTTAGAGTAAGTATAGTTTTTTTAATAAACAATCAAATTTCAAAACAGTTCAGTTTCAAATAATTCAGTTTATCATAAGTACACAGTTTTTTGTTAACACTCCAATGAAAAAAGTGTTAATTTCAAACAATCCTGTTTAGCTTAATTATAGTTTAGATTTATTCAACCCCTTAGACAGGACCCTATCAGGTGCTACCATTCCAGGCCAGTGTAGACCTGGGAACGATGGCAACGAAGGGGTACTCTACATTCCCCAAAGTTCCAGCATTACAGAAGCCTCACCATCAAATTGTTTAGTGGGGTGTCCTCGTGGTGTAATGGTTAAAGCGATGAACTGCGGAATCGTCGCGCTATTATGTTCACTTTCGGGCAAATACCCTTGGGAAAGGTATGAACCCCCTTATTCTCCCTCCAGCTATGGGTAAATAGTAGGACGGACTAGGTTCTTCAGCCTTGTTGAGGCAACTAGTCTAGGAGAAGGAAAACTCTGAATTCAAACCTGTTAAACTCCGCTTAAAAATTGACCTTGTGTCATATCCTGCCCGAGCGGAGGGGTTGGTAAATAGTACCATCAAATTGTTTAGTGACATATCCCGGATACTCGTTGGGGGAATCGTACCCATCTACAGAGATGCAGTCGGTGTATTCTACAGCCCCAGCCCACTGGGCAATCTGTTGGTGTGAAAAAAACCCAATTAGTACAATTTTCAAATTTAAAAATGAATATTGCACACACTGGTATCCAAGAAAAAAAAATTCCATAAAATAAAAGAAAAGACTAAAAGTATACGTACCACTTGAAAATAATCAACCAATAACGTATACCTAGCTAAAAGAAAGAAAAAAAAAACACCAACATAATTCCTTATGTAAACTTGAGAGTGCTAAATACACTAAATAGAGCAACATATGAATTTCTGCTGGGTCAGAAAAAAATCCTTGAAGGTTTCGCCTAACAGGGTCACCGAGAAATTTCTGAAAATGTCCTGATGACCCATTTAGGTAAAATCTTGATAGATTTTTTCTGACTCTACAGAAATATATATATATATATATATAAAGTAAGTAAAGTTGACAACCGTAGTCGAGGGCGACCAGAAGGCTCCTTTTTCAATAGCTACTACACCGAGGTATTGGGGAGGGCGCTACTCCTTTCCCTAGACTGCTCCACTTCACCCTTGATCCTTACATTATATATATGTATATATATATTTCGTTGAATATGATAGACATTTTTTGTCAAAATATTTTTTGTTGTTGATCTTTTCATGTTGCCGTATTGATTTTATAATATTCGGCGGGAATTGGTTGATGAATTTTCTATAATTATTTATTTCCCAAGTACTTTCTGCCCGACTTTGGGCCATCATCAGGGGAGGATCTATTACAAAAGTGATGTATCTTTTGTATGAACATTACTACTACTTCTGTAGTTTTTGCTTGTTATTTAATATTTTCGAAGCACTACATATTAGAAACATACAACCCAAACTTAAAAGAATTAATTTTCAAACAAGTGCTAATTTACTTAAATATCTTTAGCTCCTGACACTATTGATGGAACAATTTTAAAAGTAAGCACCACACACTGCAACGGTACAGCCATTCTTCTTACAAAGCAATAATGAACATAGAAAAGTTACATCCCTTTTGTAATACATCATCCTGTGATGATGGCCCAAAGTCGGGCAGAAAGTACTAGGGAAATAACTACATCAACCAATTCCCGCCGAATATTATAAAATCAATACGGCAATATGAAAGGATCAACAAAAAATATGTAGACAAAAATATCTTTGATGTTCAACGAAATATGTATTAATGAAGAAATGCTGCCAATATATATATATATATATATATATATATATATATATATATATATAAATTTGATACACATATATTAGTAAAGACTGCTCAATGTCAGCGATAGAACATATATTTCTGAAATTGGCTCGTGTAGGTATAGAATCAACGGCGCTTGGTGACAGTCAGTTTCTCGTCTACGCGTTCATTGGACTAATGATCGCATAGGCGAGAAACCGATAGTCACCAAGTGCCTTTGTCTCGATGTCTATGCTATCCTAACTTGTATATGAATATATATATATTTATATATAGTCTCGGATTGATGAAGTTGTCGAGTTTGAACTCCAGTCACACAGTAACGTTCACCTTCGGACTAATACCCATAAGAAAGGTAAGAATTCTCTAATTCCTCAAGCTGAGGGTTAAATAGTACCACAATAGTTATTCTACAATGATAGCTTTGACATTGAATAACCTGCGAATGTTGATATGCCATTAAACAAATATATCAAACCAGATCGATTAAATATTTTGCTTTTTTACTCATACCGTCAGATTTTATTCAAAATCTTACTCATATATATATATATACATAGAAAGAAAGAAAGAAAGAAAGAAATAGTTAGGAGGTGTCCTCGTGGTGTAATGGTGAAAGCGATGGACTGCGGAATTGAAGGAAGCGAGTTCGTACTCCAGTCGCGCTATTACGTTCACTTTTGGGCAAATACACTTGGGAGAGGTATGAAACCCCTTTTCCTCCCAGATATGGGTTAAATAGTTCTACTGTTCTTCTAGGAGAATGGCTTTGACATTAAAAACCTGCAAAGGTTGATATGCCATTAAACAAAGAAACCAAGCCAAACCAAACCAGAAATAGCTAGAGTGAGAGAAAGAGGCAGCGTGGAAGAAAAATGGTGATTTCAATAACATATCTAGTTTTCTCCTGTATGTTAATACAATTTCCGTCTTTGATTATCAAAATGATCATTTTTTTTTTCATCACGGGTTGTTATTTAAAAATAAAGTCATTTTTTTCTCATCTGAATTTACCAACCCCTCCGCTCAGGCAGGATATGACACAAGGTCAATTTTTAAGCGGAGTTTAACAGGTTTGAATTCAGAGTTTTCATTCTCTTAGACAAGTTACCTAACCAAGGCTGAAGAACCCAGTCTTCCCTACTATTTACCCATTGCTGGAGAGAGAATAATTGGATTCATACCTTTCCTAAGGGTATTAGTGCAATGTGAAATGCAATCAGCCTCGTTCAGGGTTTGAACTCGTATCGCCGTGTCCATTTCCTACGACGATAACCATTACACCATGGGCACCTTATCGAGCGAATAAAGAAAGACAAATATTCAAACACTGACCGATATTAATTCTCCTTGATTTTTTCAGCTTTTCAATTTTCTTTTGCCTTTAAACCGACATTCTAAACTCGATTTCTCAAACAACAAACAGCTGAATACTCTTCAAAACATTTTTCGGATTTCCCTATCATATATAAAATATTGTACTGTGAATCTTCGCACAAAGCATGGTTTCATCTTAGATTTCTCGCTTTAAAATTTGATTTTAAAGTCCTGATTTTTCTGCCTGGGGACATGTTATATACAAAATAAATTTCTTGCTTAAGCTTCTCCTCCAATAAAATAATGATAAAACCGCTCGTGAAAGATGGATTTTAGGAGAAAAAGACCGACGGACGGCGGTTGGGTGAGATCGTCTAATCTCATCCGAAATGTTTGGGGCTTTTCTTATCTATTAAGATGAGAGTCAAGGGAGAGTTTTTAGGCCGACCTGATGACAATATCAGATCCCGTCCAATAAAAAAAGAAAAAAAATTTCCCCGGGGTGGGATGTGTAGTAAGAATCTGCCTTGTTTTTGCCTTTACTCGACACCCCCACATGCTTTCTAACAAATGAATGAAAAACAGCTTTAGTATTGGGAGCAAGGTGTTGGTTAGTGTACATATATCGAAAGCCATTGGGAATAGTATTTTTAAGATTTCTATTGAGATTATTTCACTAGTTATTTCAGCGTGTAGTTTGCTTTGGTTTTATGGCATGTCGACCCTTGTTGGTTATCTTATGCCAAATCCTGAGAGTGATAGTAATGATGGGGTACTCCACATTCCCCAAAGCGCCAGCATTACTGGAGCCCCAGCATAAGATGGTTTAATGTCATATGCCTAGTATGAATCGAATTCATTACCATTCATTATCTCGTAAACTATAACATTATGTGAGGATTCATATCAATAATCACTATTGGTCAACAGGTTGTAGGCGTGATATTGTATTTATGATGGTGTTTATGTTGGTGTTTGATATAGGTTGTTTAGTTTAAAGGTGAAATAGGGCATAATATAGGCACATGAAAAAAGTAGTAAATGAAGGAAGATATGCAACAAATGAGTAAAAGATATAAAACGAATGAAACGAGTAAAGGTTGTAAAACAGCGCGGACAAAATGAACATTTAAAACAAGGCGACGAACAAAAACAAATTTATATTCTACAACAATAAAACTTACATTGATACATAAAACATATTTCTAATTCTACTAACAAAATAATAGTGTGTATATATATGTGTGTGTGTGTGTGTGTGTCTAACACAACAAAGCTATAAAAGGATTACATATTTAAAATGTCCTTTTTTATGATTAGAAACGGGCAGTTTCTCTGAGACTGGAAAGCGTCTCATAGTCAATGTATATTTTGAATGTCTGCAAGGCCCATCCATGTTGTTGCTTTTCACTCCTGTTGATTCACACTGGAGGGAGTGTGTTGCTGCTGCGAAGAAATTGGGTAAAAGAGAACAAGGGTGTTTGAAAACGACGTATTTATAGAAAATACGCGTCTTGTAGGTTGCTCAAAACGCAGGACTAGAATTTACGCGCGGACGTAGTTTTAAGCATGTCACGTGGTTCTCCTGGTCAATGGTTTCCCGAGACTAAATATGTGAGCGTCCGCCATCTTTGTGGGAACAAGTGAAATACCGCCCAAAATAATTTTATAGGAGTGTAAAGTCCTATAAGGTCAGTCCGTATTTTGAACTGACAACAAAATTTAGAAAATCGATATTGTTCAGAAAAATGAAATGCGTAGAAAGGATTTATTTATTCTCGCTATTTCTGCGTTCTATATCTGAATCTCTTACCTAGTGTAGATGAGTACTTTATCTGGTATTATGTATTGGTTTCTGAATTATAAAGGATTTCCTTTCTTTTTGCATTAGTCACACAGCGACATTTCGATTGTTTAAGACACCGCCTCGATTTTTATCTCAGTCATTTCCCTATATTATTTAATACTTTTATATTAAAACTATTAACATTATATTATCATATCTGTACATTATATCTCGGTAATTATAGCTGGCCAAAAATTGTTGTTGCTATCAATTCTAAATTTAAGAGAATCTCTTTAAAAAACAATTACCGCTTTCAGCAGCGACGAAACGCAACTTCCCCTTTTTAAATACAACCACGTGAAATTAGTTCTTGTTCTATGCAACAGGGCTGATGTCGCTTTGGTGTTTTGATGTTGTTTTTTAGTTGTTTTTTTTTTCTGGAGGGGGAGAGTTCCGTTCAATCTTGATTCCTGCTCTAAGAATGAAATACCAAAGATCTGTCGAAGAGGCTTAGAATATGTCGACTGTGTCCTCTGCAGAGATGAAAGACCCCTTCATCAGAAAGATGATCTAGCTATGACATTAAACTGTAAACGATGGAGAGGTTCTTGTTTTGGAGCTCTGAGAATTGTAAAGAACCCCTTCATTGATATTACTTACCAGACCCATTCTGATCCGAAGCGGTAGTACCTCTTAGAGTCAAATAGATCTTAAAAATATTCGTATTCCATTAGAATACTTGATGCCATATAACTGTAAATTATTTCTATTTAGAATAGTTATTTGCAGCTATAATTGTTGACGTGCCCGTGGTGTAATGGTTATCGTCGTAGGACAATGGACACGGCGACACGAGTTCAGATCCTGGACCTGACTGATTGCATTTCACATAGCACTAATACCCAATTATTCTCCCTCCAGCTATGGGTAAATAGTCGGGCAGACTAGGTTTTTCAGCCTTGGTGAGGCAACTAGTTTAGGAGAAGGAATACTCTGAATTCAAATTGACCTTGTGTCATATACTGCCCGAGCGGACGGGTTGGTAAATATGATATGATAATTGTTGAGGAAGGATTATTATTAGTTACTTATAACCTCAGATGGTGTAATGGTTTGCAAGCTAGACAAGCAATACTTCACGTGTGAATTGAGCGCCCTATTTACATGTCATTGCGCCTCATCTAAGCTATAAGCTTATTTAATTAATAATTGAAACCATATAATTGTGTGCAAATAAATGATTATTATTAAACAGAGATAATTACTTGAAATCGTATTAAATAGGAATATTTGAAACAAATGAACTGTGTGCATCTTTTTAGTTGATATCATAAAACTGTGTGCAAGAATATTTTAAGAAACAACTAAACCAAAAATATAAATATAAACGTACAATGAACGCGATTTCCTCTGTAACTCGGTGTAGTAATATCTGTTAAAGTCCCATAGAGCCATTTTTAAATTAGTTCTGAACAAGAATAAAGTAAGTAAAATAGGCGACCGTAGTCGAGTGCGACCCCAAGGTTTCCTTTTCAATAGCTACTACACCGAGGTGTTGGGGAGGGCGCTACTCCTTTCCCTGTATTGCTCCACTTTACCCTTGATACGTACCTTATATTGCCGAGTGTTAAGCAAGAAGGTATCAAGTACTATTTTTAAAGCCTTTGGTGTGATGCGACCTGGGATTGAACCCAGGTCTCCCAGACCATAGCCGAACACTCTACCAACTGGACCAATGAGCCGGTATAGTGAACAAGAATACATGAAGGCAAAAAAAATGCGGAAAAAAATAATTATTATTAGATAAAATTATAAATTTCAGATAGAAATATTTGAACCAATTCGGGAACATCATGTGGTGTACTGGTTAGCAAGCTGGACTAGCACATCTTCACGGGTGAGTTCGATTCTCATTGGCTACTCCATTCATATGACCTTGTGCCACATCTTAGCGATAAAGCTTCGCAAATTACTACTTGTAATCATCTAATTCTATTCAAATAATTTATACTGATGAGGTTCAGAAATGACGTTATTTTATTGGGCCTTTAAGACTTCAAAACACTCTCAAATTTTCCAGTGAATATTACTGTTCTTAAGGACTTCAAAACGTAGATTTACACTGTTTTTTAGACTTGAAATAACACTGATTTTTTTCCCGGTGTTCTTTAAAGCATCAAAATGTTTTTGTATTATTTGTAAATGAATTTTAAAAAATCATTCTGAGTGATTTCCCCAGTAAACCTTCGTGTGAGAACACCATACATAGAATAAATTGCTACCTCCCCCTCCCGTGCTCCCCCCAAAATCTCCAAACACATCAGTATCAATATTCTCACGGCAATTTATCTCTTAAACAGCATAGGTCAAAGGTTAACTGTTTCCCCTTACCGAATACACTTCCCCACTACCACAACGAAGACAATTTACGATGCTTGACCTTTCTGACACGGCCCACACATTCACTTGACAATTGCTATCAAATTCGAATTGATCTAGTCCAAATATTATTTCTTTTGACAAAGATTCTTAGTTCTTTGTAGCTGTTCATTTTTCAGAGCTCAACAAAATGTCGGTCGAATAGATGTTTCATAGTGATTGATGTCGAAGTGGGAATTCCGATAGAACTGGTTGTTTTCTTTGGAAAATAGCGGAATCCAATTTTAGAATTGCATTTTTTTTTTTTTTTTTGTTATTTTTTTGTTATTTTCGATTTGTATCCAAACGAACTCTCTCCCTCATCAAACTCAACTGAAAACAGAATTTAGTTTTGACTCAAAAAAAAAAAATGCACAATCAAACGTAACTAAAAACGGGAAACTTTTATTTTCTTTTGAATCAAAGATCCCAGGATTTTATTGTTTTTAGTAGAACATTAAAAGATCAAAAAGGATATTATCCGGTACAACATTATCTATCAATAACCCCACCGCTAAGGATAAAAAAAAAAAAGGATCATTGTCTAAAGCAAAGATACCAAGATATAATTGTTTCTTGTAAAAGTAAGTAAATTTGGCGACCTTAGTCGAGGGTGACCCAAAGGATCCCTTTTCAATGGCTACTACCCAAAGGTGTAGGGGAGGGCGCTACTCCATTCCGAGGATTGCTCCACTTTACCCTTGATCCTCACATTATAGTGATCAGTGCTAAGCAAGGCGGCATCAAGTACCATTTTTTGAGTCTTTGGTATGACTCGACCTTGGATTGAACCCTGGTCTCCAGGACTATTGGCGAACACCCTACTCATTTGGCCAGTAGCCCAGTCTTTCGGAGTTGTTTTAATAACTATTACACCGAGGTGTAGGGCACTAATCCTTACCCTAATTAACTCCATTTACCCTTAATACATCCCTTATAATACTGAGTGTTAAGTCAGGAGGCATCAAGTTCCATTTTTTGAGTCTTTGGTATGACTCGACCTGAGATTGAACCCCGATCTCCTGGACCATTTGTGAAAACTCTAACCATTATGCCAATTGTTTAAAGCAAAGATTCCAGGTTTTTATTGTTTCTACTAGAACTTTAAAGGATCTAAAAGCATATTATCAGGTAAAACATTATCTATCAATAAGCCCACCACTAGAGATTAAAAAAGATCATTGTCTACACTAAAGACTCCAGGATCTTATCGCTTCTTGTAGAACATTATACAATTAAAACGAAAATTATTAGGTACAATATCCCCTATAAATCAGTACATAACTAAAAACGAATAAAGGTTCATCCAAACTAAAGATACCAGGAGCTTATTTTTTTCTTATTGAATAATATACAATGAAAACGGATATTATTATTAATCATTTATTACCAAATTCTACGTTGTTAAATCTCAATAACCAAATATAAGTATATTCAGCGGTCTTAAAAGAAGCACACTCTATTACGAAATTCTATAGAATATATATTCCAACAAAGACTGATGTTTTTTCTTACCTTGGATATAGGGTTTGGTAATAAATAATGTAAAATAATATCCGTTTTTATTGTAAAACGTTTCTCTCGAAATAAGAAAAAATCTTGGCTACTCAGATGTAGAATAAAATTAACTTTTTCTAAAAAGTTTTAGGGACGTAGTTATTTATGGCTTATTATCTATATGTCTATATGTCACACACACACACACACACACACATGTTTTGTTTTTTCTTTTTCTAATATTTTTACTTATTTTTATGTTTCTCTCTTTTTATCTCTCTCTCTCACTCTCTCTCTTTGTCAATATATATATATATACATATATATATATGAATGATCACTTTGTTCTTTAGTTCTCTCTCTCTGTCTCTGTCTCTCTCTCTCTCTCTCCATCTATCTATCTATCTGTGATCGTCTCGTTTGTTCTTTTATTGTTTCTATCTATCTATCTATCTATCTATCTGTCTGTCTGTTCATTTTATGTTGTTTGCGTCTTTTCGTTATTTCTATCTATCGACAGATCGATAATATGTATCTATAAATTGTGTTTGTTTGTTTTCAGCTACAATACACCATTTTTTTCTCAGCAAAAAATTACTGTATATTTGGGGACAACAGTTTGTAGCCTGTCTTTATATTTCGAGAACAGTGGAAACTATCAGTCAGTTTGGTTGAAAACAGATATCAAATCTTCTTTACAGTCTAATTCTCGCACCCCCACCCCTTGGTTTCTACTTGGTCAGGCCGCGCAAAGAATTTTCTGTGAGGAACAAAGTTTTCAAGCGATGATGAAATGAAGACCACCGTGAGCCAATGGCTTAAACCTAAGTCTAAAGTTTTCGGTGCGGAAGCTGGTTTTTTGATGGGAAAATGTGTTTTAAAGAATAAATATTTTATTGAAAAATAGAGCAAAAATATTTTACCTGGATGAAATGTAATTCATTATATTCCTAGATTCAGCTTGTTTATCGAATAACAACCGGCTCATTGGTCTAGTTGGCAGAGTGTTCGCCAATGGTTTGGGAGACCTGGGTTCAATCCCAGGTCGTGTCATACCAAAGACTTTAAAAATGGCACTTGATACCTCCTTGCTTAACACTCAACAATATAAGGTACGTATCAAGAGTAAAGTAGAGCAATCCAGGGAAAGGAGTAGCACCCTCCCCTACACCTTGGTGTAGTAGCTATCTAAAAGAGAGCCTTCTGGTCACCCTCGACTACAGTCGCCAAGTTTACTTTATATATATATATATATATATATATATATATATGTGTGTGTGTGTGTGTGTGTGTGTGTGTGCTTATTGGTATTTATTAATGTATATGCATACACATAATTTCGTGTATATCCCTTTGGCATAATGATTAGATTGTTCGCCCGTGGTCAAAGAGACTTGGGGTCAATCCCAGGTCGAGCCACACTCTAAAAATGGTACTTGAGGTCTCTTTGCAAAATACTCCGTATTATATGGTACATATCATGAATAAATTATGCAATCCAAGGATTGGACTAATGCTCTCTCCTACTTCTCTGTGAAGAAACTATTGAAAGGAACCTTCCGATCGACCTCTACTACGGCCAGTTAACTCATTTAACTACACACACACACACACACACACACATATATATATATATATATAGTAGCGAGCATAAGGATCAGAACGATATTAAGAAAAAGTCTAAATATGAAATAACTTTTTTATTTTAAAGCTTCATAGAACATCTTATCGAGGAAAAATAAGAATATAAAGTAAATTATATAATTCCAAAATATAAAGATCAATAAACTTATTTCGATAAAGTTTTAAAATTGATTATATAACATTCGAAAAATAATAGATGATCAAAAACATCATGAACGGTTTAATAAATCCGTAAATTTTAGTTATTTTGTATTATTAAAAAAATAGGGTAAGAATATACAATAGGGTATTTCACTATATTACATCGGCTCGTACATTGTAAACATGGCGTAAAAAACCTGTGACATCATTAAAAAACTGATAGTCAACTTACATAATGAAGATAAACTCTTGATTGGGGATATTTCAAAGAGTGTGCGGGAATCTAAATGTGTTATTCATAGTATTTAAAGAAAAGTTGAAACTGGGTCATGTGAAACCAATAAACAACCTGGAAGGCCAAAGAAAACTACTGCAATAGAAGACAGATGAAGCTAAAAAGAATCGATTTGCGACAGCAACCGCTTTCTCTAAAAGAGCTAATGCTAACTTTGGCATTAAAATATCAAGGCCCATTATTTCCCGAAGACTTAATGAAATAAATTTGAACAGTCGAATAGCTTTTACGTAACCGTACATTTCTAAAAAGAACAAAATGAGCCAATTGAAATTTGCCACTGAATAGGTCATATGGACTGAAGGACAGTGGGGTTGTGATCATTTCAGCGATGAATCAACGTTTAACTCGATCTATTGTGACGGGAAAAGGTTCGTGTGACGCAGACCTAAGGAACGACATTCACCTCAGTGTAGTAAAACTAGTGTTATATTTAGAGGAGGAAGCGTGATGGTGTTTAGCATGGTTTTTGTTGCTGGTACAGGATGTCTGGTCAGGCTACACGGTAAAATCAACGCAAAGGGATATTGAAGAAACATGTTATACCAAATTTGAAAACTGCAATTAACCAGCAGTATTTATGCTAGATAACGCTCCGTGTCACACAGCGAAGTTTCATAAGATATTTCTTTCTAAGGAGAATGTTACTGATATGGAGTGGCCTGCCTAAAGCCCAAACATGAATCTTATTGAGAATGATTAAAAGTTACTAAATGAAAGACCTAAGGACAAGAATCCAAGAAACGTTGAAGAACTATGGACTAATTTTGAATGGGAATGGAAGAAAATATCCGTTTATGAATGCAAGACATTAATTCGCTCATGTAGCAGAAGATGTTAAGATGTTATTGAAATTGAAGTCTACACATCAAGTACTAATGAATTATGAACGTTATTTTCATTTAGATATAATGTATCCATTATAATTATATGATTTTGTTAATCGTTCCTATCCTCATCTATTTTTTCGAATGTTATATAATTATTCGTATAACTTAATCAAAATAAGTTTATTGCGCTTTATATTTTGGAATTATATAATTTACCTTTATATCCTTAATTTTCCTATGAAGATATTAAATAAAAAGTTATTTCACATTTAGAATTTTTCTTAACATCGTTCTGACCTTTATTCTCGTTAATATATATATATATATATATATTTATATATATATATATATATATATATATATATATACATATATATATATGTGTATGTGTGTGTGTGTGTGTGTGTGTTAATACGTATACTTTAAAAAGATAAATAAAAAAAGGAAAATAAAAAATCACACCTCAATTAAAACAAACACATTAATGGTTTCCTGAAGAGGGCCATTAAATCCGAAACACAGGTGGAGCGTAATTATATCAACTAAAGACCTAAATTACCTCGTTTAAATTTATTTGCGGACCTGTTTATATATATATATATATATATATATATATATGTGTGTGTGTGTGTGTGTGTGTGTGTGTGTGTGTGTGTGTGTGTGTGTGTGTGTGTAATATGCATATATATAAAGTGAAGTTGGTGATCGGAGTCGAGGGCAGCCTGAAGGCTCCCTTTTCCTCAGCTACTACAATTTTTTGCTTAATAAGCTAACCAATTGTTTTACCAATTGTTTGCTGTTTTTGTTTCCTGGCGTCTGAGGAGCCCCCATTGGGGGGGGGTGCCGAAGGTATTTTTGGATCTTGTCGGACACGTGTGGGCTGCGATCCTGCGTCCGGTCCCACTTTAAAAAAAGGCCTTGTGCCGTACTTGTCCGTTGATGGGACGAACAACAAACAAAGTTGGTGGGGGCGCAACCCCTTTCCCTGGATTGCTCCCCATTGCCATTGATACGTACATTATAATGCTGAGTTTTAAGCAAGAAGGTATCAAGTACCCTTTTTTTGAGTCTTTGGTCCGACTCGACCAGGGACTGAACCCTGGTGTTCCTTATCACTAGCGAACACTCTCCACACAAGGAAATTTACCGGTATATATAGTGGATGATAAAACTGATTTAATTTGCCAATTTAAACTGGTCAGATAATAATTCCAAATTACAATTCATGCTTTATGATCACTACTAAATTAAAAAGACTTTCTAAGATCAACACTGATCTTAAGAAACAAGCCCTCAAACCCATTACTGCTAATAATGCCGAAATGGGTTCCATCAAACTCTTCAAAATCATTTATATGAAAATGTATAACCTTACAAACCAGTTCATTCTTGCTCCCATCAATTCTCAACTTTTCACTCCCGTATATAAATTAACAAAAACTATAGACCATTTGATCGAAATATATTTGCTAACTAAATGTTGACTCGTTTCCACAGACGAATTTCTTTAAATCTTATGCTCTGACTTGACAAAAACTGGTATCCTAACTTCTATTAACGTGAAAGTTTCCCTACTAACGTTCCTGTAAAAAACAAGAATTAATATACTAAATTACAATTAAAGAAAATCCCTCAATTCCACCTCTTCAAATAAAACCCTTTATCCTACATAAACTCCTTGTGACTTGTACAAGTCTCCTTCTATCTTGGTAGCATCGACATTGAGACTGATGTTATATCGATGGGTTCTCTTTTGGGTCCCTATTTTTCTTATTATTACATGGTTCATTTTGAAAACAAGATTTTCAACCTAATCAAAAAACCAATAATAATAAACTGAATTATGATGACATTTTTATTCTAGCTAAAAAAAACCTTAATGAAATAAGAAACCTAAAGATAACTTTCGGGCCTAAATCCATTGTTCAATTGACTAACGAACTCGGCATTAATAATAAGATGGTGTAATGGGCATCGTCGTAGGAAATGGACGCGGCGACACGAGTTCAAATCCTGGACAATACTGATTGCATTTCACCTAGCACTAATACCCTGGGGAAAGGTATGAATCCAATTATTCTCCCTCTATCTATGGGTAAATAGTAGGACAGACTAGGTTCTTTAGCTTTGGTGAGGCAACTAGTCTTGGAGAAGGAAAACTCTGAATTCAAACCTGTGAAACTCCGCTTAAAAATTGACCTTGTGTCATATCCTGCCCGAGCGGAGGGGTTGGTAAATAGGATTAATAATAAAATCCTCTTCCTGGATGTTTTAACCCTAATAGTTTATAAAAAAAAACTATTTGCAATAACTCCTGCCTTCTTAACTACCAGAGTGAATACCACCAATGATTTTTGATGTAATAAAAAAAAATTGTTTAATCGAACAAGATTAATCTCTTTCCCCACATAAACTAAAATTAAGCTACATCAAACCAGCTAAATTAAATTTATTATTCGGCAAAAGGGTGTCTGGTGTCACCATAATTCTATTCAACATTATCATTCTCTTGCACACAGTTAAATGGTTCCAATTATTGCAATGTAACGCTAACAATTCAACGTAACATCAGCCATTAGCTTGCACAGAGTTAAATGGTCAAAGGGTTTTATTTGACCGATAGATGGGACCCTAACAGGTCCTATAGTATTTGGCAGAAGAAGAAAGCTTAGTAGAAGGAGATTAACAGATATTACACTTAATATTAATTCTCCCTTTAGAATATATACTTTCATTAGACCTTGCTCAGTCAGCTGGGACTGTAGAATACATCGACTGCTTCTCTGCCGATGGGTACGAACCAGCAGCGAGTCTCCTGGATATGATACTAAACAATCTGATGGCGAAGTTCCAATAATGCTAGAGCTTTGTGGAATGCGGAATATCCCTTCATTGCCAGTACTAAAGCTAAATAAGTTATCATCATCATCTTGTCAGCACGGATATTCCTGACCCTCTCTCGCAAAACCTCCCTATCCTCTATTGCTTTCGGCAGATCCTCAGGGCTACATCCCGTATCGGTACAGAGCTGTTGTATGTAGGTTCGGACTGGACGTCCTGCCTTTGCTCGTCCATGTGAAGGGGTCCACAGGAGTACATCACTCACGAGCTCGTCCTTACTTCTCCAGCAGTGTCCCGCGTGTCTGGTTCGTCTAATTTTGATAGTTTTCGTGATGGGTGTTAGGTGGCCGAATACCTGTTGCTTTGTCTCCAGGACTAGTCCAATATTGCTCGCAGCATTCTTGTGTAATTGCCGTCAAGCTTTTTCTCCATTCGTTTAGTCAGTGTCCATGTGGTGCATCTATATAGAAGTATCGACACGATCGCAGCTTGTAAGAAACTGCGTTTCATTTTATCGTTTAGATCAGACTTTCATATGACCGAAAGTCTATCGATGGCAGTCCAAGCCTCTGCTAGTCGCATGTTGATGTCTGTCTTGCTCAATGATACACTGCTCCCTCGGTAGATGAACTTATCAACTAGTTTCAAAGTGCTACCATTTAGTGTGGGGATGTTGCCTGGTTGATTAAAGCACATATATTCCGTCTTGTGTGCATTGACATGGAGGCTGATGCCTGCAGTGGCTCGTTCCAGACTATGTAGCAGGGTTTCGGTTTAAACCAGCCTTGACAATGACCAAAAATACCGAAAGTACATGGGGGTGTAATCGTTAAAGCGATGGACTGCGGAATCGTAGTAAGCGAGTTCGTACTCCAGTCGCGCTTTCGGACAAATACCCTTGGGAAAGGTATGAACCCCTTTATCCTCCCAGCTATGGGTTAAATAGTAGCACTAGAGTTCTTCTAAGAGAATGGCTTTGGCATTAAATAACCTACAAAGGTTGATATGCCACTTAACAAAGAAACCAAACCAAACCGAAAGTACATGTGCTCGCGTTACAATATCGGAGATTTCAAACAATTACTAACTAGCCTTCATCTTTAGTTGCGACATCTCGCTCACAAACATGAAAAGGCTAATAAAAAGCTAAGTTCTAAATCATTGCCCATCATCTGTAATAAAATATGCCTTCAGGAAAATCTACTGCCTAAACACACGTATATATATATATATATAATGGGAAAAGAATCGTAGTAGGTGGAACCTGAATTTTTTTTTTTTTTTACTGTAAATGGCGGCAATTTGCCCCTTACTTGATGTCGACTTCGTCCAAAATCATTAAGTGCGTTCTAAATATCTTCATTGAAAAATGGACGAATTAAGTGGGAATAATTCGGCACACTTGAAGATGAGAGATAACTCTTATTACAGAAAATAGTTTCGGTAATGATCAGGGTCATGACCTCTGACCTTTTTCCGAAGATGAGACTGGCCGCTAGACAAAGGAAATGGTATGCCCACACACCTTCCCAAATCACTGAAAGAATATCGCAATAATATACGACGTCTCCCCGAGAAAGTCTTTTAATATCAACGAAAAACAGACAACCTAAGGCAAGAGAGTTTCAGTCTAATTCTTAGTACAGTTTAGTATATATATATATATATATAGTATATATATAAAATGCATACAGTTTAGCATATATATATATATATGTATATATAAGTGATTTACTCCTGTGATGCACTCCCGTGGACACCTTCACATGGACGACCAAAGTTTGCACGTCCACCTAGAACCTATCTACGTCAGCTTTGTGCCGATACAGGATGTAACCTGGAGAACCTGCCGGGAGCGATGGACGATAGAGTCGGGGAGTGAGAGAAGGTTCGGGAAATCCGTGCGATCAGCACGACATAACGATGATATATATATATATATATTATAGTATATATACGTTTTAGTATATATATATATATATATATTTTGGTATATATATGTATATAGTACATATAAAGTTTAGTATATATATATATATATTGTATATATATATATATATAACTTAATATATTGCCATCCACAGATAGACTGTTTCGTTCTATCAGAACTCTTCACTGTGGCTAGACACGTAGGACGCTCGAAACCGGGATCGAAAACCATCCTACAATACGTTAGACTTAGTCTCAGACCGCTCAGCCAACAAGCGTACCACGTTGGCTAAGGGAATTTTCAAGGTATTATCTAGCAACAGCAGCAGCAGCGTCCGTTTATTTACATTTGTATACTCTATCGGCTACCAGAGTGCTCAATTATTTCAAAGAGCATTGTATTATGCGAGCGGTGGCCGAAAATTCCTTCGCCAGAGTGCTCAACCCCCATGGGGAGCGTATATATTGTCATCCACTGACAAACTGTTTCGTTTTATCAGAACCCATTCAGTGTGGCTAGACACGTAGGACGCTGGAAGCCGGGATATATATATATATATATATATATATATATATATATATATCGCATACATGCTATTAAATATGTATAAAACCTTATATATTTATCTATTATTATATTATATAATTGCTCTGTTATAGATATTGAGCACTCACCAAATTATACTGCATTCGGTCTGCCACAAACCCACAAAGTGAGATGTAATATTACGGACGGGCGCTGTCGTCAATCAGTGAAGGTGTCACGAGATTGGTGCGTGCGGGCAGAATGACATGCAAAGTTAGACGTGATTTTGAAATAATCACAGATGTATTATCACGTGTTTTACAGGTGACATCGAACATTCGAGGATCTTCGATTTGTTCTCCAAAATCTCTATATAAGAAAACAAGTAACGAGATTTTGGCAGAGTTGAAAGCAGTTGTCAAAACGGATACGTTAAAGGTTCCGAGGCCCCGACCCGTCCTAACCCAGTCTGCTAAGACCTATCAGTCAGGCGTGTGTCAAACAGCTAGCTCTCACCCACACCCCGTCACCACCAAGAGGACGGGAGAAGAAGGACGCAACTAAAATGAACTTTTCGAGTTGCAGCGATCATAGCTGAATAATAAACGACTGCTATATTTTCTTCCCCTACCTTCGAGTTTGAGTATTTCTTTTTCTGCGGACTTCTTTCTTTACAGCACAAAACGTTGGTCCTATGGTACAGAAAAAGTGACAAACATACATTGTTGCCTGATAGATAGATAGATAGATAGATAGATAGATAGATAGATTATATATGAGGATAAAATCCAAGTGAGAAAAGTTGCGTAATATAAGTGCTCAGTTCAACGGTAGAGCCGTTCAAAAACCGAAAATATCAAAATTATCTTCTCATTGAGTATGTTAGTCAAAGTTTCAAGTCGTTCTGACAGTACGGGTTTCCCTGAGTTTCTCTCTCACCATCCGTCCCTATCATCCACTGTTCCATGTAGCCCTTCTAGACTGCATCCAGTGTCCGCACAGAGCTGATATAGACAAGTCAGTGCCGGCTGGTCAACACTAGGGAGTGTTATATACTCATAAGGAATGAATATACATCGATGAAGAATAGTGACTATAACACTTCGTTATAAAATGTAACTGTCTTTATTCTCGAAAGGAGTTGAAGCTTCTATGGCGTGAGAGAGTAAGAGACGGACAGAGAGAGATAAAGACAGACTGCTCTATTGACCCATAACTTTTTCTTCTCTTGACGATACCACGCTTTTATCTTCGAGACCACTCTTGGCACTTCTTCTGCTCCTCAGCTGTGGGTTACTCAACCGGAGGCCACTGTGGGCCGCCGCCCCAGTGACTGGAATAGACTCACACACTGACTCAGTGACTGCTGGCTGGCACTGACTAACACTAATTCTAACTGACTCGGACCCTCACGCGGCATCTCCATACATCATTTCATAACTCCAACGACTTCCAATCAACAGCGTGACTGCTTCCGCTCATTTACCCACGTTCGTCCTGTCCAGGGAAATCTCTGAGTGACGGCTCAGTTAAGGGTCAATATGCCTTCTCTCTGTTCAAACAAATTATTCTCCGATTACAAGACGTTAAATTTTGCATCTATAGCTGCCACATCTTCACTGCCACAACTACATTACCTTTTTTTATGCCACACATGCTATGTAGATGTGTTGATTTCTAAAAGTTCTGGGGGAAGAAAAAAGCAGGTTTGTCGCTGTCTCTAATTCTCTTTGGCGTTTTCAATTTATTAAACCACCCATTAATCCCGGCACTTACATGGGTGACAATTTAGAAACAGTAGAACACGCAGGTCAGACTTAGCAAAGTCTTTAGTGGTTACTAAGCAAAACATAGTCGTTTCCAAAATATCTGACCATCAACTGAAGCAATATTTGTCGCTGCCTCACACCAGACAGGACTTGACACAAGGTCAAAAGCCCGAAGGCCGATTAAAGTGGGAATAAAGGGGTGGGGAAGGTCGGGAACGAGCCGAGACTCGAACCCTGCTGGTCTGTGCTGCTCATCGACCCACTAAGTACAATGTGGGTCTAATGAGGCAAGTAGTTTCTCGAATCCAAATTTGGATCCGTGCACGTATGCCGGGTTATGGCTTGAATTAGACAGCAAAGTCTAGTGCCATACATAGGGGACAAAGGATGCAGTTCGCCCAGCCGAAGGTGGCCCAGCCGAAGGTGGCCCAGCCAAAGGTGGGGGGCTTTCGGCCTCGAATCTGCCATTGATTTCGATCACCCATCCGATACGAATGCCAGACGGTCCAGCCGAAAGGCCGAGAAACGATCCTGACTACCAACTGAAGCGATTGGGACTGTACGAGTGTAACATTATAAACGAGTGGTATTGGGTGTGAATTGATGAGTAAAGGAAAAATCCAGCAACCAGAGTAGGGATTAGTTAAACTTTAACATCGCTTTCGGTAGGCTAGCTGTAAGAAGATGAGCTTCATCTCGCATATTTGACTCTAAAACTGGAATAAACCAAAAGTTTCTCAAATAGCCAGTATCAATCAATAAAAGAAGCTGAGTTTTTTTCGATTCACTCTTTTTGGTGACTTGAGGACTCGAGCAAGATGAAAGCCCGTGTGAATGTTAAGCAACTGAACTGCTCAAAGAAACGAGAAGAGCTGTTTTTTTCAAAAGCGAAGAATCTATCATTACATTGTGTTTGTTACCTGTTTCTACATATTCGTGCTTAGCGTAACGAACATTGTCAGAATTCTTTTCGGTATTTTGACATTTTTGTTCACAGAATCCACTTTTGGTAGTCCAAAAGATACGTTTTCCTGGCAGAAACTTTAAGCTTCAATTAAGTATCTGAGTATTTGAGGATAATTGCCACTGATTTTGATTGCTTTCACTCCTCGTCTCTGATTGGCCCATTTTACCGGAAGTGCCTGCTGCTGGCGGGAAGTTCATGAATAGGAACGATGATCCTGCGTACAGCTTATACCCAAGCTCACTCTTTTTCAGACAGACCGTTTTTGGGTAGGCGGTTAGACCAGGATTGAACTTGATTTATGGTTGTCGGTCGGTCAAGAATACTTGACGTTACTGCCGGGGAAGCCTCGCCGTCCCGTCTCGCAGGCGAGACTGACCCATTTCTTAAGCCTCGGAGACCCTGTCTCTCCAGTCTCTAACCATCCTTGATGAAGCTAGGTTTATCACATGGCGCCTGAGGCGTCCATTCGGGGAAATTCCAACGGGATCTGAAGTATTTCTGTGTCTGCCAAACGTGTCTAATCTACAGCCCTGCGCTTGCACCTTATTAAAAATGGCATTGCCTAGCTACTTGGTGCCTGAAGCGTTGCCAAAGGGAAATGACATGGACAGCAAGTATTTTAATGGCCATTCATAAGCCTCAAGTCGCGCATGGTTCATTCATCTCAAATCTGACTTAGTGGGAAGTCGGATAAATCCATATATCCATATCTAATAGACGATGCATCCATAAATCCATAATACACATCAGACCATTAACCATCGCCGACATTGCAGTCGTTGATGACTATGCTATGGATTATCGGTCACCACCGTCTAAAAGTACTTTCAGTTCCGAGAAACCCGTTTTCTTCTGGTACCACCCTGATAACAATGTCTTCAACTGGTAGGTTACCCTTACAAAATAGTATAGCACATTTAGAATTCGAAATGTCCATGCCTTGTCGACTGAGGCTGTATAGTATGCACACTGCACCTCTGTAGATGGATAAAAAAACCCATCCGAAATGAGTGTCCTCGATATAGCTCTAAACTATCAAATGGTGAGACTCCATTCCTGGAGCTTTGAGGAATGTAGAGTAATCTTTTATTACTATTACTTTCGGGTGCACTCTGACCCGGAGTAGAAGTACCTGTTAGGGTTCATTCAATGGTCAAATAGAACTATTATATATGTTGAGAAAAACTGATAACAAGGTAATCCAGGTGGAAGGAGAGATTTATGAAGAAGTCGACACTATAGCGTTTCGGTTCAACTGAACCATCATCAGGACCAAGAGGGGTGATATTAGCGATGTTAAGTCAACGATAGATGTTTAAAAATGCAAAATACAAAAACCTAGGGAAAAATTTGTATTACAAGAAAAAGTTGGCCGTTTAATTAGTGAATCAGCATTTGTTGATTGTTGTTCAGTAGAACCGAAACCCTATAGTGTCGGCTTTACTTATTAAATCTCTCCTTCCACTTGGATTGCCTTGTTTTCAATTTTTCTCTACATATTGTCGGATTACAACCCATTATTTACTCCCAACTATTATATATATATCATATGGTCAAATAGAACTATTATATCATGTACTATACTTGAAACTATTAGATTGTGTACAAAAATGATTGATGTTAAACTGAATAATTACTGTTTGTAATATTTGAAATTACTTTGTGTCTGTGGTCAGACATTTGACTGCATTGTATAATTAGGCTTTAATCAAGGAGTTTAGGGAATGTGGAGTATCCCTTCATAACCATTACTCTTTGATTCTCCCAGATCCAGATAGGTAAAACCTGTTAGGGTGCCATCAATTGCTTAAATAGAACTGCTCAATCATTTGTTTGGGTTTATTTTTAATATTTATCATAAATAGAACTATTAGAGTTAAGTCGCAATACTTTTTACTGAGTGAAAGCAAATGATTATTATTAAAATGGTAATTCTTATGTCATCTTGTCTTTTGAAACACGAAATACATTTACTAAAGACAATAACAGAAAGATAAAAAGGTATTGTTGTATATTGACTTCCGACCCGGCCAAACATGCCATTCCAAAGACGGCGGAAGTTGCATATTTCGTTGGCCAGTTATGGGAAGAGATTGGGTCGGCGAGCTTGGCTGACAATATGGGACAAGGTTAAAATCCCACGGTACAGTCACAGGGGAACGGGAAAGAAACGCGGTTTTGGCCAATAGAGTGGGAGTCAAAATGTTGCATTTCTGTTCGGTCTCCAATTCCCTCTCACACACAACCCTTTGAATAAAGTGAGAGATATTTTTCTAAAGAATTCTGTCGCTCGTCTTCATTGTGTCGTCGTTATGATTCTGCATGCATATGTATTATGTGGCTATACAACAGTATTTTGTGTGTGTATACAGATATATATATATATATATATATATATATATATATATATATATATATATATATATATATATAAATGAAAATGGATAAGACAAATAGGAATATTTCCTTTACTTTTTTTTACGACTGGTTTCAACCTTGTGTCTTTGTTAAGAAAAAAAGGTTTTATGCAAAAGAAAAATGTTTTTTAGAATGTTTTTAAGGAGTCAACTTTTTATGTTTTTATTTCTTTTTTTATTTTTTATTTTTTATCACTTTTTGAGGGAGTTGACATCCTAAGAGAAAAGCGATGAAAAATGTTCGGGTAGCATATCCATTGACCAAATTACAAGTATTTTTTGATTTGGCTAATCGATACGCAACGTCACTAAGTCATATATATATATATATATATATATAGGCTAAATGCTAAAAAAATTTGAAAGAGCCATGTCCAGGATTTGAAATCAGGTTGCCGAATTCGTTTCCTACGTTGAGGAGAGTTACTTCTGTAGTGAATTCAATTTTTATGACATCCTTCCGACTTTTGCCGACTTAATAAAATTAATTACCTTTCCAAAATGCCAAATATTCAAAAAAATTTAAATTGCACTTGTTTTTATATTATCTTTGACAAAACGTAATTTCATACCCTTGGGAAAGTTACGACCCCACTTATCCTTCCAGTTACAAGGTTTACTTTGGCATTAAATAACTCACAAAGGTTGATATGCCATTAGTAAAAGAAACCAGAAACCCCAAATCAAAGATGTAATTACTTTCCGAATAGCGTAATAGGTAAACTCTCAGCGAGATTAGAACTCTCGTCACCTTTACCGATGCCTATTTATTCCAGGCAAATAGCAATTAATTGATTTTTTTTAATATGAAAGAAAAACGACTCAAAATTATTAATAATGACCGAAAGTGCTTTATCAAATGGAAATAATTTCGTATGAAATAAGCAAAATTAAAACTCAACCATAAATAACAGTTTATAATTAAATCTGCCCCCAACTCTGAGGTCTTCTTTATGCCATTGAGGACATTCCCTTCTCTTGAAAATATATTAAGACGGTTTTATCTGTTTTTTCCAACACCCACGTTTAATGTAGCGTGTAATTTAATCTCAACACGGAACTCCGAAAAAAATGGTGTCTAATGCGCAAAGCATTCACTTTGGGACGATAGTGACCCCAGTCAGAAGAAGTCAGCACTCACACCACTAGCAGCAGCAGTCGCAGCAGCAGTGTTGGTATCCTTAATGATGGGAGCAGCAACAAAAATAATCGTCTAATATCCATCCAGTATTTACAAGAATTTAGTTGCAAACAGATGGAAATCACATTTTAGGTTTTCTAATAACTTTCACTTGTGCTTTTCTGGTGTCGTTTCAGCCGTGGAATTTATTACATTTTGATATCACGCAGTTTCTAGTTTGAACAAATACATTAAAATAGATTTTATGATATTAAGATATGTCAAAGGTGTTTTCCTGTTTTTTTTAATCGATTGCGAATTTAAAGGAAAACCTCTCCAGGGCTCATATATGATTACTGAAACTTATGTTAAACAATCTATAAATCATCTTTCAATAATCCTTGCTCCAATGAGCGATTTGAAACTTATATAAACCGCTACATATCATTATCATTCGATAATACAAGCTCGCCCGAAAAACCCAATCGGCAGGGGTTGGAGAATGCGCTGACTACATCGAGGCTGCAATGGCAATATCCCTCCCATCTAGTGTCCTATTATGACTCTAAACTGCATCTAATAGCAAGGTTCTAGTCAGGGATATTTGGGGATTGTAATATACCTCTTCGTTGCTATTACTCCCATGTCCACTCTGATCCAAAGTTGTAGTACTTGTTAGAATCCCATCTATGGATTAAATAGAACTAGTGTCCTGGGTATGACACGGATCTGCATCTAATGTCGAGGCTCCAATCCTGGAGCCTTGGAAATACAGAGTACCTCTTTATTGCTATTAATCCCTGGTCCATTCTAACTCGGAATGGTTGGACTTGTTAGAGTCCCATTTATGGGTCCAATAGAAATGTGTAATCATATCATAAACTGTGCGCAAATAAATCTTTCATGTTAAATTGAATTATTAGTTTTACATTGAAAGTGTTGAAACTATTTGACTGTATGAATAAAACTTCTAGTGTTAGATAGCAATAATTGAAACCATTTAACTGCGTGCAAAGAAATCATTTCTGGCTCGTTTGAAAATAATGTTACTTACAAACTATTAGTTTACAAATCATACGTATTTCATGTTGTATAATTTTGGTGATATCATAATAACAATACATTTACAGATACATTCATTTCTGGCTTCGGTTCATGGTGACACGAAGAAAGAGATACAATTCTTAAAAGCTTATGTTAACCATACTATGCTGACCCCATGCCAACGCGCGGCGCATCTTGTGATGTTTAAGATCTCAATCCATTTCTACCGGCCGAGATCCGAAAAAACTCAACCGCATGCCTCAACGGTAGAAAACCAAACTGGATGTCTCAACAGTAGAAAACTCAACTGACGTCTTTTCAAAATCCTCAAATTCCCGGGACCATATTTTCTGGGCATGACGTCATTCACACTCCAGCCCCATTTCCTGTCTGAGGTGTTTATTATGAGAAATGGTGATTGTCATATCCTTTGCGCTCGAACGTAAAACAGCACCAACTGACTATGCACCTGGACTAAGAGACCCAAATAGTTCAATGCCCTACCAAACTGAATGATAAAATATAATTAACGATAAATGATTAATATAAAAAAAAAGGCATTCCTTGATTATATAACATTTAATAAAAAACAAATGAAATAACCTACGAAACCTACAAGGGTTGATAAACCATAAAACACAACCAGCCTACTCTTCTGAAAGATTATGAGGTCTATGCATATTCAACAGGGGGTGTCATCGTGATGTTATGGTTAAAGCGATGGACTGCAGAATTGTAGTATGCGAGTTCGTATTCCAGTCGCGCTATTACGTTCACTTTCGGGCAAATACCCTTGGGAAAAGTATGAACCCCCTTATCCTCCCAGCTATGGGTTAAATAGTACTACTACTGTTCTTCTAGGAGAATGAATTCGGCATTAAATAACCAATAGAGGTTGATATGCGATTAAACAAAGAAACCAATCAACCAACCAACCAACCATATTCAACAAATGTTACATTCTAATGATCCTAGCACATTAGAAAAATTTTGAAACTTCTGTAATGTTCTACATATCATGCCTTTCGATAATCTTTGCCCCGGAGAAAGTTTTCGAAAATTATATAATACACTGCATATGGTGTCTTTTAATGATCCAAACTATTTTTGAAAACTGTCAAGTGCAGATGATCAGATTTATATCTATCATATATTTTTAGTTTTAATAAGCAAGAATTGATGGTTGCTAATATCTGGTCCTTATCTCAAGGGAGAAGTTGTTGGCAACTGTAATCAAGGGCGACTAGAAGGCTCCCTTTTCAATAGCTACTACACTGAAGTGTAGGGGAGTGCGCTATTCATTTCCCCAAATTGCTCCAATTTACCCTTGATACGTACCTTATATTGCTGAGTATTAAGCAGGGAGTTATCAAGTACTATTTTTAAAGTCTTTGTTATGACGTGACCTGGGGTTGAACCCAGGTCTCCCGGACCATTTGCGAACACTCTACCCACTAGGCCAATGAGCCGGTGTTCAGTACCCGTAAAATGCTTAAACTAGTGCCCAGCTGTACAGTAAGATAATTTTTCATTTCCTTCAACTCCTCAGATTTCTTGAACAGCTTCAACGGCTTAGAATTCAGGAGGGACAAAGAACACGCTGAATTTATATCCTGCCCAAAGGTATCTCCGCTACCGAATTGGATGGTCAGATTATGTCACTAAACTCTATCCAATGACGAGTCATCAGTTTTGGAAATCAGGGAATTGTTGAGTACCCCTTCATTGCCATTACGACCAGGTCCGCTCTGAAGCGGAGTAATTTTTCCTGTTAGGGTCACATCTATAGTTAAAATAGATCCGTCTGCAAATTATTCTTATTCGATAGGAATACATCATATGTAAAGGTTGGCGACCATAGCCAAGGGCGACCAGAAGGCTCCCTTTTCAATAGTTACAACATCAAGGTGTAGGGGAGGGCGCTACTCCTTTCCCTGGATTGCTCCACTTTATCGCTGAAACTTATCTTATATTGCTGAGTGTTAAGCAAGAAGGTATTTAGTACCATTTTTAAAGTCTTTGGTATGAAGCGATCTGGGATTGAACCCAGGTCTCCCGGACCATTGACGAACACTCTACCGACTAGACCAATGAGCTGGTTAGCATATAATTGTATGTAAAAAAAAAACTTAACAAACAAGTGCAGTCGGCTAGGGCTGCTGAATACACCGACTGCTTTTCCCCCAATGATTATCCTGGATATGATACAAAAGTGACAGATAGTGAGGCTCCAGTCCTGGAGCTTTGGGGAATGTAGAGTACTATTTCATTGCCATTAATCCTAGGTCCAATTTAATTCGGAATGGTAATATTCGTTTGGGTCCAAATAGAACTGTTTAATCATGTTCTATAGTGGAAACCATTTAAATGTGACAAATAAAACACATGAAACCATTTAAATGCTTGCAACCAAATGAGCTCTGGTTTATGTAAAAATCATTACTTAAAAACTATTCATTTACGAATCATATATATATATATATATATATAATCCGAGGAAAATAGTCTTAGGGTTAGACTATTAAGTAGTAATCCCAAATGAATACGAATATCCAGTTGATTACTTTATTTGGGTTTTATGGCATATCAACATTTGTAGGTTATTTAATGCCAAATCTATTTTTATACAAATAAACAGTTTTATTTCGAAGAATTTAGTTTAGCATAAATACTCAGTTTAATTGTTGAAAAAAAAATTCTATTTCAAACTATTCAGTTTAGTCAAACACTTTTAATTAAAACTATTCAGTTTAGTATAATCATAGCTTTTGTTTACACATAGTTAAATGTCAATCAGTTCTAATTCAAACTACCCACTTTAGCGTAAGAACAGTTTCAATGTGAAAAACAGTTCTATTTTAAACAATTCAGTTTAGCATAAGTACTCAGTTTAAATCCCAAAACTGTAACCTCTCGAAACCACGGTTTAGTTCTATTTGACCAATAGATAGGACCCTATAAGGTGCTACCACTCTGGGTTAGAGGGGACCTGGAAGCGATGGCAATGAAGGCGTACTTCGCATTCCCCAAAGCTTCAGCGTTACCTGAACCTCACCATCAGATTGCTTACTGCAGAGAAGCAGTCGGTGTATTTTACACCCCCAGCCGACTGTGCAAGAACATCCAGTTGAGTGCTCAATGTCAACGGCTTTCGAATATATAATCAATTTCAGATTAAAAATATATGGAAACTCACGAGCTGAGCGAAAATATTTTTAATAAAATTAAACGAAAAAAAATTCAGATCTGTAATTCCATTATAAATCTATTTCATGTCTATATAATGACCTTTTTCTGATGGTGGGGGTGTCATTGTGGTGTAATGGTTAAAGCGATGAACTGCGGTATCGTAGTAAGCGAACTCGTACTCCAGTCGCGCTATTACGTTCACTTTCGGGCCAATACCCTTGGGAAAGGTATGAATGCCCTTATCCTCCTAGCTATGGGTTAAATAGTACCAGTACTGTTCTTCTTGGAGAATAGCTTTGGCATTAAATAGCCTACACAGGTTGATATGCCATTAAACAAAGAAACTAAACCAAACCAAACCTTTTTCAGATGGATGAATTACAGTTATGTTTTGAATATGATGTTGACACTCCTACCTTTCTTCCAACGAGAAGAGAATTTAAAAAAAAACTTAATTTCTTTAAGAAAATATAAATTTATTCGGTAAAAGAATGTCATTTTATAGACCTGAAGTTAATTCATAATGGAACTTCTGAATTTAATTTTTTTCGTTTGATTTTATATATATATATATAGTGCAATTAGAAGGAAACTCTAACCTGGTAAAATTGTCATTATAAATTTATTTCACCGGAGAATATTATTATATTTTCCGTCTCGCCAGATGACTTTACATGTTAGACTTAAGGTTGCAAAACAGCAAATGTGGATTACAGCGTATGAAAAAAAAAGACCTATATAATTTTAAATTATCAGGCGAAGGCAAAGGGGGTTACAACAATAAGGTGTTAGAAACATTAAGAAACAAGACCAGGGTGTTCCTGTAAATCGACTCATCCCAATTTGAGCACATGCCAGATCTTCCATGGCAGGTGGAATCTTCTGAATAATCTAAGTTTATAAACTAAATAATTATCTTCATATAGTTTTCCTTTACTTCTAATACATATCTTAATTCTCTCAGATGATGTGGTCTTTGACTTTCCCCCTAAAATAAAATAGAATCAAGATAAAAATAAAATAAAAATAAAAAAAAAAACCCTTTTGGAAACCACCAGTTAACTTTAATTAACCCTAAAAATGGTCAAAGGGAATTAGCTATTCCAGAAATGAATACCCAGATCTTTTAATTAATATCGAAAGTTCAGAGAATCTCCTTCTATACATAAATCTCCCTGTCATAATAATATCAACTACTGAATTAAATGTTATTAATTCCTATAAAAATCCTCATCAATATCTCTGTTATTGTTATATTGTCATCTACAGCATCATAACGACACAATAACTAAAAAGACGCAGGAAAACTTCTTTAACAAAATATTTACCTCTCACTTTATTTTTAAGGGTTCGAAAAGGGTTACTCAAGGTTTGCGTGTGAGAGGGAGCTGGAGACCGAACAGAAACTGTAATATTTTGACCCCATTGTTATGACCGTCAACGTTGTGTCTTTCTCGTTCTCGTGATGCTCAACCAGAGGTCCAGAGGCCACTCTGCTGGGTGATGGTTTTCTTTACGGCATCTTGTCAGCATCTGCTCCGGACCTCAACTCATCAAGGCCCAAAGGCCCCTTCGGCCTGATGTGGCTTTTCCTACCACATCTCGTCTATAACTCCCTCTCCAACGCTACTGCAACTCAACTGGCTGCCTTCTGTTCAATTCGTCGGCCTTATATTACCTTCAAACTCCCACGCGGAGATATGGACACGCCTCCGCAATTTCTTCCGATATCTGGCGATCGGGATGTGTCACTTCCGCTATCTTTGGAATGGCCTGTGTGATCGTCATCGAGCGGAAATAACTGTCATGCAGTTCACAGGTCACTCTCTTCCGATGCATCAGTCTATGAGTGTACCATGGGAATTTTTTTAGCTCGTGCCATTTCATCAGCCAATTTCCGCCCACGCGATTTCCTCTCATAATTGCCATTAGAATGTGTCACCTCCTTCCCGTGCATCACCTTGGAATGGCATTTTAGGCCAGGTCAAAAGGTCAAAATATAACATTATTGCCTAGAGTAGGGGCCTCGGCGGCCCCCAGTCATTATCTTTTAAATTTTCCTTTACGTCTACATTTAAATACCAGTTCGTTTCGCTCATTCAACATTGGTCTTCAATCTCTAAAATTAAATGTGCTAATTTTTTCATCGATACACAAGTTACATCTACCATTGAAGCTATTCGCGCTTGACTATTTTCCACTTTACTTGGGAGGTCAGTCCCTGATCCTTAAGGCTCAAAAAATATTTAGATAGAGTGGTTTGGTTTCCAAGTCATGGATTGGAGAAAGAATGTCTGTGATGATAAAATCTTTGTTTCCAATCCTCATGATTTGACATTAAATTACCTGCAAGAGATGGTGTGCCATAAAACAGAACCAACAAACCGTTAAGAAACAACATGAAAATGTTAATATAGAACTTTAATATTTAGGCATTAAAATAACCCGAGACCGGTTAACATGCCACTAAAATCTATCAGTCAATTAATCAATAAGCTTATAACAGGATTTTTGAAAATTATGAGTATGTGATTGAAAGACGTAAGTAAAGTTGTCTCCCTTTAGTCAAGGGCGACCAGAAGGCTCTCTTTTCAATAGCTACTACACTGAGGTGTAGGGGAGGGCGCTACTCCTTTCCCTGGATTGCTCCACTTTACCCTTGATACGTACCTTATATTGCTGAGTGTTAAGCAAGGAGATATCAAGTACCATTTTAAAAGTCTTTGGTATGACTCGACCTAGGATTGACCCAGGTCTCCCGGACCATTGGTGAACACTCTACCCACTAGACATTGAGCTGGTACGCCCAAAGACTTCCTTTTCGATAGCTACTACACCATGGTTTTTGGAAGGGCGCTACTCCTTTATATGCAATAAGAATTTTATAATTAAAAAAGGATTCCTTCCAAACTGTGTCTGTGCCAATACAACTCGATGGATGCACCACATTAAGGAAACGCATAGAGAAAAATCTAGATGGGAACTACGCTAAAATTCTACAGGCTTTTATCAACAAATCATGGAAGCAACACCTCACGAAACAGCAGTTGTAGGGCCACCTGTCTCCTATCTCAACAACTCTCAAAGTAATTACATTATATTATACAGTGTGCCCCAGAAATACCTCCCAGATTTTGAATTATCAATCATGTGATGCAAGTGAGCTTAGGCAAGTGGCAAGGGTAGTTCCATCTCAGTGATGACTTATCAAATTACGAGGTGCATACGATAAGTTTCCATACTTTTTTCGTATGGGCACTTTTATTGATAGTACATACATGAAACTTTAGTCCCCTTCGAAGTAATCTCCTCCGTCTGCAATGCACTTGCTGTGCCGTTCCAACAACTTCTGGAAGGCCCCATGAATGTCCTCATGTGTGAGCGTGTCAATAACCTTTGTCACCGCCTCTTTCATCTCAATTGTCTCATAACGACTGCCTCTGAGCAAAAAGTCACCGGGAGAAAGGTCTAGACCATAGGGAGGGTGAGGAACTGTCTTGAGGCCCATCTTGGTCAAATAGTCTGTGACAAGGATGGCGTTGTAGACTGGTGCATTGTCCTGGTGGAAATGCCACTGATCCGATTAGAAGAGTGGTGGCCTCTTCCGATGGAATCTTTTCCTGAACTCCCTTAAAACCATAAACCTAACCCTAACCGTTTGGCCAATCAACTCTGGTCTATTGACTTCCTTACTCCTCCCGCACCTCTCATCATCCCTCACAGACTCCCTGGCTTCCTTGAATCTCTTAAGCTTCTCAAAAACTGATGCTCGATTCATGCAAGATTGTCAAAAAGCAGTCTGAAGCATTCCATACGTTTCTGTGGGATTTTTTTCCAAGCTTAAAACAGAATTTTATTGCATATCGTTCTTCGAAAGTGCCAGATTGCATTTTTGAAATTCACCAGCTATGACAATCAGGATTTAGTAGGGTGTATTCCAATTGCTGCTGTAGCTGTTCATTTAAACCTGAAATCATAAAGATTGGTCAGTCTTCTAATAAGATGTATAGCAATAACAGAGTGAATTTTCAAGAGTCTACGACAATTTTAAATGCCCATACGAAAAAAAGTCTGGAAACTTATCTTATGCACCTCGTAGTTATTGAAATTCTTTTGGATGTTTGATCAGACAATCTTAAAGCAGAAGCATTTTTACGGGCTGAAAGTGTAAGAGGTGGCAAAAAAGAATGTCTCACAGTCTGGACATTTTTTGTAGTGTTTTGCCTCAACAAAGATTTTCAGCAATGGCTGTTTTTTTCTTGGTGAAGATCAGAACTTCTTTGACCGACATTCATATATATGCTACTTTTTTTATATTCTTTTAACACCAGTTCATAACATTTCATAGTTATGGAGATGTTTTAGGTTAGCATTTTTTTAGGGGGGATTTTTTTTCCGAAATAGGAATCGTTTTTTTTTTGGGGGGGGTAAATACAGAATGAAACGATAAAATTGTGGTCCTTAAGAAAATAACGCTACAGCTTTATTTTAAAACTTTTACTGAAAAAATCAATTCAGGTAACTTGATTATGTAGTAGAGCTGATATCTATTCAATGTAGCTACCTTCAGCCTCAATCACCGCCTCGATACAGATCCGGAACTGGGAGCATGCCCTTTCCACAAGCGCCGGCAGGAGCTTGGCGAATACTCGGCGGATGGCGGCGATCAGGCTGGCTTTGATGTTGTAGGAAGTTATGTTGGTGATGTTCTAGATGTATGGCCAAACGAAGTAGTCCAGCAGGTTCAGGTCGAGGGAGGAGGGGGGGTCTGACGGACTTGATTAGCCTTAGGTTCTTTGTCTTCTCAGTCAAGATCTGGCTTGTCTGGCGCCTGTAGGACCTACTCTTCAAGTCCTCCTTCACACGTGCATTCACAGTTGTGTGTGAAACGCCTAAATCTCTGGCAATCTGCGGAATAGGCTGCTGGGGAGTTTCATCAATGATTGCCTGGACCTTTTCGAAGAACTCCTTGGTCTGGGTCTTCCTGGCGGCGTCTTTCCGCTCCACCACATCCAAAGGGTCGTCCGATGCGTTGAGCTGTGTCCTCAAGCGGTGAACCGTCCGGATTTACATTTTGAGGGTGCTGGCAATGGCCCTGTTGTCATAACTTGGATCGGTAGAGTGCATGAGTTGTACAGCGGCGCATCTCCGATCTCGCTCGTTGAACATTGTGTCACTTTCAGACATGATAGAAGGCTCCTATTGCTCTCGGGATTCGTACACAACTGGCCAACTAGTAGAATGTCTGCAACAAAAAAATAAAACTGGTTTTCATTTAAAGGAAATGGAATCATGTCATCTTTTCTTGGGCGACAATTTTATCGTTCCACCCTGTACGAAATTAGGTTTGGTTTGGTTTCTTTGTTTAATGGCATATCAACCTTTGTAGGTTATTTAATATCAAAGCCATTCTCCAAAAAGAACAGTAGAGGTACTATTTAACCCACAGATGGCAGGATTAGGGGGTTCATACCTTTCTCAGTAGTATTTTCCAGAAAGTGAACGTAATAGCGCGACTGGAGTTCGAACTCGCTTACTACGATTCGGTCGTCCATCGTTTTAACCGTTTTACCTCAAGGACATCCCCACGAAATTAGGAACTATCAAAAATTAGAAAACGTAGAAGAAAAATGGCTGAAGAGCTCAGGGATATCATTAAATGATGACGGTAAAAAAAAAAAAAAATTAAAAAATAAAGACGAAAGCAAAAAGCGAAAAATTGGTAATCAGATTTGGTCATTGACCACGTAGCAAACAATGAACCTTTGTGAATTTCTCATAATTTTCAGAGCCTCACCGATGCGTTGAACTAAGACGCTGACGTTTGTATGTGAACCCTCTACTTACCCACATCATATCAGAACGGACTCGGAGAAGTAGTTTACAATATGGAGCCTCCCTAAGTGGGACGGAGCAAGATTTCATTTGCTGTCATCACGCGACCGGCTGACTTCTGTCGTGACACGATTGAAAAGTCATTATTTATCAAATTACGTCCGCCTCAGTTGCACCTGTCGAAATGGTGGCTGTCCACCCACGGTTTAAGGAATTTCGAACCCCAGCTTCAGGTGGGTAGACTTTTGTTGATTGCGTGTTTAAGAGCCGTTAAATCTGCTCTTTCGAAGTTACCGGTATCAAGAAAAGCAATCTTAGATTGAGTAAATCGATCCAGCTGAGTAAGTCGGTTTTAAAAAACAGATTTTCTCATTTTAAGTTTATATATATATAAATATCAATAATTCTTAGGGGCTTCCGTATCTGCTCCCAGAAATATCAAGATAAAAAATTTGATTATATAGAAAATTCATTTCTTAAAACTTTTTTTAACAGAAACCTTTTATCATCATCATCATATCGTGCCACTTGCACAGATATCCCTGATCCTCTCTCGCCACTTCTCCCTATCGTTCATCGCCTCTGGCAGGTCTTCAGGGCTACATCCCGTATCCTCACATAGCTGCTGAATGTATGTTCGAGCTAGTCGTCCTGCTTTTGCCCGGCCATATGTGGGGGTCCTTAGGAGTACGTCACTTATGAGCTCGTCCCTGCTTCTCCAGCAGTCCCCTGCATGCCTGGTTCGTCTAACTTGGATAGTTTACGTGATGGGAGGCAGGTGGCCGTATAGTTGGTGCCTTGTGGGGTGTTGCCGCCAGGACTTGTTCAATATTGCTCGCAGCATTCTTGTGTAATTGCCGTATAGCTTCTTCTCCAACCGTTTAATTAGCGTCCAAGTAGTGCATCCATACAGCAGTATCGATACGACTGCTGCCTGGAAGAAACTCCGTTTCATTTTATCGTTCAGGTCTGATTTCCATATGATCGATAGCCTATCGATAGCAGTCCATGCCTTCGTGTTGATGTATTTTTCGGTTGATGAGACGCTGCTTCCTAGGTAGGTGAATTTGTCTACTAGTTTCAGAGAGGTTCCGTCTAGTGTGGAGATGTCACCTCTTTGATTATAGCACATATATTCAGTTTTGTGTGCATTGACATCGAGGTCAATGCCTGCGGCGGCTCGTTCCAAACTATGCACTAGTGTTTCGGCTTGGTTGGATGTACTTGCCAGAAAACCTTTCATATAATTTACTAAATGTAAAGCCGTTAAAGTCCACAAAAGAAAATGATCTCAAACCTCCATCAATACAGCTAATATGATAAAACTTCCCATAAACACATTATTTTTCAAGAAATTCTTCTACTAAGTTTATAGAAAATAATTTACATAGCCTTGGGATTAAAACTGTGACTTTATCTTCTAAGACTCTTTGTGAGTTACTTAACACGAAATCTCATCAATATATAAAATCTAATGCTGGCGTCTATTCTATTCCTCGCAAAGACTGTAAATTAAAATATATAACCGATACTTCTAGAAATATCAAAAACGTCCATTAGAACATAAACGTGATATTAGATTAGGCAATCTTAATCACGCACTTTTCCTACATATATCCGAAATTGGTCCCGACTTTGATTTTAATGCTGCTACGATGTTAGCTCTTATCCATGACAAAAGATTGAAACACATTTTTGAAGCCGATGCAATTTCGCTTTGACTCTCCGTTAATATAAGATTTGAGTTTTTTCAATATGTCCTATTTCTTAAGTAAATTAGATCTGAATAGCTTCAAATTTAATTAATTACTACTCCATTCATATTTTTATTTCATTCAGCCCTATGAATTAAACACATTCCAAATTTTATCCTCTTACATATTCCTCTTTATCATTTTGTCTATACATTGAACCTTACGACCAATGTTTCAGTAAATCTCCTTTCTTACATTTGTTTGTCATAGATGCATTATATAAACTTTCACAAAAACATCTTTCCATCGTAAAACTTATTAATTAATAAATAGATGTAACTTTAAACATACGATTGATATCAATAAGATTTAGCCCCATTTATATAGTGGATTGAAATAAATATTCGTACACATGAATTTTTAAAATTTTTTATCTTTCAAACATAACCTGAAAAAAATTTTTAAATACATTTACTGTATAAGGATATATTCTACTAATATATGTATATAAACTTAGATTACACTTAATTTTACAGAAATTAATGCCATTTATTCATTTTCATATGTACGAATATATGGCATTTATTTCATATGTACGAATATTTATTTTACCCCAATGTATATATGGTCGATTTGTTTGTTTTATTCCCTTTCCTTTCTTCTCTTTTCTCTTCTCCCTTTTCCTTTTCTTTTCTTTTTTATGCCTTTCTTTCCTTTTATTTTCTTTTCCTTTCGTTTTTTTCTGAAAAATTTTGATAATTTTTGTCTTTTATCATCTTTCAATATGTTGTATCTCCTAACAATTCAACACATTTTAAACATTATTGCCTGTGCCTATCACATGAGAGCTTTTGAATGGTTACGCGATCTTCTTTGTATATATATATATATATATATATATATACTTTGGCTTTTCTCCTGCTACTCTAATTAAATATCCATCGTTGTTCAAGCAACACTCTTCACCATCTTAAAGTCGTGGTGATTGTTTAGTAAAACCGAAATGTTTCAACGCTGACTTTCAGCATTCTATTTCCTTTATATATATATATATATATATATATATATATAAATAAAATAGAAAACAAATGAATCCAAATCGTTTATATTATTATACATACCTTTGGTTTATATATATATATATATATATATATATATATATATATATATATATATATATAAGTATTATTTGGTCCTGTTAAACCGGAGTGGGGAGTAATTCCATCAGGACAAAAAAAAACATTCAACGGTGAACATTTAAATTTTCCTGGTAAAGAGCTCAATGTAACTGACATTACATTTTATCAAAAACACATAACAGGATGGAAATAGATTTATAATCTTAATGTGACCGGTTTTGAAAAGAAAATATATATATATATATATATATATATATATACCTTGCATATGGCCCGCCATGAAATAGTGATTAATAAGCTCATCTGATAAATTTTTAATTTTGTTTCGCGAGTTTTCTCACTAGATACTCTTTATTGCCTTGACACTAAACTGTATCTGAGGGTGAAGCTCCAGTTCTGGAGATTAGGGGAGTGGGAAATACTCTTTCATTACCATTACTCCCAGATCCATTCTGATCCGAAGTGATGATACCTGTTAGGATCTCATGTATTCCTCAAATAATTTGATTTAAAAACCTCTTAAACAATTACAGAAAACGTGGATATGCATGTATAATGAGCTCTAGGCAAAAAAATAATTCTAGACGGGTAGACATGCCGTTAAAATCAATCAATACATTGATACTCCTCACTTGGCTTTGTACTAGACTAAACTTAGTTTAGTTGAGCTATTAACTCATTTCCAAGGAATCATCCCTTCAGGTAGCTGCTGTACCAACTTCTAAAAGGATTAAGGGCTGAGTTTATGGCTCCGTGCATGAGACATTCCTATATTGCAGACGGAACTCCTGCATACTAGCCTCATATCATGCCCACTTTGTATCACATTTTGACCATCGAAAATTAGTTAAACGGTTTTGTTTCAATAATTGAGATACTCAACAAATTGGTATGTTTTCATTGTCAGACAACCCTAATTTCAAAATAGCTCATGTGCTTTGAACCTGTCAAATCGTCACAAAAATATTTTGTTTTCGTCCCAAACATTTTCGGACCAATTCTACTTGTTCACATCGTAGATCAACAAAAACAAAAATAATGTCTATGTTACGCTTTTGCTTTCTCTAATTTTTTTTGAGTTTTTTCTGTTTTTTTTTTTTTTTGTGTTTTTCTTTTTTTTCTTTTTATTTTTTTGGCCTAGTTGGTTAATCAACATTGATGAAATAAGTGTTATTTTCTTTGCTCCTTGATAAATATCAACAACCACACCAAATGCTCAAAGCAGCGTATTGAACAGGTTCCTCTTTACGTTTTTTTTTTCTTTTTTAAGGCGTTTGGGGTGAAACTAAAAACTCCCAAGAATGGAAACCAGATGATAGGAAGCAAAAACAATAATTTATTTCGAAGGTTTCTCTTGGATTAACGCAATAAAAAAAGAAGACTGCATGAAGAAAATGTGCTGTTAAATTTTGTGAAAAAGATCTTAATCATAAGATGAATGTCTGATGTGAGTCATGTGGAATGTATCATGATGATATTTCTTTGCATATTAAAACCACACAAAGCGTTAGACAAATTCTTACCATGGCACCGTTGTTAACGACGGAGACATGCTAATTTTCAGAGTTGACGATAACAAAAATATGTCTATCTTATTCATTTAGATTGGTAAAATTATGATTGGTTTGGTTTAGTTTTATGGCATATCAACCCTTATAGATTATTTAATGTCAAACCCTTTTCATACATGAATATTAAATATGTAAGATTTGGTTTGGTTGGGTTGTATGGCATATCAACCATTGTAGATTATTAAATAGCAAAGGCTCTACACACACACACACACACATATATATATATATATATATATATATATATATATATATAAGATTTTGTCGTGTTGGGTTTTATGGCATATCAACCCTTGTAGATTATTTAATGTCAAACCCTTTACATACATGAATATTAAATATGTAAGACTTGGTTTGGTTGGGTTGTATGGCATATCAACCATTGTAGATTTTTAAATAGCAAATGCTCTACATATGTATTTAAAATATATAAGATTTTATCGTGTTGGGTTTTATGGCATATCAACTATTGTAGGTTATTTAATGTCAAACCCTTTTTATACACATATATTAAATACATAAGAATTGGTTGTGTTGGGTTTTATGGCATATCAACTATTGTAGGTTATTTAATGTCAAACCCTTTTTATACACATATATTAAATACATAAGAATTGGTTGTGTTGGGTTTTATGGCATATCAACTATTGTAGGTTATTTAATGTCAGACCCTTTTTATACACATATATTAAATACATAAGAATTGGTTGTGTTGGGTTTTATGGCATATCAGCCATTGTAAGTTATTTAATGTCAAACCTATCTTATAAACATATATTAAATATATAAGATTTGTAAACATTTTTGTAGATAATATTTTTAAATGAGCCTGTGCTCATTTTTTGGCACAAATTTTTATGGTTTCTAGTATTGCTAAATAACAGTCATAATCTCATATCAGCCATTTGTTTACACATACAATTTGTAGGTAATTTCACTTTGAAACGAGTTTGAAAACTAGTATTGCTATTGTTTCAATTACTGCTATAACAACACCCTAGTATTGCTATTGTTTCAATTACTGCTATAACAACAACCTAGTATTGCTATTGTTTCAATTACTGCTATAACAACACCCTAGTATTGCTATTGTTTCAATTACTGCTATAACAACACCCTAGTATTGCTATTGTTTCAATTACTGCTATAATTTTATTCAATGTCAATTTGTTCATACCCAGTGACATGATTATAAGTATTGTTATTTAACATAAATTATTCTATTCAACACCATTTATTTGCACACAGTCAAATGGTTGTAAACATTGCTATGTTATACCAATAATTCAATGACTGTTCTTTAACTCTAATAATTCTATTCAACATGTATCAATCATTTGCACACAATTAAAAAGGTTTCAAGTATTGTGATGAATCACCAACAATTCAATTAAACATCAGTCATTTGTTTACATTTAGTTAAATGATCCAAAAGTTCTATTTATAACAATTCAATTGCACATAAGTACACAATTTGAATGTTAAAGACTTTTATTTGACCCACAGTTAGGACCCTATCAGATTCTACCATTCCGTGCTAAAATAGACCCGGGAGCGATGGCAATGAACGGATACTCCACATTCCCCAAAAGTTCCAGGCGGAAGCTTCACCATCGGATTGTTTAGAGTCATATCCAGGATATACGAGGATATAGGATGTGCCCGTGGTGTAATGGTTATCCTCGTAGGAAATGGACACGGCGACACGAGTTCAAATCCTGGACAAGACTGATTGCATTTCATATAGCACTAATACCCTTGGGAAAGGTATGAATCCAATTATTCTCCCTCCAGCTATGGGTAAATAGTAGGGCAGACTAGGTTCTTCAGCCTTGGCGAGGCAACTAGTCTAGGAGAAGGAAAACTCTGAATTCGAACCTGTTAAACTCCGCTTAAAAATTGACCTTGTGTCATATCCTGCCCGAGCGGAGGGGTTGGGTAAATTTGCATATCCAGGATATACGTTGGGGTGAGAGTCCTACCCCTCTGCAGAGATGCAGTCGGTGTATTCTACTTCAACAACCGACTGGGTGAAAATTACGAGTTATTAGCTGTGGAAAAAAAATCATGAAAATATTTGAATTACAATACACCCTGTCGTTAACTTATGCCTTATAGTGATCATTGTTATTTTTTTTTTTTTAGCAAATGACAAACATAACCCAAAATATGTTGGTAGGGAGTCACTATTATGTAGTGGCTAATGTATTGGACTGCGACATTTCTGTAAGCGAGTTCGATCTCTAATCCCACTATTACGTTCTTTTCTGACCAATACACTTAAGAAAGGTATAAAACCTTCTAGTCCATTTCAGCTATGGTTTAAATGGCACGACTAATGTTCTTCTGTAAGGATAACTTTGGCTCTGAATCACACAGGAACGTTGATATGGCATTAAAAAAGAACTAAACCGAACAAAGTTGTTTGAAAAGCCTGTCGGTGGGGTTTGCAGTGCGCCAACTGTACCTTTAGTAGAGGTAGTAAGACTCCACACCCAACAGGTAACCTGAGTATGACGCTAAATTTCATCCGATGAGGAGGTTCCAGTTCTGGTATGCGGGGGAATGTGGAATCAGTCCATCGTTGCCATCATTCTCTGGTCCACTATTACCGGGATTAGTAATTGGTTTCATATTGTAATTTTGGGGTCAGATCGGTTTGAAATAATTTTTAAAATGATTTTGAACTATTCTAGTCCTTCCTTCCTTCTTTCATTCATTCATTCATTCATTCCTTTTAGTTTACTCGCGATTTCGGTCGAATAATTCAACGGTATTGCCAAAACCACTAATGCTAAAGACTCTGGTGTACTGAGACAAACAGATCGCTAAGAAGCTAGCTAGCTAGATAGATAGATATTAACAGACCGAAATTGATAGATAGATAGATAGATAGATATCAGGAGACTGAAACAGATAGATAGATTAAAGATCAAACGATGTATATTCATGGGGTGATAGCAATCACCGGGAAACTATCACTTACCAATGCCCGATTGTATTTTCAACAATCGATAATGCGTAAGAAAACAATTCACACACACACACACACACACACACACACACACACACACACACACACACACACAAGATTTGAGCTGAGAAAACGTCTAAATCGAGTCAAGCGTTTAAGATTTCGAGATCAATAGCAATAAATTTTGAAAGTCAATGCCTTTTCCCTCTTGCAAGACTGATCGCGATGTTCTGGAGCATGTCAATATTATCAAGATTTGAAATGGAAACTAGCCTCAAAGGCTGACCGGTAAACTAGTTCTAGAAATAGGATCAGTTTTTTTATTTTTTATTTTTTTATTTTATTTTTTGGTGATTGTGCTAGCGGTGAAAGGGCCCAGGATTATCTTTTAAGTTATAAGAAAGTCGACTTAGCTGACCCACATAAAACAACTGATTATGATCTGTTCATTGACTTCGTTTGTTTGATCGGACTGTTCACTACTCTTGTTTAGTTTTTAATCTATCACTTTTCACATCTATGCAGCTTAGAAATTGATAACAGGGACATAAACACAACATAGTCTAGTTTTTTTTTTTCTTTTTTAATGTGGGGAGTATGTTTTTGTTCTTTTAACGGAAGGCATCGAGTGTGAGAGGCGACTGCTGAGTCGATTGAAACATCGGAGCCAAGACCCTCAGATCAGCGCATAAAACTGTCAGTATTTATTAAATGGATACGTATAAGAATCTGCTATAAGTTTGTTTGTTTTTTTTTTCTCCTGTTGAGCACCGGTCTTTGTCTGAGCGAGGAAGCTCGAGGAAAGGCGACAATTTTCGCACCCACCCGCCACTGATTGGCCTACACGGCCTCCATCTTTTATCAAACACATTTTATCACGAAAATGTGCGATTGATATCTGGTGTTGAAAAAACTGTCGAAAGATTTCTCAATAATTTCTGTTTGGAATGTGGAAATCTTCTCTTCGTGCAAAAATCGTCTGGAGGCATTGAAAAGTTTTGTTTTTATTCTTTGCTTTTGGATAATATATGAAATTCATTTTAGACAATTGAAAAATAATTGCATTCTGCACATGCATGTATATTTACAGGGGTTGGAGAAAACACCTAGAATCTTAGGATATTAATTTTGAAACTCCTACAAAACTATCAAACGTCTGTTATTTCTATGTATTTTTTTTATTTATTTATAATTTTTCTCGTTTATTTTACTAAAATTATTGTTTTTTTACAGTAATCATGAGAAGAAATAAACCAAAATTCAAAAAAAGTGCAGATCTATCAGACTTTAAAAGAGGTCAGATTGTTGGTGCTCGTATGACAGGTGCTAGTGTAACCAAAAACGCTGAATTATTTAGTGTGGCAAGGCGTACTGTCTCGAAAGTAATGACAGCATTTGCGAAAGGAGAAACCTCCTCACTGAAGCAAAACTCAGGAAGAAAATGAAAGCTGTCTGATAGGACCGTCGGATTCTTACATGGATTGTTAGGAAGGATCGCAAGAATATAGCCCCGAAAATTACAGCAGACCTTAATGACCATCTCGAGAACTCAGTTTTTTCAAAATCTGTAAGAAGGGAGCTATACGAAGCCAGGTTTCACGTAAAGGATGCAATCAGAAAACCATATTAAAATAAATTTGTTCAAAATTTCCAAGTATTTTCATTATTTTGTGCAACCTCTCTATTTGTATTTATTAGTTTTGTTTTTTGCTTTTTTTTAGTCCCCCCAACCCCATGCTTTTTGACGGTTACTGTCCTATGTCTATTTTCTCGTCAGTTCCTGCCTGTCAAGCAATTTTATTCTCTGATGAGACGTCACTATAAGGAAGTATTCTCTTTTTTTATAATTTTAAAATATTTCAAAGTACTTTAAAATGCAAACACTTTTAAATGCTCTTTTTAACTTTTGCAAGTACCACAGAATCTTTATGAATATTCACAAAGGTGTTGAAGAATTCTCTGACAAACTCAGAAAGGGATTCAATTTTACTTTAAATTCTAATTGAATTTATTTTCAACAGTAAATGAATTTGATTGGTTTTGGTTTGGTCAAGTTTTATGGCATATCAACTCTTGTGGGTTATTATATACCAGATGCAGTTTATATATATATATATATATATATATATATATATATATATATATATATATATATATATATATTTCCTTAAGATAAAACAAAAACCGGTCACATTAGGATTATAAATTTATTTCTATCCTGTTATGGGTTTTAATATATCAAAAGCAGCAAAAAAACCCAAAAAAACCCAACAGGACTTCTTCAGTGACATTGAGCTCTTTACCAGGAAAATTTAAATGTTCACTGTTGAATGTTTTTTGTCCTGATATATATATATATATATATATATATATATATATATATATATATATATATATATATATATATATATATATATATGTGTGTGTGTGTGTGTGATCGTGTGTGCGCGTAAGTTTGTCGGTTGCATTGTTTTTAAATGATCTAGAGCTCAGTTAAATACTTTCAAGTATTGCTATTCTATCTAACACAAATAGTTTTATTTGCACACAGTTAAAAGGTTTCAAGTATTCTTATCTAACATTATAAGAAAATAAACTTAGAAACTACGTACCAGTTGTGTTTAAATACGGAATAAATATGTCTCATGGCGTATACATTTAACAACTCTCAGTACCTTCCCTCTTGGCTCATATCGGGAACATTTCAGTAACTTCTATACACATCTTTATAACTATACACAACCAACTTCTCCATACGAGCAGGATGCGACAAAAAGTCAATTTCTTGAGCGGAGTTAAGCAGATTTCTATTCAAAGTTTTCCTTCTCCTAGGCTGGTTGCAATATAAAGGTTAAAGACCCCAGTGTGCCCTTCTACGTACCCATAGCTGGAGAGAGAATAGTAGGATGCAAAACTTTCCCTAGGGTATTCCCAAGCCTCGTCCAGGAATTGATCTCAGATCACACTGTCAATTTCCGACAATGGTTACCATAAAACCACAAGTGTCTCTTCGTATATATATATATATATATATATATATATATATATATATGTACCATAGCCAGATACGGATATGAAAGATGGACATAGAATGTTCATATATATATATATATATATATATATATACATAGAACATAGGAATCTCGAAATACGAAAAACACTCACAACTTCTTAGTTCAGGTACGAAACTTTCTATTACATTTGAGTTAAAAGGTTCTTTGACATAAGGAGAGAGATACACATTCTTTCTATTCTGGCTTTTTCATCTGCCCCCCCCCCATCTCGTGCGACACTTTCCCAAGGCCTCCGCGAGCAAGCGAAAGTCAACCGTCTTCTCCCGAGGCAGAACTCAACTCAACTAACTTTCTTCAAAATTCCCCAAATCCTCCGCGCGCTTCCGGTGCGTGACGTCATTCGAATTCTGTAGCCCCGTTTCCCATATGGGCTATTGCGACATCTCTGAGTGATAGGTTCGCTCCGCGCGCGTGCGTGCATGAACACCTGTGTTAATGTTTCACCTAAGTAACCCATGGACTGAGCCGAAAGGTTCTCAGCCTAACTAAACCCAAAGGCAAAAAACGAAATCCCTCGGCCATTATATTACATATATATATATTTATATATATATATATATATATATATATATATATATATATATATATATATATATATATATATATAAAATCATGATTAAATCTTAATGCTGAAAGCGATTTTAAACTGTAAAATAAAGTGCTCTTGTTATAGAAATACAGAGAAATATCACAACAGTCACAAATAAAAAAGGAAAACAGCATAAAATTCATGACCCTGAATTTCGTGGATAGAGCCAGTTTCAGTCATTATCGATTTGTATACCTGTGGACTTACAATTTCAAATCCACAGTCGTGCTTTATCAGTTTATGTTCTATCTTATGGAAATACGAGGATAATTAAATAAGTTTCCAGCCTTTTTTCGTGTGGGCACTTTTATTGATAGTTCTCACATAAAACTCTAGTCCCCTTCCAAGTAATCTCCTCCGGCTGCAATGCACTTGTTGTACCGTTACAATAACTTCTGGATTGCACCATGGAAGTCCTCCTGTGTAAGCGTGTCAATGACCTTCGTCACTGCCTCTTTCATCTCCTCAATTATCTCATAACGACAGCCTCTGAGCTTAGGGAATAAGTAAAATTCACAGGGAGAAAGGTCTGGACTATAGAGAGGGTGAGGAACTGTCTTGATGCCCATCTTGGCCAAATAGTCTGTGACAAGGATGGAGTTATGGACTGGTGCATTGTCCTGGTGGAAATGCCACTGATCCGATTTGAAAAGTGTTGGGCTCTTCCGACCGAATCTCTTCCTGAACTCCCTTAAAACCTCAGCATAGTAACCCTAACCCTAACCCTTTGGCCAATACCTTCTGGTATTCTGACTTCCTTACTCCTCCCATACCTCTCATCATCCCTCACAGACTCCGTGCCTTCCTTGAATCTCTTATGCCACTCAAAAACGGATGCTCGATTCATGCAAGGTGGTCGAAAAGCAGTCTGAAGCATTCCATACGTTTCTGTGGCATTTTTTCTAAGTTTAAAACACAATTTTATTGCATATCATTCTTCTAAAGTGTCCTCACGTCCAGATTGCATTTTTGAAATCCACCAGCTGTGACAATCAGGCTTTAAATGCACCACGTACTTTGATAATATATATATATATATATATATATATATATATATATATATATATATATGGCCCAGAAGACTGTGGTTCAATCCCACGTCGAGTCATACCCCAAACCTCCAAAATGGTATTTGATTCCTCCTTATTTAAAGCTATGCATTGCGGGGAACATATCAAGGGTAAATGGAGCAATCCAGGGAAGGGAATAGCACCCTCCCCTACACCTTGTTGTAGCTATTGAAAAGGGAATCTTCTGATCGCCTTCAACTACGGTTGTCAACTTTACTTACTTATATATATATAATCATTGCCCCACATGAAATGTACATGTGTATTGGTATTCGTTAATGTGTGTGAGTGTTCAGGAAAAATAACACATCAGAGTGAAATTTCTAGTAGACCATTTTACTTAAAACTTGACGAATAAAGCAATTTCCTGTCAAACTTCTAACTCTAATTCTCTCTCACATTCCCTCTCGCTCTCTTTAGAAGAAACTTTTTTATTTAATTTCAATCTTTCCTTTTTTTTCTTTCATTTTATATCCCTCTCACTCACTTTGTGTATATATATATATATGTATATATATTAACTCACTCTCTCTCTCTCTCTCTCTCTCTATCTATCTATCTATCTATCTATCTATCAATCTATCTCTCTATTTTTTTTGTTTCTCTAGAAGACAAACTTTTTAGTCGACCATTTCACTTAAAACTTGGAGAATAAAACAATTTCCAGGCATATTTGCTTCTCTCTCTCTATATATATATCGCCCTATCTCTCTCTCGTTCTCTGTCTGTCTGTCTGTCTGTCTCTTTCTCTAGAAGAAGACCTATATCAATTCATTTTTCGATCTCTTTTTCACTCTTACCTTATATATATATATATATATAATTAAGATACTTTCACTCAATCTTTTTTCTCATTTACTCCCCTAACGGCTTTTCTCCCCCCCCCTCTCTGTTTTCTGCTACTATATTTTTAATGCCCCTGTTCTCGTCATCTTCGCTTACCACTTTCCTTCTACACGTCTCCTTCCCAACTCTTTACATCTACCATCGTTCATTGTCGAGTGTGGGAAACGAACATGGTCGTAACAAAACCGCGTAACTGAAGACAACTTTAAAACACTAACAAAATAAGGCTATTTTCTGCGAGAATAATCTAAATCATCGGAAATGCGCCAAGCGAAAAAAGGCAACTGCACAACCAAGTCAACCTTTGACAAAATGACAAATAGGATAGTCAAAACGAGCTAGGGGTAAAAGTATAGGGGTGATGTACACGACTCGGGTGTTCATTAAAAAAAATAAAACAACAATACTCCCACCACCTCTTTCGATCTTGTCGAGAGTAGACGATGTTACAACTTAAAGATTTCTTGTTGAGACTGTCTGTCCATGTTTTTTTTTTTCGCGGGGGGGGGGGTGCGGAGTTGCAAGTTGACGTGACGATTGTTTTCTTATAAATCTTTTGTCTTTTTCGGGATTGTTTCGCTACCATAGTTTGTGTATTTTCCGAGAGATCTATTTTTGTATGGTCCGACACTTCGGCCTATCTATGGGTTTGAGATGATGGCATCAATTCTGTACGAGTTTGGAGAACACAGGAGCGTCGGTCAATAGATATCCATCCAAACCACAAGAGTCAATCGAAGAAAGAAAGAAAGAGAGAGAGAGAGAGAAAGAAAGAAAGAAAGAAAGAAAGCAGAAAATCATGAGAGGAAATTTAAAAGAAAAGGCGAAAATAGAACTAGTTGGAAGAATAAATACCCCCCCCATATATATATATATATATATAGGGTGTTTCAAAGATGTTATCTTTCAAAAGAACTTCATTTACGATAGGGGGATTTTAAAGTCTCTACATCTTCACAGAAGAATGAAAGAGAGAATAGAAAAAAAAAATGAAAAGAAGGAAGGAAAAATTAGAAGAAAAAGAGAAAATGAGTTGGAGGAAGATTAATTTTAGGTTGTTGTTATTGAGTAACACAATGAAAGATCGGCAGAAAGAGTTGCTGATGTTATATATATACATACATATACATATATATATATATATATATATATATATGTATAATTATTAGTATTATTAGAATAAACTTTTAGGCGGACCGTTACAAAAAACAAGAAAGACAATTTTTAAAAATATGCTCTATGATCTTATGTAAATATTCGATTTCAAATTTAAAATATTCAAAAGGTCACAATGTTAGTTACTGTCCATGAGTCAGGTTTTAACATATGGTAGATATGTTCTGTCATTAGATGGTTTATTTTAAATCTTGTCACGAAAGAGTCAAGGTTTCAAGAACTTTCGTCTTTCTCTCTCTCTCTCTCTCTCTCTCTCTCTTTTTATATATATACATATATATATATATATAAGATATTATTCAATCTAGTAAATCTGGAGTAAGGAATAATTCCAATCAAGACCAATAATATATTCAAAAACAGAATATTGAATTCAAATTCTCAGAGCAAATAATTTTCTCTAAAGAAAAAACCGACAATCGGTAACATTAAGATTATAAATTTATTTCCAATATGTTAAAAGCATTGATATAAATCAATGCGCTAAAAATTAACTGGACTTCTTTAGAAGTTTGATTTGAAGAGATCTTGTTAATTTTTAAAGCATTGATTTATGTCAATGCTTTTAACAGGATGGAAATAAATTCATTATCTTAATGTTACCGATTGTTGGTGTATATATATATATATATATATATATATATATATATATATATATATATATATATATATATATCAGCAATTTATATTTATTATTTATTAATATGAAATAAAAATGTTAATAACCAGAATGACTGATACAGCTGCAGGAGTATAGAAGGAAGCCCTTTGAAGGGTGATTGCTTGATTAATAATGTGATTTATAATACTACAGTCATAAAGGATGGAGTTAATTATAATAAAAAAAATCGGATACTATTGAATTAAAAAGGAAAAATAGATGATATATGCCAAATCAAATACGCCAACAATAGCACATTATCTAAAGATATCTGGCAGATATAGTGAAAAAATCCCAGCATTCACAGCAGATTATGTCTGGAAGAAAAATGATGTTGTCAAAAATATTCCGAAAAGAATGAACTATTCAACACAAAATCAAACTGATCACGAAGAGAAGACACATTAATAGATCTCTCCTGTGTCATTTACTACCAGATTGTTTTCGCAATTTATCTACCTGTATTTGCACTGCTCATATTACTAAAAAAAAATTCGTATCTGCGTCACGTGAACAAACATCTCATCACGTGACACCCATCGTATACGGTTGATTAAACACTTTTTCCCTGTTCCCGTACAAAGATTGCGTGATCCCCCATGAAACTTTAAGTAATGGATTTTGAGAATATTTAAGTGGGATATTTTAAGTTTTAGACCTACTCTACCGTAGGAGCATTGAGCACTTTTTTATACACTTTTTTTTCATTTTATATTCTTTATATATATGTGTGTGTGTGTGTGTGTGTGTGTTGTGAGTTTGTGTGTGCATGTGTATGTGTCTGTGCAGTGTGTGCGCGTATAGTGAATGTGAAGAGTGTGTGTTAATAGTGTGTGTGTGTGTATGTGACTATGTGTTTGCACGTGAGTAGTGTGTGTGTATAGTGTGTGTGTATAGTGTGAGTACTGTGTATGTATAGTGTATGTGTTAAAGTGTGTATAATGTATTTATTTATAGTGTGTTTGTGTATAGTATGTGATTGTGTGTGTATATAATGAGTGTGTCTGTGTTTTCGTATATATTTCGTATGTGTATATAATATATGTATTGCTTATGTGTGCATAGTGGGTGTATATAGTATGAGTGTGTTTGTGTGTATAGTGTATGTATAGTGTATGTATCTGTATGTTTGTGTATGCATAGTGTGTGTGTATGTGTCTGTGGGTTTATATATCTATTGCATGTGTATCAGTGTGTTTGCGTATGTAATGCATGTGTATTTCAGGGGGGGGTATTTATCATATATTCACCAACCCCTCCGCTCGGACAGGATACGACACGAGGCCAATTTTTAAGCGGAGTTTAACAGGTTCGAATTCAGAGTTTTCCTTCTCCTAGACTAGTTGCCATAACAAGGCTGAAGAACACAGTCTGTCCTACTATTTACCCATAGCTGGAGGGAGAATAATTGGATTCATACCTTTCATACCTATGTGAAATGCAATCGGTCTCGTCCAGGATTTGAACTCGTGTCACCGTATCCATTTCCTACGAGGATAACCATTACACCACGAGCACCTCCATGTGTTTGTGTGTTTATTGTGTGTGTATGTGTGTGTGTATGTGTGTGTGTGTGTGTGTGTGTTATTGTGTGTATGTTTGTGTGCATTCAAAATGTTTGGAATATAGAAAGAATGAATATTTCTCTATACTATAGAGACCGGCGTTATGACCGGCGTTATGACCGTTATGACCGTTAAGTTTGTCTGACGCATAACAAAATGGCCTCATCGGAGAACGGTACTTGAGATGGGAAGGTCTCTTCTGCATTATACATATCCAGTGCCCATTCACAGACATCCATGCGCCTAACGGGTTGTCCTCTTTTAACATCAGTTGCAGCTGTCGTTTGAAAGGATGTCACCAATGCAAGTTAGGGAGGCAGCGAAACGTCTGTTTCTATTGACGCTGCGAATCGGCTTCTCCGGGCTTTTAATACATAAAGTTAAAATTGTCCATTGCTAGTTCTTATTTCTCTGAACTTTTCCGAATATTTACTCACATGGGCGTTGCCTATCGTCTTAGAAAATAGACTGAGCGACACGAGTTCAATGCCTGGACGAGACTGTTTGCGTTTCCCTTTTACGTTAATCATCTCGGGAAAAAATGGTTCTATATCGTCTTCTGTCCCCAGCTATGGCTGGATAGAAGTGCAGTTTGGATTCTTTAGCCTTGTTGCGATAACCGGTCGAGAAGAAGAAAAACTCTGGATTCAAACCAGCTGTATTCAGCTTTAAAAAAATCACCTGTATCACATCCCACCCGGAGCGAATGGATTTATTAAATAAGTTTGTAAAGTTGGCGATAGTAGTCGAGGGTGATCCGAAGGCCCCTTTTTCATTTGCTACTACAGCAAGGTGTAGGGAAGAGCGTTACTCCTTTCCCTGTATTGTTCCACTTCACCCTCAATTCGTATCTTATAGTGTTGAGTGTTAAGCAAGTCGGCATCAAGTACCATCTTTTGAATCTTTGGTATGACTCGAATTGGCATTCAACCCCGGTCTCCCGGGCCATTGGCGAACACTCTACTCACTCGGTCAATGAGCCGACCAGATTCCAAAGGATGGAACTCCTTAGCCATTTTTTGACGACTTTGAACCGCAGACAGCAGAATGACTTCATTTCATTTCTCAGTAATCAGAGACGTCTTCATCACACTAAAAACAAAATGAAAATGAAAAAAATAACACACACACACACACACACACACATATATATATACACAGGTATACATACACACATGCACACACACACACATACACACACACACACACACACACATATATATATATATATATATATGTGTGTGTGTGTGTGCGCGCGCGCACCGATACAAGATGCAGCCTAGCGATGAATGATAGGGACGAACGGCGAGAGAGAATGAGAGTGTCAGGGAACTTCTGGCTGTCGGCACGACGTGATGATGATATACAGCAATTTGTGGTGTACCAGTCGAATTTCAAAGCCTTAAAAAAAAAGTCACTACAAAAACAAAAAAACAACAACGAAAAAAACAACAAAAAACAAACAAAAAAAAAGAGTCGATTTGTACCGCATGGCTAAAATCCAAAATTTTATCACTTACTTATCAACTAGTGGAAAACGACACTTAATCTTTACCGTAACTTCAGACTGTCACAAATATTTCCAGCTATACGGTGTATGGAGAAGACATTTAACAAATTAACACATAGATTAATATGAAATAATAAAACTCATATATAAACTGAGAATTATATTAATGCTATATCAATGATAATGCATAATTAATTATAATTAATTATAATTATTAATTAATACAGATTAATATGAAATAATAAAACTCATATACAAATTGAGAATTATATTAATGCTGTATCAATGATAATACATAATTAATTATAATTAATTATAATTATAATTAATTATCAATTATAATTATCAATTATAAATATAATGATAATTATCAATTATAATTATCAATTATAATCATAATTAATTATAATTATTAATTAATACAGATTAATCTGAAATAATAAAACTCATATACAAATTGAGAATTATATTAATGCTGTATCACTCGCTGTTT